>OZ012679.1:110663262-111891209 GCA_963942445.1 Argyra leucocephala | reverse complement strand
GTTGAATAAATCTTTCATATTAAGTATAGCTTTGGTAGCTCTATACACTTTAGCATTCGTTAATTTCGTTTCTTTAAAATTTTATACCATATTATCTTACATAGAATTGCAAAACGTTGTGACGGTCTATTTGTAATTGTAATTCCATTTAAACAAAAAATGTTGTTCTGGCATACAGCAATAAAAAGTATAATAATTATTGCTAAATACATGAAGTCAAATACTGGGAAAATGTATAACTTCCAAATGTGTATACATAATAATATGAATATGATATATATTTATTTTGAGTTGTATTTGTATTAGTTTAAATACCGGTTTTAATTTTATTCTATAAATATTCTTCATTTCTAACATAAATTTAACTTAAATTTATAATAGTTCTCAAAAACCTCTGTTATATACTCAGGAGTAGAGTTTGTTACTTTTAAATGTGTAACTATTAAATACTAAATATAAGATGGTTACAAATCTTTTGTTATTATATAATATGTACATCGTGTACATATACATAGAATATATAAGAATTGCTTTTTAACGATCTTATTTATACGAAAACAATAGTTTACTATTCCCAATTTAATTTTAAAAAATTTCTAGTTAAAATTTGAATTTATTAAATTTCCTGTTTTCTATCATTAATATTTATTTTGTTTCGATGATACTTTAGCGTTAGCTAAGAAGAGCTAATAAGAAATGTAGGTTTAAATCGCATTAAATATATTATACATTCCAGATTATACATAAAAATTTAGTTAAAAATTTTTAATTTCGTAAAATTTAATATTTTTAAAATATATTACATAAATTTATCTCTTCTACATCTAATGGCCAATTTCAATTAAAAAAAAAAATAAAAAATGTAACCAAACAACAACTATAATGTATTGTGCAATGTATTGTATTGTCCAGCAACTATAATGTATTGTCCATTAAATTCTACGAAAGCAAATATAAAAGTTTCAAAAATAAACAAATTAGATATTAGAAAATCGATTCAATCAGCACAGCGCACATATATGTACCACCACATGTGAATAGATTTTTTTTTCCGCTGTCTAAATTAAAAGCGAGTTTCAAAGATGATTTTTTTTATTAAAAATAACGAAAAAGAACAAAGAACTTTCTTTTAGGTTGAAATAACCATGAACATTTAAATATTTTTTTTTTGCTAGTTTTACAACACTGTACATTATAATTTAATGAAAATAATTGATTCAGTTCAATAACATCCATTTAATTTAACAATTACATAGCCGGCTCACTGGTAAATCGAAAATGGACTGCAAAGTTGATGCAGTAGTTTTCTCTGAGGATCTAAGCATGTCAAAGTCTTATTAAATATCTCTCTATGATTGTGATTATGGCAGAGTTACTTCTATTTGCAATTATTAGGGAAGCCCATAAAACACTCAATTATATTCAGACAACAAAAATAAATGTTTAACATCTTCATGGATAGTTAGACAACTGTCAAAGCTTTCGACTCACTACCTATTCTAACCTGTAGAATAATGCAGAAAGGAAGTTGAAGGCGTAGATGACCAATTTTCATTCTTCTCTCCTGGTTCACTCTTAGGTTTCAGATCACGGAGTATAGTAATATATAGAGAGAAATGAGACAATTTTTTTTATGCTCTTGACAGTAACTTAGATAGAATCACCTTTGCGTGCTTAATTAAATATGGTATTGCAAGTTTATATTACAATATTTGTATTTATTTATCAAATTACTGGTTTATCAACTCATGAAATGTGGAAAAGTACTGCTATTGTCAGGTGAACTAAGCCTTCTTAAATAGAATAGCTCATTTTATTTAAATTGTAACCAGATTATACTCTCAACTATTTTTTGTCATGTATTTTATCACAATGACAAAGGGTACTAGACCAGGTCGAAAAACCAATACAATATTATTTTGTTTCATCGGAAATCGAACTTAGGATCCTTCGGTTGAAAGGCAGGCGCTCTATCTACTGCGCCACTCAGGGTGTATAACTTATAATAAGATTTCAATCGACATAGCCCCGTTGAGGAAAGCGTTTAATCTTCGCTAGGAACTGTCAAGAAAGGAACTCTTTCGTATTACCTAGGCAGAGTAAACGCAAGGTGCAATCGAGTTATAACCTTTGTAGCATTTAGGAAAACGTGCTAAAAACTAACCAACTTCTAATATTTAGGTCCTGTATTGATGCTAGCAGTTAGTATTACTCACTATGTTTGTATTGGTAAATTTTTGGTGTGCATTGGAGCTTATTTAGAACTAAATATCTTTCCAGAAGTAACTAGAAATACAACTTCCACTTATTACCTATCTAATCCAAACATTGTCTAAACAAATATTTCCTGTCATATTAATTGCCATGAAAATTTGAAAATCTAAAAACACTGAAACTCAGAAATTATATAGTTAAATGCCACAGAAGCTGCATATACTATGCCTTATTAACTTATTTTAAAAATATGATATTTTTTAGTTTTGAAATTTTTAGTTACATATCAATAATTATAGTTTAATTTTTTATATTTCATTGTATTTATATTAATTTATTATTCATTTTATCAAGCGTAATTTGCTTACCGTTAAACTATCTAAAATGACTAAAGTCAAATGTCAGTTAAAGAATATTGAGAAATATGCATTAGCAAATAATAATTTACTCTAATTATTATTATAAAATGTGTAATTTTAATTTGTTTCTCTTATACACCATCAGATGTCAGCATTAAAATATAAAATTTTTAAATTAAATATTTTTTATTAATTTATTCAAGTACATTCATTTAATTTTTCTTAAATTTAAGAAGCAATTCATATACAGTAAATTAAATAAAAACAACAATTTTTAATCAAATATAACAGATAATGAAATATATTGATTTAACTGTCTTAGAAATTAAATCAGTTGTTTAAATATAAATATAAAAGTTTAAATATAATTGTTTTTCTACTTTTAATTGTTTAAGTTAAATTTGGCGTTAGGTAACCAGGAAAAAAAAGTGTTCTGCAATCTACATACACAAGTATATTAATATATTATATATATAAATATTTTAAATTATTAATATTTTGTTAAAATATATTTTCGATTTTCATATATAGATCATAGTTAATATTATAAAAGTAAAATGTTTTCAAACCAAGTGGTATTAACAAGTTATAGTTAGTAAACATTTCTGAATATTAATAAAAACGAAATATTAACAAAAATAAAAATGACGCAATAAGAAGCACCTCAATTAGTACGTACAAATGCTATAACAATGCCAATAAATTTATCATTAATTATATAATTAAATAAAATTAAAAATTACAAACATTGCTGTATTGTCGACTTTAACAAACACAATTTCAGAAAACTCAGAGGGGAAAAAAAATAAATTTATACCAGCATGAAGATATTCAAAAATTTATCGAAGGAATTTAATCGGCAACATAAAATCTAAAGAGTAAAAGTATGAGTTCGAAACTATTAAAAATTTCGATAGCAAAGCCTTTCTTGTTTATTTAAAAATTTATTTTCGCATCGCATCTCATATACACAAACAAAATACAATGCGAATTTGTACTGCGGTAAGGTGCCCAATAGTTTTATTGCATCTTTATGAATTAAATTTAAGTATAAGATTTTATTTTGTATACATAAGTATGTAAAATATTTTTACTACTAATCACTACGGGGGGATCTTTTGACTACTAATCAAAAGACCACCCCCCGGTCAGGATATGGAATTTTAATTTTTATTCTTAATATAAATGAAATTTTATAAAAGTTGTTGAAAGTATAATTTGGTATTAACTTCAATAAAATTAAACTATATGCTATTTAAGAAGGCTGAGTTCTTGATGATAGTAGTGTAGTTTTCCACATTTATTTAGTTTAATCATAAAAGCGATGTAAAAGATGCAGAGACAACAGCTCAACACAGAAATAACATCAACACCAATACAGGAGTTAGACAAGGATGTCCACTATCATCACTTCTCTTCAACACAATCCTAAGCGACATTCTAAGAAAAGTTTGCACTGGAATAAACGGAATAGAATGGGATCTCTTCGTCAACTTAGAAGACTTTGATTACGCAGATGATGTATGCCTGATGTCATAAATATCTTGTGCTTGAGAATCATATGCAGAATATTCTGGCCGGCAAGAATTAGCAACGAGGATTTATGGATGATAACTGGAGAAGAACCGATCAACAGACAGATAAATAGGAAAAAATGGAAATGGATAAATCATACACTAAGGAAATCAGAAAGTGATATATCAAGAAGAGCTCTAGAGTGGAATCCACCATACAACACATGGAGTCGCGATATGAATTCGTCAAGAATTAACAATCAACAATTATACCTGGGACGACATTAAGAAAGTAGCATTCGACAGAGAGGAATGGAGGATCACTATCAAAGCCCTATGCTCCCAAGCGGAGTAATAGGAGAAAAAAAATTAGTTTAATTACCAGAAAATATTTAAAAAAAAAACAAATAGGTAGGTACTTGTCAAAAATTTCTTGTTCAACTTAATGTAATAAATTGTAGTACCGTACACAATGTATGAAAAGGTATTCTACCTAAGTTACTAAAATTAAAACAATAAATATAGAACACGTGCTTAAAGTTTATTATAATCAAGGCAATTATCCTACAAGTTGCGTTAAATATTTCAAATCTATAACTGCTTCCAGACATTAAATTTTGCCTTAAATTTTTCATTTCAATTTTTTCATATCAGCTATCATCATATTATACCATATCTAATCAAATTTGATAATACTTGTTATTTAATATCCTTTGTTTTAAAATATGCTTCTTTTTAAAATTCAAAATATTTTTATCTTAAAAAAACATACATTCAACCATACAATAACAACACATGCATATAATATATATGTATGTAATATGTATATATATATATATATATATATATATATATATATATAACGCATTCATGAAATTATTATATCTGTCACATCAATAATTTAATCTTGATATTTATTTATTTTTTGTTTTTATATAAATACATATGTACCTACATTTGACAGAAACGGTTAACAAAAGACCAAAAACTGTTAAAACAAAATATAGTTCGTGTTATTTTTTCGTCCTTTTTGTGATCTCATTTCTCGCTATTGTTGTGCTATATTGAAAACAATAATTTTTTTATTATTATTATTATTTCTGTTAAATTATCATTCTTCCCACATAATTTATAAGTCTGTATTTAGATAATTTGTTTATTTTGAATAAATGTTTATAGTAGATTCAAAATTGGCTATAGCTATTGTTGAAATATATGTACACAATACACATATACATAATGCATACCATGCAAATATTTATTTATGTACATTTTGTTCAAATTGTTTTTTGCGATTTAATTATTTATAAAATTTTATACTTCAATCTGACTCGATATTATTATTATACGAGAGATGAAAATATTGATACACGATCATATTAGATAATTTTCAAACAAGTATTGGAGAGTCAAATTCTAGTTTTACTTGGTTTTACTGAGAAATTAAAAAACAATGGTGGAATGGAGCTGAATGTCATAGCTCCAAATAGAAAATTAATTATATATAAATCAACTTTTTTTAATAATCATGAGAATCAAGGGTTGAATTGCTTAATTTAAATATACAAGGTGTAATTTATAATTATGATGAACTTGAACAAACACTTTCATCAAAAAAATTGACTTTGTTTGTCTTTCTGAAACTCATCTTACTGATAATGATGATGACAGTTTGTTTAAAATAAATGGTTATATCTTCAGAGTTAATACAATTTCACGGCATACTGGGGGAGTATTAATCTATGCTAAAGACAAATGGTCTTGTACCATCATTAATAGTAAAGAAATTAGTTTGAATCTATGGTACCTAATCATAAGAGTACGTTATAAAAAATCATCTGTTTTGCTTGCAATACTATATAAGTCTCCAAATCAGTCATATACCTTTAATGAATTCTCTGTAGACTTTGAAAGAATGATGGATGATTTAAGCGAAGTAGTTGATGATGTTATTATTACTGGAGACTTTAATATAGACTGGTTGAAATTTAGTACAAACAAATCAAAAATAGCACAAATAATCAATGATGCTGGGTATAAACAAATTGTTACTGAGTCAACCCGAATAACAGTCAATAGTAGAACATTGATAGATTATGCAATTATTAATAAAACCACAAATAAAATTAGATCGCCATGAAATCATTCACATTCGAATCGATAATCTACCAAATATAGAAGAAAAATGTAGAACAAATAAAATTCTCAAATATAACAAAGAATCTGTGAGAAACCACATTCTGAATAGGCAATTATTAACAACATTTTATTGTTCATGTAACCAAAAGGCTGATATATTTAGTGACAGTTTAAATAGAATAATGGGGAAGTTTATTACAGAACAGAATATTAAAGGCAATGATATTAGTGGATGGTTTTCTGAGAAACTACATACTTTAAAAAAAGCTAAAATTCTGCAATACGAAAAGGCGTTATGGACAAATACTCAAATTGAGTGGCAACAATATAAAGAACTAAGAAACCAATATAGTAATCGTCTTAAAGAAGGGAAAAACAATTATTTAAAACACAAGGTGGAAAGTGCTTTTGACCAGAAAAGTATTTGGAATGTCATAAAGTCGCATGTTTTAAAAACCAACACACACAATAATATCAAGCAAATCTTTTTTAACCATGAAATAATAGATGATAAAAGAAAAACCGCAAACAAATTTAATGAATATTTTATTAAAAGCATTATAGAAATTAACGAAAGCATACCTCAAAGCCAATTTCATAATTTAGTTGAATATTCTAGCACAAGATTTAATTTTAAAAATATTAATATTCAAGATCTCAAAACTATCATAAAATCCATGAACAATAAAAAAGACATACCGTTAATTTTAAAAAAAAGTATTTCTAGATAATCTTGATTTAGTTGCGCCCTATCTAACCGATTTAATAAATCAATCGTTAGAAACGGTAATTTTCCCTGATAAGTGGAAAAAATCAACAGTCATACCAGTTCCAAAGGTTAAAGGCACAATTAAATTCAATGAATTTCGACCAATAAATATGACTCTAACTGAAGCTAAAATTATTGAGAAATCAGTCAACAAACAGCTAAACAGCTAGAAAATTATTTGGAAAAAATAATCTAATATCAGAAAATCAATCTGATTTTCGGAAAAAACATAGTTGCGAGTCATCATTAAATTTAGTCATATCAAACTGGAAATTAACAAAAAATGATAAAAAAAAGTAGTAGTTGCGGTATTTCTTGACCTAAGACGAGCATTTGAAACAGTCGATCACCAAATTTTATTACAAAAAATAGAAAGTTATGGCATAAGGGGAAATGAAAATAAGTGGTTTCAATCATATTTGCTCAACAGATATCAAAGAACTAAGGTCAACAATCAGTTCTCAAACTATAAAGATATTTCAATTGGGGTACCACAAGGGTGTTCTACTTTTTTTGTTGTAGGCTTTGTTGTAGGCTTATGTTGTAGACTTTGTGCAAATATCCTTATGATAGCATATGATAGGTTGATCTTTATAATGGATGATTCTAATGGATGTAGAAGAATGTGTTTGGAAAATCAACTCGGACCTTAAAAAATTAGCTGAATGGTTCAAAAACAACAAACTGAGCCTTAACGTTACCAAAATTAAAGCCATGGTTACAAATGGTGAATGTGATTGATCAAAATATTATTGAAATAGTTGAGCATATCAAATATTTGAGTCTAGTAATAGACAATAAATTAAATTTCAAAGAACACGGCGAATTTATGTAAGAAAATGCAAGAAATATGCAAGAAAATTTAAAAAAAACTTAAGTCGAATAAGAAATAAGTTGTCTATTATAAGTACTATAAGGATCTTCAGCACCATGATCAAGCCCCATTTTGAGTATTGTGCAACTATTACAGCATTTGTAAATAATGAAATAATAGAAAGATTACAAAAACTACAAAACCGTGGAATGAGAGCCATACTCAAATGCAATAGGTATACGTCAATTGATTTTATGTTAAAAACGTTAAAATGGCTAAACACAAGGCAAAGACGTCGTCTACATGTACTACTTTTTGTATTTAAGATGAAAAATAGATTGTTACCGAATTATCTTAGTTCCAAACTCATATATATTCAAGATGTTCAACATTATAGATTAAGAAGTATATTCAACTTCAGACTAGATTTCTTTAGAAGTGAAACTGCGAAAAATCAATTAGTGTATGGTGGTCTAAAGATGTTTAATGAATTACCCACAGATCTGAAACTGGAAAGGAACTACAATACACAATATATTTTGTCAGCTCAAACGTAAAAGTTCCGATGTAATTACAAACTTTATTTTGCTCATTTTTTCTTAATTAAATTTTCAAATTCATTTTCATTTTTTTTACCGAATTTAAACATAAGCTTTAATTTAAAATTTATAAATTATAACTAAATAGTATTTAATACTAAATAAATGAATATTAAAAAAAACGAAAAAAAAAATATTATATAAAATAGTATTATGTCTAGTACCTACTGGTAATGAAAACAAAGTTAGTATTGATCTACCTATAGTGTCATAAAACAAAACATGTGTAAATGATAATACTTATTTATTATCATTTAAACACTTTTCGTTTTTTTATTATAACAAATTAAATGTAATTAAATAAGTGTTAAGATTTTTCATGACTTAAACTAACAATTGTAACTGTAAAACTAAAAAATAGCTGTAAGAAGGAAACTATAGTCAGTTAGTAATTTGGTATTAAATAAAGTAAGTTGTAACTTGTAATACTTTCAATTTTAATAAAGAATTAATTTAAACTTAAAAAAATTAGTTCGATTGTTATTAGTTCGAAAACGAATTTATAAAATTCGCATAACTGTATTTTTCCACAACTGAGGACAATCTAATAAAATACTGTCATCAGTATAATATGTCAGTAAGTATGTATGCATATTTAAATATAATCATACAGTAATGTTATAAATAGAATGTTCACGTAGAATAATATTTTGTTAATCATATTTTCTTCTAAAAATCCCGTCCCATTTTTACTCAAAACACGAAAATGCCGTCTCATTTTCACTTCATACCCCAAAACACTCAAATATAATTCTCAAAACTCAATTATTTTTACTCAAAATTTTGTGTTTATTGAGGAGAATATTTCATACAATGCATCTATACTTCTAGCCTATTCACACGATGATTTTACCGGAATTTTATCGAATTAAGATTTCGTTTTAAGTTTTGTTTTTGTTTTGTGTATAAGTTTTTCCTCTCCCAGTGACTAGGCTAGAAGTATAGAGGCATATTGTTTCATAATTTGAAGAGTATATACATACGTTTGTAATTTTGATTTATATGAAGAGTATATCGTATCGTATATGGAAATCGTATATGTAAATCGTATACATATGTAAAAATGTAAACAAAAAAGCATAATTAATAGCAAAGTTAATGAATGATATAGTATATATGCAATGATAGGTCAATGATAGAATCACATAATCTAGAAAAAAGTTCTAAAAATAAAAGTACATAATAAAAGAATAAAATTTATTATTTATGCATTACAAATCGTGAACTGTGTACGGAATACCATTCTTTTTTCTTTTCTCAGAACTCGGTTGAAAATCGTATTTCTATTTTAGATGAAATCATTTTTGATGAAATAAAAACAGCCAACAATACATATAAAGAATAAAATGTCCAGTTTTACATTTTTTACTTACTTTTTCAAATTTTGATAGATTGTTTGTTTGTTTATATTCATATTATTATGTATTCATATATACTATTCATATATACTATTCATATATCATGATTACTCTATGATACGATGTTTACACTAAATTATGAACTTTAAGTCTCCAAATTATGATCAAAGATTTAAAAAAAAGATTTAAAATCGTAAAAGAATTTCTTTCTAAATCAAAATTATGTGACTTATGACTTTAGAAATCTGTTAATTTAAATTTCTTCGTATCGCATTTTATATTTATCCTACCATTAAACAAATATCTCCATGCACAGTTATTTAATTGACAAAAGTATCAATATTTAAAATAAATGCCCGAAGTATCGAAATTAACATTTTTGAATGTAACAGTTTTTCTATCAAAACTGATATCTGTAGAAAATTTTTAAGAAAATACAATAATTATAAAATAATAGGCCTACCTACAGCGGCAGTGACGTTGAGATTATAGCTCGAATTCTTAATTAAAAATCTGATCTAATCAAAAGAAAAATTTGCAATTTTTCTCATAATTATCGATATTTCATCTCCTCACTAGAATAGTATTTTGTTTTACATGATTCTCCTACTTTACCATATTCTCCTTCAACTTGGAATCGATTTCGAAATTCGGCGGAAAAATTAACTCGTTTATGAAAACAACGAACTTCTTTTTTTTAACCCAATATTTATATCAAGATTTGGGTCATCACAAACGCATTCCGCTATGATTCAAATGAATATATCCACAGAAATCTGACAACAAAAACCATTACTGACATCATTAGGAATTATACTATCAAACACGAAAACAGGGAGTGACATTTTGTAAGGCGATAGTGCCAAAAAAAACAATCACAAATTATTTTTTGTAATTTTGTGAGGTTTTTTTTTGTGACTGTGGTGATAGTTACAATTTTTGATAAAATTCATTGTCACCGCCATATGAAATATTATTTTTTCTCTTCTTACACAACAATATGATTTCATAGGAATTAGGTATACCTACATATTTCTCATAAAATTGTTTGTGTTTTTGGTTTTTGTTATAGAAGATATTATGTTTTGATTGGGTTTTATTAGGTAGGTATACATTTTTAGGTGTTGCTTAATGTTGCTGGTTTCAAAAATGATCAGCTTACAAAATAACGAAAATGTTCAGCAACATTTCTGATCGCTTTTACTTTTTGTCACAATCACTATCAATTATCACCTTACAAAAATCTACTCCACATTAATTCATCTTGTAAGGACGGACAATCGAGCTCTCTTAAACAGATTCAGGTGTCTTGGTTGTTAACACATTTTTAATCTAGTAATATTTTTATTCAAATATGTAATAAATTGTCTTTTGTCGAAAAAAAATAATGACAAAAATAATGTTGAAAGACCAGCTCTTGAAACAAAATGTCGAACTTCAATGTTGAAAAAAACATTTTCGACATTTTTTTGAAGTATTATATTTTAGAATAAGTTACACGAATCAGCTTTAATCATTAACTCAGCTCAAAAAAATGTAGCTCAAAAATAAGAGTTTCAATAATATGTTTAGCGGGGGTTTAGAGCGACAACCCCCCACTATTAGAAGTGCTTTGTTGTTGAAATGTAAAAATAATTAGGAAGAGTTTAAGAGTTGGATTTAAAACAAAATATTACAGTGTATTCCGTTTTCCCAGAATATTTAGACAAGTGTATGTAATGCAAGATTCTGAACAGACATAGTTGGATTGAAAATCAAAGTTATACGCTTTTTCCAGAATATATCAAATCAAAATTGCCAAAAGTTCAAATGTTAAGTATTCATTTTGCTATATATCTTTTTGTTATGTGTCTAGTTGCCAAGTGTGCCATAGGTGCTAGGCTTACTTTTGCATTCAACATTTTTTTTCCAACATTTTATTTTTCATCATTTAATTCGACTTTTTGTTTTTTTCTGCAAATCTGCCGCAGAAATCTACCAT
This sequence comes from Argyra leucocephala, assembly GCA_963942445.1. NCBI lineage: Eukaryota > Metazoa > Arthropoda > Insecta > Diptera > Dolichopodidae > Argyra > Argyra leucocephala. Next base: position 111,879,462 of record OZ012679.1, on the reverse strand, counting down.
CATGTTCATACGTAAAAAAAAACTGGTAGATTTCTGCCATCGTCGCTGTCAGATTATTGAAATATGGATAAGATGCATTTAATCTCCATAGACCTTGTTTTATTGTATCTTTATAAGATATTAAAGTATTTTGGAAACGTTGGACTTTAAATTGACGTCAGAAACACTCACTTAAACTCAAATATACATACATAATTAGATTTCAAAGAAAGTAAAATTAACAATGTTAAATTAAATCGAAATTATTTAGCATACTGTAATAAAACCTAACCAACTAAATGACTCTGGACATCAAATCTATCTAATAGAAGTTGTAAATTTTATTGAATTAAAATCAATAATATGGAAGAAGCTGAAGCATATTACAAGAATACAACTGGCTGTTTACATTTTAAAAAAGTAAAGCCATATGGTTTTTACAAAAAATTTAAAACAATAATTACAAATACAATAACAACACATTGATAAGATGTAAATAAACTCACATTATTGTTTAACACTCTACTCTTCTCAAAACAATTCACTACAGTAAAAAATATGTTTTTAAAAAATCTGAAATCTTAATTAATCGTAAATTAATTAAAAGAACTACATATACTCGTAATAAAATACATAATAATATGTAGTCATATATTTTTCCATATGTAATTGATTATAACTGAAACTGTGAAAATAACTCAGGGACATAAAACAGATTAGGTACATTAATATTACAGAATTCATATTTTATTACAAACCATTTATTAGGATATCATAAAATAAAAATTCAATTTTAAAATTATTTAATAGGCGTTTAAGCCTTTCTAGAATTTATTCTTTGATTTAACTCAACTATAATAATATTATAAATAATTTTATGTTAACTATTTCAAAATCAACATCACTATAGTATAAATATTTATTAATTGAAAAAAAAAATTTATTAAAAACATCTTAATTGAAAATTTTGAAAGAATTTTATATTACGAAATAGTAAAGATTTTGACATAGAACAAAGGATGCAACAGTTCGCTTAAATTATGTATCCAATGTAACTTATAATAAGTAAGTACATATGTATGTAAGTAATGTATGTACATTATGACAATAAATACTTCATTATGCTTGAATTTTCTTCAATATGTACATTACAAATTCTTATAAGTATTATTTATATTCGATTACAACTTATATAATATATAATAATATATACTCGTATATTACAATAACATAGCATTGTTGAGTAAATGAACAATAATGAAAGAGCAATGAACTACATGTTCCTTTATATAAAATACAAAACAAAAAAAAAATTGTTTTACAAAATCACTAAATCCAAATTAAAGGTTTTAAAATTAAAAATAATTTTAATAAATGTGAGTGCATGGATCGTCGTCCGATTTCAGACTGTATATAGACTTCAGAGTATTATTGTCTGAAAAAATCACGTGCAAAATTGTTGCAATATTCAATTTTGTTTAATATTATGTGGCTCATTTTTTTAGAATAAAACTTTGCATTATTTAAATTTACATAATTTTAAAAAGAACTTCTCACATTGAAAATTTTAATTAATGGAAATATGGTGTTTTTTTATTACTAATGTTTTCTTTAAATAATATAAATGTATATTGATGCAAATTTGAACAGTACAATTGTTGTTCAACTTACACATTTGTTGTTCAACTTACAACTTATATACATAATTATGTATATTATAACATCTATCTTCTTCTTCAATATACGTAAGCTTAAATGTAACGCTTTAAAATACACTTCGAAATAATACTTGACATAATACTTGACATAAAAAGCTAAAACTTTGTGACAATTCTAAGTCTGACTTAGACTTTACCTAGTTCATATAATCTTAATTTTGTAAATCATATTTTTTTTTAGGCCAAAATAATGGGATAAGCATCCTAACTGGTAAAAGAAAACCAAACAAAATGAAGGATAGTAAAGAAATAAGCAAAAGAATATAAAAGAAATAAAATAGAAGAAAATTGATAAGAATAGAATAATTAGTAACATTTACAGACAGCTTAAAATATATTTATTTACCCGTCTATTGATTACCAACCATACAATTAGGTGTTTATCATTATAATTTACTTTTTTGTATCATATTTAAGTCAGTATTTTAGTTAAAAGTATTTCATACATACATTGAATATGGTATATTGCAATATGTACAGAGTATAGGACGTCTCGTTTATGAAACTTTGTACCCCCAAATAGAGTAAAAAAAGTAAAAAATAAAATATTTCTTTACGTCTCAGATTACATAAAAATTGGATGTAGAGAACGAATCTTCATATTATTTGAAATTAAATGAAACTTCGATTCGATAATAATGGTCTATCTATATAATTATTGTTAATATAATAAAATCATATATAGTTATGTATTGATAGGATTTATATAGAATTCGTAATAAGTTGGACAATTCAAGAAAAGCCCTATGCTACCAACAAAAGTACAAAACAAAAAGTTTAAAAAGATTTGTGATTGAATTCATTGTCAATTGTGAACCGATTCAACTGAAGACTGGATAGCTGAATTAAAATCTAAATATTTGCAAAATAATGTCAGTATATCGCTGTATATCATGTATGATATTTGGACAAAAAAAAAATGAAGTTATGAGTAAGTATTTGAGAATTTCCCTAAAAGTTCTTTAAACATATTCAATTTGATCAAAATCGAATTTAACGTACTTAAATGTTTCAATATAAATTTCTTCGTTATTAATTTACATTGTTTGATAGATAAAAAGTATTTTACATTTATTATTATGTCGATCTACATTTTAATATAATTTTTCTATTAAAATTATTTATTATTATTGGTATTTCAAAAAGTGCAGTTCGTTAACTAACTAAAAGCTATAGCGATTACTTTACATTATAAGCTCGTAAATATTAAAGATATTTTTTTTATTTCTTTTGTTTAATAAATTAGACCAGACTTGAAAGAAATATAAAATAATAAAATCACTGAGTGTTGTTTTAAACTTCTACCAATGCTTTTATTTTATATGAGAATGAAAATGAAATATGTATGTATACCTAACCTAAACGTTAATAATTTATTACTTACTATGTAAGTTTTATTAAAAAAAACAGCTAAAAAAAACAATTAAATAACTACTTAATATAAAATTTTGAATCTGCACTTTTTTTTAGCAAAGTTTGCAAATTCAATTTCTAATTTAGATTCTTTGGTTGAAATTTTTATGTAATTAATTTATTTAAAAATTTTAGTATTCATTATTTATTATTGTGTGTAGTTGAAGTGAGCTTTTTAGTTATACATAAGTATTTAAATTAAAATTTAATTTCATTAACAATTTTATTTGATTGCAAATAATAACGTTATTTCGGTAATAACATAATAATATATTAATATATAGTTCCTTCATCGTTATTTGTAACTAACTAAATACATTACATTTTTCATTTACAATCTAATTTACCAAAACTATTTTATTTAGACTTACAATCAAATTTTAAGTTAAGTTAAATAACTTTGAGTATGTATATGCATTTAAAAAATCCCTATTAAATATATTGAGTATAAGTTCTATTGGTATCGACTTTTATTTTTGTTCAAATTACTATAAACTATCTGTTTTACACATTATCTAGATACTCGTATATATATATACATGCATATACATATTTTGAAGTAATAGAAAAATATTGTTTAAACTACGAAGTTTTGGTTTTGAAGCATGACATTTATTAATATCCATATTTAATTTTTTTATTCCTTTTCTATTTTGGAAATACATACCCAATATAAGCTTTGTCTCTATAAATCCATAATCTAAATATGGAATAATTAGATGGATGGATGGACCAGCATTACTTTCAAACAATACTTTTTAATTGGCGATACTTTAACATTATGACCGTTCCCGTACGCACATCTTGTAAAAACTTATCCAAGTTTTTCCAAGTTTTTACCAGAAGTCGTTCCTGTACTGAGAGTTTTTTCTAAAAACGAGAGAAAACATATGTTTTCAACTTCGTTCAACAAAGTTCAACAACATTCTCTCGAATAAGTTTTTGCATTTTAACTTGTAAAAACTTATACTTTAAATTTTTGTTGTTGTTTTTGTTGTTGTTGTATTTTTTAGGTTATGTTTTTATTTACTTTTGTAATTTCTCATATGTGTCTGTTATGCAAAATTTTGTTTTTTAAATGAAATTTATTAAAAAAATGAAAAATATAATTTAGTGGAGGATAAATTTCATAATTCTTTATTATTGTAATATATGTATAATTTAATTTAATAATACGGATACACTTGATAAGGCTAAATCGTCAGCTAAGTCTCTATAACAGCAAGCTTCATGACCCGCAAACCATAAAAATACAGCTATATGTTTTTCTGAGCTACATTTTTTATCTGCACGTAGGTTTGCAAAACTTTCAAATGTTTGCAGTTCTTCATATAAATATTTGAAAACATTTTTGCTTACACGAAAATGTCTTACAAATTCCTCTTCACAATAACGTGGAACTATTTCTTGCAAATAGTTTCGAATGCAAGGTCTTTTGTTTTTATGTAAAAAGTTCTCCAACAGCACTTGCTTTAGAATTACATTCCTTAACTCTTCAGTTTCGCTTTCACTAAAAAAATGTAATAAAAATGTAATCCGAATCGCTACTTAGTAATATATATTTTTTATATCTTCCGCTGCCATTTCGTTTAAATTTAATTACAATTCTTTAAAAAAAACACCTCCGGAAATTCAAAATGATTATTTATAATTAAATTAATTTCAGAATGTCATATTGCTTGTTAGCTGTTTGACAGCTGCAAGTTTTTACAAGAATTGCGTTCCAGTACTTTTACTTGCAGATGAGAGTTTTTTTAACTCTTTTTTCTTTTCTTTTTTTTCTCTCTTTTCTCTCATTTGCAAGTTTTTAGCAGAAAAGTACGGGAACGGTCCTATATTGAGAGTCGGTGGAAAACTTTTATTTAAGTTATTTTTTACCCATTCAAAAATTGTTTCGAAGAGTGATTTTTCCAATTATACATACAGAATATACCGGAAATATAGAGTTAGAAAGTCAGAGTGATTGACGGTGATCATAACAAATAAAAAATTTAGGAGTATATATTTTAGGAAGTATAACAATTTATAAGTTTGTTTTAGGACCTTTATATCTTCCGAAGAAAAAAACTTAACCCCTGACTCTATGATTCAATACTTCCGGTATATATCATTATATCATCTGAGCCATATAGTCAAATTTTTAATACAATAAGATCTTTGAATAAATAACTTTGTATAAAAAACTGATATTTAATCAGAAGGCATCAAACATGTATTTTTGCTATATTTTATTTATATTATCGTAAATTGCTGTATATTTTTCCGATAAATTTGACATACGGTTTACATTTTTTAAATACATATACAGTTTATATATAAAAAAAAATGTTCATTATAAATTATGAAATAAAATATTTATTTAATAAATTAATATTTAAGCAGTCGTTATGGCATTTGACATCAAATAATACTTGAAAAAGATATGCTTAATTATTTAGTATTAGAAAAAAAATTCTCAAATTAAGTTGAATCATGTTTTATGGCTTAATTTAACTTTATACGATATCATGAAATCGTTTGAATAATCGAATACGATATGTTAAAAATGCAGCAGTACCCAAGTACGATAATGCAATATCCAATGTATTAATTTTTTCACTTCAATTCAAATTCTGTACGTGTTTATCGTTATGTGTTTTTTTTATATACTTTTTTGTACTATGTACTTTTTTTTAATTTGTTTCCTTTGGAACTGTATGTAATATTCGTAAAGTTGAATCAAACATTAAATTCAATGCTGAATATTTTAATCTTATATTCCTATCGTACATTAATTCAATATGGATATGCAATTACAGGTTTATAAATTTAAAAAAAAAATTAGAATTTGACGAATACATTCTATTTTACAATGGTATACATAACTAAATTTAACATTATTCATCTCTTTTGTTTTCTAATAAAAAATATTTTGCAAAAACTAGCAAAATAATCAAAAACCAAAAACCACAAAACAAAATTAAATTAATAATTAATTATGTAATTGTATTGTAAAACAAAAAAAAAAGGAAAATAAATTTTGCCTTTGATAATAACTTATTGAAGAACTAATTAAATTTATTTATATACGTATACATATTATATCAATAAATATTAAATATATATGTAGGTATATTAAAAAAAAATGTGATATTTAACATCTGAAACTCAATTTTCTTTTTGTTTAATTTTTACTAAAAAAAAGATATCATATATATATATATATATGTTGTACAAATGTATATAATATACGTGATAATAGAAATTATAATAATTGCTCATGTTAATTTTGATTATCATTCAATAGCCGTAAATATTATTATACATACATACATACTACTATTTAATTTTCAAAAATTTTATCTTTGACAATTTCAACACCCGTCCAAAAAACTAAATAATTTGTTATTTATTGAATACACATAAGTCGCAATTAAATTATTTGCTAAGTCAATATCTAAATAAGTATAATATTTAAAAAAGAATAAATTTTGAAACACAAACGTTTAAAATTGAAAGCCTTAATTGAAATTGAAAATTATTTATTTACAATTGTATTCAAAATAGCAAAAAAAAATTATTAGCTATATAAAACGGTAAATTTTTTTTCTAATTTTTCCACGAAGTACTTCTTATTTCTTTCTATGTCGGATAATTAGTTTTAATTAAATTTTTTTTTTTTTGTTTCAATATGTGGAGTATATTTGGACATGTTAGAGAAATATTTATCAGTAAATTTATATAATAATCTTACATCCATGTTCTATATTATAAAAAAAAATTTTGGACTTAACAATTTGCGCATAATTATGGTTAGTGTGTTACAACTAAATTAATAATAATAAAAATTTAATTTTTGTTTTTTGACATCTGTTTGACATCTGCTAAATTTTGACATTTATAAAATTTGAAATCAAAGCAAAAAAAAACTTGTATTTTGAATTAATACATTTATTAATATTATAACACTTCAATTAATCATTTATCCAGAATAATAATTAAGAATAAATAATAATATGAAATTGGGCAAAAAAGTTTTAACTTTACTAATATCAAAATTTGGTAAAGTATAGGTAGTAAAATTATATGATGGATAAAAATTTAATTAAATTCTAAATTTTGATCAAACCTCAGTCACTAGTTATGTTATTTTGGCCATTATGTTAAACCGTTAAATTTTAAAAACCGAACTTAGTTAAATGGTTATCACACAATACACATTTTGTATCTTCGTATTTCATAAAGTGGAGGAAGTCAATTTTTTATATATTTTTTTATTTCAGGTTCGTTGAGATTTCTTTAATTATTTATGTAGACCAAATTTCAATAAAAATGATTATTTTAATGAAATTTTTTCTTTCAAAATTTAAAAATATTTATTTTGATTTTTCATTTTCTTTTTTTTTACAAAAAAAATTGTTATATATAAATATGTATACGTAATTGAAACTTATTATGTAGGTATTCATTGTTTATATTTTGTTTTGTTATTAGCTATCAACCAACAATACAAAAATACTAAATTAAAATTAAATTACATACTCTGCTCGGAGGCTTCTTCGTAAATTTTCGTATTCGTTTGTTTATTTAACTTTTTCTGAAAATTTAACGAACTTTTATCAAAATGAAGCAATTTGATTGTTGTTAGTATAAATATAGCAAACACAGCGATATAAGAATGAAAGTAATACGCTTCGTAATTTTACGAAATCGGATTACTACGGGTTGCCACTATTATTATCAAAAAAATTTACATGAAAAAGTATCGGAACACATAAATATCATTAAATTTGATTTATGAAAAATTGTAATTAATTAGAAAATTAGAAATAAAATGTTAAAATAAAATTTATTTTAATTAATTTTTTCCACTGCACATTAATATAGAAACAAAATAATTTTTCATATTTCTCACTACTCTTCAGTTTATGATAAAAATTAATTTATTTTCCTTTCTTTCATTAATTCAGTTTCATTAACTCTTCGCTGTTATAGGTAGTTGTTTTGAATTTGTTTTTCGTTCCTTTAAGCTCTCAATGGTGTTTTTACAGTTCTTTCGTTAATAATTTTATAGCTACCCAGATTTTCTATTCAGGTATATTTTAAATTCAAATTATATAACAGGTTCTGTAATTCTTTTTTCTTTTCGCCTACTTACCCTAATTTTACAATATTCTTCTATAAAAAAATAAAACAAATAATAGTTATAGGTAGGTGGTTTTTTTTCTTCATCATAAATTCCATTTTTTCCTTCATAATTTCCATTCCATGTTGAGATTTAATATTTTTTCATTTAAGTAAAATTTACTTTCCTGAGATAAGTCTGATGGATGATAATAATTGTTACAAATTAATATTTTTTGTTTATATTTATAACATTATTTAAAAGTTAAATACCTACCGACTTAATTAATAAGGATTCTTCAAACATTTATATATTAATATAAAACTTTAATTTTATTTATTTATAGTTAACTTATCATATAAAGTAGACGGGCTGAAGTTGTTTAAACCGTTTTCCTATCGAGATGATTTCTTATCGTATCACAAATATCGTATCACTTATCGTATTCACATAAATATTATTTTTTTTTAAACTTAAATACATAATATTTTTTATACTGTAAACAAAAACTTTTTAAATTATCAGCACCACACTCTCTTTTTCTCCTATTTATATTTTTAATTATTTCATCACAAATTTATTGTAAACAATTGTCATAAAGCCTATGTACCTACATATATTCGAATATTTTTAAAAACAAAACAAATTAAATAGTAACTTACCATTCGGCCTTAACATTTTTGTACCATGATAGAATTGAAAACAATTTTCTGTAAAATGTTCTGAACATATGCGGGAAACTTTCGGCCGTATTGGTATATTTTCGAGAAATGACATTAATGGCTTTTGGTTTATTCCATTTTCTGAGATTATATAAAATAATATATTGGACTGATCATTATCAATATTTTGACATCCAGGTGCAATACATTGATATATATTTTTATTATATACATAATTGATTTTCTTAATTCGAACCATATTTTTTTTTTATTTCAATTAAATTCAATTCAATTGTTTTTTTTTTTTATTTTTTCTAAAGTTCTTCAAATTCTTATTCAGTTGTTTTTTTTTTTTTTAAATTAAAAAAATGTTTAATCAATTATTTTTATTATTTATTTTTTCAATTGAATATTCAACAGTTTATGCAAAAATTACAAAATAATAAACACAAATAAGATAATTAAAAAATTAATGTTTTAAACTTTTATTCAATAAAGAATAAGCACAACAATAACTATACGACCTTATACAACGAGCAACTAATAAAAACTAAAAATTTTCTATAAACTTAACTTCCCTCGATACCTTCGTTTATTCAATGAAAGAAACAGTGAAAGAAAACAAAAATTTTCATCTTCTTTTTGATTGAAGTTGAAGCTCTTTATTCCAATCCAAATAAAATATAAATCTACCTATTTATATATACATATATGATTATTTATTATTATATATATATGTACGTACGTACTATATAATATAAATAAATAGACCCATAAATATTATATACATATACTCATTTTCATTTTTATATTATGTAATAACGTTTATTTCTGTGGATAAATCCATATTCCATATATACATAAATATATAACAAATTACACATTCATACCAAACCGAAAAATTTATATGTATACAATAGTATACAGAGGAAATAAAATTCCTTGTTGCTTTTTCTTGTTCTTGCCTTGCCTGCTGCTGTTAAAATTTTGATTATTTTTTTTTTTTTAGCTTATCTCAGCTCAATTCAATCAAATTTCGCCGCACAGCAATATTTATACTGAAAAGAAAATTCTACAGAAAATCGTTTTTATACTTGTTTTATCTGCAATTCTGTTAATCAGTTATTAGAATTGATATAATGAAAATAGTGTGCTTGTTTGTATATTCTTCTCTATAAATGCATCTAAGGAAAATTGATATATTATTATTTGTATACATCTGCAGCCTACATTTATAATGTCATACATCAAAATATTTTTATTTTGGAAAAATGACTTAAAAGGTTTGTAAAAGTTTAACCACAAATGAAGCTCGTATAAGTTTCTAGAACAAAACTTTAAGAGCCAGAGGAATTTCTTGTTCAAGAGAATCAAAAAAATTTTATATAGTAAGAATAAAACTTGTCGTATAGATCAATTTTGAGAGTTTTCTTTTAACATTCATACACGTACGACAAAAAAAAAATATTGTTAAATAGGTACAAAGTTATAATTGTTTACAATCACATAATATTTTGGATATTATCAACCTAATAATGGATTGTATATATATACAACCTGATAATGGATTCAATAATAACAAGCCTCTGTAATACAGAATATAATTTTCAAAAAAAAAACAAAGCGGAAATAAAAATTGTATGCAAAGCAGATGATAAATGTTTGGTTATAACTCCCGAAAATTAAGATAATTTAAGCAAAGACCTAAATCATTTTACTTGAAAAGTAAAAAAATACAAAATCGTAATATTCGTAACTAAAACTAAAACAAAGGTTATATTGCAAATCAAAACCATAAATACGAAAATCAAAATTACATCAGCAAGGAGATAAAAGTATTTGGATGTACGAAAAAACTTTATTGAAAAGACACAATAAAATTGTGAACTTGGAGACTGAGGTCAAATTCACACTGAAAACCCGCTCTTCACACTGAAAACCCGAATGATAGGATAGCATTTTTGAATTACACTTCTTTTCTGCAGTACATATTTCAATAAACATACAAGTTATAAAATTTAATAAAATTAATATTATTCTGTTATATAGGTGACGTGTCATCACTTCTACGACCATAACTTCCTTAGAAAGTTATGATCCAAACAATTTAGTTATAATTTCCTAGGAGAAACTAATTGTAGATTAACGCTGGTGGCGCAGTAGGAAAAGCGCCTGCCTTTCAACCGAAAGGTCCCAGGTCCGATTCCCGATGAAGCAAAAAATAAATGATTTATGGGTTTTTCGACCTGGTCCAGTACCCTTTGTCATGGGGATATAATAAATGACAAAAATAATAGAGAGTATAATCAATCTGGTAACAAATTAAATAAAATGAAATTATTCTATTTAAGAAGGCTTAGTTCCTGACAATAGCAGTAGTTTACCATATTTAATGAGTTGATAAGCCAGTAATTTGTTAAATAAATACTCGAAATATTGTAGATATTGTAGTGCAATTTTACAGTACCGTACTTAACTAAGCACGAAAAGGTGATTGTTACTGTAAGAGTGTAAAAAAAAAAAAAATCTTGTGCATTCAAATTTTAATAAATTGAAATTGGCCATGGGAGATAACTTAAAGTAGTGGGTTATAATCCCCTTGGGTATTCCATATATATTATTATGTGTAATGTCAGTTTCTGAATTAGGAAAATTCTCTTTTTCATGTACATTATATAAACTTTATCCTGTAACCAATTAATTGTGCCTGAAATTTATTTCCTATTTTCAAAATAATAAAAAAAGTTTTGCACCGTGGACGCGAAGGACTAGTTTAAAAACCGAGATTTATCAAGAGAAGCCAAAAGGAGTTATGAACTTTTTCGAAGGGATTTATCATGTCGGACTGTAATAAAAATACTGAAAGTCTCAAAACTTCCTTAGGAAGTGACGTATCAGACGTGTCCCTCCTTCCTTTCCTGTAAGTTATGGCAAGTCAACATTACCACCGTTGTATTTGCATGCGTTTTCAGACAAAAGCAATTGTATGCTGATTCTTTTTATAATTTACAACATATTTGATCGTATATTGAAAAAATTTCCGACAACATTATAATTGTAAACTTTGTGGTGTTTACGACAAAATTTATATACTCAATATTCCGACAAATATACCTGGCTGACCTGCACCGATTACATAAATTGGCTAAAAAATGGACTATAATAATGGCATTAATAGCGAGATAACGTGAAAATATCTCTGAAGAGATAGTTTTGTATTCTTTTACGACACAGACGCGATAGCGAATTGCCATGTCGGCAAATGTCAAAACAGTCTCGTAAGTAATTTCTGTTAGACCTTTGACGAGACGCTCACGCGACAGCCATTTTTTTATTCTAAAAAAATGTGAACGATAGAGCATTTCGCCAAAGTATTTTGTGTCTTTTTATCAAAAAATTTAATTAAATAGATAAAATAGTTAAGTAAAGATTAATAAACAATTTTTCATTATTTTTTTTTTGCATTATTATTAAAATTGTGTTTTGTTTTGAAAAAAAAAAGTAACCAACTTTACTATTACTGTTTTACTACTGTTTATGTACTAAACTGTAATAATTTTATTAAAAATTTTGATTTAAAAAATATTTTAAGACTAAACCCCACTAATACTTTCCAAAAATTTTATAAAGCATATTTTGTTTATATACCAATAATCTTTTTTGACAGTAAAAAATTATCAGTACTACCAACAAATAAAATGTTCTATCGCGCCGCTTACAAACAGTGTCTAACATTTATAATATAAAATTCTAAGAAAACAAAATAAAATGGTACCGTTCAAATATTAGACCGTAGCTTAAAGCGTATTGTTGCGAAAACCAATTAACAATCGTAAAATAATTTTCAGATTTGAATTAATAATACAAAAGAATGTAATAATGGAAAATCCTAATTTAAAATTGTAATTTTTTGGAAAATTTTAAAATAAGTTACACAATACATATTGTATGTACATATTAAATCTTTTTTTCAAATTATTATCAAGACGAAAATATGTAGGTATGTATTTGTAAAATTTTCCCAGGTAAAAATTTATCAGGAACCAAGATTGATTAATGATAATAATGATTAATTATCAATCATATACGTAGTATGTATATGCTAATATAATGTACATATTTATTTATGTATACATAATGTATACATTTACTTACATGAAAGTTTATAGATATTTATGATTTTTATAAATCATTATTTAGAATTTTAATTTCGATTTTATGCATGCACTTTTATTTATATATACATATAGTATATACATATATGTATATGCAGCTATTTAATCTTATTCCAATTCTACACATAGCACATTATTTATATTTATGTAGGGAGATTATCATATTGCATTAATTTAATTTGAAGTAATAAATTAAATATATATTTTAGTTGTACATACTATAATAATGAATGTACATGTACATATTACTTATATACACACGCATGATTTCATTATAGATTTATATACATATTTACATAATAACCATTTATATATGCATGGATATATAAAATTAATAATTATTAATCAATGAAAATATTTAAATTTTACTATGTATGTACTCCCCTTTTTCAAAGATAATAAATTTATTTGTAGGTACTTATGGAAAACAAAATACTTAATAATTTAAAAAATTATAAATCAAATCCAACGAATCTTAACGAAGCATCTACATACATAGATATATTTTTTATTTTATTTTTTTTTGTTTGACAAGATTGAACTATAATAATATAATAAATAGACTTAAAGCAATATTTAAGAACTTATTTTTTATTTTAATAATTTGTAAACAACATAACAAAAGCTTTTATTTAAAAAAATTAAATATATATGTATAAACAATTGTTTTGTTCGAGTACAAAGAATTTGAATTTCGTATAAATATTAAAATTTCTATGAAATTTTCTAAGAGTTGTGTTAATGTGATTTTTGAGTGGTTTTTACACAAAGTAAGTAAATGAGTGAAATATCTAGAACTTTCACTTTTGTAAAAAAAAATAAAACTCAAACAACCGATTAGATCACTCCTAAACTCAACTTCAACAAAAAAGTTTCCTGCTAGGGCCGATTACAAGCGTGGGGTTTGAAAAACAAGGAAAATGATATTAATATAATTAAATTTGATAACATAATAACTCAATAACTCAAGTAAAATGTAATTAACTACCCTATTTAATAAGGCCTAGTTCCTGGCAATAGTAAGTATAAGTTTTCCACATTTAATTAGTTGATACAAGTTGATACATCAGAAAATTAAGAAATAAATAAATACTTGAAAAACATTACACGTTCCACTTTGTGTATATGTAATAACGAAAAGGTAGGTAGGTTGTTCTAACTAAGTTACTGTGAGGAACATAAAAAACAAAATAAAAATGTACAGAAATTTTATGAAATTCCTCGTAATCGATAAAAACAATTTATTTTTAAAAATTTCCCAGAATATTTTGTAATTGTTTTCAGTCGACCCATAATGGCATAGCAAGACATAAGAAAAATAAAATATCGTTTTTAGCAATTAGAAAATAAAATTTTTGTTCGAAAATTATTTTATGGAGATTTTTATTTTCAGAAAGAAGAATGAAATCATCAAAAGAGTTTTCATCTATCGTTCTATTTTTCGGGAAGATCGAAATGAAGGACTTTGCTGACTTTAACACACCAAAAAAACCTATCCTTTTCTTTTTTTGGTAATCAAATCTTATTTTAAGTGATACTTATACATATAATATATTTTATTAAATAAAAGTCTTGAACTACTTGCACTAAAAATTTTTTTTGTATATTTTGCATGCCCACATAAATTAGCCACAAAGCCACTCGTATAAAGGAGGCATATTGCTTCCGAAATATTAATATATGTTAAATATTCTATCATTATATTAAAGTTAAAACTAATATTTTAAATTAAACATTATTACAGTTTTTGGCTCTATTACTTCAGACATCTTTGATCATACATAATTTTAGTTTAACGAACAATTTCGTTCGTTTAAGTTGTCTAACAAGTTTTGATTTTTCAGCGTACAGCCAGTGTTTTTATTTCGTCTCTTTATGATAGGGATCTTGAGATCTATATGAATATGTTTCGGTACACTTTGTTTTTCAACGTTTGGATAGTTTCGTCCAGGATATCGTTGGTATAGAGTAAATACAGGATGAAATATACAAATTCAGAATACTCTTTCGGTTATTTTATAGAGATATTTAAAAAACAAATATAGTATATAATAATAGTTGCTTCTATTGGTTGTTTTAGGAGATCACTCTCCCATTTTTCCTCGCCCCAGGAACTCAGTACTAAAACCACCAAGTGTGATTGAGAAGGTAGTGTGATTGAGAAGGTTGGTCAGATCTCAGATTTTGCTTTCTGCGATAATACCTATATTGTTGGGGAAAGCCTAACATAAAATCCAAAGTCTGACTTTAGCTAATGCTGAGCAACTGCAAAGGTTTTATGTCTAGAGTTTCTGTCTCATTTTCATTTTTGCAGCTGCGACAATGGGGGTTGAACGGAATACTTAGCTTGGCAGCTTGATTTGCTATCGGTCAATGACCCGTACTGATGGCTACTACTTTTGATATATCAATACGGGACCTGGCTAAGAGTTGTTTGGTTTTGTTGATGTTATACAAGGGTCATGTTTTCCTAGAGATCGCACACGCATTTAGTTATCGATACATCAGAAAATTAATAAATATAAAAATAAATACTAAAAAAACATTACACTTTCCACCTTGTGTAGAAAGTACCATCCACTCTGTCCAGAAAGTATGAATGCGTTCTTCTCAAGGCAAAAAGCTCTTTTATATTCTATTCTAACTCTTTTCTAATTTTGCTTATTATTCTTTACTATCCTTCTTTTTCTTTCCTTCATCTTTATATGACTAAAATTCTGTGAAGGCAGTTGAAGAAGATCCTTATCCCATTATTTTGGCCTAATATATAAATAATACAAAAAAAAATTAATATGATGAAGGGTTTTAATGGTTTCTTAGAAAATTCTTGCATCTACTTCGCAGTTCACTTTCGATACATCATTGAAAATTACTATACCATTTTCACTTTTCTTTAAACCACGCTTCTACTATCAGGAAAACCTACCTTAAGCTTTTTGGCTATAGTATGACCGTGTCCATATGGTTTGCAATACCAGAAGGTAGCTTCTCTTAGTCTGACTTCATTGCAGGATTCAACATATTTTATGAACAAATCGGGAGGAAAAACAATAATAATAACATAATATCAAAATTTATAGTGAGTACAGAGAGTATTGCATTGCACAGTACATTAGTAATTTATTGAATTTAAAATAATAAAATAAAATAAATAACAAGTTTTAAATTACAAAATTAAAAAAAATTAAGAAAGAGACAGAAAATCGGTACAGAATAAATAACTGATGATGAGTTGCGATTTGTTTGTTTATGGCTATATCTGATTTTGATAGATAGTATGTTTCTCTGTATAAACTGTATGTAGTACAATGCGGTACAATGCCTCCTCGGTATCTTCTTCGAGGATACTCAAACGATGGATACTATTCTCCTTATATTTCTGTAGTTTGAATAGGTCACCAAAAAATGTGTTGAATACTGATTCGCTATCGCATTAACATTAGTCGTAAATATCTTATTTTCAGTGTCGTCATTATATATCGGATAGGTTTTACCGTTGAACGCTTGATTTGTTTTGGGCTTTTTACTTGCCGGTTCGCTATCTGGCTTCGTGCACATTTCTTTATATCCGCGCTTTGTAATGTTCACTTGTCATCAATTGCGGTGAATTAGGATTCATGTTCGTGGCATTTTTCACAAGTATATACTTGCTAGTAGAAGAGTGAAGATTGAATGGAGAGTTTCGTTAAACTTATCGAAAGTATTTTTTGTTTACGTCAAACTGTGTGTTTTCTCAACAGACACAAAACTCTTTAATTTTCATAATTATAACACTTTTAGCTAAAAATTAATGAAGTTTTTACACTCAAAATTAGAAAATTTAGGAAAAATTGGTTAAGCTTATTACAATTAGTTAACATTTCACATTGTCGTAAACTTCTTCAATTTGGATAAGTTAATGAAAGTTTCCGTTATATACCAAAATAAATTGTTCATATCTCTTAAATTATTTGACATTTATGCTCCAATCCGTGACTTTAGAGCTACAAATTTTTTTTAGTATCTCGATGCACATAGAACTACTATGGGTAAGCAAAAAGGGCTTAATCCCGGTAGATTGTAAATGAATAAATGAAAAATATGCTCTTCGATCAAACTTAAGTATTGTTTACTTTTTCATATAAAAACAAAGGTTCAGTCCAATAAAAATTTGTATCTTGTTTCTTATTTTTTGACGTAGAATCCGAATTTAAATTTAAAACGCCGATAACGACTCCTTCCCTCTTAAAAAGCTGATACGCATGCTGTGGACAACACCCGGTATATAACATAATTATTAAAATAAAAAACCACTATAAAAAATAAATAATAAAACAAGTAAATATCCGAATACATAGTTTATAGGACTCGTAAATTTCAGAAATAACCAACCATAATAATCACGACAGTTAAAGTTAAATTTTTATATTTTTAATTCACACTGCAATTGAATCTTTATATTTATCCAAAGTAATTTAATTTTAGCCACCTTTAAGACACCTACTATTTAAATTTTGAAAATAACTAAATTTTTTTTAAAAAAATATCTGAAAAATTAATGATTTTATTTTCTGTATAATTTATATTCTATATAATTTACTTAATTATAAAAAAATTCCAAAATCTGTTCCAAAAAAATGTTTGGGAAAATAAATTTAGGTATACAAATGAATATATAATAAAATACATAGTATATATGGAGATGTAGTTATCCAATAAAATAAAATGCATACATATATAACTAAATAAAGCATGTTGTGTCGTATCTCGTATCGTAAGTGTATACCAAAGAGAGAATTATTATTATTTACCGTCGTAACAAGAAATCAAATAGGAATACGAGTTACGACGACTGCTACTTTTTTAAGTATGTAAATCCATTTGTATATATATGTATATTTTTTTTTAAATTTAAAAATAAACCCATAGCATAATAAAAATTATACCTATTACAATTAAAGGTCTGAAAACCATTTATAATTGTAAAAGCAGTAAAATATACCAAAAATATGAAAAATACCCTAATCACAGTCCAAAGTAGTTTTCAGGTATAAAATATTTGTGAATATTAATTTTAAAACTTAAGATTTTGTTATATAATTAAATAAAAAATTTATCTCTAATAAGCATGATGTCATTGCAAATGTTCTCTAATGTACAATGTACATAATCTCGAGCTAACCAAAGACGGCGATTGTGAACACAATCACGCGAACGTGCTAATCTAAAAAAAAATATAAAACTATACTTGTACCCGAACAAGCCAAATATAATAATGGTTTAGTTATAAGTAAGGGCTATATATGTAATGTATATCAATTATCAGCCTGAATTTCAAACTATAAAGTTATTACAAAAAAATTATAACACCAATAAAACATGATAATACCAAGTTTATAATAATAGGGGGGTTCACGAGTTCGAAATACAATGACATATTTAAATATTAGATAAATCTCGTTTCTGATGAAGCTTAAAACAAATATGAAAGTACCAATGAGAATAAACAAAAAATAAATGTACAAATAAACAAATAATAGTAACTAAATGTATAAACTAAAATAGAGAGAAAGAAAAAATAAAATAAATATAAATAACAAAAACATTTAGATTTCACCGAAGATGTTGATATATTTGGTGAATTGAAAATACGTTCCAGTGACTGCTCAGTGTCTTCATCGAGAATATTTAACCCCCCGATACAATGTATACTCCTTGCATTTCTGTAGCGCGGACAGGCCTCGAAAATGTGCTGAACACTGACTGGCGTGTGGCCACCACATGAACATGTAGGTTGACTTCTGGTCGGTCCGTCAAATAAGTACTTATGCGTCAGTCGTGAGTGCTCTATGCTCTTGTCTAGTAGTCTTGTAATTATACATCCGGCTTACAGAATCAATGCTTTTCCATGGTGGAGTTGACTTTTTATTTGTTTTAGCTTATTAGTCGTTTTGGTTCGTTATTCCATCTAGCTTGATATGTATGTGAAACATTTCTTTTCATTAAGCTTGAAATTATAAATTAATTTCGTCAAATGTTGAGAGTAACTGAGACACAGTTTGAATTTCTTACCACACTGTTAAAAAACGACGAAAACATGAATAATAGTTTTTTTTTGTTTTTTTTTCTTTATTAACAAAAACTCATGTTTACATATACATAAGTATACATACATATTGGTATAACAAAATTTTGTCCATTGAATTATTCGTTATTGGAGAAAATATTAATATATAGAATGATTCAGACCCCTAAGCTGTACGGTCGTATAGTTAGTTACATTTTAAGAGTTATCAACAAAATAAAAAAAATATGTTTTAATTTAAAAGCATTAAAAGTATAATTTATCAAATTATTCCAAAAAGCGTTTCCTTACTAATAATACATTAAATTATTAACTGCCAGCATTCTAACTTCGAACATTTTTTTTCTATTATATTATTTAGTTTATCTGATTAAGTTTTTAAAGTTTGTGTTCTGATTAATTTTTATTTTTTGCCTTTCCTTTCTTTCTTTATTTATAATATTTATTCTTTAATTTTTAATTTTTCAACATCCAGTAATATTTCAATTAGTAATGATAGTGTATTATACGAATTAAGCTCACCAGGAGAAAAGTACCTCTATTGCAAAAATACCTACTATAGTTTTTTATTAGATACGTTGGTGCCATAAAAAAAAAGTACAGCTAGAATATTTTAAGCTATAAAAATTAAATCTTTGTATCTTAATTCGAAATTCATTTCGTCCTTTAAAAATTCTAACAAATTTTCGACTTCTCGGAACTCTATTTTTAGTTAGGATCCTCCTCCAACAATTTTTTTTTACCTTAAAATTCTAAAGTAGAAGTTTTTATGTAATTATTAAATATTAGAAAAAAAATTAAATAATTTTGTATCAAGCTTACATCTTTTTCACTTTGCACCATTTTTTCAAATATCAAAATAGAACAGCCGAAAAGGTGTAGTAACAAATTTTTTTATATATATGTTATTATGTATCTATAAAATATATAGGGAGCGTATAAAGAAATCTCGTCTCTTAAAATCTTGACTTTTCATAATATATTTTAATCTCGCTGTTGGATACAAAACTGGGTTACTACATATCTCTTTTTTTTTATAATTTTTATAATATTGAAAAAAAATTAAAAAATTTGAAAAACGATTTTTTGAAAACTTCAGACATTTGTTCAAACAACATTTTGAAAAGTGAGATTTCTTATTTTTTGACTTAGGATCTGAATTTGCATGAAAAAGTATCGCTTCCGATTTGAAAATCTCAATTTCGGCGAATTTCCGGTTTAAAAATATTTCCGGAAGTTGAAATCACCAATCGATAGAGCCCCCTCGATTTAGTTAATAACATTTTTTTAAATTTTAAAATAACGGTTCCTTCTCTTCTTAAAAAGCTGATACGCATGCTCTGGAACACACATTATATTATATTATTATTATAATATACATAAAATATAAATATTATATATTATATAAATATCTATACATATATACATATACCCATTAACTCTGGATATAAAAAAATTTGGTACATTCATAAGTTTTTTATAATTTATATAAATTACTATAGGAAAAAGTCACCCGACGTTGTCCTGGTCCAACACAAAATGTATAAAATTCTAGTAGCTGCATAAAGCTGGATTTTCATTGACCAACATTTAAAATCTTAAAAATTTTATCGGCTCTAAAAAGGGAGATAACATGGAGATAACATTCTTTCATATTAGAGCTCAATGCGTACGGCAGGAATAGAAAATATCATTTACCGGGGATATTTTCAAAAAATTTGGGATATTATACTTTGATAAAGTATCTTTTTAAAATATCGGGGATAGTTTCTTTATACCGGCAGGGGCAACACTTTTTTAACAATTTTTTGAGTAAATGTATATAAAAAAAATTTTTTTTTCACCAGGTGGTTTTGACGGTTGAATTTTTGTTTTTTTGTGTATAAAATAAATTTCTCAAATAGAAATTTAGAGAATTCTTTGCAAGGGTCTATTTTTTTCTTACATAAAAACTCAATTAGCAATCTCCCTTTTTAGAGTAAATAAAATTTTTAAGATTTTAAATATTGCTCAATGAAAATCCACCTTAACAGATGTTCGTACACATACTGGGCTCAATCACAAAATCTGTAGTAGTTATAATATTATAGTTATATAATTTATATAAAAAGAATATCCTCAGTGTGATCACTAATTTAGATACCCGTAAGGACTCAAATGATAAATAGCCTTAATACGGGTAATCACAATAAGCATATTTGCGGTTACGGGAAAATAGGAGCCAGATCCCGTCACGAAAGTACCTAATCTAATTTAATCTTCATAAGGATGAAGTATTTATTTTATTAATATTGCATAGTTTTGGATGATTGAAATTTCGTAAAAGCATTATTTATTTATTTATTTATTCATTTCAGTCCTCAAAAAGAGCTGTGTAGCTCCTATAGAGTATATATACATGTATGTGATTTGACATATATAAAAAACAAAAGTATTCAAAAGTATTCAGTGCAACGGTACAATTATAATTTAACAATTTAATATTTATTTATATCTTCTATACTTATAAAAGAGAAAATTTGTTTTTTGTTCGCTATTCACGCACATAGTTTTAAAGATAGAATTCTGCAATTTTGCATAACTATTCATGGTCAAAAGGGAACCTGACACAGTACTTTAAAAACCCATCAAATTACAGGTTTTAGTAGCTGCCATACAACTTCTAGTACCTAACAGGAATACACTTAGGTATTTGGTTTTACACTTGGGTACTCTTTCACAAATAAAGAAATCCGACTGTTACCAATTTCGAAAATTTGGACTGTTCGGATCGCTGTCCTACAACTCCTAGCACCTATCAGGAATATTTCAAAAACTGTGTTACACACATAAGGATCTACATTACACCATAAAGGAAGTATAATCATAAAGGAAGTATAATATAGAGAAACTATGCGGAACAAAAAAAATTTTTTCAATATTTCTTAAAGAAAGAGCGTAATTTATAATATCTCTTATAAATTATAATCTTTCTCTTGATTTTGTATATCGCATACGGTTCAATGATCTTGATAACAATATCGTAATTCCTTAATCCTTCATTATAATTTATAGATGTGTGTCGTGTGATATGTGTGCAAAAAAAAGAAAATAAGGTAGTAAGGAAGAAGCCATAGAAAAAATGTAATATGTTTTGTTTATATTCACACATACAATGATTTAATTTTTATTTTTCTGTGTTTGGGCACCTGCAACAATGCAGTGTAAATTGTTTTTGTAATTTGAAATTTTTTGATTTTGTTTTTGGACTGAATTTGTATTCTTTATTAATTTAAATTTTAAAATAAATTGAAAAATTATTTTCGTACTATTTCGTTGAAGGGTCATTTCATAGGTATCATAGGTAACTTAGATATGTCTTGAAAAATAAAAAAAAAAATATATGGGTATGAATTGAATTTGTGGCTGTAAAATTAAAATTCTTAAAATAAAAATTTCACAAATGTGTATGTACATATATATTTTGCAATAGGTAGATATATGAATATTTTAAATAAAAGCGGGATTAAAGTTTAATAAAAAACTAATAAATATTTTAAATGCACATGTAATCCTCCTCCATCACGTACAGAAATTTGTGAATTACCCTCTTATAACACGCTTCGTACCTCTAGCCACACGGTTACATATTTTTATTTATGTACATGGAACTAGGTGAAGATTTTGAGGATGTGACTATTCAGGATTTTCAATATTTATTAATGACGAAAGCGATCTGGTAGAATTAGCATTAGAAACTGTAAATGAAGTTCTTTATCCGAACAGTAAAACTGATTGTTTATAAATAAAAATAATCATAACTAAACAAATACAAAAGAAAAGGATTCGCCTAAGCATAATATAAATAACAAATATTTTATTTCCTTTGTACCTCGTACAGTATCGTACAATAATGTTGAACATTTCAAAAGATGAAAATTTATAAAATATTTAACTTTGTTTTGTTGTTTTTTCTTTTATTCATCAAAATAAAAAATAAAACTAATGCAAGCGTCTACACTGTTTTTATAATTTCTAATTCTTTGATTTTGTTCTTGGATTGAAGTGGAGTTTTGTTTCAATTTCAAATAAAATGTAAAATTCTATTTAAATTACTTTTTTATGCGTTGAAAAATAACATTTCATAGGCACCACTTAGATAGGTTTTGAAAAAAAAAATGTACCTATGTTTTAGAGTTTGTGGCTCTAAAATTAAAATTCTTTAAATAAAATTTTACAAATGTACAAATAATATGTACCTACCTATGTTGTAAAATATATTTTAAACAAAGAGAAAAGGCAGAATTGAAGTGTAATAAAATAATAAACACTTTGAATGTAATAAAAATAAATAACTTGAATATAAAAATGAAAATGAAAAATTAAATAAACAAAAATAATTTCTTAAATTTATTATAATATTACTAGTATTAACAATATTATAATATTAGAAAAAATAAATAATTTATTAATTTATGTTTTCAATTACTTCAATGTGCTTATCTTTTTTGTGCCACACTGCAGTAAGTAAGGATTTTGCACACTATCGTAATTCATATATATGCATGTATTCCTTGATTTCTTAGTGTAAAGTGCATAGTAGAGGTAGAGTGTAGGTTATTAAGGTTATCTTATCATAATATATTAACAATGAACGTGAACATTATTTTTGAATATTCTATTTCTATATTAAAATTTTTTAATTCTCCTTTCTTTATGAATTTCCAATTTAAAGTAAGTTGTTTGTGTTTGCATTAAAAATGTAACATTTTGGTTCCATGACAAAATTACATGTGGACAAAATTTCATAAAGACAAAATTTCATATTTAAAACAATTAAATGTTTAAATTTTTATTAATCATTATAAAATGTGGAAGAAATTGTCAAAATCTGTAGTTGATTAATAATTCCTTTCAAAATATAATTTTTTTTATATTTTTATAAGAATTGTTTTATATAAGAATTGTTTTATATAAGAATTAGGTGGTTATGCTGAAGTACGTCGAAATTACAAATTAAAAAAGCGCTTCAAACGAATAATATCTTTTATCGTTTTCAACAAAATCTAATGTGTAACAAAAAATTACTATTAAATTTTAATTTGTATATACCTACATATGTAATTAAAAATGTATAAGTTTTACTTTTAATTTATGTACATATTACGTTATGTAATTATTAAAAAATTTATAACTTTTTACAAAATAAATAAAAAAAAACTTAAACTGTCAACGCTTTTTTTATTTGAAATAAAAAAAAATCTTCCAAAACATTTAATATTGATTTCTGAACAGACTTTGGAGTCGAATTTCAGAATACTGATACTTTTCGTATTTCGGTCGGAAATTTTTTTCGGGGATATTCCGCTTCGGACTTCAGCATAACCACTTAGTATTCTTACTTTTTATTAAGAAAAAACAAGTACCTTCATTACAAAACCAAATAATTTCAAATTTTTTATAAAAACTTAAATTGGGATTTAATTTTTTTAAATATGTAATTGTGTCTTTGAAATTTTGTCCCGACACCATGCATTTCATATTATGGTATACTCTCATCTACCCAACAAGTGTGTATTTGATTCAACATACACAACATTACCTCATTGCCGCTACTACACTATATGTATGTTATATAAAAGCAAAAACAAAAATTAAAATCATTTTAAAGATTCTC
Organism: Argyra leucocephala; assembly: GCA_963942445.1. Classification (NCBI taxonomy): domain Eukaryota; kingdom Metazoa; phylum Arthropoda; class Insecta; order Diptera; family Dolichopodidae; genus Argyra; species Argyra leucocephala. Next base: position 111,854,691 of record OZ012679.1, on the reverse strand, counting down.
TCTCTCAAAGCTAGAATCTATACAGTTGAACCTGCATAAAAGAAAAAATTTTAGTTCAATATTTTGTATGAGTTTCTGTTAACGAAGACATTAAAATGTTACCCCTACTACCCCTACTGTGTATGGGGTATTTTCAAAATTTTTTTAAGCAAAAAAAAATCGTCGCAAAATTTGATTTGTGACGATTTTTTTTCGCTTAAAAAAATTTTGAAAATACCCCATACACAGTAGGACCTAGATAAACTCACTTTAAAATTTTGTAATACGTCATTTTAATGTCTTCGTTAACAGAAACTCATACAAAATATTGAACTAAAATTTTTTCTTTTATGCAGGTTCAACTGTATAGATTCTAGCTTTGAGAGAGAGAATCTTTAAAATGATTTTAATTTTTGTTTTTGCTTTTATATAACATACATATAGTGTAGTAGCGGCAATGAGGTAAGGTTGTGTATGTCGTATCAAATACACACTTGTTGGGTAGATGTAGAGTATACCATAATATGAAATGCATGGTGTCGGGACAAAATTTCAAAGACATAATTACATATTTAAAAAAATTAAATCCCAATTTAAGTTTTTATAAAAAATTTGAAATTATTTGGTTTTGTAATGAAGGTACTTTTTTTTTCTTAAAAAAAAGTAAGAATGCTAAGTGGTTATGCTGAAGTCCGAAGCGGAATATCCGCGAAAAAAATTTCCGACCGGAATACGAAAAATATCAGTATTCTGAAATTCGACTCCAAAGTCTGTGCAGAAATCCATCTTAAATGTTTTGGAAGATTTTTTTTTATTTCAAATAAAAAAGGCGTTGACAGTTTAAGTTTTTTTTTATTTATTTTGTAAAAAGTTATAAATTTTTTAATAATTACATAACGTAATATGTACATAAATTAAAAGTAAAACTTATACATTTTTAATTACATATGTAGGTATATACAAATTAAAATTTAATAGTAATTTTTTGTTACACATTACATTTTGTTGAAAATGATAAAAGATATTATTCGTTTGAAGCGCTTTTTTAATTTGTAATTTCGACGTACTTCAGCATAACCACCTAATTCTTATATAAAACAATTCTTATAAAAATATAAAACAAAATCATATTTTGAAAGGAATTATTAATCAACTACAGATTTTGACAATTTCTTCCACATTTTATAATGATTAATAAAAATTTAAACATTTAATTGTTTTAAATATGAAATTTTGTCTTTATGAAATTTTGTCCACATGTAATTTTGTCATGGAACCAAAATGTTACATTTTTAATGCAAACACAAACAACTTACTTTAAATTGGAAATTCATAAAGAAAGGAGAATTAAAAAATTTTAATATAGAAATAGAATATTCAAAAATAATTTTCACGTTCATTGTTAATATATTATGATAAGAAAATCTTAATAACCTACACTCTACTTCTACTATGCACTATACAGTTATACACTAAGAAATCAAGGAATACATGCATATATATGAATTACGATAGTGTGCAAAATCTGTACTTACTGCAGTGTGGCACAAAAAAGATAAGCACATTGAAGTAATTGAAAACATAAATTAATAAATTATTTATTTTTTCTAATATTATAATATTGTTAATACTAGTAATATTATAATAAATTTAAGAAATTATTGTTGTTTAATTTAAGAATTTATTTATTTATTTTTTATTTAATTTTTCATTTTCATTTTTATATTCAAGTTATTTATTTTTATTAAATTCAAAGTGTTTATTATTTTATTACACTTCAATTCTGCCTTTTCTCTTTGTTTAAAATATATTTTACAACATAGGTAGGTACATATTATTTGTACATTTGTAAAATTTTATTTAAAGAATTTTAATTTTAGAGCCACAAATTCTAAAACAGGTACATTTTTTTTTTTCAAAACCTATCTAAGTGGTGCCTATGAAATATTATTTTTCAACGCATAAAAAAGTAATTTAAATAGAATTTTACATTTTATTTGAAATTGAAACAAAACTCCAATTCAATCCAAGAACAAAATCAAAGAATTAGAAATTATAAAAACAGTTTAGACGCTTGCATTAGTTTTATTTTTTATTTTGATGAACAAAGGAAAAAACAACAAAACAAAGTTAAATATTTTATAAATTTTCATCTTTTGAAATGTTCAACATTATTGTACGATACTGTACGAGGTACAAAGGAAATAAAATATTTGTTATTTATATTATGCTTAGGCGAATCCTTTTCTTTTGCATTTGTTTAGTTATTATTATTTTTATTTATAAACAATCAGTTTTACTGTTCTGATAAAGAACTTCATTTACAGTTTCTAATGCCAATTCTACCAGATCGCTTTCGTCACTAATAAATATTGAAAATCCTGAATAGTCACATCCTCAAAACCTTCACCTAGTTGCATGTACATAAATAAAAATATGTAACCGTGTGGCTAGAGGTACCAAGCGTGTTATAAGAGGGTAATTCACAAATTTCTGGACGTGATGGAGGAGGATTACATGTGCATTTAAAATATTTATTAGTTTTTTATTAAACTTCAATCCCGCTTTTATTTAAAATATTCATATATCTACCTATTGCAAAATATATATGTACATACACATTTGTGAAATTTTTATTTTAAGAATTTTAATTTTACAACCACAAATTCAATTCATACCCATATATTTTTTTTTTATTTTTCAAGACATATCTAAGTTACCTATGATACCTATGAAATGACCCTTCAACGAAATAGTACGAAAATAATTTTTCAATTTATTTTAAAATTTAAATTAATAAAGAATACAAATTCAGTCCAAAAACAAAATCAAAAAATTTCAAATTACAAAAACAATTTACACTGCATTGTTGCAGGTGTTTTTTTGTTTTGCCCAAACACAGAAAAATAAAAATTAAATCATTGTATGTGTGAATATAAACAAAACATATTACATTTTTTCTATGGCTTCTTCCTTACTACCTTTTTTCTTTTTTTTGCACACATATCACACGACACACATATATAAATTATAATGAAGGATTAAGGAATTACAATATTGTTATCAAGATCATTGAATCCGTATGCGATATACAAAATCAAGAGAAAGATTATAATTTATAAGAGATATTATAATTTACGCTCTGCGGTATTTTGGCATATAAAATATATTTTTTCTCTGGGGTTCTACGGTGAAGTAAAATTTAAGAAATATTGAAAAAAATTTTTTTGTTCCGCATAGTTTCTCTATATTATACTTCCTTTATGATTACACTTACTTAGATACTCTTTCAAAATAAAGAAATTCGACTGTTTCGGATTTCGTATTAATAACATTTGTAATAAGCTAATGTATTTAACACAACTTGGTGAAATAGCCAAATTTCACAAGACTTAAATGTTAAAACTGAAATAGCAACGATCAGTTCTACAATTATACAAAGTAAAAGTATTGAAGAATTCACTAAAAAATTATTTCCGAATCTTAGGAATCCATATAAAAGTTTTACATGGTTATGTGAAATGGCTACGAATTGGCTACAAAAAATGTGACAATTCCTGTTATTAATCTAAAATTACTGCAGAGTACTCAAGAGAATTCATGTATACAAATCGATAGATACAGTCATCAATGAAAATAAAGCTGTTTCCGAACAGAATTTCTTTATTCGTGGTATTTGACACAGTTTTCTCCTCACAAATTGGAATTAAAAGTAGCAGCTCCAATATTGCTTCTACGAAATTTGAAGCAGTTAAAACTATATAATAACAAGAACCTTGCGAAATGAGGATTCATTGAAGCATCAATTCAAATTGATTGTGGATATCTTTATTTGAAGAATACTGCAATAGCAAGGAACGTGTTTGTTTATACTCCATCAGAAAAAAAACCCAAAATATTGTTTACAAAGAAATATAATTTTAATATAAGTATAGTTTAAGTAGTGGTATTGTTGATTTTGTTATCGTAATGAAAAAAAAAACTTTTTCAATTCGATTCATAAATCAAACTTCATTGAAGTAAATTTTACACATTTTGTAGTCGACCCGGACAACGTCGGGTCGGGTAACTTTGCTAATTTTATAATAAAACTTTAACAATTCAAATATAATTCAATAAAAATTCTAATTTTAATAATTGGACAAATACATTAATTTACAAGTTTATATTAACATAAATATTATACAACATTATTGCTGTATTCATTATAGGTTCTATAGTCTAATATATCATTCAAATTAGCACCATTATTGAAGGTGTTACCTTTACTTCGACATTGGCGAGGAAAAAATAGTAAACCCAGTAAATCTAAAAATTTTAGAAATTTCGTTTATTAGTTAACAGCTTCATTTTCATTGGTAAGTATTTCGTCGTGTTTTTTACCATTTAAGCCTTCTGCAAATATTTTTTCACCAAGCTATAGTAGCATGTTTAAAGCGACTATAAGAATTGTTTTCATTTGATCAAAATTTGATTAAAAACTTTTACACGAATATTAGTTTTAAGCTTTAAAATTTTAATATTGTGCCATTGAAAAGTAAGACATGTTCGAATTTCATTAGTTTTCATCCAATAACAGGCAATAGTTGAACCTTGAAGTTAAAGTTTTGAAAAAGGGTAAAAGATCTGTTTATTTTGGAAATGGAAATATGGAAATATTCCTTGGAGTTCAGGTGCATGGCAGCAGCCCAAACCTGTCTTTTGAAACATTTTAACGTACTGTTGTTAACTCTAGCAGACACCTCTGTCACAGTAGAGTAGAGTAGAGACTGCTAAATTTTTCTTTTATAAAGCTTTCGAAAGATTATATTTCACTTCAATCAAAATCATATTAAAACTAATCACCCATATTCTCTTAGACCCATCGTTGACGAGAAGAAAAAATTCATCTCGTCTCGTCTCGCTGAATATGAATTTCTGTTAGACACTGTAAGTGGTGCGATAGAACGTTTTAATTTTTGGTAGTACTGATCATTTTTTACTGTCAACCAAAATTATTGGTATACAGTAAAAAATTATCAGTAAACAAAATATGGTTTATAAAAAACAAAATATGGTTTATAAAATTTTTGGAAAGTATTAGTAGGGTTTAGTTTTAAAATATTTTTTAAATGAAAAATAAACAATTGTTTTAAATATTTTTTAGTTTAGTACATAAACAGTAGTAAAACGAGTAAAACAGTACTAGTAAATATGGTTTTTTTTTTTCAAAACATAAACACAATTTTAATAATAATGCAAAAAAAATAATGAAAAATTGTTTATTAATCTTTACTTAACTATTTTATCTATTCAATTTATTTATTTAATTAAATTTTTTAATAAAAAAACACAAAATACTTTGACGAGATTCTCTATCGCTTACAATTTTTGACGTGATAAAAAATGGCTATCTCGTCTCGTCAAAGGTCTAACAGAATACAAAACTATCTCGTCAGAGATATTTTCACGCGATCTCGCGAGATGGGTCTAACAGAATATGGTTGAATATCTTGAACAGAATGAGCGCAACCATCACGCAGTCATCGGGCAGAAATACTACTTTGAAAGTTGAAATATATGAAAACATCAAATGCACAGAATGAAAAGTTGTCAACGCAACCATCGCGCAGAAGTTTAAAAAGTTTTAACTTCAACGCAGGAATTCTACTTTGACAACTAATAAAAATATTTTTTATTTGAATGTGGTAAAAGTGAAATTATTGTGTGACTGTAGTACAAACATTAATACAAATTGAATTGTTTTGTTTAAATTCATTTCCATATCATGTAATCAAATCATAAAATCAATTCTAAAATAAAAAAATTAAGCGGCAGAGCTCAGATATAATATAATAAAATTAATTTATAAGTTTATAACATATATTTAACATTTATTAATTTTCTTGAAAGTTTATTTTATAAGAAAAAATAAAAAAAACAATGTCAGTTAACGCTTTCAACGTTTTGCATTCTGTGCACAAAGTTAGTTGCTGCATTTTTGACATTTAGAAACTTTGTTGGTTGCGTGATGGCTGCGTTTATTCTGTTCAAGAGGTTACGAAAATGGCAAAACATATTGGAATACTCGAGTCGTTATCACCTTATTTAAAATAAAAATAAATCAATTTATCTTCCTTTTTTTAGTGTTTAGGTACTTATATGTGTAAATTTACAAAAGAAAAACACAAAATAATAAAACAAATAAAGATATTTGTTACAGTTATGTAAAGAAAAATTAAGATTATTCATGAAGCCATGAAGAACTTCAAAAATAAACCAAAATGCTATTCGAATAAACATTATAAAATAATAAATTAATTTATATGTATGTAATGTAAGTAGTTGTTTATTATTTACTCAAAAACATTGATCTATACATTCAGCGACCATTCGTCCTTTTTTTGAAAGGACAGTCCTTTTTTTTGATATATCAACACAGTGTGATTTAAAAATGAGATTGTCAATTTTTAAGCTGATGAAATAACTAATCAAAATTTTTTATTATTTTTAGAGGCAAAACTTTAAGAGAAAATACTTGTCTTTAGTAGAATAAATAAATACCAAATTCATATAAATTTTTGAAAGAATAGACGACCATTATCAGATCGCGCCAAGGCGTAAAAATTTGTCTATTAAAAATTGATTTTCTACTCGAAGTTAGCCTTAGGATCTCGATTTGAAAGTTATAATCATGAAATATATATATATCCAATCAAAAACATACATATTTTACTAACTTATAAATTTTCATAGCTAGTGTATTCATAGCAGACCTAGAGGAAATGAATGAAACTATAAAATGACCGGAATACTACTATGAGTAATTTGGTCTTTATGGACTTTATGAGATAAAAATAAATATTTATATATACCTACATATTATTTAAATACATAATAAAAAATATATACATTTATGTACTTTTGTTTAATCTCATTATAACTAAATAGTTTGCTAATAATTTAGAGTTTATTTGATTTGAATTATTGTGCAAATTTTGCGTATTTGGACTTTCATAATTTTTTTGTATGTCAAAAATTAACTGATTTTTTAGGTTATTATTGTTATTACTGATTTTTAGGTTAGATTTTTTTTAATTGATTAATGATTAGTAATTTTCTGAATTTGTTGTGAGAATTATAAATTTAAATTTTTACTATTATATATTTAAAAATTAAATTAAATTATTTTGTTGTATAAAAACAACAAAAATAAATTTTAAGATTAGGTAAACTACTTTTTATATGAAAAATATTGGCTACCTTTTATATAAAAAACATGGTGGTTAGAGCCGGCAGGCATGATTATCGTGCTCTTTATATACATACATATCTATATGTATGTTTAAATTTTTGAATTTTGATAATTATGTAATTTAAATTATTTGATACAGTTTAATGTAAATTAATGAACAAGGATGGGAAAGCAATTATTTTAATTTGATAAAAATCGTAGATATTTATTTTATCAAACATACATAGTATTAAATTATACATACTTATGTACATAAATTCTATTATTTATCCATCATTAGCAGGTCGGAGAAATTTTATGTTTATATTTTTATAATATTAAATACCTATATATTTAAAAATATAGGAAATATTTATATTTATAAATATTTTGTTAAGCTAATAATAAGTAATATTTATTTACTTGATGTAAAACACCTTATAAAGTTAAGATAAATTATTCTCCAGCCAGTTTTACTACCCAAGTAAAGTTTTTTTTACTATTATCAGTTTATTATTGGGTCCGGTCCTTGATGCTAGGTTGATTTGGTTTTTGTTTTTCAATATTTCCATATAGGGCAAATGTTCACTATCTATTCCATTTATTTTATGTTATTGTACCTATTTTATTTGTTTTTACAGCAAGGTACAGCGATTATGTGACCAAATCGACCAGTTCATTTAGTAAAATACTTAATAAATTGTTTACGCATCCAACTGAACCACTTACACAGTTTTTCTAGATAATATTATAATAGCAGGCATCAATTTCTTTGATTATTTATCTTGAATCTAATCTTATTATTTCAATATTTTTGTAGGTCAAGGTACAATGGTACAATCATAATTTTTTTTACGTAAATTTCAACACAACAATATATATGTATATAATATAACTTAGTCTGTCAGCTGTGATAAATTTACATAATTATATATATAAATTTACTAATTACTATTATTACTACTACTACACCGTTGTTGCATTTATAAATATGTAAGATCGTGTTGAAATCTCTGTGAATATAGATAAACTCCTATGAAAATAGCACAACTATTCCGCTATATTTCGTTGGTCCTTCTTGTTTTCTTCTTTATTTCGTTACTTATATTATATTTTAACATTAACTGAATTAGTGTGAACTTGTGAAGTGAATTTTGTGAACCCCCACTACTCAACTCTATTTAAAAAAAAAAATTCATCAATTTCACCAACATATTTCGTAAAAATACGGTTTTTGAAACGGAATAAAATAAATATTTCAATTTATAAAATTATATTCATTCTATTCCAAAAAAAAATTAAATTTAAATTTAATTTTATTGTAAGTAGCTGCAGAGTGAAGTCGCTTAGCCTATGATTACTTTAGTTTTAATTAGAAAAAATTTTTTTTTCATCGAGACAAACGCAGGACCTAACTCATTTATTAAAAAAACAATTAACATTTTCTGTCGACGTCGAATCGAGCTATTTAAAATTAGTAAAAACATTTTATAAAAAATTTAAAGCAATTAATTAAAAATGGTTATTGTAAAAAGCAAAAAAGATTTTGAAAGTAAAGTTGAAAATGCTGGACCTAAGCTTATTGTAATTGATTTTTATGCAAAATGGTGTGAGCCGTGTAAAGATATTTCACCTTTACTTGATCGTCTCGAAACTGACTACAAATCAGGAGCTATTGTATTAAAAGTTGATGTAGACAAATGTGAAGATATTGCAAATAAATTTAAAATTTCATCTATGCCAACATTTTTATTTATGAAAGAAAATGAAATTGTTGGACGTTTTAGTGGTGCTAATTCAGAAAATCTTAAAAAATATTTTATCAAGTACACAAATTAATTTATGTTTACCTATAATTTAAACTTTTTATTAAAATATGTATGTCTAAAAAAAACTGTATATGTATCTGAATCTAATGTAATAGTTTGGAAGTGTTTATTTCGAAGATTCCTGATTATTTGTTTTGTTCAAATGTTGTGTAGTAATAAAAAAAATTTAAATGTAAAATTAAAAATTGTTTTTTTTTAATTTCTGCAGTGATTTTCCAATGACTTGTTATTTTTTTTCTTTTAGCCACTGGACAATCATACGTCTATAGTTATAGATGATCTAAATGAAATAAATAAAGATCAAAATCAAACTACTTGTACATATGTATATGTATGAGTATGTACATATTCGTATTTTCGGAATTTTTTCAAAATACAAGTATTTATATATGTATGTACTTATTCTCTTAGCCTTTTTCAATACTTGAAATTTGTCTGAATTACCACATTTATTTCGTAAATTATTTTTAGATCCCATTGACCTATTACACCGGCTTGTACCATTTAATTTATATATTTTTGAAAATGACCACAACATCTTATTTTATTATTGACCTATTCTAGATTGATTTTTAAATTATCCTAATCTCAAATGAAGTCAATTCTAAGAATTAGTACTTTAAAAAATAAAATATTTTTCATGTTTATTTTATGTATTTATTTTAATTAGAGCAATATATGCATATAGGTACATATAAAGAATTAAAAAAGTATTTTAATGTACTTAAATTCATAGTTCACAATAAATAAATTCCATAAAATAAATTTTCAAACAAAATAAATTCATGAAACATTATTGTCGAAAAGGTATTTCATTTATATAAAATAAAATTTTCAAAATAAACTTAAACTACATATACCTAAACTGTCTTGAACATGCAGTATGCACATTAAAAACGTAAATAAAAAATAAAAACTAAAAAACTTTACGTAAAAACATAATTTCATTCAATAACATGAATATGTAAGATACATACATTATGTATTATTATTATTAAGATAATATTAAGAACTCACTAAATGTAAATTAATATAAACCAAAGTTTAAAAAAAAATTTGAAAGTAATTTTGCACATAATCAATATTAATCTTTCTTTCATCTTTTTTTTTTTTAATTATTAGTAACCACAAAATAAATTCAAGTATAATAGGTCCATTATTGCATTAAAATACATTTTATATTAAACTGGACCAAAATTTATATTATGTATCGATAATTTAGACTTAATCAAATATAAAATAAAAGTAAAAATTTCACAAAATAAATAACATAATTTTAAACTTAGTTAGAATTCACTTACATTGTGAACTTTTATAACAAAAATTAAACAAATATACATATTAAACATTTATGTATATAAAAATATTTTTGATGGACATGATCTACATGATTTTGATCATACAAAATTTTTATAATTTTTTCCATGTTCTCTATTTATTTTTAAAATATACACGATAAAAAACGTGTATGGCTGTTATATATTTTATTATTAATTAAACTTAACGAAATCTTCCATTTCCATATTTTTTTAACAAATCATTTTGCTTTCTTAAATTTTCAAACATTATTGTATCTTCCATCGTAATTATTGGTTTTTGGGGACAATATTTAAGTGTATGTGCTAAGTCTCCAGAATTATTGCATATTGGACAAACGTAAGTTCTTAATTTTGGACACAGTACACGTCCATGCATATCACGAACTGAATGACTTCTTACAACTTCTGGAGGTTCATTATTATTGCTACAAAAAACACAACGATTTTCTATGTTTGTCTGTGATGTTGTTCTTGGTCTTCGCTCACGTCTCCTCATATCAGTTGGAGAAACTCCTGTTGTATTTGGTAAATATCTTACAAAATCTCTCTGGTAATTATTAAGCGAATCTGGGCTTAATAATTGACTGTAATTAGTTTGAACATTATTATAAAAAATTGTTTCATTTTCAGGAATATTCATTGGTTCTGAACCATTTGACAAAAAATCTTCCCAAACCATATTTATATCAAGAGCACTTTCACTGCTTTTATGAAAGAAATGAGATATTGCAAATTCTCGCAGTGATCTAACAATTGTATCTTCCTTTTGGTTTCCGTTTATAGCTATATTATTATATCTAATCATTTCTAAAAAACTAAAGATTAATATTTTTAATAGAAAAATTGTTAAGGTAAAGGTAAAATATTTAAACAAATTACTTTAATATGTTTTATTTTGTAAGATTGTGGACGGTGATTATTACTTAACTTTTTAAGGTAAGCTTTATTTTTATAAATTGTCTTAATAATTTTTAACTTAAATATGGCTGATTAAACTATGTTTTTATTATAAACTAAACTGCAGTCAAATGAAATGCGTAGAATATTCCACTTCCATTTGAAAAAATAACGGAACATTATCATGTTTCATCTTCAAATATTCCAGGTGTGATAATTACCCTTAAATAAATACCCTATCATAAACTAAAATAAATACCCTATAATACACTACGGTATGCATGTACCAGCCAGTTCACATAATATTAAGGGTGCGTTCAGAATTCAGGTTCCAAAAATAAAAAACTTTGATGCGTTTTATTGTTTTTTTTTTTAATTATAAATAATGATAACTGATAATGATAACAAATATGATAATACTAAATGTTATAAATTCTAAAATTTTATTTACAAAGTAAGTTTTTTTTATTCCTTTCAAAATAAATAGTTCTACTTTGAAACATTTCAACTTTCTCTTGGAGAAGATAAATTTTTTAAGCTATCTTCAAAATCCACTGGCTCTGTCTGTCTTTTTGCTACCTCATATAATGGTTCGCCAATTAAAGCTACAACATCATCATAGTTTAGAGTTTCTTTAGCTAAGAGAGCTTCAGCTAATATTTTTAGTTTTTCAGAGTTTTCCCTGAGTAAATTTTCAGCTTTATCATATGCAGATGTTATTAATTTTCTAGCTTCAATATCTATTAATGATTCCAATGCTTTAGAATATGGTTTGTCAGTTGATAAGGAACCCTCTGGATTATCTGTTATATACATAGGTCCAATAGAGGCATTCATTCCGAAAAATTTTATTTGCGAATATGCCATTTTTGTTACCTTTTCTAAATCATTTTGAGCTCCTGTTGTAATTCTATTGAATGTAAGATTCTCTGCTGCTCTACCACCTAATGCCATACACATCTTATCAAAAAGTTGTTCTTTTGTAAAAAGTTTCTGTTCATGAGGTGTATATTGAGCAAAACCTAATGCTAAACTTGTCCTTGGAACTATAGTGACTTTCAGTAAAATATCGGAATTCGGTAATAGCCAACCAACTAATGCATGTCCTGATTCATGATATGCAATTGTTTTTCGTTCTATTAATGTTAAAGCATGTGATCGTTTCTCAGTACCACCAACTAACCTCTCAACAGCATATTCTAAATCTGCAACTGTTACGATTTTGTTTGAATTTCTAGCAGCATGTAAAGCGGCTTCATTACATACATTTGCGATATCAGCACCAGAAAATCCTGGCGTTAATCTGGCAAGACGCTTTGAATAATGATTTGGATCATTTTCTAATACTATTCCAGATAAATGTTTCTCAAATATTTCTTGTCTTTCCTGAAAAGTTGGTAAGTCAATCAAAATGTGTCTATCAAAACGGCCAGGTCTTAGCAATGCATTATCGAGTACATCAGCTCTATTGGTGCTGGCTAACATCAAAACCCCTTGTTTTGATGCCATACCATCCATCTCAACCAAAAGTTGATTTAATGTTTGTTCAGATTCTCCAGAGCTCGTTTGATTCATACTTCCTGTTCCAGATCTTTGTCTACCAATAGCATCTATTTCATCAATATAAATAATACAAGGTGAACGTTTTCTGGCTTCTTTAAATAAATCACGTACTCTGGCTGCCCCCAATCCTCCAATCATTTCAATGAATTCAGAGCCATTCATACTCAAAAATGGAACTTGAGCCTCTGTAGCAACCGCCTTGGCTAAAAGCGTTTTACCGCAACCTAAAATTAAATTAAATACTATTTAAAAAATTTAAATAATATGTTTTATTAACCTGGAGGTCCTAGCAACAAAGCACCTTTTGGTACTTTTGCACCAAGTCGTTGATATTTATCAGGATTTTTCAAATAATCTACAAATTCCATAACCTCTTGTTTAGCTTCCTTTAGACCAGCAACATCTTTAAACAACACACCCTTACCACCACCATCAAATGGATCAACTAAGGTGAATTTAGCACGGGACATTTGTGAAAAAGTATCCATGCTAATGGGACTTTTGAAACCTTTTACTCTACTAATTATTGACATAAATATAATAAAAACTATAGCTAAAGTTATCAATCTAGCTGTAATATCACTCTGTCTATCATATGTAATTGGTATTTCCTCTTTTATACCCAATCTCTTTTCAATATCTCGTAATTTTTGTTCAAATTTATTTGCATCGGCGATTGCCATGTGAAATATATTTGAATCCACTCTTCTCGCTTTAATAATGGCTCCTTCGTGTAAAATAATAGTTACCATATCCATATCAGGACGAATAATCAATTCTTTAACCTCTCCGGCTGCTAACATATGATGAACAAATTCATTCCACGAAACATATCTGGTAGTCGTTTCTGGATTAGCTCGTCCCGAGAACAAGATTGTCATTAAAGTTGAAAATATATAAAAACCAAGAAACCATAAACCAATTTTTGTAATTACAGCTTTAAGTTTGTCATCATCATTATTCTTGTTATCATTTCCACCAGAACTTTCAGATCCACTAGTATTTGCACCTTCACCTTTTGAAAATTTATCCGGTGGCTTTGACGATTGCCGATTTTCAGAACTAAAGTTCAATAATTCTTTTTTCACTAACGGCCAAGTAGTAAATTTTATTTTTTTAATTTGATCATTTGAAAATTTAAATAATTTCTGAACAACTAAAAGACTTTCATTAAATTTTAATAATAAAAGTTCATCACTTTGATCCCTTTTCGTAATTTTTAGTTTTTCAGTATTTCCAAAAATATTGTGTTTCGATAAACATCTTAAATGAGAGTATTGACTAGTTATGAAATTGTAATTTGGTGGTGGTAGACGTAATAATTTTCCAAACCTAATCATCCTATTTCAAATTTTCCTAGATATCTGAATATAAAATTAATGTATAGTATATTGTTTTTAAAAAATTTTAATTACAAGAGTAAATCAATTACTTTATTAATGTAAGTACTATATTTTAACTAAATTTTTAGCTGTGAATTTAATTTATTTCACTTTTATTTACGTTTTAGGTTAGTTAATCCATACATCAGAGATTAGATTTAAATTGTCAATAATGTCAATAATTCAAAACAATTCACTCTGTAGCAACAAAAAGTTCTTCCTTGTACAAATCTACCTAGTAGCAAATTTAAGTTGATATTAAATAATTATTACTGTCGCAATTGTAGATACAATTTGTTATCATATACCCTGTATCAACGAATTAGAATTAAATGGAAGTGGCTATCCATACAAAAAAGTGTCCAATGTTTTGGGTATATTCCTCTCTTTCTTTGGTATTTCTTATTGTCAAAAAACAGAAATAGACGAATATATTCGTTCAATATATTTTCTCTCTTTTAAAAATTCAAAAGATGTAAAATATAATACTTACATATGTAAAGACACGTAATTTTCTTTTTCCAAATGAGACTTACAGCCTGGAATGATACAAATCTTCTTTTTAAGTTCCATTTTTCCTTAAAATTTGTAATTTTTTAACAATTTATAATAAAAATCAAAAATTTTATTGACTTTTTTTAATATTTATTTGACAATAACAAATTTTATTTTTGCCTACTTCATTGCTAGTGTTCGTACTTTTTGAAAATTTCATATATCCATATATTACACACTACAGCTACATTTTCAATATTTCAGAAACATGAATGATTTTTTTTTTTTCAAATAATTTAACAGCAATACTTTTCTGTGTAATAATAGAATACGGTAATAAAGTAAAAGAAAGTTTAAATTGAAAAAACATTGTTATTTTTATTAAGATTATATTTTGATACCTTTTATTTTATTCATACTCAAAGATTTTACTAATTTTTTATTTAAAAAAACTATATTGGCCTAACACTGAAAAAATTTTTTTTTTGACAAAAGGAAACCCAAACAAACCAAACAGAAAGAGAAGTACTAAAAAAATATGGACAAAATGTTTGTATTTTTGTATGGGATAGTCACTTCCATTTAATTCTAATTCGTTGCCCTGTATACATGATAGCTTCAACTAAGCTTCAAGTACGCTGCAACAATCATGTATACGCTAGTTTCTAGAAATCAGCTTCACTCAAGTCATTCACAAAAAAATACTTGCTTGACTTGAAAATTTTAATCCAATACGCAGCTTGAGTTGACATTTAATGTCAAAAATTTACGAAGTTTTGTTAATATTTTGTTAATGCTTTCTCTTTCTCCCTAATACATTATCATATTAATTATTAAATGTCAGATTCAGCCAAAAATGAACATATGTTTTTCAATATTTCAACTCAGCTGATTTGATTTTATAAATTTAACAGCCATTTCTTAATATTTTCATGGTCTCGTAGAATAGATTCTTTTAAATTTTTTCTTATTGAATTTAAAATTAGTTTTGTTTTTTAACATTGTTATCTAAACATATTTACTAACTATTAATTTTTTATAGTTTTTCTGTTTTAAATATATTATTTACGCTAATACGATAATTTGAAAATCATTTTATTTCATTTTATTAATTGCAATTTTAGAGCATTGGAAAACGTTTTCAAAGAAAAATGGAGGGGAAAACTTTAAATTTCATGGGAATGATAAATATTATATACATATATACATATAATACAAGTGATTAGATATACATTGATTATTAAATAATAATAATACTTATAAATAATATAAATTTGTATACATATCATCTAATATGTTTTAATATTATCAAATATATGTAGACATAAAATTTCACGGGAATGTCTAACTAATAGAATCTATGTGAATTTAGTTTTATAAAATAATATATAATGTATACGATAAAGTAAAAGAATTTTTTCCCGCTCTTGGTAATTTTATTTAGTTTAACATCAAACTGTATTAGCCCATGTATCAATTTACTTAATTTACTTTATATAATTCTTGTCAAGAACATAAATATACATATACGTGTATCAAAACATCTTTTTTTAACCTTAGTTGCTGATTTGTTATTATTATGAATTTTGTATAAAATATACACATATACATGTTTTTAAAAGAAAATTTAAACATAATTATTTTAGATGAATTGAGATTTTACGTTAAAAATAATCCAATTATTAAAATTTTTGTAATATTATATTTCTTTTACTCTAAAACTTTTCATATTACATTGGTGCGAAGTTTCCATTTTCAAAGGAATTATTTGCAGTAGAAACTAAATTATTTGAACTCAGATTTTTCAAAAACAGCTGACCAAAAGTGGCTGAAAATTTTTATTCTAACTGCCAATCTATATTTTATATATCTATGATTTATACACAATTTTGCAACGAATTAGAATTAAATGGAAGTGGCTATCCCATACAAAAATACAAACATTTTGTCCATATTTTTTTAGTACTTCTCTTTCTGTTTGGTTTCCAATTGTCAAAAAAAAAATTTTTTCAGTCTTAGGCCAATATAGTTTTTTTAAGTAGAAAATTAGTAAAATCTTTGAGTATGAATAAAATAAAAGGTATCAAAATATAATCTTAATAAAAATAACAATGTTTTTTCAATTTAAACTTTCTTTTACTTTATTACCGTATTCTATTATTACACAGAAAAGTATTGCTGTTAAATTATTTGAAAAAAAAAAAATCATTCATGTTTCTGAAATATTGAAAATGTAGCAGTAGTGTGTAATATATGGATATATGAAATTTTCAAAAAGTACGAACACTAGCAATGAAGTAGGCAAAAATAAAATTTGTTATTGTCAAATAAATATTAAAAAAAGTCAATAAAATTTTTGATTTTTATTATAAATTGTTAAAAAATTACAAATTTTAAGGAAAAATGGAACGTAAAAAGAAGATTTGTATCATTCCAGGCTGTAAGTCTCATTTGGAAAAAGAAAATTACGTGTCTTTACATATGTAAGTATTATATTTTACATCTTTTGAATTTTTAAAAACTTCTAAACAAAACAGTGTAGTATTAGGATAATTTAAATATCCGGACAAAGAAATTTTTTTTTTGAATATCATTTTAAATATTTATTTTGAATATATTGGATTATATATATATTTGAATATATTGGATATAATTTTAAAAAAAGTATATATATGTTTGTAGTTTCCCAAAAGACGATGGTTTGAAACAATGATGGAAGTTGAAACAATTGAAGGAATTCAAACTGCAAAATGGATACCAAATTTAAAAAAGCATAGTAAAATTAAATTAATTTAATTAATTTTGATTAATTTATCCATTATTGTTAGATATTCTTACTCATCATATTTAAATAAAAAAAATAAAGTCAAAAAACATACAAATTGAGGCATATTAAATTCAGAGCACTATCCTGTTTATTTATCAAAATAATTTCCATTAAAAAGAGAGAAAATATATTGAACGAATATATTCGTCTATTTCTGTTTTTTGACAATCGGAAATACCAAAGAAAGAGAGGAATATACCCAAAACATTGGACACTTTTTTGTATGGATAGCCACTTCCATTTAATTCTAATTCGTTGCAATTTTGTAACAGATCGTTTCGATAAGCTCAACAATATGAACAAACGAGAAGCACAGCTAATTTAATGCTAGCGCAAGTCAATATTTTTGCTATAAATTGGAGTACGATTAATGTCAAAATTTTGTCATTTCACTAATTCATTTCATATTCCTAGAATGTGAAAAATAAATTATTAAAAAGTTGAATTTTATAAATAAAAGTTAAGTTACATTTACATACTTAGTTCTTTTATAGTACAAAAACAAAATATGAATTTTTTTAAATTTGTGTTTGCACCTAAATTATTGAAAGAATATGGAAATGGACCACCACATAAAATTTATGAAGGTGTTGGCTTAGAAAAATGGGGTGATCAAATTATATCAACTTTGTCTTTCATATGGCAAATTGGATATTATACTTCACCCTTTCTGCTAACATTCCTCTATCGACGTGGATATTTTGTAACTGAATCAATTAGCTCATTTGCTAAATTTACAACAGGAATTGGTATTTTAGTTGTAATATCATTATGTATGAGAGGCTTTGGACGTCAACAAAGTTCTCCTTATAGCAGATTCATAAAAGTATTAGAAAATTGCAAAACAAACACTGTCGACGCTAAAAAATCTTTAAGGAAGTATGATTTTGATTTTGAAACATGGCCCATTGATTATGATGTCAACGAAGTAAGTAATGACAAAAATAAGAGAGGAGTAAAACCATTCGAAAGACCACAGCGTCAAAGATCGTTTTGGATGTCATCTCTACCTTGTGAAATTGCAGCTTATATTGCTATTCATTCATTTGGATTAAAATTAATTTATCCGGGCTCAGTAAAATTATTACAAGCTTATTTCACACATATGTTAATTCAAGGGCGAGCTAAATTAATAGAACAAGAACGTGCTGTGAGAAATAAAATTAAAACCAAAGATGGTAACGAAATCGATACAATATTTATTGACAATAGAGAAAAATTTAGTAATGGAAAAACATTAGTAATTTGTTGTGAAGGAAATGCTGGATTTTATGAAATTGGTATACTCTCAACACCATTGTCTTTGAATTATTCTGTTTTAGGCTGGAATCATCCTGGTTTTGCTGGTAGCACTGGTAAACCGTTCCCATCACAAGATCAAAATGCTATTGATGGTGTTATGCAATTTGCATTGAACAAATTAAATTTTCTCCCTGAAAATATTATACTTTATGGCTGGAGTATTGGTGCATATCCAACAATATGGGCTTCTACACAATATCCAGAAATTAAAGGCATTGTTTTAGATGCAACTTTTGATGATGTCTTGCATTTAGCATTACCACGTATGCCAGAAAGCTTATCTGGCATTGTCCGTATTGCAATACGTCATTATTGTAATTTGAATCATTCTGAAATGATAAATTATTACCCAGGACCAGTGTTGATGATTCGACGTACAGAAGATGAAATTATAACCGTAGAAGAAAATAAAATGGAAACAAATCGTGGAAATTTCTTATTGCTCAGTTTCTTAAAATATAGATATCCATTTATATTCAAAGATCCACAAATGGCTTATGCTAAAACTATTATTTCGAAGTCTTTGGAAAACTCAACTAATTCAGTTGAAAATGACGATGAATTATGTTTTTCATTATTAACATCATATATAACTGACAACTCAAAAAGTTATCCAATGTTGATTGGTGAAAATTATACAGAGGAGCAACGTAACAAAATGACAGAATATTTGATAAGAAAACATTTTCGTGATTTTAAATCCACACATTGCACACCATTACCTGGTGATTACTTTTCAATTCCGTTTGACATCGATCCAATAAGTGAAAATGATTTTATATTCACTTAAGATCACTTAATTGATATTGAACAAATTTTTAGCTTTTAACTTTTGTTTTTGAGCCATATTTACAAATATGTAATCAAAAAATAAAAATAAATCATAGTTAATAAAAATCATAATTTCAAGGTGTTGAGGTATTAGTTATAATGTAAAAAAAATAACATGGAATAGGTCTAATAACATTTTAGAAATGATTGTGTACAATTTGATTTATGTATTTCAAAATCAATTCTTTTCAAGATTATACTTGTGCATATGTAATTTTAAACAAGAAATTAGTAAACAAAAGAATCTGTCTATGGGTTAGCCATAACTAAATAGATAAATAAAATATACAACTAAAAATAAATAATGTGAGTGTATTTAATTTTTTTTCAGCCTTTGCAGAACAATTTAAGATCGAGACTGTATTTCATTTAAAAAAAAATACAAGTGGTGTGTAATTGGCGTTTAGTTTCTCATTTTTAAAAGTGAATTTTTGAATTTTTCCCACGTTATTGCCGACATCTATCTAAATATATACCCAGAGTTTCTTAATAATTACCTTCTTCATTCAAAAAATTTAATTGACTAGATAGTTTTTGGGGAATTAATCATCAATTCCACCCAGATTATGCAATATAATAAATTTCATTTTACTCTTTTTTTAAATAATTAAAGTAAATTTTTCCATTTTGATACAAACATATTCTCTCTACATCTTGTTAAATTTTTTAACTTTTCAATTAAAAATTACAATTAAATTAAAACTAATTAACACTTGAATCAGAATTCCTGATTATTTATTTGATTCTATATAATTAGTATTTATAATTTAAAATTGTAATTTAACTTCATCTCTAGAAACCTAAAAAAAAATTATGAGTTTCCTTATATTCCTTCATTTATAATATAAATAAATAAATTAAAACAATTTTTTTGGTTTGTGTGTTGGCTGTTTTTCTTTTTTTTACTTTTTTTATTCTTGTTATTTTTTTTTTTAATGTTCAATTTGTAATCAGCAGCTTAATTTTAATAATGAATTAGTTTATATTTTATTTTATAATAAATTTCACTAAGACTTGGAGATTTATTTCTGTTTAAATTTTACTTTTTGTTTGAAGTATCAAAGTTACCATCAATTATATTTTTAATTAATTTTTTTTGGAACAATTCTTGTTATTTATTTACTTTTTTTTTTTTTTTTGAAAAATTATTTTCAGATTTTTTTCTTTTAATTAAATTTAGTCAAATATTTCAAAAAATTCATAAAAACTACTTCATTAAAATATTTTGTAAATTAAATCAGTTTTCCTTTAGTTTAAATGTAGAAAAAAAAATAATGGCATTTATTAGACAAATATTAGTTTTAATAAGATTTTCAAAATTCAATTTTAATGTTTCATTTTTATCAACTATTCACTTAAATTTATATATTTTTATTAAAGCGATATACATATATTTAAAAAAAATATATATAAATAACTGACCTTAACCAAAAAAAAAAGAAACTTTTAAATCGGAAGGACAGATATTTTCTTATTTTTCTAATTTCAGGATTATTACAGGATGAAAGAAAACCCTATAAATAACATTAATCCATGTATTATGAACAGAAACATGAATATTATTCAAACATCATATTGATCTAAAATCAAAATAAAAAACTTGGATATGCGTCGTAATGTAACAGCTTAATCATATCTGGAGCATACCTATCAACATTCTCTTTAAAAATTTATTATATGGAAATTCACATGTATAAGCCAGTTTCATTTATTTCACTGTCGCTAACTATAGTTATAAAACATTAGAGAACAGAGCATTCATCAAATTTAACATAATATTAGCTTATCTCATTGCAAAAAAAAATTCATTCATTGGTCATAAAAATATATATTAATTATTTTCACTATTTCCCAATTGTTTAATTCCAACTTATATAGAATTATAAAAGCTTTGAGGAAATAGTAATACTAATTGTAAAAGCAATTTAAACTTTTACTAAATAGTTACAATTTTAAAATATTTGATTGATTCAAAAAAGAAAAATTAAATGAATTCGTTTTAT
The DNA here is from genome assembly GCA_963942445.1 of Argyra leucocephala. Taxonomy (NCBI): domain Eukaryota; kingdom Metazoa; phylum Arthropoda; class Insecta; order Diptera; family Dolichopodidae; genus Argyra; species Argyra leucocephala. The sequence goes on along the minus strand of OZ012679.1, from coordinate 111,833,051 downwards.
TTCTAGAGATAGATACTATAAATTTTGATTTTTCTTTTTTCAATCTGTGGTTTGAGATAAATTTAAAAAAAAAATTAACATGCCATTATTTTATTTTATTTTATAATCAAATTATCTAAATACAAGTAAACTTTCAGACCCGATTATCTTTCGGGATGTGGGTCTATTTTCTTTTTTTCGTCATTTATTTATTCTAATGATATAACATTATTTGATCTTTTTTTTCGAAACATATCGATATCATTAATAAATAAAATTTAATAGAATTTTATGTTCATTGCAAATTAAATTATTTTGACAAAAAAAATTATTTCCAAAAAACCTTCAATTACACAAAAGGGAATTCCCAGTTATCATCATTGCTCACAATTTTTTTTTTCCAAAAATAATTTTGCTTCCCTTAGCAAAAAAAAAATTGAATAACTTTAACTTTGTGAGTAAAATTAGCTAACAATCTCACAATACATGTATTTGAAGCTTTTTGGGAAGCATTTTACTAATAATTAATGTAGTTATGTATATACGTATGTAAGATATTTTTTTTTTATTTATATTTTTTTTTTTAGTTTTGTATTTTTTTAAATATTATTTTTGACAGTAAATTTTGTTTTACTATAATTTAAATTACACAAAATGAGATTATAACGTCAATCATTTATAACGTTGTTAAATGAAAAACAAAAATAAAATTGCGAATTATTTTCTCGTTCTTAAAAATTATGAAAGATTTCTTAACCGAATTAAGTTTAAAATAATTATGGCCAATTTTAGCGATTGAAATAGTGCAAAAAATATTTTCTTTTATAAATTTCATTTACAAGATAATTACCCATATTCTTGAAAATGCATTTTTATGAAACTTGTAAGCTCATTTTATGTAATTAAGTTTTATGTAAAATAAACAAATATGATTTAAAAGTGATTATACAGACAAATTAAATGGATAAAATAGGATTTTTTAATTTACACACAATTTTCAAATTTTTAAAAAATATTTGTTTTTTTTTGTTCCTTTGTTTGTATTTAATATAAAAGAAAATTAATTTAGTTAAATATTTTCATATAGATATAATATATAGATATATATATATATTTTTTTTTTGTAGATTTTCTAATGTTTTATTTTTAATTTTTTTTTTTAGAACATTTTTATATTTATTTGTTTTTTTGTTTTTTTTTTTTTTTTAGTTATTAAATAAATTATTTCCAAATTTTTGAATATCTTTATTAAATATTATTTTTTAGTTGTTTTTTTTTAATTGCATAGACTTTTGCTGTTGTTTTAATTCTTTGAGACCTGAGCGAATTATTACGATTTCTCTATATGATTTTGAGTTTCTTTAATAAATTATTCAAAATTTTGAATATAGATGATTTTGTGTTTTTTTTATTTAAATATTTATTTAGCAGTGGGCCTGAACTGAATTTCTTTTACACGATAATCTTTTGTAAGTATTCATTTAATAATTTCATTATTAATTTTAGTCTTCATATTCAGATTCAGCTTGTTCTAGCCATGTTAACCATTGATTGACTTGGAATAATGCAATGCCTTTACCAGGATATTCTTCGGTAACTTCCTCTTTCCAACGTAAAAATGCATCTTCTTCAGCAACATTTGATTCGTATAAATTTTTAAACCATCGACAAAGCATACCTGTTAAAAAAACGAAAATTAAATGCATTTAAAAAAAAATCAATACAAGAAAATGTATTTAAGTTATTATAAAAATTAAATTAACCTTTTGGAAAATCCGCATTGTAACAAAATACTTGTAATGCATATACCGCAACCAATTGTAAATCAGTATTTCCAGTTAATAAAGCTTCCAGTATGTGGCAGTATTTGTGAAATAGAGCTTCCTCTTTTTCTATAATTGATTTATCTGGACACTTTTTAATATCAGTACCTTCTTGTAGAGTTGTTTCCTAAAAAATATATGTAATATTATAATAAAAATATTTAATAAATGTTTTAACATTTTTGTTTAAATTATTTTTAATAAAACAAACAAAAAAAAATACCTGTGTAACATGTTTTAAAATAACAGTCATTAATGCTATAATAAAACCGGGATCTCTCTGGTATTTTAAATCAACATTAGTTTTTATCCATTTATAAAATACTTGTGGATTTTCCTCTAATTGAATTTGTTTTAACATTTCTTGTTGAACTTTTAACAATGGATATAAAAATGTTAAATTACGATCTTCCAATATTTCAGCTAAACGTTCTTTATTTCGATCAGCTTCTGGTAAACTGGCCATTAAATTAACTTTACTTTGTTGAAATAATTCTTCTAATAGATTACGGCCCATTGTTTTATGTAATTGTTGTAATACCAATAATATTAATGGATAATGTTGTCCACCTTCTGTATATGCAGATATATCCGATAATTTATATAATCTTGTTTTAACAGAACGCGCCAATAATGATGCAACAATTGTTGCTATTCTTGGAATAGTTGATTCTTTTTCATTCATTTTATTTACAATTTGTCTAAATGCTTCCAATAATGAATTAGATTGCAATTTGTTATCTTTACGCAATAAGTGTAAAAATTGAATAACATGTGCGTGATCTTGTTCAGATTTATCAAGAATTTCATTTAATATTGCAAAAGTGGTATCTTTCATATATTTATCTGGTATTTTTATATCATAAAATAATGAGGCAATATCATCCATAGTTTTGCTATTACTTTCGATATCTTCGTCTCCTTGATTTTCAATTTCATCAGCACCTGAAGATTTTTCTAATGTTTCATTTGTCAAGTTTTCAACTGATTTTTTCTCTTTAATTTCAGCGCCAATGATATTTTCTTGTAAAAATATTGTTACTCTCTTAAGAATTTCTTCTTTACTTGGACCCTTATCTTTTTTACCTTTAGATTTTTCAGTTGATCCATGTTTAGTAACAAGCATAATTTCGCTGTCTTTATTATTAGTACTGTTTATCAATGATGGACTTGTTGAAACTGATGAAGATTTCATTCCATGAATTGAGCTTGTTGTTAATGAAGATTCAATTAATGCAATTGAACTACTATTGGCACCATTATTATTTGAAATACGAGCTAAAGGTGGTGCAGTAACTGATAAAACCATACCAGAACCATTATTGTTCCCAAAATTATTTGAGTTATCCAATTTTAAATTTGGTATTATAGATTGTTGATGTGATGTTATTAAACTATTACTATTTAATCCCAAGCTACTACTAGCCATAGCACTATTACCACCTGATGATAAATTTCCACTAGACGTTAATGGCGTTGAAATTGGTAGCATTGGTGGTTTTATATTCATATTTGCTTTAAATAATAAACTATTTGTTTGCGGTCTCATTTGTATATTTTCAATTGATTCTTGAGCAGTTGTTATTAAAGATTTCTTGAAACGTGGTGCTAAATCCTTATTATTTAACATATGATTAAATTGATTTGATCCAGTTAAGCCACTGCCATTATTATTGTTATTATGCATATTATTAAGCTGATTGTTGTTATGTTTATTAAAGCGATTATTATTATAATTATTGTAGTTGTTTTGATTGTTCCTTTGATTTCTGTTGTTATATCCCCCCCTAAAGCACAAATCAAATTTAAAAATTAATGAATATAATTAAAAATATTTTTAAAAAATTATACTTACGGTGACATAATTGGTGATGTACTAGTAACGCTTAAACTACTAAACATGTCATTAAAATGGGAGGATTGTAAATTCAATGGTAATCGATTCATCCAATGATCACTATCACGATCATTATTTCTCATATCTCGATTCCTTAAAATTTAAAAATACATTTTATATAAAAATATAAAAATAAATCAATTGATAACTAACCGATTAATATATGAAGGTCGGATAACGTTATCGTCGTCAGTACGTATTTGCCTAATTGGTACTGGACCCTCAGTTGCAGTAACTTTGCGGGGTACCCAATTATTTTCTCTTAATTCAATAATATCCCTTAACATAAAACGTATACGTGGTGGATATTCAGTTGATTTTGATCGTTGGTCCATTTTCGCAAAATATTGATCCATCAACTTTTTGCTCGGTTTTGTATCCAAGTCCTTTCCGCAAGTTCTAATAAGTTGGCACAAGCATTCCATATCCTCGCACCAATTCTGTAAAGTCGCATCGAGACGTTTTTTTCTTTCAAATAGCTCTTGTATACATTTATGTATTGTTGACTGTGATAGCATTTGTAATTTACTAAGTTCAGCAATGAATTTAACATTACCGAGCATACGTTGTTTAGCAACATGACGCCTTTCTTCTTCTTCTGATGTAATATCATCATCATTTTCTCTATCATAATATTCCTTATCTTTTTCGCTAAGATTTTTACTGTCAAATTTATTATTTGTGTTATTTGAATTATTTTCACTAGTTTTATTATTATCATTTGAATTTTTATTATTATTTGTAATTAATGGTGTTGAACGATTTAAGAATTTATCGCGGCAAACATTTAATAATAAACGTATAAATGTATTTTCTGAAGAGTTTTCCTCAAAATTAGCTGTTTCGTCTTTGAGACGTTTGCACACTTGTGCATACATAGACGAATATTTTGGTTCATCTAATGCTTTATCAAATATTAATAATATAACACCATTTAATATAACTGTCGAATTTAAATCGACTTTTAGTAATTCTTCACATAACTCATGAAATTTCTCTGGCGTAAGTTTATTAAGAATACCCCGAACCTAAAATAAAACAAATAGATTAAATTTTTAATTTTTGATTACAATTAAAAAATAAAATTAACCTTTCTGAAAACCGCATCATTTTTATCTTTTTGTGTAAGAACATGTTGTGGTCTTAAGGATGGTGGTATCCAACGCTCTACAGATTTTTCATCAGATTTTGATGTACCTCCGTTACCTTTTACATCGTCGCGTTTAGGTGAACCACCAATCGGGGAGGCTGAAGATGATTGTGGTGAATAGTTACCAGAATCTCTACCTTGATACGGTTGTCTACTATTATTGATATTTTCTGTTGATAATGTTGATCTACTATCTGGTCTTAAGACTGATGGTGGTAAAGGGCCACGTTCTGATCTTTCAATACGTTCTGGTCTGATGTCTCTATCAAATTGATCTAATGGACGTGCTGGCCTAGGACGTTCGTTTCTGTCTCTATCTAAACAATCTGTTGAAATTCCGCCAACTCTGTCTAAACGTTCCGATCTATCGAAACGATCTGTTCCACCCCTATCCAAACGATCTGATCCGCCCCTGTCTGAACGATCTGATGCACCTCTATCAGCACGATCTGGTCCGCCTCTATCTATACGATCCGGACCGCCTCTGTCTAAACGATCTCTATCTGAACGATCTCTATCTGAACGATCTCTATCTGGTCTTTCTCTATCTGAACGATCGGTTATTCCACTATTGACACCTCTTTCAATGCGTTCACTTCTTTCGTTTCTTTCAAAACCACCACGATCTCGATCAAATCGATCAATACCACGATCTCTGTCGTTTCGTTCTAAACGTTCTGGTCTTTCTAAACTGTTGTAATTGTTATTTCCACTGTTGTTTATTGATCTTCTCGGTCCGTTGTTATCATATTGTGATGGGGATCCTCGATTACTTAAATTATTTGTTAAACGATTATTTTCTCCTCCAAAATTACGTTGCAATGGACCCAAACGAGGACCTCCGTTTAAATTTGGTGATCCAGATGGTGAATAATCTCTTAGTTCACTTATACCACTTCCTCTGTTATATTGTGGACGGCCGCCGGCACCACCACCTCCGCTACCGTTCTCGTTATATTTGTTGTAATAATTGTTTTCTCTTCCGTTATTATAACGATTATTATAACTACCGTATTGTTGCTGTTGTTGCTGCTGTTGTTGTTGATATGGTAAATTTGATCTTACATGATTTTTATTTATATATCCACCTTGTTGACCAACAATAGTACCGCCACTATTTGTATTATTACTGTTATTTATATTGTTAAACCCACCCCCTTTAATAGGGTCTGGTGGTGTTATACTACGATTATTATAACCACTTGATTGATTTAAACTATTATTATAATCAGTATTACTATTTATAAATTGGCGTCTGCCACCGCCACCACCGCCACCGCCGCCGCCTCCCTCTCCAATGGAGGTTGGTATATTACGTGGATTAACGGTATCACTACTGATTATTCTACCTTGACCAGTGCCGTCACTACTTTTATTATAGTAACGCGACGACGAATCGTTTTGATACGATCGCCGTGGTCGAGGGCTTACGTCTGAATCGTGTTGACGAATTTTGGCGAAATTTTTTGAAAAACCGTAAGAAAAATTTTCACTTGGGCTGGTGTTATTTACACCAACGTTGTTATATCTTTTATCACTATTTAACTGTTCGTTAACAACGTCAATTGTATACGTTGTGGATGAATCGTTAACGTTATTATAATTATTAGTTTCTTTTAAATTATCAATATTTGTATCAATATTTTTATAATTTTTATTATCTTTTATATTATAATCGTTATTATTATAATTACTGTTGTTATTATAATTATTAGGTTTTAAAGATTGTTGTTGTTGATAATAATCGTTGTTACTGTTGTTGCTATAATTTGACTTATTATTGAAGCGATGTTGATACTGTTGTGATTTATTGCTATTACTATGAGAATAACTACTACTGTTATTAACAGATTTTAATGATGCTAATGTTACAGTAGCACCGTTATTTTCTACAAATTTATCTATAGACGTCAACGACGCTAGATTTGTTTGTTTCTGTTGAGTAGCAATTTTCACAGTTATTTTTTCTTCTTGATTAGCCGTTATTGCAGTCTTTTTAACTAACTGTTTATGATATTAAAAACCTTTTTTTTTTTTTTTGTAAATTTACTTCTTTTTAAGGATTTAATCCTTTTCAATTCATAGAAGAAAAACAAATACTTTATATGATTTTCTTGTTTTTTTTTCTTATTAAATTTTTAGTTTTTAAAATTTATATATATTTTTTTAATTGGAATGTTCTTTTATAACTGTTATTATATATAGTAACTAATGAAAATTTAACTAACTGTTCTTTAATGAAGAAAATCGCACACGATAATTATTTTTTTATTTGTTTTTTTTTTTTTTCATCAATTAACGGTTCTTTAATTACACAAATCTTCTTTATTTCGTTTTTAATTTGAAACGGAGAAAATTGAAAAAATGTTCGTTGGTTTTTTGAAATTAAATATTTAACGAACGAACAATTTTTTTTTTTTTTTTTTTTTTTTTTTTTAAATTTTCTTAAAATATAAATTGAAAATAATTAAATTATAAAAAAGCGTTTACTTATTTTTTTTTTAACAACAATTATGAGAACTAAGAATTTTTTTTTGATTTATTATTACTGTTGTAAGTATTTGATTATATATCAAGTGCTCAAATTTAACTAAAAGTGAGTATAGTTAAAAATATATTACGCTATTTTTTTTTTAAATTTTATTTTAAATTAAATAGTTATTTTCTTTTATGTTTTTTATAGTAAAGTTAAAGTTAAAAAATAAAAGTTGTGAGTTTAATTACGTAGACTTTTATTTAAAATTTCTGAAGTTTAATAATAATTGAAAAATTTAACCGCGATTGCTTTGTGTTATAAAAATGAAAATTTGATTAAATTAAAAAAAAAAACAATTAACGAATAATAATTATATAAAAATTGGTGAGCACGCACAAAAATTCGTAAAATTTACAAAAAAATTTGCTGTATTCTTAATTAGTTCCTTTTTAATTAATAAATATTACAGTGTTGTTAAATATTCGGCCTTGTAAAATAGTTGATCCTAAAATGACAAAAAAAAAAAAAATTTAATATTTGGTTAACATAAAAATATTAATTGATTTATTTATAAATTTATTTTCAAAAATCATATAAAATTCTGCACGAAATTTAATCTTTTAATAAATAGAAATAGTTATACAATGTTGTACAAGAGTACAAAAGAGGAACAAAATAATTTTTTATTTAATATCTACAAAAGATGAAATGTAAGTGGTACTGTATCTACATCTTGAGAATGGAATCCCAAAGATAAAAATTACATTGTACTCGTAAATTATAAACCACTATAATAACAATTGAGAAAGATCAATTTTCGAATCTCAAAAAAAATCATGTGTGATGAACAAAATCAGTTTACACTTCAATCATCTTCAATTTACATTCTAATCATATTCCGAAATATTATATTATGTATGTATTTAATTATTTATATATTTTCTAAAAATTTTAAATTCTTTATTAATACAATGATGTCAATATGCAAAATCAATTAATATTTAAAAAATCATGTATATGACAATTACTTAGATAATTACTTTTGCTACTACATATTTATAATAATATACTAGTTAGGTGCCCATTACACACCAAATTAATGAATGATCAATATATTGTCCATATATTGATGATAAATAATTATTGATAGTGGTTATATTCCCATCAATAATTCAATCAGCTGATACATCAATAAGAATCTCATCAATATATCAGCATCTCACAAATATATGGTTTTTTGTGGAATGCCCAGATAATGTTAAAATGTAAATTTATAAAAAGAAGAATTTTTAAATTAATTTTAACAATCATAGTAATTATTGTAATTAAACAACTGATATATTATTAAAATGTGTAGACAGCATTTACTTTAAAAATTCAATTTAAATTGAGGTCAAAAACATTCCTCCCGAAATTATATTTTCAATATTCATGTACATTATGTTTCGATATATATATTTGTCAATATATGGACAAGAAGATTAATGAAAACATTGATGTGTCATAGGCTTAAATACCTAAGTGTAATAGAAATTTTGATAGACACAGACATAGCTGTTAGTTGACAGATGGTGAAAGACAGACTTACATCACAGCAACATTTATAAAATGATGGAAATTTATTTCCCAAATTAATGTGCTCCTCCTCTCCTCGTCAAAGCTTTAGAGCACATTGTGATGTTAATTGTACATATTTACATAATATAAATAATGGCTCATCTTAACAACTTATTCGTCGAATTATTGGTATTTCGAACCACATTTAATCTAGTCGACGCAAGAACAAAAAGTTGGCCTTTGCTAATCCACCTCATGAACATTTTTGCAAAATTTTTGAAAATTACTGCATCACTTTCCATATACCCCGTATACATGATAGTTTCAAGTGAGCTTCAAATGCGCTTTAACATCATGTATACGCTAGTTTCTTGAAATCAGCTTCATTCAAGTCAATCACAAAAATTTACTTACTTGACTTGAAAATTTTAATCGAATACGCAGCATGAGAGCTTCGGAACTTGAGTTGATATTTAATGTCAAAAATTTACGAAGTAATCAGCACCACAATTCACAATATAACTATGTAGACATATGCCTTGCCTATGCGTACATAATCGTACATCACACACAATACTCAATAGTGTACATCACACATATGTGTACACTATTGAGTATTGTGTGTGATGTACGCCTATGCGTACATCACACACAATACTCAATAGTGTTTAATTTCAAGCCTATTTGTATATAATTTTAATAAAATTAAGTTTTTAAACAAACTTTTTCTAGATAAATATTGAAGTATAGATTCACTTACAATATTATGAGTTATGAAATTTACATCTCACATTTAATTAAAAAATTTGAAATATTTTTATTAATTAACTTACATTTTATTAAATAATTTTATTAAATTTTTTTGTTTTATTTAGCCTTATAAGTAGTGGCATCTGCGTGAATGTGACAATGACAATTGAAAGAAATTTATATTATAATTATGCATTTTCATTTAATTTTTAATATAAAACTAAGGGAATTTTAGAAAAATAACATTTTTGGATAAGTACATTACATATCGATACACACAATCAGGCACACACATATGAATCGTATGTACATGTACATACATCATACAATGAAATATTCTTCATCTTCTATCTATAAATAACATAAACGTACGCGTTGTTTTTATTTTTTTTCTAATCTTAATTTTGAAAGAGTCTCAAAAATAAAGAAACAAAGATCATCATCCTCAAAAAAACAAAATAAAAAAATACCTATAATTTAAAATGAAAAAAGCAACCTATAAAATATTAAAAAACCGGCAAGTGAATTCACACTGAAATAAAATATAAAAACAAACAAAAATAAAAAAAAAGTAATAACGGCCTTCAATAATACCAACAAAAGTCGTTGCCCTCTATTTGATTCACTCAGCTTTTGTTGTTTGGCTGTTTGATGTTTTATTTTCATATGTGTTTATTCCTTACAGAATGAATGTACTATGTATATGATATACTTTTTTTTTCAATGATTTAATTTATAAACCTTGGACATATGAAATATGTAGATATTTATTGATTTTGATTTTGTCACTAGCAGTACATCCCATTCATATAAAAGTTTTTGTGTGTTGTCAATTTAGTATTATACCTCTATGACAAATTACTTCTTGGGTATCCCTATCGTCACAATCCGGTTAAATATATGTATACAAAAAAAAAACAATAGTTTAAAAATTAAGATATATACCTAAGTAGTTATCTATTGTGACTTGTGAGACATACACTTTGTAATAAAAAAGTTTATAAAGTAAAAATAAATAAAAATAAAAATTTCTACTAATTTTGGTTATTTTCCAAAAAAATTTCTGTATCCGTGGCTATTTTAATAGATAATTTGAACAATGTACATATATATGTACATATATATGTACATACATATTACAATACATACCTATTTCCATTATGATTATTAATTAATTCTACATCATAATAATTTCTATTTATTACGATTCCATATAATGCATAACCTATAATTATTCGTATTTGTATCCAAGCTATCTATCTACCTACTTACATACTTATATTTATATTTTTATATTTTACTTGAAAGAAAAAATAATTTTCATTACTTCTTTCCTTTTTTTTTCAATATTCTCACTAGTTTTATACGTAAGGTATGCATATACATAATATGTATCATTATTCAAGTATTCACTAAACTAAATCACTATATACATACTAACTAACTAGTTATTTTACTAATAAAGTTACGTAGGTGTTTATCTATATGTATGAAAAAATATTAAAGTGTTCGGTCAATAAACGGTTATTGCACTCTCTTTATGCTTGGTTTGAACACCAACTTAAATCAACATTTACTAAAAAAAAAATACGTAAAATAAAAAATTGCCGGTCACTGTTAACCTCGGTAGCCTGTTATAACCTTAACAGATTGAGTTGAGCAATAAAATGACTGTAAAATGACTATCGATTGGATAGCTATGCATGAATTGTTTAATGGATGATGTAATCTGAGGTCAAAATGTTAATATCCTTATGAGTAATTTTCGGTATAATTTTTTTTTATATGTATGTAATTAAAGTATTGGGTATACACTGCTGTGAAAAAAAATGGGACAGTTTAAATTTCTGCCTGCAGTTCATTTAATGAATACAATTATTGCGAAATTTATAAACGGGTTGACTTTTTTGTTCTACAGGTATATTTATCTATTCAATATCTATCAAAATTAGATATATAAATAAATTGTGAATATAACTATACTAATTAGAATAATAATGGGAAAAATAAGTAATGAGTTAAAGAGAAATATGATTGTGCTATCACGGGGAAATTTGTCAACAAGGCAAATTGCTGAAAGATTGTGTTGCTCTAAAGGCAAAATGGCTTATATTTTAAAAAAATATCATGAAATCGGGGGTTTTGATAGGACTAAAAGATCAGGACTACCTTGTAAGACAACGCAGGTGGAGAACCACTTCATAAAAATGTCCAGTTTGAGATATTGTTTCAAAACGTCTACAGATTATTGGAACGCTCTGTGTATAGAACAAGCAGAACCACGTTTCATCCACTTTGGTACGATATAGACTATTAAACGAAGGACTAAATGCACATCATCCCAGTAAAGAAGCCCGAGTGGAAGGCAATACATATGCCCAAAAGTCTTACATGGGTAAAATAACACATTTCTTGGATAGAGAATATGTGAGAGTAGAAAATATTTTCAAACGAAAGCCAATTCAAAGGGTACAACAGTGATGTCAGACTGTAGATTCGGCGAAGAGTAGGAGAACGATTATGCAATTAATGCATGCAAATGTTACCATCAAAATCTGAAGGTGTAATGGCATGATAATGTTTCTCCGATCTTAGAAATAGGAAGATTATGCTTTGTTTCCTAAAAATGAATGCGAATGTTTATATAAACATTATGAAAAATGAATTGGAACCTTCTGTTCATATGTTTTTTGGAGACATTTGTGACTTAATTTTACAACAAGACAACGCTCCTTGCTACACTGCTAGAAAGTTAAGAATAAATTTCTATTATGTTTTCTAAGTAGGTTAGATATTGTACTCTCATCTCAGAATATTTTTTTTGGTAGAACACAGTTAATTTCTTTTTAATTTCATTTTCAGGTTCAAGATTACATGAAAAACAGACAGATCACAGTAATGGAATGGCCTCCATATAGCCCACACCTAAATCCAATTGAAAATATTTGGTCAATATTAAAGCTACAGATTGCAAAGATTGCCCAGAAAGATTGGACGACCTCAAAACTTTAATTAGAACCACATAGAGCTGAATATCATCTTCAACATTGAAAAACTTGTCCCACTCCATGAAGAGAAGATGTGAAGCAGTGTTTGCCGCTAACGGAGGATCTATAAGCTATTAATTTTTTTTTATAAATATTTGAAATATTGCTTTTTATAATATAAGAGAATGAAAAAAAAATGTATAACTTAATTTTTGTAATAATAATTTATAAAATAACAGAATCTGTCTTTTAATTAATATTTTTTTCAGTTATACCCAATTTTAAATTGTCACGAATTTTCGCTCCAATATTTGCTAACACAAAAATTATCAAAAAATTAATCGAAAATTAAAATGTGTCCCATAGTTGTTAAGCTTTTCTTAGATATGGAAATAAATAAAATATTTCTAAAAATTTACAAATGTCCCATTTTTTTTTTCACAGCAATGTATTTGAGGTTTATTTTTACGATGATGTATTAACGTTTTTCTGAATATAAAAGAAAAATAAACAGACACTGGCAAGTTAATATAAAAGTATATAATAAGTAATAAATTGCATTTTATTAAGGTTTTATTAAAACAGAGTAAAAAAAATTAATTTAAATTAAATTTTAAAATATTTATTAAAGTAAAAGTAATTTTATATATTGATTAGGTATGTAGGATTTGAAACAATATTAAAAAAATATTGTTTGAGAAATCGATATTAACTCTTTTTTCTCCTAAAGAATTCGTCTTCATTTGGAGAACAAATTATTACTAATTACCTGCACAGGTAAAAATATAAAGTCAATATGTGAGGTCGATGATGACGAAAATCAGCATTAAAAATCAATTGAAAATAATAAAGATATATATGTAATAGTTGTTACATAATGATCTTCTATAATATGTTTTTGATAATTTTTTATATCAAAACCAACAACAAATTGATACCAATTACACTCACAGCTACGACGTACCTATTATAAGCATTTCAAAATAATTTTTGTCCATATACTTTTGAAATGTTTAAATTAAAATAGTTCTTTTAGTTTTAAAAATGTATTAAAATTCATCTAAATTGCATTTCGGTTTACAGTGTTTCGATATAACGATTTACAGTGGAAACGGGTACATATTACACTTTTTTTTTAATAAAAACACAATATATAGATACATACAATATTGTAATATGTACAACGACAGTAAAATAGCTAGGTAAATTATATTATTCATCTTTTATTTTATATTACTGACACTATTTTAATGTTTTAATTTATTTTTCTTCATTTTAGTTTAATAAACCTTTGCTTCTTGATCTTTCCATCAAATTTTTTTTCATGTTTTGATATTATTTTCGCCTACGTTGTAAAATATTTACTGATTTATTCTGTTTCGATTTGCACACTTACTTTTCTCAAATTAGTTAGTGACGTAAATCTTTGACATAATGACGCAATTTCCAAAATAGTTAACATCATTATCTTAATAGCTTTGAAAATACTAAAATAACAATCATTTGGCGCGGATCGGTTTTTTTATATGCCTATGTACATAGTGCATATACATAGTACATAGTTGAAATAGTTGGCTCATGGTAATAAATAAAATAATAGAAAAAAGTTTAATCACAATAATTTCTAATGGGAAAATTGAAATTTACCTTTTTTTTTTCACCTAATAGACATTCTATTGGAATCACTAGTTTAGTATTTTATTTTCATATTTCTTCAGAAATTGTTAATTGCTGTAATATTTTTTTTTTTTTTTTGTTACCACCATCACTCCCAAAATGATATTTTATCGTTAAATAAAGTTTTTTAAATATTCAAAAATTTCTTTCTATGGATTAGTTTTTATCAAATTTGATCTTATTTCTTAAATCCTAATTTTTATAGTCGATTAATGAAACAGACCCACTTTTTTAATGACGAATTCTAAGAAAATGGTGGTGCTCACGTAGTATTGTTAAAATATTAGAAAAGTGAAGAAAATTTTTTAAATTGTAAAAAAAATTTTTTAAATTTTTATTTACATTGTTTTTAAGTTTTTAAAACACATCAGAATTATATAGAACACGTATTTTTTGTTAAGATATTATTCGTGAAAAAATATTTAAAAGATTATTTGGAAACGCATATGGCAATAATTCTTTCTTTTTCAATATATTTTTAGTTATTTGAGAAAAAATTAAGAAAACTGAATTAAAAAAATATGAAGGCTATAATGAACTTTCTTGGTCAAAAATTCATAAAAAAATAAACAATTTAAATTAGTATACAATGTATGTATACATATACAATTTTTTAAATGCAGTTGAAAATTTTATTGATACATTGTAATGTGTACAATAATACTGCATTAATTACATCACTATTATGAGCTATATATACTGACACATATACATTATTACATAAGTATATTCTTCAATTTAAGAATTTAAAACAATTTTGTTTTATTATTACTAATTTTATTTGGATGATTAAGAAAATTATTATTCTTTCAAAATATTTCCTTTTGTTCTTTGTACATTTGCTTATGAAATTGACATATTAAAAATATTTAAGAAAAAAAAAAATATAAATATAGGTATTTCTATATCTACTACATAACATTACATTCATTTAGTATTATACGTAGGTACATAATGAATTTTATTTCAATTTATTTTTGGAAAAAATTATTTTTACTTGTTATTATTACGCAGTTCACGTGATAACGATAATTTTGAGAATATCAAAAAATTTCACGGTCAAAATTCAATAAATTTGGTAAAGGTTAATACACTTAGACTTTAAGTAACAAACATTTTTTTAATAAATTTATTAATGTATAGGGTGACACACAAAATGTTCCAACAAAAAATGTTATAAAATACCTATATTATGTTATTTCCTATTATAATTATTACTGTAGTGTACGTACTGTGTACATACAAGGTTTCATTATTTTTTTGATCTCCTCGGTTTCCAGCATTTGATTAAAACTATTTTGTTTGAAGTTAATATTGTGGTCCGAGATTAGGTGTTGAATTAGTGGATAGTACATATCTACATTACCCTGCATTTGTTTGGAAATATAATATTGAACTTGTGTTCTTAATGCAATTTCAATATACGAAACTGTAACAAAGAAACATTGGTATAACCAAAATATTTTTATTAACATTTCTATTAAATTAAAAATTGGTCTCGAATGTCTTTAAATGTAACTTTTAATTTATTTAACCTTTTTTTTTATTATTTAAGTCACTTATTAGTTAAATATAACGTGTACGCAATTTTTCTCGCTGTAAGTGTACTAGGTGTCGAATTATTAAAAATAGTTGATATTATTAAACCACTGCTGCTATTTTAATAATGAATTTCGATTGAACGCATCAAAAAGATTTTACCCTATTACTAGGTATAAAATTATTAAAAATAGTTGAAAGAACTTGAAATTACAAAAGAACTTGAAATATTACAAAAAAGCTGTTCAAAAGTTTATCGAAATCAAGCACTACGACTTATTCTATTAAAACCTGATTTCGGATCATGAACTAATCTAAATCGATTTCGTATACATTTGTACATTTAAAAAAAAAAATTAAATCAATTAAATTTCAAAAAAAAAATTATAATTTTAAAATTTAAAATGTGTGGGGTCTCACCTTGTATTCGAGCACACACACACAATTTGATGAATTATTTTAGATTCTATTATGTACTCATTTTATTAAGTAAATAAGGAAATATTTTAAATGTAAGCTTTGTTTCATAAAAAAAAAAGTTCAATTAATGGAAAATTATTTTAAGTTAGTATATTTGCAATAATGTCATTTATTTTGTTTTTTTTTTATTTTGTATTTGCTTTTTTTATTTTAAATACACTCTTATTATAATATTTATTACGGAAAGCATATTTTTTTATTCTCTTTTTTATTCTATTATTTAAAACCATTAAGTTAAGTTTATTAAAATTATTTCTTTTTATTAAATACGTAGTTATATAAATAATTTTAAACTGATGAAATTTACATTAAAGTACATATTATGTTTATGTAATAATTTTCTAATAAAATATTTTATATAAATAACAGTTTAAAAAAATAAATTTATTATAATAATAGTCATCAATTTTATCGCCAACTAACTAACTTCTTTGTTTGAAAATAATTTATAAACAAAGCAAATTAGTAATAAGCAATATTTATTTAAAAAAATTTTTTTTCGTTTTCTGCTATTTTAAAAAATTGAAATCAAAAATATATTATTATAACTTATGCTGCCTAATCTATATACAATTTGATAGACAATCAAAATGCTCAAAATGCAAAGTTTCAATCAAATTGTTAGTCGAACAATTGCAAAGATTTTGACGACTGAAATTTGATCGAACAAAAAGAAATTACTGTTCGATATCTACATAACTATAAGTCATAATATGATATGATACTTCGTTAAATGGTCGATATGACTAGATATGATTTAACAAAATCATAACCAATCATAACCTTAACTATAATGGTCATACCTAATCATATCAAAACGTCAAAACCATAAGTTAAAACATGTGAAATAAAAATATCAATTTTATAAATATTTTTATTTTTTTATTTTGAGCTTTGGATTAAGTTGTTAAATGTTTTTTTTTTTGATTTGAATAAACTTCTTAGTTAAAGCTAAGTATGCTGTGAAAAATTTTTGTCTGTCAAAAAATTATGCAAAAACTACTTCAAAATTGGTAACAAAATTTTATCAGACATTCATTTAATCAATAACAGGTGGCATGATTTGACAATGAACAACGTGTGAAAATAAAATCTAACTATTTATCTTAAATAATAAATTTATTATTTTAAATAAACCTATTAGTATTAATTAATATACCTATTCTTAATCTATATATTATCTTAAATAAACTATTTAAAAATAAAATAAATCGAAAGTATAATAAAGTGATCCTTAAAAAATATTATTTTAAAATGGAACCTTTAAAATAATATTTTTAAATAATAGATATTTTTAAAATTTAATTTATTTTATTTAGATTTGTTTTATTTTACTATATATACTTCTATTATTCACTTTATTTTACTAGATCAAACGTTGCTGATTGTCTAATGTCAAAATTTTGCCGAGGCATTTTTTTTACATATCCGGGTATATAAATTAGGAGCAAACATTTTGAAGTTTAATACCTCAAAACAAGAACCTCATTTTTTTTGCTCAGCATACTAACAAGTAAAATTTTTGCTATCATTTTTCTACAACGACAAACTACATAAAACAATGTAAAATTTTTGCGCAGCATACTAACAGCATACGTAGCTTAAAAGAAAAAAACGCAATTTTCCATTTAGCTTACAAAGTTATTTTTTTATTTACATTGCTGTCAAAATTGCTTATGATTGCTTATGATTTTCACACTTCTTCTCGTATGCTTATAACTTAACGAATGAATTTGAAAAGACAACGAATGATGGTTATGACGGTTATGACTATTATAGTTGGTTAAATGGAATTTCATGTTGGCGTACAATATCATATGACATCATATAACGCCTTATGACTATGTATTATAGTTCGGGGTATTGTCATTTTGAAACTATGATTTTGAGATAAATAGTCAGACAAAAAAAAAAAAAAAAAAATTAACATAAAAACATACCTAAAAATTAAAAAAAAAAAGTTTGTTAAATTTTGTTACAATAAGTTTTATTATCAACTTATCGTTGCAACTATTTATTTACCATAAACAAATTACAAAAACAAAAAAATTATATTTATGACAAAAATCAATATTATGGTTTAAAATTAAAATAAGTTGAAATGACAATAATGTGAGTGGAGAAATTGTACAAACGTGTTTTGTTAACCAAGTTATATAATGTATGTTATATAAATAATTATAAAATTAAAATTTGGTATGTATTCAAATTTTGAAAACTGCTATTGCGTCAGAATTATTGTACAAAAGAGTTATTGAAACATTGTGGACTTAGAACTTAACAAAGAAATCTAGTTGAAAATCTTCGAAAATGAAGTACAAGCCATTTTGTAAGATTTTCAACTTGATTTCTTTGTTAAGTTATGCATTACATTTACATGTGCACATCCAAAAATAAATAGAATGGAAATAGCATTTAAAATATGAACGTCTTTAATATATTATGTATTCACAAAATTATTTATAAATCTTTATATGGAATGTTAAAAAAAAAATTTACGGTACCAATAGAATTGAACAAAAGAATACGACATGGTATAATACTAGAGAAAAGTAATGAATGACTAATGAGCTATGAAAATGCCAAATGAAACAGTTTAAGCATTGAATATAAAAATAAAAAAAGTTGTATTACATATTTTATTTTGTCATGGCAATGGCCTCAGTAAAGGCCAAACATTTTCACATTCACACAACAAACAACAACAAAATTCGCATGTTTTCTATTCGCGATTGTTTTCTCTTTGAAGAATATTCTTAATAGTATAATAAATAACAGTATAAAAATAAATAGGAACAACATATGTATATATATATATATATATATAAGATTTAAAGTCTTGAAAAATTCTATTCTACTATGTTGTGCATTTATTTAGTACATATGTATGCATGTAGTAAATATACCATTTTATATATATGTACATATATATACAAAACTATCGCTGACACAATATTTATAAAAATAAAATGAAAATTCTTTAAACAGAAACTACTCAATTCGTTAATTAATATGCCAAGAGTCATCGTTTTTGTTTTTACTATTTTTTTTTTTTTTGTATAGAAGGCCACAACAATTTTTTAATTTGTACTAATTTTTTTTTTGTAAATTTGTTATATCGCTTCTTGCGGCGAGCACGAATACTAAATTAATTTAAAAATCGAAATTAGAATAAAATTTTACTTGAAAAATTTAATTAAAAAAATAAAGAAATAAATTAAAGTATGAATATCAAATATATCTTTTTTTCAAAATATTAAATAAGTTACATATTTAAATAAAAGCAAAAATAATAAAATTTTACTTTTAAATGCATTCTTAATTTTGAAGGTCATCTAGTTTTCCTACATTGAATTTCATTAGCATAATACAAGTGTTTTCAAGAATTTTTATTTAACTTTAAAAATAAAAACTCTGGAAATTTGAAATTACTTCCTTCTTCTTCTTTTTTGTATCAGGACACGGAAACAAAATTTAAAGCTCTCTTATTTCAATTCTGAAGGTGGTTTAATTAGTTTTATAAAAATGTGCGTTTAATTTAAACTTAACAGTAGTAGTGAAAATCATCATGAATGTAATTATATTGAATGCAAATCACTTTTAAACTTGAATTTAAATTTAAAAATATTATTGCCGAACTGATTAAAATTCAAACAAAACCGGATAATGTTACGATATTACAGAGATGATAGATCAAATGTCAGAACACTGACATTGGGTATCCCGAGGCACGGTCCATTCAACAAAAATTTGGTAATCCTCCTCTCATCTAATATTTGAATGCGACGCTATAGCTTTCACATAAAATAGATGGTTCAACACACTGATATACAATTTAATAAGACATATCTGGTCCAGTCTACTATGGTTACAATCTACTATGTTTTAGAAGTTTAATATTTAATCTATAACTGATTCAATTAATTGTTTAAAAAAACGTGTAGTTTTTTTGTAAATACATAAAATAGTTTAATTTTTTGAAAGAATTAAATAAATTAAAAATTGGCATCATTTAGTTTTTATCTTAATTTTATTACACTTTCAGGGTATTCTATTTTAAAAATTTAATGCTTTTAAGCATTTTTTCATTTTTCTTCTAATAAAAAAAAGTAAAAAATTTTCAATAAATTTATTTACTCTATTTAAGTTTCATCAGATAGAAATTCGAAAAATCAATTGTGACAAATTGTTCTACTTGAAAATGGATTCTATAAAAATTGCAATAGTTAAAATTTCAAAAAGTTGAAACTCTATTCTTTGAGTGTGAACCTGATCTTGACAAGACCTCTCAATTAATTAATTTGATGGCTAATTAATTTATTTTAATATTAGTTCTGAATAATTTAATGTCGAGTCTTGGAGAAAGTAACATAATATAAAAAAAAAATCGTTTGTTTTTGATACAGTTTAAGAATTCAATAAAAATTGCTTCAGTTGAAAAACGAAACAGCAAATCATAAAATTTAAATTAAACAGCGGTATAGTTAAAAAATAACTTAATAACTATCAGAATTTTTTTATTATTTTATTAAAAGAAAATTTACAAAGGGCTTTATTCTATCAGGATTTATACCGCCTAATAACTATAGAATTAACATAAACATTATTCCAAAACTAGTTCTTTGTAAGTTAATTTGTTTTCTTAAAATTTGAAAAATAAGAATCGAAAATTTGAACCAATAAATTTTTTTATGTTGACCGTAATTCCAAACACCTTTTTTAAATTTTTTATAATAAAAACTGAAAATTGCTATAAAAATCAAATTTTTGAAATTCGGTGACATCGGAAATGTATGAAAAAAATTTCAACCCATACAATGTATATATATATAAATTCAATATGTTAAATTTTCTGAACTGACAACATTGTGTTGGCAACATAATATACTTTGTTTACAATTCCGATTACTCTGAACACATTGTTTCTGAAATAAATGTCAAATCAAATGTCAAAATATTATACTCATTTGAGGATAAATTTTTAAAATATTTGGATTGTATATACTTGTGAAACAAAAATTTAATATGGACTATTTTGTAGAAAAAAATCTTCTTTATGCTTTTAACCTTATGGTTCATAAAAAATGTTTCTTTCTCCATTTTTTTTATTTATTACTTGCTTAATAAAAAAAACTCAACCCAACTCTATCAAACTATACTGTGTATCAACAAATTTCGGGATACATAATTTAACAACCCGTATCGTGAAAATGAGTCGCGGACTATTAATTAGATACCGATCATGAGACAATGTAAACAATTATTTTTTTTTGGCATTTCAAATCATATGCCAATGGGTTGAAGCTGTTATCGATACATTTACGATGTCACGGATCATGTTTTGGACGGTTTGAAAAAGTAAATTGTATTGAATTACTTCTAAATAGGTTCATTTACTGTTAAATTGCAGCACCGTACTTAATTAAGCACGAAAAGGTTAGTCTACCTAAGTTACTGTCAAGAGTGTAAAAAAAAAAAAAATTAATTAAATAGAATTGTAACTTTAAACAAAAATTTATTTGAATTTGTCAAAAAAAAATGTCATGTCTTCCAATGGAAATCTTTTTAAAATCGAATAAAATATTATTTTTTTTTCGTTTATAAAAAATTTCAAATCCAAAAACTTTTAGAGAAATGTCCAAAAATTTGATCAGAAATTAAACTTATATTTCAATTCAGCATATTCAATTTGGCCTTTAAATAAATAAAGCTCTCTAGACTAAACAATTTCTCTTTTTTTTTTTAATTTTATTTACGAAAATTAAAAAAACAAAAAAAACCGCTTTAGATTTCAGGTTAACATAAAACAGATACATTTTTTTTTTGTTGAGAAACCAAATCATGCCAGTTTATCATCATAAGTTTGGTAATTTACTGTGATAAAAATAAATTCTAATTTGGAATTTAAATTTTGTGCGAAAATATTTCAAATATTCTTATAGATATAATGGCAAGCATACAAAGAATTTCCAGTTTATTTTCTCGGCTCTCTCAATTTGATAGAACAAAAAAAAAAATAACTGTAAAAAAAAGAAATGAAAATAGAAAATTTCTACAAAAATTTCACCGTTACAAAAAGCCTATTTTTTTTTTCTTTTTACTTTCGCACCTATCTAATAAGCAATTATGAAAAAAATAAAATTAAAAACTACGCAATAACGGAAATTTGAATAAAAAATAAGAAATGTTATTATTTTCTTTTCTTAAAAAAAAATAGGCGCTCATCTGCGTTAGAGTTGAGGAAACTATTTCTTTTACACTAATAATGGATGAATATTTTCTAAAGAAAAAATGAAAAAGAAAAATAAACAAAAAAAAAATAATAAAAACTACAATAAAAGTTTAATGGTTTGATTTTTTTGTTTATCGATTCATTGACCTTTTCAAAATTTTGATAGCTTTAAAGAAAAATTGTAAAATCATGCAATTATAATAAAAGACCAATACCAGCCAAAATGTGTAAACGAATAAAATATTTTGGTCCGGACAACTTTAAGAGGTAATTTTGTAAATTAAATTCAATGCTTTAAAAGTTTGGAATTAAATCGACCGGTTTCTTTTGGTTTTATTTGTGAACCGATGTTCATTTAGTTGATTTGATATTATTATTCATACATATTGTTTTTTTAGTTAAAAATATAGATTTAAAGATTTAACTGTTAAAATATTTTTACTGTTGCAGTTAAACAAGGGTTTACTGTGAATTTCCGGATTTACAAAATAATTTATTTGTCAAATCAATGAGTACAGTCTTATCTTGACTCCACGTACTTTGAATTTGAACGAGCACGAGTAAGTGTTAATTTGAGTTGAGCGATGAAATGAGTGCGACTGAAATCTACTTAAAGAAAATTCTTATTTAATTGTTAAATTTAAGCAAATGTCTTTTTATTTATTAGTTTTTTGTTTTATTTTATTATTTATTAGTATACTTTCAAAAAATTAAATACAATTTAAATCAAAGATTTTTGTGAGTCGAATAAAATAAATAAATACAAAATATTCTATCGATTAGTTTATAAAATAAGTGTAGATGGATATTTAAAATTATAATGTGGTGGTACTAAAATTTAAAAAATCGTGTGAGTATTATAAATTACAAATTAATTTCTTAATACATATAAGTATGCCAAAAATTCGAACCAGACGTTTGTTTTGATTTTTTTTTTAATTTGGTGAAAATGAATGTAGTGAAATTTTAGAGAAAGGGACAAAAGAAAAATAAAAAAGAATATTATATATGTAACCATTGCCAAAAATAGTTGAACTCAAAATCGCTTTTTGCTTATACATACTTAGTTCTATTAATATTTAAAATATTGTTAATATGAAAAGTATTTTCTAGGTCACTCAGTAACTTTGATTAGTACAGGTAATTTTTTTTTTTTTTTTATTTTTTTGTGTTATTTCTTTTTTGGATCCAATCATTTATGTTTTTTTATTTTGTATTTCATGAGATTATATTTTTTCTTGAATTTCACTGTTTTTTTTTATTTTGTAAATAAACCGATATAAAATTTTTTTAAAAGAAATAAGTAAACATTGTCAAAGCTGATACGCGTCCGAATTTGTGAAAATAAATATTTAGGTACATAAACTTTTAGAATGTTTTTTCTTTTTATTTTTTATTTAAAATTTATTTATTTAACATTCGATTATTTGGGATTTTTGTACTTGGGAATATTATTAGAGTTCAATGATTCAATAAATTTTTTTTGTTCTATTTTACTTACGTTTACGAAATTTAAGTCAAAAATTATGACTAGGTGTTATAAGTTTTAAATTACCAATTGAAAAAAGAAACTTACCTATAAAGAAAAAAAAAAAATAATAGATTAGTATAAATTTGTTAATATGTATATTAATTTATAATCAAACAACGTAAACAAAAACTTTATTTTATTATTTACAATTGATAAGTTCTTATGATTGTAAAAATTATAAGTTTTTTCAATGTTAATATTGTAGAATTGATATAAGATTAAGATGATTTTATCTACATAATTACAATAATATACATACAAAATTATAGTTTAAATGAAATAGAATTAGGTTTCATGATTTTTATGAGTTTTGAAGAAATCGAATATTAATTAGAATTAGTCGAGTTCAAATATTATAACTTTTACAATTTAAGTATTTTTGAATTCTAAACTTAATTAATTTACTTAAATTTAACAATTGAACTTATTAAAATACCGATTGATCTTTCAGCAGTTGGTGAAATATTTTTTTAAATATAACACAAAAGCATATTTTAATTCTATTACATAGAATTAAAAAAATAAATTTAATTATACATATTGTGTAATTAAGAATATCACTACTACACTATTACATATGAATTTAAACGAATGTATAATAACATTTTTAATATGTATTCTCGAGATAACACCCAAAAACTTGTTGATGCATCATTAAATATTTTTATATATCATTTTATATCGCTATACCTACCGATAAATTTTGTCAATCAAATATTTAAAGAAAAAAAATTAATAACTATAGTTATATATATCCTTCGAAATAGTCACACACCTTATTAATTCACATAACGGTCATTAAACTCAAAAAAAAGTTGAAAAAGGATATTCAAATAAAATAACAATTGTAACTAACTACTCTTTTGTAACTGATGATATATGTAGGTAACTATAATCTATATACACCTTTATCTTCATAACCAGACAATAAAATTATAAAAATAAAATTTTTTTTTTTTTCAAACTATTAATAGATAAATTTAATTGCCAAAAAATATATATTATGTACATACTACATACATACATAATTTTAATTCATACATTCAAAATTGTACCATAGTTGTACGTTAATTTAAATCTCCAAATAAAAAGAAAAAATAATTAAATTTTTCTTTTTATTATTAATAATTCTTAGAAATAAGTTTAATTCTTTTGTTATTTTGTATTTAAATTTAATGTTTAAAGAAAATATATTACATTCAAACACGGTAAAACATAAAACAAAAAAAATAGTTTCATCATACAAAATACAGTGCTGGTCTTTACGCAAAAAAATAAATTGTCCCTCTGTGGTGAGAATTTTTGTAAGAAAACAAAATTCAAATAAAATTTTGTTGGCATATAATGAGACTTTATTCTACTTACATGTTATCCATACGTAATAATATATAACTTAATATATTCTTCCAGTAAATAGCAAATATTCACTAATGCAAATTCATTTTCTACAAAAAAAAAATTAAAATAAAAATTCCAATTTTAAAAATTCACCACTACATTTCTATTTTTATATTTCTTATAATAAATACCGAGCATTAAAATTCTATTCCCATAAACAACTTTTTTAGTCCTTTATTCGAAATCCTCTTTATCATCAAAAATTTCCCATCATCATCATCTGCCTTTTGTAAGGATATTTTCTACCTCTCTATTTTTCCTACACCCTTTCAAAACTCTTTTTAAGAGTAATATAAAAAAAAATGCCAACATTCTTCTATTATTATTCTTTTGTATATTATGTACGTACGTACGTACATATGCATGCTATGAAATTAAATCCCTCTTTTCATTATCATTTCATTTTTAGTTTTTAAATATCTAAATGAATGTATCAGATGTCTTTGGCTCCATAATGCTTAAAACTTTTTTCTTTTTGTGCAAATGAAACGTAGACCAAAATAGATAATTCCGAAAAGTACCTTACTAGCAAAAAAAAAAAAAAAAAAAAAAAAAAAAAAAAAAAAAACAAATTCTAATAAAATAAAATCTACCTCACAAATAATATAAAATTTCTTTTATTTATCCTAAAAATTTAAGCTTTGAATCTATCCCGGAGCCTCCTCATACCGTCATTTTAATCAAATTATTTCAAATTCAGAATTTCTAACAAACAACAAAGAAATAAAGAAACACATAAAAAGTACAAATATAAAATAAAATTGAAACCAAAATAATTTAAGACTAGACAGAATTGAAAGGTAACAAAAAATAAAATTGGTATAAACGAACCCTGCAACGTGAACTTAAGAAGAATATCAACATAACACAATAAATTACACTACAGTCAGCAAAGCAAAGATATTGTATAAAAGTTCAAAATCCTTTTAGGAGTCACATGATTCATCATCAAGTAAATTTCAACACAAAAAAAAAATATTTGAGTAATTTAATTTTTGTTTTTGTTGTTTGTTGCTTGTGTTGCCTTGCTTATTTTCTCATATTTTTATAATTTATTTAATATTTTATCGATTCAGCCTTGCAACATCTAAAATTTTATTTCAGCAGTGGAGTACAGAATCCAGAAAAAAAAAAAAAACAAAGATAAAGGCAAACTCAATCTACATTATTAGTAAGAAAGGTAGGTGACTTCACTTGGAATTCTTTTATTGTGTTGTGAGTTCTAAACAAAATATTTATCAGCTTGGTTAAATAAAAATTTGTTTCGATTTATATATTTTTCGTTTTTATTAAACTTTTGTTAAAAACGATTCTAAACAAAAAATGGCGAAAAAAAAAAAATAATAATTTCGAGGTTGTTGAATTTTCGAGGTCATTCATTTCTTTATGAGACATAATAATGATACTTCAAATGGCGATTCCACATTTATTATACATTTATGTATGTATTTTGTTCTTTTTATAAGTTGAAGAAAGAAGACAAACACAGCAGCAGCAGTTTGAGGATATTTTTTGTTGTAGTTGTATTCGAATATATAATAATTATGTATGGCTAGGTACTACATGTATATATTTAATTTACGTCTAATTTAAGAAAGTTTCAGACAAAATATATATACGATTTGTTTTTTTTTTTTAAATGGATTCTAATTGAAGCAAATAATTTATAATAAATTTTTTTTAATGCTTAAGAAGAGAAATCTGTTAAAAGGAAAAATGAGAAAGAATGGACTTATTAGATACACTATAATAAAGAGTTGTATTACAAAATATTCTTACTCAACATGAATTTTTAAGCATAAAAGAAAACATTTGTTTTATTATAAATATCTAGTTTTTGAAAATTCGTTAACATTTTAATGAAAAAAATTCAATATATGAATGGAATAGCATAGAGTTTTAGGCCCTTTTTTTTAGTAAATCATAACCGAAAAACGAAAGTAAAATGAATATGAGTACATATAACAATAATTTAAAGCTGAATAAATCAATTCTTAAAAAGTACTTTTAATGTAGTAGAGAAGGTTTAAATTTTGTGAAATAAATCAATGCACAAAACTATATAAAGCAACTAACTTGTTTAGTAACTTATTAAATTTTCTGAAAAAATATCCTTCAAATCATCAAATGGAAATATTTTTGCTAAAATGTGAAGGCTTTGAAATTATTGCTTGACAAAGAAAGTCAAATTAAGATAAATCAAGAAAAGACTTCGAAAGATCTTAATATATTATTAAGTGAATTGAATAACATATTTATATTTGAAGGCTGATTTGTGTATGGTTAACTATTATGAAAATTTCCAATATAAAATGATATTTGTAATTGATTCAGACTTCAGTCTGAAGGACTGAAAATAAAACAACTAGGTACAATAACGTCAAAAAATTAATTAGTATATATATACATTATTATACACAAGATTTTAATGGAAAATATATATTTCTAATTATAAGTTTAATGATAAATTTCACATTTTTTGTATTTATAATTTTTGCTATCATGTGTAATTTTTTTTCTGATGATTTTGAGAAATAATGTAAAAACGATATGTAAAAAAAATTATATAGTAAGATATTAAGTAAATTCATAATTAGCTATAGGTAAGTTTTTGTTAATCGGTTCAAGGTCAAGGTTTAAAAAGAAAACGATCGTGGTCTTATCGGAGTGTACCTTGTATGGATTATTTTTATCATTAATTAAAAAGGTGTAATCTATAATGTCATATACGCGTCAAATTTTTTTGCAAGTTAATCGATATTGCCGACTGACAAAAGCATTGTAAGTTTTAATTCTGTCAGCACTGGCCACATTTGTAATGTAACCAATAATGCAAAAAACAAATGTCACGTAATCAATAATGTCATATACAGGTCATTGCTTAAAATTTTAAGCATATATAAAACTATTGAAGTGAGCAATTTATTTTTGTTGAAATTTTTTTTTTTAAAAATGAATTTTGAAGAGGATAAATAATTATTTAATGGCATTGTGTAAATTTGTTTTAAATTTTTTTTTTATAGTTTTTGGCAGTGATAATGAAGAAAATGAAACAAACGATTACTGGACTACAAATTTTACAAAATTCTTAATATCGATTCGGCTTGATTTTGAATCAAGATTCAATGATGGAAAAAAATCTAAAACTACTGTGGCGGAAAGTACACATAGAAAACATAAAAATAAATGTTTAATTGCCTTTTTCAGTAGACGAGATAAAAAAAAAAGATTCAACAACCTAATGAGTACCTATGAAAGAATAAAAACAACGTAATAAAAAAACTGGGAGAGATCGCTGCAATTGACCATATTTCGAAGATTTTGATATGTTTATGGTACCAAACATTTTGTAACCCCGCCAAATAATGTCATAAATTTTTTAAACGAAGAAGATGATAGAAATGAGAACTTGACAATTAGTCATTTTATATATTTATTTTAAATATTTTAAAACAGCTCAATTCAAAACAACCTCAAATATCTAAATTCTAACATTAATTTGTTGCTAAGTTAGTTGTCAACTGGTTGTATACAAAAGTTGTATACGAAAGTTTATATGCAAATGTTCTTTTAGCATAAATGTTAATTGCCGGTTGATGACCGTCAGATTCAATTGTTGTCGACCGTCATATGACATTATCGATTACACCTAAAATTGTTTGTGTAATTACGTACATACTTTCGAAAAATATTTTTCTTCTTCTGATAATCGACTATAAGTTATATTTTATAAATTTATATTTACAATTTATCTTATTTTTTCAAATTTTTGAAAATACTAATCAATTTTAAAGTCTAGACTTTTTCCACGTTGCTTCTTTTTTCCTTTTCTAAAAAAATCAAATTAAATCTCCTTATAAAAACTAAAATTAACAAAAGACAAAAAATGTTACCATATTTTACAAAATTTATCAACATATTTCGGAGTAGTGAACTTATAGTGAATTACCAAAATATATATGTATAACTATTAGATATACATATATATGTACATACTTAATTTTTTTTTGTATACAAAATGGATTTCCTTAGAAAATGTCTGTCTGTAGTAATCAAGTTAACCTTTATTTTTATTGTATTATGTAGAATATTATATAAATTACTTTGTTTATCAAGTTAAGTTCAAAATTTAGAAAGAAATACCAATATATAACTCCATTTTGTTGCTTTTTTTATCTCTTTCTTAATAGTATTATAGTATTGCTTTTAATTGTGCAAGAACTGTGCAAACTGCTCATGAGCAGTTCTGTGCAAAAAACAAATGGAACGTTAAAAATTAAATAATTAGCGAAATATAATGTCAAAATTTAAATTGACTTGTGTGCATTTTAATTAAATACATTGTGTATATTCAAGAATTTTATATGTATACATATGCATGTATTTACATTATAATTTATTTACTAAATTATATGTTTAATTTTTTAATTTAAGTCAAATACTGAAAAATAGTGTATTTGGAAAAAAAATTTCAAATACCTACTTTATTTGTGTTTAGGAACGATGATTTAAATAATTTACTCAAAAATAGTATGATTTTTTTATAGTATTATAAATGCTTATATAAGAATACTACACAACTCTGAATGGAACATTTATAATATTATAAAATCATTAATAAAATAAATTTATTAATCCTGTACAACCACAATCTCATTTTAACTTTTAATATTCTTGGAAAAATAATTTTCATTTTTTTTTCACTTGAATTATTTGACAAGGTCATTGAAAACTCTTCGATTATATAAAAAGAAATAAAAGTATTAAAATATTTCTTTGTTCATTCTTTCATCAATCAGTATCTTTTTTTCTCTTAGTATTATTCTCTTAAAATGATCTTTCGGTTTTGTAATTAGACTTTTGACCTAATAAATAATAAAAAAAATAAAAAAAAAAAACCAATATATAGAACATAATAATACACTATCAGATATTTGGAGACACATTAAAATAAATTAATTTTAGAATATCTAGTTACATAAAAAAAAAAAAAAAAAATATTTAGGAATATTTTGTTATCCTTTTAAAAAAATAAAGTGAGACGATATTTACATAAGACAATAATAACTATATTAATGGAAGTATCGATTTGGAAATTATTTGCGAGAATATTATTACTGATATCGCACGCAATCCGTTGTAAAATATGTGACTGTGATATATCGACAAATTCAAATACATTTTAAATAAGAAAAATAATAAATCAATAATTCAAAAAGTGACTATAAAAACTCTCTGTAACTCTCTTATCTATTATTTAGATATCTGAAAATCTTTAAAAATAAAATTTAAATTGAAAAAAATAGTTATTTTTAATAAAATTATAGGTGCTATTATGATTCAAAACACCTATTAGTTTAGTTGTGTACTTTACTATACAACACAACTAAATTTTGGTATTATAAATAACAACTTTAAGCAGTTGTAAACGGGTTGTCTATCAAAGCAGTGCTGCCATTGACAGTGACAATTTTTGTCAGATTAGGTTGCGTTGTGATTTTGTGAATCATAATAGAGAATAATAACAAAGTTGTCAATTACAACCTTTTTTAGGTTGTGTTTTTAATCATAGTAGCACTCTATATTTTAATACAGGTATCAACATTATATTGTATTGTCTGATCTTACAAGTTTAAATTAAATTTGGTGGCCAAAAATTGCACCCTAAAGATGACATAAAAGGAACAGCTGATTAGATTGAATGAAAAAAAAAATAAGTAGTAAATATTAATAGTTTTGTTAATTAATATATGTAATCATAATTATTAAATTCAAATTTCTATTACAAGAAAACCTAAGGGTGCTATCTAATTCACAACACAACCCAAAAATTGGTTTTGATTGACAACTTTGTTGTCTTTTTCTATTCTGATTCACAACGCAGCCTAATTATCTGTTAAAATAACACAACCTAATTTTTAAGTTGAGTTGTGTACAAATATAGCTATTCCAATTGACAACAATTTATGTTTCAGTTGTCTGACACAACTAAAATGTTACAATTTAAGACCAGTTGTGTTTATATACTGTGTGTGAAGTAGAATAATATACTATAAAGTATTTTTTTGGAGTAAAAAAGTGGTGCTTTTATACAAATTAAAAATAAAAAAAATTTGAAAATATAGAAAAAGAGAAGTGCATAAAAATATTTTATTATTTTAAAAAAATAAATTTTCGATCTCCCAATCATCATATTCCTTTTTAAAAAAAATGCTACACTTGCAATAATTTGTGTTTTTAAAATAATTTTTTTTGTCATTTTCATTATATTTTTTTTTTTTTTTTATGATCTTGACAGTAACTTAGGTAGAATCACCTTTTCGTGCTTAATTAAGTACGGTACTGCAATTTTACACTACAATATCTACAATAATTTGAGTATTTATTTTAACAAATTACTGGCTTATCTACTAATTAAATGTGAAAAACTACTACTATTGTCAGGAACTAAGCCTTCTTAAATAGAATAGTTTCATTTTATTTAATTTGTTACCAGATTATTTATATACTCTCAATTATTTTTTGTCATTTATTATATCCCAATGACAAAGGGTACTAGACCAGCTCGAAAAACCAATGAATCATTTTTTTTTTGCTTCATCGGGAATCGAACCCGGGACCTTGTTGAAAGGCAGGCGCTCTACCTACTGCGCCACCCAGCGTGTAAAGTTTAAATTATAAACTTTTTATTATTACTTATTAATAGTTATATCATACAATATTAAAAAAATTAAAAAATTGGAAAAAATCAAAATCAGTTGTACTATTAAAATTGTCATTTGTCAATGACAAGACTATTATGACATACAACCTCTTTACAACAGCTAAAATTTGTTATTCAAAATAGCAAAACTTAATTGTGTTGTCTATTGGGTTGAGTTGTGTAAAGACAACTACACTCTCTGAATAGTGAGTGTATGAATCGTTTAAGTCCAATATTAATAAATTGACATAATTTTTCATTTTATTTTATATATTCTATACAATTTATATAACCTAAAATTATTTCACTGAGGTCATGACATTTTTGTTCAACAAAATTATTACGACATAAAAAAAATATTGAAAAAGCAAAACTCCCCACTCCCTATTGTCTATACAGCATTATATTCATTACTCCAATTCGTTGCATTTTTATAAAAAAAAAAAAACAAAGTTCATTAATAAAAGCTAATGCAGTTAGGTGGTATAATAAACAAGTTGTATAGAAAATGAGGGGTTGTCAGTTGTGTTATACATATTTAACTTAACATTAGAATTAAAAATATTTTTCGAAATATTCATTTTCAATTTTAATTATACTATAATATCGTTGTCATATCTACATATATATTTGTACGTATATATAACATATAACATAATACATAAATTGCATACAGGTTACAAATTTAACCTGGTTATGAAAACGAATGAGAAATTATCTAAAATTTCCATAGAAAAAACCAATTCGAAATTGTAAAATTTAAAATGAAATTCAAATATTTTTATTTAATTTTAAGAAAAGGATTTTTGCAGGACTTCCTTTTTTTTTTTTTTTTTGGCAAATTCAATTAAAAAAGATGAAAATTTGAAGGGTCGTTAAACTTTTGTTCAGACAATAAAACAAAAAACAAAAAAATCCGGTCCAACCTGTTATTCTAAAAGTTTATCTTACATTTTTTCCCTATACAAGACTCATCCTTTTATGGGCATAAACAAAATTTGGTGATTCGCAAATTTTATATTCTAAAAATTTTGAATATTTTTTTCAAAAAAGACTCTCGACTCCTTTCTATATTTTTTTAAAAATTTATAACAATATTAAAAAGAGAGAAACCACCATTTTCATGTTTAAAAAATGTCCTTTTTTATAGAGTTTTTGGTGCATTGTGTATTTATATATTGTAGGTATATTTTACAAAATATTGTATTATTTTTATGTACGATTTTGTAAAATATGTATCACATACAGTTGAATGATTTATGAATGCATGTGTGTGTATATAAATGAATCTAAAATAAATATGGTCTAGGATTCTAAATAATTGTAAAATATTGTTGGATGTATATAATGGATATATGTATATATCTCTAGGTATATTATATTTTTTATGTTACATTCAACAAAAATTGAACAATTTTCGTGCATTTCAATGGAATAATGGAATCGTTGCCCTGAGAACAAAAAAACAACTGCAACAACACCATAATGCAACAACAAAATAAAAAAAAAATACAATTTGTGTGTTTTGATGCATTTGTTGAAAAGTATAAGTATTCAATATACTGCATATGTATATAAACATATTAAATGTACATTGAGCATCAAAAATTACGAATACTTAAAAATCTATATTTGTTATACAAGCAGACAAGTAATTTTGTATGTTCATTTTACAATTTTTAATTTCGTTTTGATGTTATTGATGTCATTGTTTACTTGTTTTACAAAAATATATATGAAGTATATGTATATATTTTAAATATATAATCGTTTCAAATGTCATTGTATAAAATTATTGAAAATATTATTTATTAAAAAAAAACAGGGATGAAAACATAAATTCCAACTTATAATCATTTATCTTATGAATTTAAAATGTTAACCTGAAAAAAATCAACTTTATTTTTTCCAGTTCTGTCCTAGATTTTTCAATTTTAACCTAAAAAAATTTCAGAATAGAGCAAAAAAAAAGTCGCATTTTTTTTAAACAATGCTTTAATTAAATATTTTTAATCAAAGTGAAAATTTTTTTTAGCGGAACTATAGTAAATAAAAAACATTTTTATTTAAATTAAATATAAGGTCTCTAATGAGATAAAATTTAAACTTAATTAGAATTAACTTTAATTGTTTTAACTGAATCTTGAAATAATTAAATTATTAAATCCGTTTTTTTATATAATTTCTTTGAAAAGTGTAGCCAACTTTTGTACGATATGTAGTTTTCGTATTTATCTGATTGGTCCAGAATGTTACACAGTCTTATAAACGACATGAATGAGAAATCAATTGATTATAAAAATAATAAGTTGATTGAGTTATTTTATTGTTTTTATCTCGTGAAGAGACCTATAATTATATTTATTACTTGACAATTATATTTTTTATTTTGTATTCTGGAGAGAGTAATGTGGGAAATACATGTGCAGAATTCTCATGCATCGTTGCATGCAGATATGCATGCATATCTGCGTGCCAGACACATGTGCATATTTTATTTGTCAAAAATTGTTTTGTTTTGAAATAATGTAGATAATTGCCGCCATTGATACACATACAATTTGTTTGTATAGTAATAAATTACAAAATAAAATGATTTTTGAAAAATTTTAAAGTTAAATGTTATTAAAAGTGTTTAATAAAAGTTTTAATTTAATAATTTTTGAAAAAAATTTAATCACGTATTTTGTTATCTATCACTATCATGAATGTAACAAAATATAATTGTATGAATAAATTAATGCTAGATTGTTGTGCATATATTTTGTTATATCTAAATATTTTAAATATTTATGATGAATATTGCAACAAAAAAGAAAGAAAATCTAGACTATGGAATAGGGAAATTTTCGTTCATTTCAAATTAATTAGTTTTTCTTCAATTACTTAATTTAAAATAAATTTTTACAAAATTGATTATAACCTATTTTCCACAAAAAACAATAATAAATATGTAAATATTAAACAAATTTTATGACGTTTGTCATTATTTTTTTATTAGTATGAGTAAAATGACAATTTTTACAATCTTTCGTGTTGGTAGCTCTGACGCTGCGCAGCAAAAATTAGAAATAGAAATATCATGCATCAAATGTTCTGCGTGCAGAATTACATGTAATTGGTTCCATATAAAACCATGTATTCTTTATTTTTGCTGCGATGCATGCATAGTTCTGCACATGTATTTCAGGCATAAAACTAATTTTGTTTCCTAAAGTATATTTTTTTTTTCAACTTTATTTTTCAGAAAAGAAAACAATTACTTTTTCTTTTTCATTTCATCAAAACCAAATTGAAATTATAATTTAGATATTATGTATGATAAAAATAAATAAAATTGAATTAAACGAAATAATTAAAAGATGTAATACAAATATGACATCAGGCGACAAGCTACTTATATTATTTTAATTTAAAAAAATGGTATTTCAATTTTGATGGTTGCTCTATTATATAATACCAGATAATATCTTTATATCCTCTTTATGTGCATCCTTACAGAAGTTAACTATTTCAACTGAAAAATTCATATGAATTTAAGAGCAAAAAAAAAAGAATTTAAGTTTTGATTACCTTAATGAAATCCTAATAAAATGCAAAAACAAAATTTAAAAAAAAAGCAAATGTTAATTCAAAAATATATATCCTGACTGAACAGGTAAGTATTTTTAATATTAGATTTAAGAATGTTCTTTTAAACATGAAAATAACATTTTGTTTAACGAGATGAATAATAGTTATGATAGGAAGAATTTTTGATTAGAATGCAGTAAAAACAAAATAAAAAATTTATAAAAGATAAAATTTAAATTAATATTTTTTCTTCGTTTGTTCGTGACTAATTTTCTAAATAGCTTTCGATGCAACATATTTCCACTATTTATATAGGTGAAACAAAATACATTCCCATAAATATTTTGAAATTACATATGCATAAGTGATTTAAGAATTTTGAAAGTAAAAAATAATAAAAATAAATATGTAAAAACTACATTTTATAATATATCTGAGTTAAAAATATTAAATTACATTCATCCGCGTTCAAAAAAAAAAATTGATTATTTTTAATTACTCTGAATAAAAATCTGTTTATGATAACTTTTGAACAATGAAGTTCTTGCAATGAGCTTTAAAATACAAATATCTATATACCAAATAAAAAAACATTTACATGAACTTTAATATTTAATATTGATAAATTTTTAATTAAAACGAACCACAATTTGCCATCAATAAAAACCCCGTAACTTTTGAAGTAAAAATGATCGATAAATTAATTTTGTTGAAAACAAAAATGTATGTAAATCGAAAATAATTTACGTCAGTATGTTAATGGTTTTTGAAAATAACAAAATAACAATCGCTTTGACGCGAATCAGTTTTTTTGAAAAAAAATTTAAAACCAATACCAAAAAATTAACAAAATATCGACATATTTCACTAAATTTTTTATTTTGATATAAAAATATTATTTAAAATATACATGTATACATAAATTATTATTTTGTTTCTGATTTAGTTTGCATTTTTTAATTCAAACCGTATGTTTAATAAATTCATAAATAATAGTTTTTTTTTTATTCCTACAGTGTACAATTCCTCTTAGATGCAATTTTAATGATTTCAGGTGCCTGGGATGAACTTTCCCCAAAAACAATTTATAACTGCTTTAAACATTCCGCACTTTACATTACGAGCATGATTGATACTTTTGACGAAAAAAATGACCTTCCTCTTAATCAATGTATTCATACTGAAAGTTTGATTAAAACTGTGGTTCGATCGCAAGAATGGAATGATTTTATTACTATAGATAATGATGGGAGTACCACCGGAACTTCCAATAAAAATGACATTGTTGAACATGTATTACAAACGTTGATCTAAGAGCCTAATAATGGTGATGATAATGATGAAAGCGAATTTTCTATACAGATTCCTATCATAAATGAACAATTAAGAGCAATAAATATTTTAAGAGATTACAGTTTAAATAATGAAACTATTAAAAATGTTTGAAATTGAAAATTTTTCTTAAAGAATATGCAGAATGTTTTAACAAGATTTTTTAAAAATTTATTAAAACTATCTATGTATTACTACGTATTTTTAAAAAAAATTAACGAAAGTAATTTTAATGAACAAATCACTGTCAGTTTAAACTGAGGAATGTCTACACGTTCAGTTTTAAATGAAAAAAATTACAATGGCGAAAACTGAGAATTACCATTAATGTAACAAGTGGAAGTGAGACAATTATAATAAAAATTAATTTTCTAGAATTTCCAACTTACAAATTATTCAAATGTTTCTTCTCTAAAACGGTTTTTTTCGTTAAGATTAGAAAAGTAGACTATGAAATTCGAAACGATTGAAAATCGAAAAACTGACGACAAGTTAAAAGCATTTCAACTTTTTTTATTTTTTTCAAACATCAACGAATTAAATTGTAAATATTTCAGTGAAAACTAACAGTGTTCACTGATCGTCTAGACAACGCCAATATGTGATTTAATTTATGGAATAAAAGTCGAGTTTCCTTTCACTATCATTTAAATTTATTTTGCAAAAATCGATTTTTTTAAATTTATTTTGCAAAAATCGATTCTTTCATCACTGCTTTACGACCAATGTGATTTAATTTTTATATTGTTGTTTTTTTTTTTAAGAGAAAATGTTTAATCTAATTGTTATTTAGTTAATAAATAACAATAATTTTGTTTTTTATTTAAAAAAAAAAGTTATTTGATATATAGCGACAGTCGGTTATTACTACGGGTTTTAATGTTTCCGTGGTTGGTCACTATAAAAGATTTCTACTGTATTTTATTTTTATTTTCAAAAAGTTTGTATAACAAATCTGTATTTATTTTTTTAGTTGTTTATGACTTTTTATTACATAATATGTATATTTTTAATTCTAATAATTCAATATACATATTATTCAATATGGATATGATACAAAGATATATTTATAGAATACAATAAACAATTCAATGTTTTTTTTTGTGCTGCAACGTGTCTTTGTTATTTTTCTTTTCTTTACACAACTCACGTTTAATAAAATGTGCGCTTCAGCAAAAAAAAAATGTTCTTTAATAAAATACATGATGAACGCATTTTAATTCAAATAAAATTATCACCAAAATACTTACATCCATTTATTACAAAAATAAAATAATGATAGTGCATATATAAAATATTAATTTTGAGAACATATTACAAAACAAAGACGTTTCAGATTGTTAAAAAAAAAAAAAATTAAATTCTGTTGCGTTGCACACCCCTTTAAAATAAATTTTTCTTCAAACAGATTTTATTTTATTTTCTTCTGTTTTCAACTTTATTTTTGCACAGTTATCTTTTTTTGTGATGTCGCGAACGGATAAGTGAAAAACTATTTTTCCACATTTTTAGTTTCACTTATTCGTTTTTTCTTTTATCCGTAAGTGAAATTTTTCTCAGTTAGGTATAGTTTTTTTTTTTTTTTTAATTTTAATCACGACTAATCTATAATTATAATTGACAAGCATTTAAGAACCTGCGCAGTAAACACCTTTCGCAAATTTCGATTCACTTTAATGAACTTCTAATATATAAATAAGTTGTATATAAAACAATAATGCGCACACAGTTGAAAATTTTTTACTCATATGGTTTTATTATTCAGCAAATAAATTATGTATATGTGGGTTATTTTTATTAAAATAAAAAACAAAAACAAACAAATCAGTTATTATAATTACTTGCAGTGAATATAATGTTCATTGTACATATGTCAAATGAAAACAAAAGAAAGTAAATTAATCTGAAATAAAAAATATAAAAACAACAAAAACAAAAAAAAATCAGTTGAATTGTTCATATGACTGGCCAATTCATTTTTATATAGTAGAGTTATAGTATCTATAATTATAATTGATAATCATTTAAGGACCTGCGCAGTAGACACCTTTTCATTTTATTTCGCTTCTCTTTAATGAACTCCTAATATATATACTTAAGTTGTATATACAACAGAAATGCGCATACGGGTTGAAAAAATTTCTATTTTGTTTTATAATATTCAAACTTTTAAATAAAATATATCCATTTTGTGTCACTCAACATATTATCATTTTTATACATAATTAAAGGAAATTTAGCTGTTCTATTAATTTTTTTAAGTAACTGTCTCAAATTATTGTTTTCTATATTTTGGTCATTTGTATTAATCATATAGTTTTGGTTAAAAAAATTTACTCTTTAATTAGAAAAATATTTTATTTTTAGTAATTTTATCCATTAAATGATACTCAGTATAGGAATATGTCAAAACGAAACAGTATATGAGTGAGCAGTATTTATGTTTCCTAAATAAAACTTACTAACCTGTAAATTTTTATGAAAATATGAGTGGTTTCTAGTTTATTGTGAGAAGTCCATGTCATACGTCCATGTCCACGTAAATTGCTGTTCTTTTAAAAACATTAAAATAGGCTTCAACTTGAATTATAATTATTAAACTGGAGCCCCTAGTTATTATTTTAATCGATAAGAACATTTCAGTTAATATCTCAATATAAAAAATAAATCATATACTCTTTTCGTTTTAATTTAATGCAAAATTTAGAATTTGAAGTCACGTTTGAAAAACATGTTTCTTTTTATTTGGAAAAATATTTCCATATAATTGATAATAAAATGTGCGTCTTCTTAGTTTATAGTGTTAATTTAATTTTTTTACATTACTATTTTCAGTATTTATTATTACTAATTTTAAATGATATTATAAATAAATATAAATATTTTCAATGACTTGAAATACGTAAGTTGTACATATTATAAAACTTATTTGTAGGTAAATTTTAATAAAATTCCATAATAATATTTTATTTTTGGAATTATTAATGAATTTGATTCTAAGTTGATGAAACCGGCAACAATATTCTTTGAATAAAAACAAAACACTTTTCATAAGAAATTAAAACAAAAATTGATACAAAGGTGTATACTATTAAAAATATTTTTAATTAGTTTATATTTTTTAATAAAACATTATCAAAATCAAAAGAGTTTTACTTTATCTACACATACGAATATTAAACTTTAGTTCAATAGTCAGTAACTATGACAAAATTACGTAGGTACCTACTAATTAATAGAAAAAAATCAACACAATTTCTCCATTATTTGTTATTAGAACAATTTCATTAATATCTCACTGCGTGTGTCGACACCAGTTGAAATGAAGTATGAAAAATATTCGAAAGTATGTTATTAAAAAAATAATAAAATACATATTTAAAATGTTTACCTCCACACTCATTTACCTTGAAGTAATAGCAATCGAAAATGGACAAAAAATGATAAGTTAAAAAAAATTAAGAATTATTTTTAGAATTTTCATATTAATGCAACACACTTAGAGCACCCATGTGGAGATGTAATATATACATTCATAGAATATAGAAGCCATTTTAATTGAAGCAAAACATAAGAGAGATAATAATAATCAAATAATCTTCTAAAATATAATTCTGAAAAATATTAATTTATTCTTTAAAAAGTGGCTAGAATAAAAGAAATTATAAAAAAAATTGTTACGCAAAAAACCAAACCAAAACTAAGAAAAATTTAGATATTGATTTAATGAAAATGAAAAGAATATTTAACTTTAAGAACCTATATTTAGGAAATGTAAAAATAAACGTTAAAGTGTGGGTATATAAAAAAATAAAAAATATTTATTTTATTGTCATTTTAATTACATTTTAATCACTCATACAATATACATATGTATTCACAATGCAAATTAATTTGAATTTATATCTAGATGTGAACAAATTCACGTAGAAAAACCAAAATGAAAAATAATAGAGGAATATGTAGGTATATATTGTAAGTAGATAGTTAGTGCTGGATATTTTGGGGTAATAAATATAAACAAATTTACTTTTTCTATATTATTTTTTAAAATATAACAAAAAAACAAAAAAAAGGGGGATTCTGAAAACGTCAAAGAAATGTATATACAACAGTTAAGTACATGATTAAAAAGAAAAAAAATTATTTTCTTTGCTGCTACCTAAACAAAAAAAAAAAAAAAAAAAAAAAAAAAAAAAAAAAAAAAAAAAAAACAGGGATGATGTTGTTCAAATTGTAAATTTCTTTATTTAATAATATTTTCTTTTGTTTTTTTAGCTCTTTTAACATATTCAGTTGAGTTTCAATTCGTAGCAGTTATATTATATACATATACATGTACAACATTTTTCACCAAGTGGTAAGGAAATACAAATTAAAACCAAAATATGATTCACTTAAGTTATTTTTTGTTTTTTATGATTTAAAATAAATTTAAATATTACGTATTACTTTTATCCTGTATGACGGTATACATGATCACCTTGAATACGTTGATTTCAAAGTTTTAATAATTTAGAATTTAAAAGAGAAAAATTATTTTAAAAAATATTCCAAATAGCTATGATGAATATTATATGTATGCATGTATGTGGCTTTATTGAAATTTTAATTGTGATCTCAAGTTATTCGTTCATGAATATAATTACTGGCTGTATCAAAATACACAAGTGTGTAAGAACAGACTATATTAACTTAAAAAAATATTTTATTTTGAAGGGTTGACATTATAATTTTTTACCCTTGTAGTCATCTACAAATTTTAAATTGTAGACAACTCTATATAAAAGTAGAATATATTGAGTTAACTAAAGAAAAGAAAAAGAAAGGTCAAATAATTGTTATTGTAGTTGTAAAGGTTTATTATTCCATATTTCGAATTCTTTTTAATAAATTAAAATTATATCGTATGCCCCAAATGTGAACCAATGTGAACAAATGATGTATAAATTTGTAGATTAAATTTTGTAGCAATTCTAATCCATTTTCATACTGCAACGTATATATTTGTATTTACATTTAAGTTTGATTTGAATGTGTGTGACTTAAGGCCAGACGTCGACATATAATTTTTAATTGCACAACTGGTTTCATTGAAAGAGTTACTTCCATTACTTAATGGTACAAAATAAATATTACTCATTCTATAATGCAAAAAAAAAAAATTTTTTTAACTATGCTTAGACTTTCATGAAGCTTATAAAATTCATACTTTAATAGTTTGTTTGTTAGAAAATGCACCCAGTATCGTATTTTTTTTTAGAGAATTTTTTCTTTTGATATCAAGAGTCAAATATATGCTAATTCTTCAAAATCAAAATCGATGCCTTACCTAAAGCAATAATTTTTGTGGAAGTTACAACTTTAGAAAAGACTAAGCCTCGATTTAGACTGTAACGCCCCGTGGAAAGCCAATTCTTTTTTGTAAACTGCAACATGGCTGACATATAATTGCGACAGTCATTCGCTTTTAAAAGAATTAAATAGTTTTTTAAAATTATGATTTTCATATTATATTTTTTTTTTTATTATTTTGCGCAGTGCAGTTCGAAGTTTTTTCCTAATATATTAGCTGTTCTTTCTATTTTCTGACAATAATAAAAATAAATTTTGTTCATTGAAAAAATTGTAATTGAATTGGTTTTTTTCTTCTCACACACTATACACATAAAAAGTTATTTAAAATTAACTCAATTTAAAAAAATATTGGTATTGAATTTTGGTAGGATAACATTTAATTTGCATCGATAATTTAATTTATTTATATTTTTTTAATTTGAGATTTAGGTCATACTGTTATGTTATTATAAGTATATCACAAGAATGTATACATATTTTATTATAATACTACAAAGAAAAAATATAATTGAAAAAAAAAAAAAACAAATATATTGGAATATAATATTTTTCTTTTACTAATTCTCTATAGATTTTTATATATACTCTATAGTCTATAATGTATTATATTAAATTTATTCTATATATATTTATACGTATATAACATTTTTGTAATATACCTAAGGAATATCTATCTAGAATATTTCTATAATATAAGAAAATTACTGCAAATTATTACACTAAAAATTCTGAAATTAATCATCTGTTTTACATTATGTACCTGTATAATGCCAATTTTTTCTGAAATATTTTTTTTAAACCAAACTAATGATAAAAATGTGTTAAATACCTATACATTACATCAATACTTCACTATACTTATATTTATATGTGCATGCATACATTTAACTATGCATGTAGTGATGTACATATTATAAATTAAAAATTTTCCGGCTATAATTTCCTGAATGTATTTATTTTCCATTCATTTTTATTATTTTTTTTTTGTTTTTAATGATTTAAAATAGGCACGGCTTGGCTTTAATTGGCATGAAATTTATAGAGCTTTTTGATTTTTTTTAAATATTATTATTATTTTTACCTCTTTCCACACCACCTACCTATCTTTATTGTTATGGTGCAAATATCTTGTTCATTAGTCCATATGACTTTAAGTAGTTTATAAATTATTATTTTTTTTGTACTTTTTTGTGAACGACAACAAAATCTGAAATATATAACAATATAGAATATTTTATATAGAAATACCTACCTACAATGTTTTAAAAATTAAATTAAATTTTGTAAAAATTCGATGACAAACCAAGAGGAAAACAAAATACTGATTTTAAAAAATTTTATTATTTAAATCTGTCACAATTATTATCAATTATCATGACTAAAATTTATGAAATAAAATAAAAAAATTAAAAAGCTATAAATTTTGAATTTTTGACCACAAACAATTATTACTAAAACAAAATTAAATTAAAATTTAAATAAATATAAAAAACAATATT
Source organism: Argyra leucocephala (assembly GCA_963942445.1). NCBI lineage: Eukaryota > Metazoa > Arthropoda > Insecta > Diptera > Dolichopodidae > Argyra > Argyra leucocephala. Next base: position 111,789,110 of record OZ012679.1, on the reverse strand, counting down.
CCAAAACATATAATCTTAAAACTTTTTTTGTAAGATACCAGACAAATGAAATATTTGGGTTTGAACAAAAAAATATATTCAAAATCTAAACACAAAAGCTTACAAACGGTAAATTAAATTAAATAACAATTATACTTTTAATAATATTTCATTCCAATCCCAAATTAATAGCTTTAACACTTTGATGACTACCGTTATTACCAGTGATATTTACCATGTTTAGAATTTGTATCTGGGGGAAAGAAAATGTCGGTACCACTGGTGATCACGATATTTCATAATGAAAATGGGAATATTCACTGGTTACACTTTTGTATCCAACATGTTTAAAAAATTATTAGTATACTATAAAATATTCTATAATGTCATAGGTGACACGTGACATTCACATTGCCTTATCATCCTAATAAAAATTAAGTTTAACTGTCATGAATTTGATTGAAATTTTTTTTTTTTTCAATACTATTGAAACAACATAACGATGTTAATATACTCTTTACATGTAGAGTACATTTGGTAAAAATGTAAATTAAATTTTGTAAAATACCTACAATTTTTCAATTTTACTATTTCAAATATGACTTTTATTCATTAAATCATTACAAATAAATGGATTACAACAACTGTTTTTATAATAAATATGTATAGAGGTAATATATACATGAAAATTACAACACAACCACAACAACAAAAACAACTAAAATGGAAATAACGGCAATAGAATATATTATCATACGTAACCTACAAAAAAAAAAAATATGTAACAGAAAACACTAAGTGAAAATTTCTACATATATGTATGTACCTATGTGCAGTGCATTACATATACCGTACCGATTCCAATATAATTTAACTTTGTTGTTTTATAGTGCAATTAATAGCCCAGTTACGCTAAAGAATTGAGAACATAACATTGACACAAAATTCTGATTTAATAAAACAAAACAAAAAAAAATAATAAATATACATTTTTTCCTGTTCTTTGCAAATTTCAGTTTTTTTTTTATATAAATATATAGAGATATTTATATACATTTTTTCCATTTTAAGTTTAAACACAGCAGACATTCTTTGAACAAATAATAAACAAAAATGGCTATTATATATATTTTTTTTTTCGTTTTTTCTTTAAATAAATAAATCATTTAATTATTGACAATAAAGAATTTAGAATTTTTATATGTTGCTTAAATTTTAAGACGTTTAAACAATGCATTTCATTTTATAACTAACAAAACAGCGAATGAAAGCGAATATCAACAATATTTTTCGAAATATGTATTAATAAACCACATAAAGTGTGAAATAAATAAAAAAAAGAGATACATAGATTGGTGATTTGACATGTGGTTGATTGAATATTTAATATTTTTTTTTTGTTATTTTAGAACTTGTTTCATAATTGAAAGTTTATCAAATAAGAGAAAATGAAATTTTATATAAAGAAAAATAATATAGCGGTAAATAATTATGGAAATTTATAAATAAGAATATTATTTTCAATAAAATGTAATTGAAATTTCACTCTAAATTGAATTTTAGAGTAATTTGACGTTTTGCCATTATAGTTGTTTTGTTTTATCAGATTTAAAGTCAATTTTTATAGCGAAATTAAATTAAATTGACTTTTCCTTGCTAATTAAAATTATTTAAATTTCATCTGTTGTCAGATGAATGTTTTGAGAAATTGAGTATAAAACAATGCAACTACCAAATACGAGACTGCTTTTTACATATTAGGCAGCGTTTACACATCAATATTCCTCAATATTTATTGACGATTTTAGATTGAAGAGAGAGACATTTGTGTTTATACATCAGTTTTTAAACAATCAAACTATTTGTCATTTGTTTCTTATATATTCATTATATATAAAAATAAAAACTTTTTTAATCAATTACCCTGTGAATATAAAGCAAATGTAAAATCAAAAAAAAAAATCAAAAAATTTACATATGAATGTTGCTAAGTTTTTCATTATTCGCCATATTAAATTTTGTTTCTCTCAATAAATATTGAAAAAAATAGAATAAATTCTATTTTTTCCTTCAATATATATTAATATCAATACTGTGTTTACACATCAGTATTTCTTCAATATTCTCTCTCATCAATTAATATTGTCAATATATATTGAAACGTAAACGTTGCCTTAGAAGTTTTTATAAACAAACAATATTGCCTATATTGACAAGTATTTTGTTCATAAACAAAATGTTGCAAATAAAGTTTGGTATTTGGTCTTACGAAAGTAGAAATATGTGGTAGACCCTCTGATTTTACTGATATCTTATAGAATAAAATCAAAGTTTATTTTAATATAAGATTTGGACTGATTCGTGTTGGCCACGCATATGTTTTGGATTTTTTTGTTGTAGAAAGAACTACACCGTCATGTTTACGTTGCTTTGTCATACGTAGTCAAATACGTATGTTTGACAAATTTAGGATTATTCCTCAATCTTTCAAATGCATCTTCTTTCAATTAACCTTTTGGATAATAAAACATTCGTAATATTTTTATTTTACTGTATACACAATATTTTCCATAACTTAATAATTTTCAATTACACAAAACGTAACAAGTGAATTTCAAAATTTTTTTTTTGTAGCATTTTATACTTCGTACAAACTGCTCACCCCCTCTTCATATTTCAATTAAACTTGAATTGAATTTCATATAATTATGTATTAAAAAAAATTTTCTTAAATATTTCACTTACACAATCATAAGTCACTTAAAATTACTATATTTGATAATAGAAGAAATTACTGGGATGCTTACCTAAAAAGAGAAAATATAAATTTTAATTAGTTAAAATTACAGTTTAAAAATTTTCAATTTAAAATATTCTTATAAATAAAATTTCCATAAAAATATTTTTTAATACTTATGTATGTATAAAAAATTAAACAAACTTAGATACAATTTCGGTTTAATTTGATTGAAATGACAAATACTCAATTTGGAAAACTTAAAAATAGCAAATAAAAAAAATTATGAAGTAAGAGTTGGTTTGATAGATGAAATTATTTGGAAGTGCATACATTATTCTGCATATAGCATGTAGAAAATCTCTAATTCGAATTTTTTTTTAACTCGAACTATATTCCCATTCCTTTGAATCTTCCAAGTAATTTTGTTCTGAAAAAAACTGCATAATTCGAAATTTCACTCAAGTTTGAATAAAAAAAATTTCCTAATTTAATTTTTTCTTCTTTTAACAAATTTACATTGCCCTGGGGATTTGAGTTAGGGAAGTTCTGCTGTATTTATTTAAAAATATATATGTATATGAAAAACATAAAATAATGTGCATATATGTATTAATTACGTTTTTTAATAGAACAAAAGAATTTTTATTTTTAACTAATTTGCATTTATTCATCAACTTTGAAAATTAAACCGTCAGGGTTAAAAAAAAACAAAAAAAAATATTGAAAGTGTGGGTAGTTTTATTTGAATATAATAAACATTGATTGACTAATCATGAATTTGAAATAGATATCAAATAAATTCATTAATTTGTGGTTTGTTTTATAAAATTCAAAATTCCAATTTTTTGATCAGCTGAAAATAGTTATAACTTTTTAGTATATCTATCTACTTATAATTTTTTTTTCGAAAACTTAATTTCTATTGAAAATATATTTAGAGGAAAAAGACGCTCTTACTTAATTCACATTAAATGAATAATTTCATTATTATTATTAGAAAAGATGGTGGAGGTAAACCAGTTTAATATAATATTACAGTTATGTAAATTAAATACACACATATTTTAGGCAAACTTTAATATTGTAAAATATTGTGTGCTATATAATAATGAGGTAGACATGACACATAATCTTGTAGCAAATGGTATTGCAAATAAAAATTGAAAATTTTACACCCTTCCTTCATATGGAATTAAATCTAATATGCTTATATTATTAATTATTAAATTAAATTTGTTTACTAAATATATTCGTAAATTAACTAATCTAAAGACCCGTGCTGTAACACCAAAAACTGTTATGAATTAATTAGTTTGTTTTCAAATTATGAAAATAATAACAAAGTTTTCTTAGACTTGTAGTAAATAAGAACCTGGTCTGAAATCAACTACATACAACTAAAATAGAAATTGAATGTTGAATCTCTGTGGCAAATTTATAAATTTTATGCGAAACAAATCATATTAATTTTACTTTGATAGTTCGGACAAAAACCATCCCAGAAAGAACATGAGTGAATGTGGATATTATTTCTAGTTACAATATTACAAATTTGTTCAAGATTGCTATCAGGTATGTATGTTAGGAATATGAATATGGTACAAATTTGTATCATGAACCATATATAGCCATGACCGGTACAATAGTGATTATGCTCCAATTAAATAAAGCTTTATTCAAGTAGAATTCTTGAACATTCGTATTGTAAATGTTATAACTCAAGTGTTTATTGTGATTTTATTTGTTTTTGGTGATTACTAAATTCAATCTTATTGTGTAATCAATACGCAAGATTGAAAAAGTCAAATAGATTTATAATTTCCCTTCAACATACTTAATATATATAACTTAAAAAAAACCTTTCCAACAGCCTTGAGTTAACCTAACCTTGCCTAAACACTCTCTTACAACATGTGGGGAGGTTTTTTCCTCTTCCAGACAGTTTGGGTCGTCACTTAGTGCTGGTCTGCATATGTGCTTATTCATGTGGTTTGACCAGTAAGTATGCCCAACATCTTTTCTATTGTCTAACAGTCTGTTCTATTGGGATTAGCAGGAATTTGGTTGTTTTTGTGTTTATTCGTAGTGCATATATTTTGGAGAATCTGTAGCCTTCAATACGCTCCCAAAAAATGTTTCGTTTCCCTCGATAGTTTAATATTACCAGCAGATATAGCAACTGCCGACTCCGGTCCGTAAATGTTGCCCGCCGATGATCTGCCTAGTTCGTCAGCCTTCTCATTTCCAGTCAAGCCACTATGACCCGGTATCCATTAGTTATTATTCGGAGCCCTATAGGGTTTAGGGTCTTATTTCGGAGCCCTATAGGGTTTAGGGTCTTATTTCGGAGCCCTATAGGGTTTAGGTTTTCCGGTTATTCTCCCACCAATCTAGATTTGATGAAGTTAATTTCAAGAGGTTTTAAGGTAGCCTGACTGTCACTAAAGATTCTAATATTTTTGTTAGACCATCTTTGCTCTTTTATCGTATTCACTGCTGTGTTAATAGCAAAAACTTCAGCCGAGAAGACTACTATGTTTGCCAAGAGGAAACTTGGGTTCAAGTTGTTTTTTTTTTTTCAAAAACACGTTAGCTCCCGCTCCTACAGCCGTAAGGGAGCCGTTAGCGAAAATTTCCGAGATGTTTGAGAATCTATCCTGCTCTTCTGAACCACTCCACTCAAGTTTCTCTTGTCGGGATTTCTACATCATATCTCTTCTTTAGGCATACGTATGTAGTGATGTCATCTGTTGGTATGAAGAACTCTTTTTGCTTCTCTTTAAAGTCCTTGCATTGCCTCTGATGTTTGTTCCTACATCCTCCAGTATTCCCTAGAGTTTGCAACCTTCTTGCAACTTCGAGGACCTCCATTCTTAAATAAAGATGCAAGGGTTGAAGCCCAAAAAGTATTTGCATAGCCGCTGTAAGTTGTGGTTTTAAAAGCACTTGTTGCACAGAGACACGCATGTCTTTTTACTGATTCTAGTTTTTTATGGCATTTGATGTGAATGTTCTCGAGGCCCAATAGGCCTAATGCACACTTTATATAGTCTTAAGACTATTTCCGGTATTAGGCCCCAATTGCTACCAAAGCCCCTTCTGCAATACCATAGGACTTGCATGGTATTAGCATATTTCATCTCGATATGTTTAGTCCAATTGAGCTTCTTATCCCTAGATATTTTATTTCGTCTCGAAGATCTAGGTTATTTCCTCCAATCGAAGGAAGAACATAGTTGTTCAGTTTATTTCTATTGGTAAAGGCCACTAAATGTGTTTTGTTGCGACTTATGGTTAATCCAATCGTATGACACCATTCGGTGGTTAAGTTAAGGGCATAATTGTAATACAAAATTTTTCACATTCTGTTATAAATATATAATTTTTATACATATTATATACACACATATATTATGAAATAAAAAAATAAATAAATTTAAATAAATATGTAGTAACAAAAATAATTGCATTAATTTAAGCTTATTTTATATACACATAAACAAAAATAATTCTTATGAAACCAAAAAATATAATAAATGAATACGCTTTATATTATTTATTTATCGCGTTGCAATAATTTAATAACTTTAATATGCTATGCAAAATAAAATAAAAATTATATAAACGTTTTCGTATTTGCAACCCAAACATAACATTTCGCCTCTAATAATGCGTATTCCCACCACTCCTCTCTTAAGAAAACCACGTATTTTTCTAATAACATAGATATATATATTTATCTATCCAATTATCTCTTTTCCTCAACCAAAAACAAAATTACAAATTTTAAGAACCCAATGTAATATTATATCTCTCTTAATTTTATTTTACACGTGCAGTAAAATTCCACTGCCTATATAAAATATAGATAAATAGGTGGTCTCGAAGCTTTTTGAAATTTTGCATTCATAATGTCTCCCCCATACAAATACACATAAATAATACAAAAAATGATTAAAAGATGATTAGAAGTGTTATGCATTGTTTTGAAGATATACAAATTATGGAATATTTTTTAGTCTTTTATTTTCACTAGGTTTTTTTATCTTTTCAATACACAAATTTTGAAAATTTATATCGGAAAATACACCGTTATAATATACATAATTTTTGGTTATTAAAACATAATTTTTCTTATTATTATGAATCATGAAAAGTATATTAAATGAAGAGTATTTATATAGAGAAAAAAAAATTTAAAGAGAAAATGAGTAGGAATTAGGAAATAATAATTAGTAACATTAAAATGTGAAAAATTAAATTGGAACTCTTCGACTTATTTATAAATTTATAATATAGGTATATTTCAGTCGTTAATCATTTACTAAATCTACCAGTAGGGTATATTTTTTTTCACAGATAGTTGATGATAAAGTATGAATTAAAAAAATTTTTTTTTTTTATAGATATTTTTATGTTAGTATTATTATAACAGTTATCTAATCTAATATCGATTAAACCAATAAATATTGTATTCAAAATAGTTGAATTTATATTTTATTATAAAATGTCAATTTTGTTTGATTATTTAAAAAAAAAACAAAAAAAATTGTATGCCCTTCTTATTTGCAGTGACGGTGAAGGTGTTGCTGTATAATCGTATTTTACAGATGTATTTGTGTAATAATCATTATGTAGTATATATATAATAAAAAGCTATATAATAATTTCGAATGTAAGCTCTACTAAAATTAGGGTCAAGTTTTTGAGTTTTTGCGGTGACCTAGTTTTTGATTTTTGTTTGTTTTATTTTATTTTTTCTTTGGTTATCCGACAAAATGGTTGTGTCATTTTTTAAGAGTTGTTTTATTGTGAGTATTTTAATTTTATTTCACTTGTTTTTTTTTTCTTACTAATAGAGTTGAATTAAATGAAAATTGAGTACACCATAATTGCTTAAAAAAACATTTTGAGAATAGAAAAATGTGAAATGAAAATTTATGAAGTAAGCTTTTATGCTATATACATGCATGGTTTAAAATGAACATTTTTGATCTTTTATTTTTTCAAATTAAAATTTTATATTACATTTATGTATAATATTTTTAATTTAAAATAAAACCATAATTCAATTTCAAATATATTAAATAATTTTTTTTTGCCTATACACATATGTACATATAAATAAATATAAATGTAGTTTTTTCTAAATTGAATAAATTGGAATGAAATGTCTGTTCTGAACGAGATAAGAAGACGACACTATAAGAAAAAAAAAAATTTAAAAGAATGAAAAAAAAATTAGGTCATAATATATAAATGAGTGATGAGAGATTGTTTTTTTTTTTCTAATCAATAAAACAGCAACACCATTCATATTAATTTTATTTTGACTATAAAAATATAATTTCGTATAGAAATTAAAAATTTTTATAATTTAAAAAAATTGTCAACAATTTAAAACCATGTTATTCGAATTTATTGTTAACATTTAACATTGCTGTATATAATATATATTAAAGTGGTCAACCCCTTAGACCATCTAAACTTTATAGTTTAAGCTTTATAGCTCCTAATGCAATATTTTTTTTTCAGTTCTCAGTTATGCAGGCGACTCAAAACTTTATAATCCCATATACTACTTTTCAGATTGCCTAAATTTACAGAATGCTCAGTCAGTTTGTTCTATTAACCCCACTGAATGATGAAAATATAGTATTATTCGAATCCGTTGATCCTTATAGGTATACAAAAACGAAAAAAAAAATATTTAATTACTATTGGAGGTAAAGTATGTTACGGCAGAGTTATTGAGAATTTCACACATACAATTATAGAGGTATGATTAAAATACATAAATTAAAATTTATTTCATAGATAATTTTTGAATATTCATTTAAAATATTAATAAAGATATGTTATCAATTAACAATTTATTAATTTATTCGATTTATATTTTACATACTGTAGATATAGAATATAATAATTATATATCTACATATAACTAAATATGAAATAAGTAAGAGTAATAAAATATATTGTATTGGAATTTAAATAATTGGAAAACAGTTAAAACGACAATAATTATGTATCAGCTGATTACACACTTTGAACATTTTCAAAATAATGAGTTAACATTGATTAAAAAAACACATGTTTAACATGCGTAAATTGATTAAAAAATATTCCTTATCTTATATAAATTTTCTAATAATAAAAATTCAAATTTTTTATAAATTTAATTGATGAAAGCAATTTCTGGATACGATAATATTATAACATGTTTGACAATAAAGAATAAATCCATTTACATGTGTTAGGTATATCGTATATGTATATAATATATACTTACATATTATGTAAATTAATATATTATTTTTAAATTGATTATTTTAATTTGTTATCAGCAAATGAAAAATTATTTTAATTAATTTCAACTATCAATTCACAAGTTTTTTTTTTTTTAAATTAATTGCGGGATTATCCGGCGTTGCCCAAGAAAATTGAAAGTTCGGTTCTTAGAACATTTTTTTTAATTGTTCAAAATATAATAGCAAATAAATGTAGTTCCAATTAGAATTTTAGGATTGTAATTAGAAGTATTTTTTAGCAACTATATTATTGTTTTTTTTCTAGGTATGACATTGTAAAACTCATTAAACATTTTTATTCCGATAACATTATTATTAAGTACTTAATTCTATTTTAGCATAAAACTTATGCTAGATGTTAGTAGTTAACTTTTAATTTCATTACTTAACTTAATTAATTCTTATTTATTCAAAAAATAGCAGGATAAATTCCAATTTTGAAAAACAGTAAAATACATAATATGTATTTGTTTTTTTGATTTAATACCAGAGTAAGAATTTGCAAGTATGTAACACCTTTGGCTTTTAAAATATGATTGATGTATTGTATGGCAGGTACCGGAATAAGTCAGAATTTTTTCAATCGATCCTACATTGGTTTGATTCAATGTAACAAAATACTATCTTGAAAAATTTCGTTGAAATTGCTCAAGCAGTTTTAGAGGAGTTCTGAGACAAATATTCATACATATAAACATTAATTTTTATACATATACAAATAGATTGCTATTTTTTTGTTTCTATAATTGTATATTATAATAAATTTCAAACAATTTCTAAATAAGGTTTTACTATGATTTTTATTTAATAATAAAAAAGGTATAAGGTATAAAAGTATCTTTTTCAAGATTTCCTTCCAGCATTTAAACATTAATTATGGAAATGATAATGGTAATCTGTTGGAATGAATTGATCATAAAAATTATTGCAAATGATTTTCTTTCAAGAAATTTGGATATAAAAAAAAAAGAGTAAATGTACTCAAAGATCTTTTTAATTTTTTTTCAATAATTGAAAGTTATTTCTTCGTCTATTCATACTGCATTGACATTATATTTGATGAAGTGATAGTAAAAACCACATAATCTGACTAGTATACGTATCTATACCGTATTTTTTAATTTGATTAAACTCTCTTAATTTTAGTTTTACAACGTTTTCTAACTAAACTTAATTTGAAGAACACTGATCTAAACTAAAAAAGTAAACCTAAGAATCTACTCAATAAATGTAAGTTTCATTTTTTCATATAAAAAATCGTGCCCTGAATATGTGATTCTTTTTTGTGTAAAAAAAAAGTTAATTAACATTTCTTTTTATATTTGTATCCAATCTAGCTAAAATTTAACTAAGTATTTCTGCAGTAAATCAAAAAAATCATAACTCATTATTGAAACATAACAAAGAGAAAGTGTTAAAATAACCCAGACTCCATTTTAATTAATATTCACGTTATATTTATATGTATATGTATATAGATAGATTTAATTTAATCAATTTAAGAATAAAAATATACATAAGTAGTTAAGGTATGTCTAAATTAAAATTTAAAAGATAAAAATGGAAAAAGCTCTCTCGGAATTTTGTGCTTGCTATATCATAAAAAAAAAACAAATGAATAAGAAATCATCTGCTACTCTGTACAGTAAACAATATTTTGAAATGACAACACACCAACATCCAATTATTTTTATGAATTAGCAACAAAAGTTTTTTAAGTATTTTTTTTTTTGTTTTTTTTTAAATATTTTTAGACATATTTTCATAAAGGAAATAAAAAAAATTTATTATGTTATGTATACATATTTATAATAATATGTTATATCCAATAATATGAAACAACGTGACTTTAGATTTAAAAAAATGTTATTTTGGGTTTTTAGAAAGTTTATAAATTAATAATAATTAGAATATGATACAAGTTTGAACTAGAGTTATGACTTTAAAAAAAAATTTCAAGTGTCACAGTCCAGTGAAAAAATAAATATTTATTTTTGAAAATTTGTATTCGAAGTATTTTTTTAACTTGTGGTACTCACACAATATGGTTACTATTTATAATAATACTGCCCTTACAAACTGAAAAGCACTATCTCCCATAATTTTCTTTTTGATTATCTCTAAACCGTTTTGTATTCTGTTTTTAAATATTAATGTCAAACAAAAATCATCCATCATTCAAAAATTTATTGAAAAACATCTGATATTCATATATTTAATTTGAAATTAAGGCTCATACAAAAATCGTTAATAGTTATATACTGAAATTTTTGAAGGGTTTTTATTTCAAAGTTTTGATGGCTTGAGATTGAGGTACAGTTATTTATACTTTGACCAACATTACTCGTTAAGATTACTACATACGATATTAGTAGTTTTACTCGCTTTTATACTTTAGTATTATTAAATACATACTCAATCTTGAGCGATAATGTATTTCTATTTCAGCAACATACTTAGTAGTTGTGTAAAAATATCAAATCAAAAATATAAATAAAAACCAATTAGATCTTCTAACAGAATTTGCAAATTGAAATGGTGTCTATTTAAATGTAATTACACGATGGGTGGCGCAGTAGGTAGAGTTCATGCCTTTCAACCGGAAGGTTCCATGTTCGATTCCCGATGAAGAAAAAAAAATACTTTATTGGTTTTTCGACCTGGTCTAGTACCCTTTGTCATTGGGATATAATAAATGACAAACAATAATTGAGAGTATAATGTGGTAACAAATTAAAGAAAATGAAACTATTCTATTTAAGAAGGCTTAGTTCTGACAATAGTAGTAGTTTTCCAAATTTAATGAGTTGATAAGCCAGTAATTTGATAAATAAATGCTCGAAATATTGTAGATATTGTAGTGTAAAATTGCAGTACCGTACTTAATTAAGCACAAAAAGATGATTCTACCAAGTCAAGAACGTAAAAAAAAAAAATTACGTAGAACGGAATTTATGTTTTGGCATTCTAGAATCTAATCAAAAAATTGTCAAAATTATTTACGAAATTACGATAATTACAGAAGATAAAATATATAGGATAATTACCCAAACATAGATTTTTTTCTTCATATATTTGATTTTTATGATGTTTTTATTTTCTTTTAATTTTTTGCTCAGAAAAATATTAAAAGCTTATTTTTTTTTTGTTAAATGTCAAGGTTTTTTTTTCAATATTTTTCAAACATTTTTAATAAACCAACAACAAACAATAATTAGAAAGTGTAGACAAATTTATATTTTATTCTAAAAAAGTTTAGAGTATTATTCAAACTCTTAAACAATTTAATTACGTAAAATTTTAACATTGAAAAACAATGAAATTCTGAACAAAGTAAATTGGTTTTAAAATAATTTAAAATATTAGAAATTATATGGGTGTGAAAAAGAATGAAAGAGAAAGAAATTTTGAATTTGAAATGCTTCAAAATATGAAATAAAGAAAAAAACAATAATTTAAAACAAACGTGTGACATTTTAAGGACTTCTTTTTAAATTTATGAAATATGCTTAACATGTGCAGATACACCACACGTATTTCGTCTACTAATTGCAAACTTGTGTATGTAAAATGCTCCAGCCACAATGATCTTCGAATCTAGACCCGAAGGTTTATACAGATCAAACATTCGTTTTGGAGAAGTATCACACACAATATATGAAACAATTTTGTATCTTCAACTGAAGAGATGCTACCCGTGTTTTGGCCACTTAAGTAAGTAATAAGTAGTATGATAAGCATATTTAATAAAACAAATATTTAATAATTATACAAATTTTACTCTGAGGAATAACTTTTTCTAAAGACTATTAAAATGTAGTTTGCGAAGAAATTTTAGAAAATATAATTACCGACAATGTTCTATCACATTATATATATGTATATCATTATTGTTTCGTAACAATTTAAAAAGAAGTTGGTAGTTATAGACAAATCAAATAATTTATAATTTTTTAATTCAAAAATTTGTTTTTTGTTTCATAATTACTTAAGACAAATATAATAAAGATTTCAAAACTCGTAAAATTAAAAAAAAAAAAAACCCATTTTGAAATTTTGCAAAAGTATGTTGAAGAATTATTCGGTTGTTGCTCTACAAAATTATTTGTTTTAAGCTAAGCACTAGGAACATTTTTTGCTAAATTAAAATAATTGTCTTTGTGCATTTTTAAGTTTTTGTTACTTTTTTTTATAAATTTTTTAAGAAAGTTCTGATTCTAATCTAATTTCTACTAATTCGTTCAATTGCTTTTTTCTTTCCTTTTGTCCTGTCCCATCCAAACCAAACGGTACAACAATTATCAACAAAAAAAAATATTTAAATATTGAAACTTAACTCCTGTCCAATATTTAAAAAAATCACTGCAAATATACTGATACAAGGTATATATTTATTTACTCTTCATATACTTGGGTAAGAGCCAATCGAACTGAATTTCAACAAAGAATAAATATTGACTTTAAAATTCCTTTAAATGAGTATATTGTTAAGGCACGTGTTTGTACAATTTTTCATTGAAAAAAGTGCATTTTTGCAGTTTAATAACTTTTTTTTTTCAAATACTTTTAGAAATACACTATACATACTTGTTTATTTGTTTTTTATTTATTTTTTATTTTAATTTTGGAATTTGAAATATCAAACATTATTTCAAAAATGAATAAAAGCATCTGTTTCAAAATGGATTTAAAATTTAATAACATGTACAGTTGATCACAAAATTATTTGAACATAGAAAATAATTTGGTTGTAAATATAAATGTAAAACTTTCAACAAACATTATTGAAGCGTACTCACTTAATTCTTCGTTATTTCTTTCACATGTTTCATCATTGTCCTGCAACCCAATCGGCGAATCATAGAAAGAAACTTTCATTTAGGATAGGAAAAAGTATTTACATCATTTCTTAAATGAATTGTAATAAAGTAACGATATAAAATTAATTTATAGTATGTGATTCAAAAAGATGAAATAGATCTTGATTGTCATTTTAATTTTTCAAAATGTTTTAAAATGATAAAACACGATGCTAATTTGAATATAGCATTTCCTAAAACAGTAAAATAGAGAATTCTCTGCAAATCAAGAAATAGATTGTAGAAGCACAACAGAGTACCTTAACACTTAGAATATGATTTTGAACGAAATTTTGTAGAATTCTGTTAATTTTATTCATGAAAGATACCAACCACGAACTGAAAAACAGAAAAGTTGATGTTGGTGATTCAATATCTAGCTCTATAATAACAACACCGTAAGATTTCGCATTTCGACAACATCGTAACTTTTTCGCTAAATGGTGAATATACGTCATTTAGCTTTAAATATAAGAGATAAGAAATCGGTTGGATACGACAATATTCCAACGAAAATAGTTAAAAACTCTTCATCTAATTTTGCCAAATTGTTATCGTTCTTGTTTTACAAAGTAATTACTGATGGAACTTTTCCTTCAACTCTAAAAATTCAAGAGGTAGTTTCAATATGGAAAAGTGAAGATAAGTCTGAAGTATCTAATTATAGGCCTATTACAATACCCTTTGTATTTTCTAAAATAATAGAAAAACTGTTATATAAAAGAATTGAGAATCATTTAACCAATCACCGATTTTCGTACCGCTACCAATATGGATTTCAGAAAGGTATTGGTACTCATAATGCTTTAACAGATGTTATTGATACCATATGTGAGAAATAGATGATTTTAAAATGGTGGCAGGAGTGTTCTTGGATCTAAAGAAAGCCTTTGATTCAATTGATCACTCGCTTCTTAAAAAATTGTATTAATTAGGGTTTTCAGAGCAATCTTTGAGAGTTATGGAGACATACTTTGAAAACAGAGTGCAGTATGTATGTTATAAAAATAAAAGTAGTACAAAAAAAAATATTAACATGGGAGTTCCGCAAGGGTTATCACTAGGCCCATTGCTATTCTTGATTTATATTAATGGTATACATAAATTGCCTCTTCATGGTAAATTATTTATTTTCGCGAATGATTGTAGCATATTTTATCCGGGAACTATAGTAAGTGACATTAAAAACATTATAGAACATGATTTAACCATTATTGAAGAGTTTCTTCGACTCAATAAAATTGCTTTGAGCTCCACGAAAACTAAAATAATTAATTTTAAGTCTTCAAAAAGTAAAGTTGAAAAAATTAAAATTAAAATTGGCAACATTATATAGAAGAAATTAATGAAATAAAGTTTTTAGGAATTATATTAGACAGTAATTTGAGTTGGCAAGCCCATTTTAACAGCTTAGAAAGAAGGTTAAGCTCGCTAAATGGAATTTTATTTAAATTTAAAAATAAGATACCTCGAGAACTAAAATCAAAAATGTATTTTGCCCTTGGCCATTCTTTATTATCCTATGGTACAAGCATTGTTCGCAACCTGCAAGTATCTCGAAATGAGTTACTAAAAAATGTTTTGAACTTGCCGTTACTACGTAACATTTACAGATTGTACTCAGAAAATAGAATTCTGCCTATTAAAGGTATTTCTCAGTATCAGCAATTTGTAAAAATTTATAAAATCATAAATAATGTTGATCACACTAATATTACTTCTATACAGCGACATAACCATAGATTTTATACTAGAAACAGAAATGACATTAGAATTGTAGGTGGTCAATCACTATTATCTTCACAGAGTTTCTGTATCTGGTTCAAAATTATATAATGTATTACCAAGAAAAATAAAAGTTTTAACATTAATTCTTTCAAAAAGGAATTGAACGAATATTTATTGGCACCTGACTATTTATTTTCGATTATTTGAATTGCATGATCCTAACAAAAGCTTGGGTAATTTTCTACGTTTATTTTTAATTTTTTATATTTTATTATATTGTATTAATATTTGTTTCTTCGCTGTAATTCTTTGTATGTATATTTTTTTTTTTTGTTGTAATTTTAAAGTTTTCAAAATTAAAGCTGAATTTTTTTAAATTGTTAATTATAAATTTGAAATTTTTATGAATAATGTTTCAACAATGCCAATCAGGCCATGAAACACCTTATGTATTATATCTATAAATAAAGTAAAATTATTATATCTAAAAAAAAAAAGAAAAAAAAAAGTAACTTCAAATATTAAAAAGAAAATCATATTTTTTTCATTGTCAGATAAATAAATCGATTATAAATCAGCAAGTGAGAATAATTTTATAACTTTTTATTTGTAAGCATTTTTAAATGTTTTCTTCTTGCAAATTATATTAGAAATAAAACAAATGTAACGGTAAATATTTTAACTTGATTCAATATTATTTGTCAAAGTGAATCAGTTTTCTATGTGTAAACAATTTTGTGATCGACTGTACATATATGCAAAATAAGGAATATATATATAATAATATATATATATATATATATATAATATATAAACATAATAATATATAAACAGCACTTGGCAATTTTTTTTTTTTTTTAATATTATCCTTTATTCGTTTCAAAATACATATACATATTATGTACTTTTTATACTGAGAAATTATTTCAATTGAAACTGCAAGCTTTCAAAACAATTGGGTTTTTTTTTCACATTACCTTGGAGATTTTTTTTTTTTTTTTGCAAAGGTATAGTAGATACATAATATACATATTTTGTTGGTAAATATATATACATATTTTGTGTACACACGTTGTATTAAACTTCGTATCTAATTCTCAAGGAAATGATGAACAAAAACAGGCAATGGAAGGTGGAGCAATATATTAACACAATCAGAGCCAAATGTTAATATACATACATCAAAAATGAAAATTAATTACATTATTACATATGTAATTTGTGTAGAAAATTTATGTATGTATATGGTTTGCACTCGTTTTGAAAATCTAATTATTAAAATGACACAACAAAAAGTCATTGGTTAAGAATTTACGTTCGAAATTGGAGTAATATCTGTTTTAAACAAAAATAAACGTAAGTAGTATAATAATAATGCTAAACTTTTTGGATAATTTGCCACACTCAGATATAATTTCAGAAAACTTTCTGCTGAAAAGTATTGAGAAATGATTGGAGTATTTTCACCTCCTGGAGTTATAAAATTTAAATTAAAAAAATTATTGGATTAACTAAAATGTCTTTGTAATTATAAAATGGTATAAATAATAAAAGAATGTTAACTTGAAATTGTGAAGTATAAGATTATCTGAATTTAAAAAACTTATACAATACAATAAGTGTACAATTACTTTCGGATTTCATTGCAAATAATAATTTTTATACAACACAAAAACACTTGATATATATATAACTCTGAACCAGGATATTATTTATACCTTTATAATTGTGTAATAAAAAGGAGGATACGATATTGCAAACTAAAGTTGTATTACTTAAAACAAGTTTTGCAATTTTAATATTATTTACCCCTTTTTTAATGTTAACAAAATGGGTTTTGTTTCTTGTTGAGTCATAGCATATTTCCATAATTTTATTTAACCCTTCAACTTAAAGAGGAGACGCTCTTAATCAACCTATAGATTTACTACAGTAAAATTCGGTTCACATTATGACAAGTTAAATGTGACAATAAATATTTCATAACAGATGTTTTACTATTTTATTATACAGTTTTTTTTATACATAGCTAAGACACTAGGTGATGATTGGTACGATTGGCTAAGGAAGGAAAGAAAAATTAGGAAAAGAGGATGGTAAAAGGGAAGGAAGTTATTTTATTAGTATATGTATTGAAATCTTCATCTAAAAGGTATTTGTACAATTTTACAATAATTTAAACGTTTTCGATTTATACGAGTATATATAAATATGTCTGTCTTATTTTTTTTATTTAAAAGATAAACCCTGAAAAATTCAATTTTCATATTTAAAATTGAACTGCAATTTAATATTGCCCAAGAAATATATATACATATATTTTTTTGAATAATAATTTGTTGTAAATAGTAAACAGATGTTATAGTTCTTGCATAAAATTGTGATATTCAAAAATATGACAATACCCAGTTGTTATATCATTATCTTACTGACTCTATTGAACTTTTTAAAATTTATTAATATATATTAATATTATTGTGCGAATATAAATAAAGTTTTTAAAAATGAATATTATATCAATTTAGGTATATGCATGAATTACTCATACATATTTGATTTAAGGTTTTTTAATGCCAAAAAACAACAAACGAAACCATTTGATGTGGTTGCAATATACAATTTTCCAAGCAGATTATGTTTATTTTAAATTTTTTTGTCTATGTTGCAACGCAGATATTTTTTTTCTTCTTTTAAAAGTTAATTATTGCATTTAATTACAAAATTAATAATAAAATTTAGTCATTTGGTTGTACTGTCACATAAATAAAACTAGTATGAGCTGTCGATATTCGCGAATTTTGATCAAAAATCGTACTCAATTTCATTATATGTTTCCATCAGTATATAATAGTTTTCCATCATTTCAATTTATTCTTGCTCCTATATATAATTTCTTTTTCTTGACTTATCTTATAGACAACAACCGCATACATAATAATTTATTTAAAAAAAAAATTAAATTTAATAATTGTTGAAAAAAGTCAAATATTTTCCTTTTAATTTTACTAAACATGGTTATCATGAACGCTTATCAGATACGCGTATTTCGTCTACTATAGTTTTATTAAATTTAAATTTAATGTTGACGAGGTAGAGAACAAAACTCTATACTTTCGTGAGCTGAGGCAATTTATGATAACTTGAAATTTTTCTATGTTAAAATGTATATTCTATACATTTATTCATATTCTTAAACATTGGGTAAAATTTTAAATTGAAATTTCTAATTGAAAATTCAAGAAATTAGAAAAATTTTTTTAGTTTCGCTACGTCTCCTTTTAATTATCTATCATTAAAAAGAATTAATAATTAAAATCGTTTGCTAAATGATTCATAATATAATTGTATAAGATAAAATATAATAATTTAGGTAACAAATAAGGAGTATATCAATTAAAAATCATATTCCCTTTCACTAATAAATTCATTATTATTTGGTAAATATCGATATTTCAAAAGCAACATAATCCTTTATCAGCGCTTAATCAATCGGAAGTACTGATGAAGGAAGTTAGTTTCTTCTGTAATATCGATATTTGCAAAATAAAAATAATATATTATTAGTGAAAGAAAATACGACTTTTTTACTGCTAAAATAAATCAAATCTGATTATAAATAATAAAGAGTATAGGTTGTTGAAAATTATTTAATCTTAGGATAAAACTATTGCCTATAATTTTGAATATGAATTGATTCGCTGCATAATGAGCTATACCATATTGTTATTTTTAATTCAATCTAACGATTTACAAAATAATTTAACTCTAATATTTAAAATAAATTCTTATTTTTTTTTTTTTTTGTTTATTTAGGTGTCAACCGCGGAAGTATATTGAGAAAGATTTTTTTCTAAAATAGAAAAAGTCTATTGAATTGAATCGCGGACGTCTATTAGGGAGTTTCTACTTTTTTCTATTAATAGAATTTCAATGTCACCGAAATATTAGAAATGAAGAATCGGTTTTAATTTTATTTTAATTTATTATGTTTTTTAATATTTGTTGTTTTTTAGTTGTCTTAGTAATAAAGTGAGTTTGATGGAAAGCAATATAGAAATTGGAAAAAGTTATTGCCTTCATAAGCCTCTTCATCAAAAAAATCGGACAAACTCAAACTCATTTTCACAATTATTATTTATTTAATATATTCCGTAATTAAAAAAAAAAAAAGCCAAAATATTTAAAACTACAACTTACAACTGAAAAAAAAATATATAAAAGTAAAATGAATTTACGAAGAACTTAAATTTTTGACAGCAAATATTATGAAAGCAACGTTTTTGATAAGTCTATTAGTTTCAAAAGACATCCGCGATTTACCCCTTAATATCTATTAATCAAAATTGAAAATTTATAATGGTTATCGTCTTTTCAAGAAAATTAAAATTATTAGTATTTACAAACATACAAAAATTTCATATAATTAATTACATATTTAAGAACATACAATAAATATAAAATTATTTAGATGTATTAGTTGTAAATATAGTAATATTTAATAATGACTTACTGGTTATATTGTTTCTTCAATGAAGAAATTTTTATAATCAAAATAATGCTTACCTGTAAAGAAAAAACAAAAAATTTTAATTAATAAAAATTTTTAAAAATATATATCTATCGTACATAATATACCTAAAAATTATTATTTTTTTAAATTGTGATAATTGTGATATGATAAGAACCAACAAAAATAAAAACTATTTCATTTATAATTATAGAATCATATCCTTTTCAATTATTGTAAATATGATGAAGTCAATAAAAACATACAAAAAATTAAAAAACAAAAAAGTTTTTGAATAAACGTACTCTTCAGATTATATAAACAGAGTATGCATGCAATGAACGTATGTACATGCAATACCAAAAAAAAAAAAATAATTATCATTATTATCAGTAAAGGATATGAAAAATTAATCAATTTTTCCATTTCATTTCACAGGATCGTAAAAAAGTTATTCACTTTTGGAAACATTTTATTTAAAAAAAAATAAAATACATATTAATTGTGTGTGTTTTCCATTTAGATATGTGAAATCCACATATTCATATGTTCAAATTTATATTACGAGATTCGGAAATGTAAGCAACTAACTATTCATGTGAATTTTGTTTATTTGAATTGTGAAATTTGTATGTAAAGTTTTTTTTTTATGTTTTAATACTAAATATATTATACTCTATGAAGCGACTTAACCTAATATGTACATTCAACTAGATAAATATTTGAGATAATGCGCAAAAAAAAAAATAATAATAATAAAGTTAAGTAAGCTTTCATGTACTGATAGATATCTGTGATTTGATTGTCATAATTATAAATCTAACAGTATTCGATAAAGTAGTTTAACATTTACTTAATAAACTTAAGTCCAACGTTTATAAATTTACAACTACACGTATATTTAAAAATTAAATTTAAGTAATCATCGAATTTATACTTTTCAAAACGCAAAGTATTTTGGTGAAGTTAAGTTTTAAAATTACAATTTTTATCTCATTCTGCATTTCCTACATGTTCAAACAATGATCCCATGTACATTTAAAAATCAAAGTAATAAAATACGCTTTCGTTTAATTTCAAAATACTACTACCTACATACATCGAGTAACATTTCAATAGCAAGTTCATCTAATAAATACATATATGAAAGTATAGGAAAAAAAGAAATGAGTATTTCAAAATTAAGGATAGAAACGATTTTCATATTCCCAGTGATAATAACAAAGATATTCTAAATAAATTATAAAACTTGAAATTTGTTTTCAAAAGCCATATTAATATTTCGAAGGATTTATTATAAATTTTTATAATCTTTAGCTATACAATCATCACAATCATTATCATCCATACAATAATATAACAATAATGTTATAATAATTCATACAGGAAATTTAGATAAACGAAATATTATACAATTTATATGTGTACATAAACAAAAACATTGCATCTGATGCATTTCACATGTGTATTGTAAAATTTATACAAAATTCACATAAAAAAAAGTAGAATAGCTTCTTGTTACTATAAGATTTATGTTTATATATTCATATTTCATATACAAATATTTGAATACTAAAATCAAATAATGTACTGCTAAGGTCAATGACTTTTACTATTATTTTGTTTTTCTTAACATTTCCCCCCTTCGTTTTCTTTCAAATCTGGTTTTAAAAATAATGCGTTTCATAATAGATACTAGGGGGTTTTATTCTTCTCTATATTTGTCTCTTTCTTTCTTGTAGTTTTTAGTTTCATTTTAGAACTATGCAAATAAAATTGTAGTGTTTATTATGTTGGGTCAAAACATAATTTATACATATATAATATAAAAAGTATGTATATATATAAAAAATGTAGCTATTCCAGTAATAATACCAAAAATTTGACAGAATGAATAGGTTGCGTTAATATTAGGTTAGGATGTTTTTTTTTTTAGTTTTGATTGACTTTGAAATCAATAAAAAAAAAGAGAAAGATTAATTAATTTTAATCTATTGCACAAAGACTTTCTAAAGAAGGAAAGTGTTTACACAAAGCACAGTACAGAAAAGCATGGATTAAGGGTGTATTTATGTTGGAATTTCGATAAACAATAGCAAAAACGTATAAAAAGTTATTATCATATTTACTACTCAAGTGTTTATATTTTGGTCAAAAGGTTAATTAACGATCAACACGATAAAGTTGTTGATAATGTGTACCTACATTATTTCTTCGTTTTTATCGACTAAATAATTTTTTTAATTATATATTTTTCTATTTTTTAATATCAAAATATCCTCAGTTTTAAATTTTGTTCAGTATGATAAACTTTTCAACATCATAACAAATTAACTCTTGATAAATTATTATGAAGTGACTGTTAAATTTCAAATAATGTGTACATACTTAATTTTATGATGTAAGTTTTTCACAATACATATAATAATATTAAAACACTTAAGAATGATTAAAATATTTTTATTCTCTGAGATATCTCTTTTTTATTAATTTATTTCTACAGAAAACAGTATACCAATCTCTATGGCTGTTTATCCTATAGCTTCAACAGTTTTATCATTGCTCTTACTGTTACTGTAATTAAATAATAAGATTTAAAAGTCCGAATTGAAATGTGACCTAAAAATCAGTATAGCTTGGCGACAAAAAAAAATGTTTCAAAATTCTGTGTAATACATTTTTATTATTTTCTTTAAATATAAATTACACCTATTTTATTATTACTATTTTTGTTTTTGTTTTTCGCTTGTTTTACTTTCTTTATTTACTTGTATTTTCAAATCGATAAATTGCAGAAATGTATGAATCATATATTTTTTCTTGTTTCTTTTTTTATTGTTATTTACTCGTATTTTAAAGCAATGTACTCTACTTTCGTTCTTTAGTTGAAAATATTTTGATTTTTTAAACAAAAGCGAACTCTATTTACAAAACTGAAAAGAAAAACCAATTTAAGCTAAAAAGAAAACCTCCTAAATTCTTTTTAAAATTATTTCCTTTTACCGTCATTACTATAATTATAATAATGGGTTTCTTTATTTTATATATTATCAAGACCTAGATTTATTTTAGTTGATTTATGCAGAATAATGTAGAAAAACTGTCATAGTAAATAAAACAAAAATGTTTAAAAAAAGGTTTTGTAATTTATAATAGCCGCATCTAAAGTACCCTTATCAGTGAATATAGAATTTAATATACAAATATAGATATTATATTTTTTGTTTTTAATTACTTATGACCGATTTGGTATGTACATCAATTTAAAATCGGAAAATTAAGGTTTCTATTAGTCATAGATGTCCAATATTTATTAAAATAAAAAATATATAAACTGAAATCATATGCTGTTAATGCTTACAAATAGCCATAATTTAAATTGTGTTCAATCCATAATAATAACAATAATATACAACGAATATACAACTAATATCAACCCAATTTTGCCTGGTCGAAATTATTTTCGAAGTATTTCTAGTTCTTTCTGAAATTAGCTTAAACAGAACTAAATAGTTCTAAGAACGATTTTTATGAACTTTTAATTCTATGTAATATAAAAAATGTACTTATGATGTGATTAAAGAAAAACAGGATTTACATATTTTTTCCGAATTGCACTTTTGCATTTGAAAAATAGAAATTAAGGTAAAAAACCTTTTGCAAATTAAAAACAAAAAAAACACAAACTTTATATTTATTTTGCATGTTATACATTTTTTTCTACTCCAAGTATTTTAAATTAATTTCAAAAACTAATTATTTAAGTTTACAAGTATTTACAAAAATTTATTCTGCCACATTTTTTTTCTTTAATTTACAAGACTATGGAATGAACTGCTTTTTGTGCACAATTAAATATCATATTAATTAAAAAATATTAAAAAAAAAAAAAAAAAAATATTACTCAGTTTTGGCACACTAACAATAATTTTTCTTTCCGAATCTTTGCTATCATCTAGAAATTCAAAAAGAGACAATTTGTCTTCATAATAGCATAGATTTTATTTCACTGGTAACCTAATTGTATTCCCAACTAATTTCAAAGAATGATTTAAAACATTTTTTTTACAATATCCATGCTATGATCATATTCAAACATTGTTGGTTAGTATAGTCAAATGCACCATAATCAATCCATTAACTACTGCACCATAATCAATCCAGTTAATTGTTTAATTAAAAGCCCAAAAACTAATTTTAAAAAATTTAAAAATTGTTGGCTTTCAATTTGGCCAACAACAATAAGTATATTTGAAAGATTTGGGACAAAACCCAATTAGGGAAGCAATTTTGTAGTTCAACAATTTAAATATATATATATATATATATATATATAATATATATAATTAGAAGATGCTTCAACGTGCGGTTAATTCCTGACATGATGACAATTGAATCAAATATAGAAACAAAAGCAGTTAATTATCATTTTAACAATCTACTTTAAATAATATACATAAATTCATTATAATGCGTATCAAATGAAGCAAGTTCAAATGCTCTGAGACTCTTTTATTATACAATCTATTTACATTTATTAGATTTAGGTAGGTATTTTATCTAGGATCAACCAAATGTTAAAATTTAAAATAAATTAGTTAACGAATCGTGTCATGTAATCATAATTATCTAACAAAACTAAAGCTTATTAATTTTTTATATTCATTCTTAAATTAGATAATGTTCACCCCATTATTATTGTTAAATGCCTAAATGACCACATTTTTATAATTTTAAGTATGTATATTAAAAAAAAGTATACATAAGTACATTTACATAAAAATATTCATTGAGTACCGTGTCATCAGAAATTAATTTTTAATTCTACACTAAAAATAAAATTTATTATTTCTATTTATATGGCGATACACGTCCTATAATGTTGAAATTATTACCTTAATTTATACCTTTTTTAGGTTAACAATTAATTAATACATATCTATATATATATATATATATATATATATATTAAAGTATCACCTAACTGCTAAAAAAATCAATTACAAAATAAAACAAAAAACTTCCTCATTGTATTTTAAAATAGAAACTTTGTTTGTTCATTTTTACAAATATATCTATGTATGTAGTACCTACCACCTACCTACTAACATTTCATTTCATGTTAAAAAAATATGTAACATCAAATTATTTAAGTTTTTATATAAGAACAGATCGTACCTACATAGGTATATGTACATTTATGTTTAAAATACACATATATTTCACACCTTACTAATACGGAAAATCTCCCCTAAATACGTCATCATAAAAAAAAAAAAAAAAAACTTTAGCTACCGATAAAAATTCATAATGATTATAATATTTAAATTAAACTTAAGCGTGTGCAAAGCACTTGTGTAGATTATATAGGTACACATAGAAGACAACAAAGCTTTCTTAGAATCGACCTTCCCAATTTACACAAACTAACAAAAATCAAAAAAAAAAAAATTCAATTTAAGAGAAAATTGTGATACATATGCATACAAACAAAATTGCATGACTAAGGTACACTTATGTACATATGTCTAAAATAAACTTTTTTACAAATTTATATTATATACTATATTAACAACTAACTATACATATGTACTTAAATATTTTTTTTAAATGTAGATAAATATTTTTTTTTTAAAACTTTGAATTCTCTAGAATTTAATAGAATTTTTTTTTCTTAGAATTTCCAGAGTTATAATTGTTGTTCTTTTGATGACAAAAGTTTCGCAGTAATAATATTCATTATTAAATTTAATTGAAATATATAAGTATGTAAATGATAAAATAAATAAATAAGATTGCCAACATGACAAAATTATTTAATTTTCTTTTCTTAAATTCATTTTTAAATACATGTTTAAAGTGGGAAATACATGTGCAGAATTCTCATGCATCGCTGCATGCAGATATGCATGCATATCTGCGTGCCAGACACATGTGCATATTTTATTTCTCAAAAATTGTTTTGTTTTGAAATAATGTAGATAATTACCGCCATTGATACACATACAATTTGTTTGTATAGTAATAAAATACAAAATAAAATAATTTTTGAAAAATTTTAAAGTTAAATGTTATTAAAAGTGTTTAATAAAAGTTTTAATTTAATAATTTTTGAAAAAATTTTAATCAAGTATTTTGTTATCTATCACTATCATGAATGTAACAAAATATAATTATATGAATAAATTAATGCTAGTTTGTTGTGCATATATTTTGTTATATCTGAATATTTTAAAAATTTATGATGAATATTGCAACAAAAAAGAAAGAAAATCTAGACTATGGAATAGGGAAATTTTCGTTCATTTCAAATTAATTAGTTTTTCTTCAATTACTTAATTTAAAATAAATTTTTACAAAATTGATTATAACCTATTTTCTACAAAAAACAATAATAAATATGTAAATATCAAACAAATTTTATGACATTTGTCATTATTTTTTTATTAGTATGAGTAAAATGACAATTTTTACAATCTTTCGTGTTGGTAGCTCTGACGCTGTGCAGCAAAAATTAGAAATAGAGATATCATGCTTCAAATTTTCTGCGTACAGAATTACATGTAATTGGTTCCATATAAAACCATGTATTCTAATTTATTTTTGCTGCGATTCATGCATAGTTCTGCACATGTATTTCAGGCATAATAATCATAAATACAGCCAATTTCATTTTGAAATATGTAGAAAGTGCAAAAACGATTTTCTTATCAAAAAATTTAAAAAAAAAAATATACATTAGAAATGAAAATGACATATTAAAGCAACAACACCTTCTGTGAATTATTTAGGTGGTAAATAAACGCCTAATATAAATTTTAATCAACATCGTTATGAAAACTCTATCGAAGATAATATTATATACAATAATGTTGACAGTGTTAAACTGATAATTCTGATGAATATATATAATACCATTTTAAAATATGTACATTTACTTCAAAAATATCCTTTATTTTTATGAATTCTTGTCACACTTTTTAAAATTTTTTATCAGCTAATAACCTAAGTTAAACTGAAAAAACCTAAAAATTAATGAAATTATCGACAGTTTCAAAACGACATTGGAATAAATATTGGCAATTCTGAAATTTGACATTTCAACAATCAAATGCTATATTAAATTTGTGGTTGAAAGAAAAAGAGTGAAAAACAAAGTAGAAGATGTAACTACAACAGTGTGTAATATGGCCCAATCATCAATAAATCTTTCAATTAAGAGTGCTATAATTTATATTTCAGTTATTTACTCATTTTTAATATCTAAAAAACGTCTTTATTTTTTATTTGATAATGTTTAAAGAAATATTTGAGTGTTGTCAAAATGTTGGGAATAACATTATAGCATTTAAATTTATTATTAAATTTCGTTAATTTTTAAAATTTATACTATTTATAAAATTAGTATAATACTAATTATATGTAGGTATATCAATTGATGAAAACAATTTAAACGTAATTTTAGAAATAAAAGTTATTCAAGAATGAATTATGTATAACGATCCGAAAAATCTACGAAAAAATCATAATGATGGAATTTGCTTAGAACAACAGATTTTCTGTTCATCAATTAAATTGATCAAGTTAAAAAAAAAAACAAGTGTGCTTGTGGCAAATTTGGGGGTTAGTGTCGGCGAGATTTTACGAATGTGAATTGATGTACGAATTAGTTTTTACTTACATCAATTCACTCTAATTCTACGCAGCCTATAAATAACAAAATTATTTTTTCTTTATTTTCGAACTATGATAAATTCTATTCTTTTTTATTGCAATTCTGTACATTGTAGAAGAAAAATAAATAGATATATCATTAATAAAATGATTACCTATGTAATATTCTTAATAAAAGCGTTTTATATGCACAATAACTAAGTTTCAACATTTTTAAATTTCAGCTGAGGTAACTACACAATAACACTTAGGTAATTACACAATAACTGTTTCGGTAAAGTAAAGTAGTTACAGCCATAGGCGACAATAAATACAACTATATAAACATTTAGTACGTCATTGAACGACATTACGACGTAAACAAAGTAGAGAAGTAGATGTAACATGAATGATGAATTTAAAAAAATGTATTTAGGCTGCAGTTATAGCAATATGTAAAATTAATATGTAAACATTTGTTTTTTTTTTTCAATTTTACTGAAAATAAAAAACAAATTCTGTTACAATTTACGTTAAATATTTTATATAAAATCTATTTCAGTTTTAATGATGAAATGATGAAATATTGAAAATGTTAAAATTAGGAACAGAATTTATTTTTTAAAATATTTTTTTAACATTCCTATAACTTTAAGGGTTAAAATGCTAACCATTGCAGTAAAATTGAAAATAAAAATTTGTATGCGTATTCATTCTACGAATCGCTATAACTGCAACATTATATTTATAGTTAATAAATAAAAATTAAAAAAAAATTACAT
Organism: Argyra leucocephala; assembly: GCA_963942445.1. NCBI lineage: Eukaryota > Metazoa > Arthropoda > Insecta > Diptera > Dolichopodidae > Argyra > Argyra leucocephala. The sequence continues at coordinate 111,760,551 of OZ012679.1, read as the reverse complement.
ATTCTTAAAAGTAAGAATAAAAATTAAATAATTATTTTCAAGGTTAAATAAAATAAAATAAAATATTATTATGATTACCTTGATTATAAGTTTCGAATTAAATTTATTAAGAATGTGCAAAAACTACGAAATGAAAAAAAAAATATGTAGGTAGGTATAATGTATATAAGTTTAATTATAAATTCTATTTATAAATTCTATTATATTTATTGTAAAAAATTATTAATTTTTTTTGCTATATAAATGTATAATTTTTATTCTTGTTTGTATTATTACGTATATTATAATTAAAAAGATAACATAAAACAGTTTTTTTTCCGGATTGTCATTATTTACATAAGTATGGAGTTTGTATATTAAATAAATTATATTAATAATAAATAATCATATTTATATAAGTAAAATATGTATTTAAAATTGTAATACTTCTGCCTAAAATAATCTTAGGTATGAGGTATGTATTACTATGTAAGCCTATCAAGAATGTCATCGGTACCGTATATATTTTATATTTATCTATGCCTTTTTTTCAAAAACTAAGTATAAGTTGAATACACTCTTAAGAACTATTTTTGTTTAATGAACACGGTAACTAATTTTCAATTTCAAAGAATAATGAAAAAAAATATTTTCTTTTACAACATTCATTACATAATCGAGGGTTTCCAGTCCAAAACTTGCTGATAGTAATTTTGTATGACACATTCGTTTGATATAGCATATATTTGATAGATATTTTTTGATATAACATCAACCAATTTTAATGTGGAAGATTATTTTTGAAGTCAATAACGATACGAAAATTACTAATTTTTAAAGAAAAATTATTATAAATCACATTAAAAATATATATGAGTATATAAATATTAAATTTCAACATGTAAATTATTGTGTTGCGTCTGTCACAGAATAAACTTTGTATTGTTTAATAAATTTGATAATAATTTTGCATAAATGAACTTAACAAAAATTTAATTTTCATTCTTTAATAAAAAAAAAAAAAATTCTCAACGAAAAGTTATCTTTTTTATCCTTGAGAAATTTTTTTTTTCATAAACTGAAAAACATCCTTTAAAATTTCTCTTATACAAAGAATCTTTTATTATAGTTATATTGTTATAAATTCATTTTTTTTTATATTTTGAAAGGCACGTGTATGAACCCATTTATATATAAAATTACACATAAAACATATATTGCATATACACATAAAAAATACATATTGCGGAAATGGAAAAATTCCAAAATGAAAAAGTTATGCATTGAAAAAAATCTACATCCATATATGTATATATATATATACGTACATATGTATTAGTTAATAATTTACGTACAGTATGTATTAAAAATGCAGTTTAGTGAAATGTAAATAAGTATTCTTTATAAGTATGGTGTAACCTTGCTGCATTTACTTTACTGTATATCATTCATTAATTTATAATTATAGAAAAACAGACAAATTAAAACATTTCTTTTTTTTTTTGTTTTATTTCAATATAATTGGGGAGAAATCTTAAAAATACAGCTATATCTTAAAAAGAAAATAATTTAAAAAATAAAAAAATAAATTAAAAAATGTTCCAGATTTAATTAAAACATATGTATACATTAACAAAGAATAACTAATAAAAATTTAAGAAAATAATTTAATATTTAAAGCTAATACTTGTATATATACATATATATATCCAAAGTGAACTACAAAATTTCATTATTATTAGAAGCTTTAGAGAAATATGAAATGATATTTCATTATAAGCAGAAATTATCAAAAACAAAAAATATCACTAATTTATTTTCTACATTGTTCATTTTTGTTAATTATTTTTGAGTACCGTTCGTTGCAACCATATAAAAATATTAAATAAAAATCGCAAATTCTAAAGTCCCGATATACCAACATCCAAAACATTTTGTTATAATTCGTAAACTAACAATACCAACTAAAATGTCTCTTATATCACGATTATATACATATATATACAAATTTTGTAAAAGGCGTGTAAACCAATTTTTGAAACCATAACTAAAAAATTCCTCCAAACTCTGAATCAAGCATATACATATCCATACATATATGACCGGACAGAAAATAACGCAGCAATTTTAATGTAAGTATATAATTACTAGGGGCCCCTGTTGAGTAATTATATTTCAAGTTGAAGTCAAATTTAAAGTTTTTAAAAACACAGTAATTTACGTACTGACATAGACTTCGCACGATATAGCAGAAACCACTAGTGTTTAATAAAAAGTTAGTAAGTTTTATTTAGGACACATAAATACACGTCCCTCATATACTGCCTCGTTTCCGATATATTCCCTATAGTAAGAAGCATTTAGTGATAAAATTACTAAAAATAAAAAGTTTTGTTATTAAAGAGGTACGTATATATATATACCTACATAATACATAATTTTAATAAAAACTATATTATTACTACAAATAACAAAAATTTAGAAACAGTTACTTAAAAAGATAAAAATGAAGAATTCAAGTGACCTACTATATCAAAATGAAGTACTCTAACTCTACTATATAAAAATAAATTTGCTCGTCATATGAACAATTCAACTGATTTTTTTTGTTTTTGCTTTTTTATATTTTTTATTTGAGTTGAATTTGTTTCTTTGTGTTTTTTTGGCATATGTAGATAAATTCATTTGCAAGTACATAATATAAAATATAATAACTGATTTGTTTACTTTTGTTTATTATTTTCATAAGATCTCACTTATGCATAATGTATTTGCCGAATAATAAAATCATATGAGTACAAAATTTTCAACTGTGTGCGCATTTTTGTTTTATATACAATCATATATTATATATATTAGAAATTCATTAAGGAGTAGGAGAATCGAAATAAAATAAAAAGGTGTCTACTGCGCAGGACCTTAAATGCTTGTCAATTATAATTATAGGTAATATTAATATTTGTTCGTGAATCTGAGGGGCCTATTATGTATTTCGATCAATTTTAATCGAATCGTTTGAAATAAATTATTCGAGAAATCAAACATATGTCATTTTCATCGAAGATTTGAATTTAACACTGGCAGTGCTTTTAAACACTTTTGGTAAATTTTTCATCGAAATGCATAATGGTACTAACGATTACAATTGAATAATTATAACGAATTATTATAACTAGTGTTTGTTATATTTGAAATCCTAAAGTTGCAAAAAAGTTGAAGAAGTCTTTAAAATAAATAGAAATTATAAAATTATATAATATGTTAATAGATATAATGATTTCATTAGAGTATATTTTTCAAGTTTTAATAGTGTTGGAATTTTTGTTGGGAGGACCTAAACCATTCAGGTCTTTAACATATATTTTCCCATTTTTTTTTTGTACTCGTGTTTTTCATAAAACCTCTTTGGAAAATTGAGGGTGGTTTCTCATTATTTTCACTAACTTTTCAGGTTGAAGTTTATTTGTAATTTGCCTTTTATCCATATTAAAATTTATTTCAATACAAAATAATTATTCAAAATAAAGTAAAATATATTTACATTTTAATTTTAACTTTTAAATTTATTTTTATTGCAAAAAAATATCACAAACTGTTCAATTCAAAATTAAAATAATTTGTACAAAATCTCTCTTTCGATGTCTCTTTTGCGGTAAAACATTACATTCATAAATTTTATTGATTTCGTCAATAATTTCTGAACGATATTAAAATACATAACGACAATATTGCATTTTGACATTTCGTTTTCGGATCAAATCGTAACCGTTATCGAAATATATAATATAATAGACACCTGATATTTTTTTATCCAACAAAAGCCCGGTTATAAAAGAAAAATTAACTGTCAAAAATTTTGAAAAAATCAAATAAATTTTTCTGATATAAATTAAATGTACAGTTGGAAAAGAAAATTGTCTTAATGATTTTTATTAATTTTACTAATAGACAATGGAAGATATGCATAATTAAAATCACCAATAAATTTGATAAATTTGTAATATTTTTTTTTTATATTCTTGACAGTAACTTAGGCAGAATTACTTTTTCGTGCTGAATTAAGTGCGGTACTATTGCAAGTTTATACTACAGTACAATGTTTTTCGAACATTTATTTATCAAATTACTGACTTAACTTATTTAATAATATAATTGTCGTTGAATATACAACGTAATACCTATACCCATGTTTATTGAATTCCCTGTAACATTTATACAATAAATATATATAAAATAAATATGCAATTTATTAAATAATTGCGATTAAAATAAATAAAAAAACGAGAGAAAGAAAATTTTCTCTTTATTTATTCATTGTCATACACATATTATATCTTTTGTTTTTATCAATGAAAATGACAATTTAACTTTAAATATTATATGTACGTATATATATATATATATATATATATATCTATATATAATATTATTATGCATGTATAATTGGCAATTATTCAAATTTTATTAGTTTTCTTTCCATTTATGTAATATTTATTAATGTTTTTTTTCAATTCATTGAAATTTAATTATCAATAATTTAATAAAATGATTTAAAAATATGTATGTATATAAATTTATAATTAAAAAAATATACAATATATAATTCTCATATATAAATTTTAAAATATATCATAGTATACCTACATATATGATGTTACATTATTAATATTTGTACATATGAAAAAGTTTTTATTAAATTTTGTAAATAATCTATTTATTATTATAAATTATAAAATTTTCATAAAACAGCTGACTTCATACGATAAAAAAAAGAGCTTTCAACAACAGTTATTATTATAATAATTATAAATAGTAGTATTCGTGTTGTAGTATAGATACTTATAAAGTAATATTCTCCAATAAAATGTAATAACAATATGTATTGTTAAAACATTAAAATAATAATTAAAATAGCAAAAAAAAAATTTCGATTAGCATTAGCAAAGTGACATTTATCATAGATTACGTGATGAATAATAGTGTCCCCTGAATGTCTTCGAATAATGATAGAACATTGAATTTGTATTATTCATGTTTTAGTATAGTTTTCGTAATTACTTAATTCAAATTTCCTTGAATACTAATATAATTTGTAATATATAACATTTTCACATTTAAATGATAGGTATATAGATAGATTAATTAGAAATTAGTTTTGGTTATTTAATCAATCATATTGTTTAAATTGACCAATTTAAAAAAAATTAAAGTTATTAATTCGATTGCCTAAATTACATACTAATTTATCAATTTAATTGTTCTAATAATCACAAAATTTTTCTTAAAACCAATTCTTATTAAAACTCAATCCTATTATTCATATTTACAAAAAATGATAGATGTTACGATTCTATACATTTAGATATTAAAACAATATTATTTTTTATATACAAGACCTAATATAAAGTTTGCTGATCAAATTTATTGTATATAAAGTGCAAACTGCACTTATATTTATTTACTCATACTTCATTGAATTTAATTTTACATGCTTTTTTTTATGTGTGTATTCAATTTTCGAAATTTAAATTAATTTTTAGAAAATAATAGAATTAAAAAAAAAACTTAATTTTCTCAATTGTTAAAAATAAAAATGTTGGAGTAAGATATATTATGTGTATAATAACGAAAAAAAGTCATGTAAAGAGAAGGAATAAAGGAATAATTTTAAAATCCGACTTTTGAGGTAAGTAAATGACAGTTGGCGTGACATTAAAATGATTTTATGACTTCAAATTTGTTTGAAAATATTTTTAGATAACAAAATAAAAATAAAATATATATCTAGTATGTACAAATTTAATAAATAAATTACAATTTTAATCGAAATTGTAACTTAATGAAATGTAAACTTAACTCATAATTGATAAAGAATATTTTTTTGTACAAATTACAATTACGTTTCGCGTAGAACATTTTAGTAAATTAAATTTTTTTTAATAATATATTGTAATAAAATGTTATTGCTTAGTACTTTTATTATTTTATTTATTTAAATGTGAAATTTTCCAGTATCTAATTTGTTTGTCGAAATTGGCTTCAAAAGTTCAAACTAATTAATACGAACATAAAATATACGATAGGTAGACTAACCAATGATTTTGATCTTGTTCAAGTAAATTGATATTTAATGAAGTATGCATGTAAAAAAAATACATTGTAAATACATCTGCAAAAAATAATCCAGACAGAGGTTTTTACTTATTTGATTTTTGACCATAATATGATCAAATAAATTTGAAATTACACGATTATAAGTTGTTCTTACCAATTTCGATTTTAAATGTAAATGCAATTAGAAATGATTTAAATTAAGAAAAAACAAGAACATGTATGTTTTTTTTGTTATATTTATTTTGGTAATTTGTCGATTATATTTGAGATTGGACAAATTTATAATTGGGAAATATATTACTGTTTACACTACACAAACTAAATTACTTAATTATTATGTAGGTACTATGTACATATATTTTAAAATCATAATTTCTCTTTTTTATAGTTTTCATTTTTCTAATATCCCATGTGAAGGATCACATTTAAATATAAACTGAAAATTTTAGTTTTTATAAAAACTTGTTTTCCAGCGTTAGAGTAAAATTTTGGTATAACAGTGAAAATAGTCGAATAGCAAGTAGTAGACGAAATACGCGTATCTGTATGATAAGTATATCAGTAAAATTAAAAGGAAAATATTCGACTATTTTCACTGTTAAAATTTTAATTATATTTATATTTTTATTCAAAAATTAAGAGTTTTATTATCTTTTTTATATATACTTATGTATATGTACTACATAAACATTTTTTTCATTTGTTTTCTTTCAGATTGTATATTATTTAATTTCTAAGAACTACATATATTTAAATTATTATACAATAAGAAAAACCCATTGAATTTCATTATGGAAACCTATGTTGAAAATGTTCTTAAATCCGAAATTCCAGATAATTATTACCTGATGTTTTTCTATTTCGATAATCTATAGAATAAAGGACATGCCCATCGTACGTACGTACACGTGCAAAAACATTTTTCATAGAAAAATTTCATTTTTATTTATTTTTGTTTTTATTTGTACTTTTGGTTTATACCTAACTATTACTATATGCATTAATAGAAAAAACGGAAAACACTTGAATTAATGTATATTGGTATGCATGCATGTTTGCATGATATGAGAAAATTTATTTAGGATCTGTACACTTAGTTATATAGATACTAAATACTGATACACACAAATTTCTCTTTTATTAAATTGTTTGTTTTTGCTTTTTTCACCTTCTTTTCACCATTTATTTTATTTAGTAAAAAATAATTGTCAAGCCAAGGTAAAGAAAATACCTCGAATTAAAATTAAAATACAAAACGACAGGTAAAAAAAAAAAAAAAAAAAAAAAAAAGCATTTTCTTTTGGCACGAATTACAAATTTAACTCATTCAAGCATGCACGCACACATATTTAAGATTCATATAGCAAGAATACAATTTATAATACAGTATAATACAGTATACCTGCATTTGTGCACATTTAATAAAATAATCGAGTTTGGAGAGCGAATTATAAATTTGGATTTTTGAGTGGATATAATAATGTAACATAACATATTTTTGAGTGGATATAATAATGTAACATAATAAATAATTATTTATTAGTAACAATTTAAAAATTATTAATTTTCTGTTTATATTATAAATTAAAATAAATTTTTCATCTACTATAATACCTACAAAAAATATGAAATGGCATACATACATATGTACAACAAATCAACTGATTGAAAGTGTCAAATCATTAAAAAAACAAAGAGAAAATGAAAATCGTCACAGCATTCATTTTTTATTACTATCTTCCCACTTATATTTATATCTTTATATACAAGTATTTCAATATATATTTCATAAAATTAAATACAATAATAATATTAAAAAACTAAACGAAAAAAAATAACATCACTTTGTGTGATGAGAAATTTTCAACTTATTTTTATTGCCTTTTTTTCTAATATGTATATTTATTGTTAATCTAAGTCTTAAGCATTCCCAAAAGCCAAAAAGTGATAAACAATTCTATGAAATTTTAAATTATTAATATAATAATATACATAATATTATATAGATATATGTATTATATATATATATATATGTATGCATATAAAAGGAGAAAGAAAAAGCGCAATATAATTATAAAAATTACATTATAGATAATTTACGTTTTAATTTAAAATATGTGAAATGTTATTTTTCGTATTAAATTAGGTTGTATTTCAATTCAAAAAAAAAATTCAATCAATAAAAATATAAAAATTTTATTTTAGGTATCCATTCCGAAACTTAAAATGTTTCATTTAACTCATTCTTTGTACTTAAGAGTTTCAAGATTTACATTAAAAGTAACTACAACTCGGGTTAATTTATTTTCATTAGAATAGTAAGTATACTGAGAGATGGATTTTTTATTTATGATTTATAGAGATTTAAGATGAATATTAACAACATCGCTTTTTCACCAGAAAACTTTTCTTCTTCATTTTTCTTTCCTTTCCTTTAACTATCTTTCCCTTTTACAAAAAGTCAACGGTACGCAAGTGCTCAAACGTTCACAACACAACCTAAGTTTTGGCTATAATAAAAAAAAAAAAATACTAAACACTAAATAGAGGAATATATTTTGTTAAAAAAGGGCTTAAAGTTAGAGACTTAGTATATAGAATATACATATGCATACAATTTTTCTTTATACTATTTCGGTGTACTGTGTGTACCAGAAGTTTTTTTTTTGAAAATCAAATTAAATAAGAAATACATAAAATACTACTAGTATGTACCTACATGCATATTTCACAATGGAAATTTTCCAAAAATTTTCAAAAAATAACCGGAATACATTGATATAAAGTATAAAATTGTTATTTATTTGAATTATATTTTACATTATTTACATATTTTACAAAAATCCAAATAGTTTAATTGAACCTTCTTTTATTGAAAATAATGCAATGCTAAGTAGATAGATATCTAATATAAATTGTATTTTTTGTTAAATACATACATTATGAACCATACAAGAATAGTAAATATTTTTAGCGGAATTTTGGGTTTTCTATTATTTTTGTATGGTAATTATGGTGGTACAATTCATCTTTACAAAATGGTTAAAAAATATATCGTATACCTATCTACTTTAAATAATAAAATATTTTAATTTGAAAAATCCTTATACATATTATGTATTCCTTTAAGATTTCAATCGCCACAATTCGATCAAAGAGGTTTATTGTACTACAAAGTGCTAACTAAGCGGCTAACTTACAATTAAAATAAATTATATTTTTAATTAGATTTACGATTTTAATTTTTTTTAAAACTCACTTTTTAAATATGCAGTTAAAAGTAGAATAAAAATATATATATATATATATATACATATATGTATATAAAATTGCACTTTTTCAAGTTTTGTTTCTTCTTCTCTTTTTATAGAGAAAAATAAAGAAACACGAAATGAAAATTATTTCAAATCTCTCCACTTACTATAATTAAAATTGCATTAAATTAAAAATTTAATTTAATTCTTCAATAATAAAAAAAACATGTAAAAATTTATTTAATTTAATAAAATGTAAATTATCCGCATCCGTTAATAAATATTAATCCGTAATTATCCGATTTTATTGTGATAAATTTTTATTTTTGTCAATATTTCAACTATGATTCAATTTTTTCTTTCAAAATACTTTTCAAATAAATATTTTTTTATTTCATACAAAATAAAATTCAACTATTTTCTTTTTATTAATGAAAAAAAAGAAAAGAAAATTATTTTAGCACTTTTTTCTTTTATTATATTATTCCGTTTTTTTTTTTTTCAACACGAATAAAATTTATTTAAATTTAAAAAATTTACAGCTTCGATTTGATCCTACTGAGCACGAAACTGAATTTAAACTGAATTTAAAATTGATTTTGAAAATACTAAAGAAAACTTTTCTTAAATTAGTTGAATGGAAATGGAATCGTTGAATTAAAATCAACTTTTTTATTTTGTCCAGAGAACAGAGAGAGAAAGAGAGAGAATTATTACTCTTTGCATCTTACTTTGCTTGTTTTTTCCTTTTGTTTTTATATTTGTTTGCATAAGAAAAAAGAAAGAAAATCATATATAATTTAATGTAAATTTTTAAATACATTCGCAATGTAATGCACAGCCCATATACATAATATATATATTTGATATTCTACACAGCTATGTATTGATCAGATAGATAGAAGATATCCTAATTCCTACAATCCTACATTCCTACCTACTTACTACATAAAACAAAAATCATTTAGATAGAGAACAAAAAATCATATGTTATGTTATCACAATTTCAAATACATTTATGCATAAGTCCATGTTATAAACGTCAAATGTATATACATTATATATATATGTATACACTAGAGAATTTTCATATGTTATCTAAATATTTATAGAAAATAAAAATTTATAGAAAATTATGGTTAGTTTAGTAGCTAGTAAGTAAAGTATGAAAGAAATACACTGATGAATGCATTACAGAAGTATATATAGAGAGAGAATCAAAATTTAATATAGAAAAGAACAAAATAGGGGGGAATTAAATTGTTTTGTTGTAGTTGTATAAGAGAAAAATAATTTTTATTTACTTAAATTTGACAACATCGCGAGCAACGCCATACATAGTACATTACATACTGTACTGTACTGATTACTGAAGAATGTCGTCTGTCAAAATAAAAATTAGAGAACATTTATTTTTTGCTTTATGATTTTTTATTGTATACCTGTGTAAATGGTTATATGTAAAGTGATTCTCAAATTTAAAATAACATTTTTCTCATTGCAAAAATTCAGAATTAAAAATTACATTTGCATGCATTCAAAATACAGAATATTCTATTGATAGTCTTACAAAATATAAGGAAATATATAACAATTGCTGCGTTCAGCCAAATTTAATAACTTCAAGCAATTTTCTGCTGAAAGATTTTTTTTAAAGCCCTTACACGATTCATAAATTTTGAAGCGAAATAATACCTATTTATAAAAACTTTTTTTCTAGCGTTAGAGTAAAAAAACATTTTTTTTTTAACCCGAAAGAAGCAGAACTAGCCAAGAAGAAGAATTCAAGAGAATCACAGTATTTCGAAAGAAGACATAGTAATGGTATTTTCATTAGAGATTCTAGGAAACTAGATTCAGCTGAAAGCATCGAAATTTACAAAAATAAAATTTACTCATTCCTCCTAAATAAAGAGGATATTCTCATTTATTTAAATTTTTAGTTAAATATGATAGAACGAATAACATCACCTCTACCTGTCACTCTAACGTCGGAAATATTAACAAAACACTGAAGAAGTCTGCAAGTAGTAGACGAAATACACGTATCTGTAGGATAAGCATATTAAAAGGAAAATATGCGACTATTTTCGACAATTATGCGAAAAGTATGTTTCATTGTGCTGTGCGTTAAAATTTTTAACTAAATAAGTACTAAACTATACTAAATTAAAAATTATAATTTTTTTTTCACAATTTAAAATTTAGTTTAAATTGGTTTTAATTTTGCAAACAATTTTAAATTAATTTCCTTCCAAATTTAAAATAAATAAATAATACCTACAATTAAAATGGAGCAATTTATTTTGATAATACCTTGTCCTTCATCCTTTCAGCAATTTTAAAAATTTAAACAAATCTATCTCCAAAAAACAAAACTGACAAGAGAACATTTTTTTTTGCAGTATGAAATTTCATAATGTGTAGCTGACTTTGCTTTGCTAATGATTTTTGTGTCTTATTTTGTTGGATTGTTGTAATGTAGTTTATGAACTGTAAACAAATGTATAAATCATTTATGAACACATGGCGAGATTAATGTACCTATTGCATTCATTATGCGTTTGTGAAAAGGCCTCAATAAAATTTTAAATTAAATTTAAAATTTATCAGATTTCTTAAAATCAATAGATTTTATTTTACAAAAGATGTACATTGTACATGTACATAAAATTTCAAAAATTATCACCCATATTCTGTTAGACCCATCTCGCGAGATCGCGTGAGAATATCTCTGACGAGATAGTTTTGTATTCTGTTAGACCTTTGACGAGACGAGATAGCCATTTTTTATCTCGTCAAAAATTGTAAGCGATAGAGTATCTCGTCAAAGTATTTTGTGTTTTTTTATCAAAAAATTGAATTAAATAAATAAATTGAATAGATAAAATAATTAAGTAAAGATTAATAAACAATTTTTCATTATTGTTTCTGCGTTATTATTAAAATTGTAAAATTTTCAAAAAAAAAAAAACCATCTTTACTATTACTGTTTTACTACTGTTTATGTACTAAACTAAAAAATATTTAAAACAAATATATTTATATTTATTTTTTATTTAAAAAATATTTTAAAACTAAGCTCCACTAATCCTTTCCAAAAATTTTATAAACCATATTTTGTTTATATACCAATAATTATTTTTGATAGTAAAAAATGATCAGTACTACCAACAAATAAAATTTTCTATCGCGCCGCTTACAGTGTCTAACAGAAAGGCATATTCAGCGAGACGAGACGAGATGAATTTTTTCTTCTCATCACATTTTATGCGAATAAATTAAAACGATAAATACAAATCTTGCATTTATAATATATACATAATATTCTTAATAATTATATAAAGATAAAAAAAAAAAAATACAAAATTAGAAGGATAACATTATTCTTGAGTTGTATAGTTTTGAAGCTTTTCTATTTTATGTATTCATAGGTTGTTGCAGACCATATAATTCTACCAAAATGTAAACTTTCTTTTGATTGTTTGGTTACAAACACATTTTTAGAAAATCTATAGATTCCGATGATTAAAATTATATCGACAGGAACTTGAAAACTGTCGCCAATTCAAATAGTTTGAATTAAATTATTAGATGTTATTTTTTTTATGTTTCGTATATGATACATATACAAGTTTTTATATTAGTAGTTTTTATATTACAAGTAACAAGTTTTTATATTAAACTTACATGCCAGTTGCCGTTCAAATAATTTTCATTTGATATATTGTTCAAATGATAAATGACACTTATGCTTTGAAAAAGTTCCCTATGTTGTATGTAGGTATACGATAGGTATATTAAAACAAAAATACGACTATTTTAATAAGACAGTTTTATCGTATACAATCAGTAAAATACTAACCATTTCTAAGCAACTTTTACTTTAGCAAATATCAAATATTTAATAGTAAGTTTAATAGTAATGTTAGTAAGTTTTATTGCAAAAAAAAAAACAAGCTAAACATTGCATACATTGCAGACAATGTTATAAATCCTTATTATCATGACACTAGAATGTATTATATAAAAAATATATAAAATTCAACTTAAAAAAAACATGTTTTGAGTATATAATGAAAATACTGGAGTAAATTAATATAAAGAAGATTCACTAGGGATACGAAATGAATAAATACATATGTATAAGGGATGGTGCAATCTATGTATTTTTCTATTTATTTTAGGTTCTTAATGTATTTATTTATGTACACATTAATAGATTTAGTATTAATTTGTTGTTTTTTAGAAAGGGAAAATTAAAATTACGATCATGCATTAAAATATATACTGTTTTTTTAAATACTTTTAAAATTTTAGCTACAAACTACATGAAAAATTTCAATTAAAAATTGATTTGGTTCTTTTATTATTGTAGTCCTGATTTTATGTAATATTTCATATATAATTTTTAAACTCATACATTCAAATTACAAATATTATATTTATATATTACAACAAAAATAATTAACATCCAATGAAGGAAATATTTTTCAATATAAAAACAAAAAAAAATAAAAAAATAAACAGTATATTGTTATTGTATATAATAAAAAAGGATATTTCAAAATGCAATAACAAAAACAAAGTATGTAGGTACATATTTAGCTTAAAAAAACACACACAATTATTTTGTACATAATAATAAAACAGCTTTGACTTGTCTGCTTTTATGTTATATATACCTTCAAATATTCAAGAAATGTAAATTTAATATTATCATTTGAATAATGAATAGAAACTTCTACTGTCAGTATTACGTTAGCAATATATAATAATATATTAATTCATTTCTGTTCAAATTTAATTACATAATGTGCACTAGAGGGTCCCTGTGCAATTGATAAAAATTTTAGTATTTTACGATGATTTACAGGAAAAAAAATTCTTTCGAAAGTTATTCACTGTATTTTTATGAATGATTTGATAGTTCTATGAAGTCATTCTCATATATATATATATATATAGATATATTATGTATATATTACAACTATCGAACTAAGATTATAAGTTTATAATCAAAAATAAATTTATCATTTAACTATCTTATTGAGTTTATTCTCTAAAATATTGTGTTCGTAATTGTAAATAAATTTTTATTCGAAAAATATACGACGAATTCTTAAAGAAAAAAAAAAATCAATTCTAAAGTTTCGATAGCAGAAACCACTATGTTTCAATGAAAAGATTTTTTTATCACTCTGTATCTACTCATTTTAATTAAGTTCCATATTATATACTGTCGTTTTTATGCACAATATTTGTCAATTATTTTCAATTTTGAAATAAACAATTTTTATTTTTATAACAAAATCTTTAACACAATACTTTTTGTATTATATTTTTTTGGTACATGTTTTTCTTGAAAATTGCAATCAAGTAATCATCGAAACTTTGTTAATTTTGTTCACATACAAATTTTACTTTGTATTTCAAATTTTATATTCAACTTGCCATCTTTGCAATATTGTTTACAGTAAGTAACCATGAATAATCATATTCCTTTTTGTACTTTTCCTTTTGTATGCATACATATTTTTTTTTTATTTAAAATTAATAAAAAATAGTTTTTACAAGGGCAAAAGGATTCTCTTTATAATATATTCCATTTATACGCACACGACATATGCAATTTTACATTGCAATTTTCACCACATTTATATTTTATTTTATGTTTTCAAGTTTTAATAGTATTAGTGCACAAATATTTACTTAGAAATAAGTTTGTTCACATAATGTTGTATGTGAAATAATGTGAAATTAATAATATAAATGAAAACCTGAAGATACAAAGGAAGTGAAAAAAGTATCACTTTTAGAAAAAAAACCAAAAACAACATAACCAACAGACGAAATATGATTCCAAGATATTCGACAAAAGAGATCATCGTATCCGACTTTTTTTTTTGTTTCTAAGGATAATTTCATGAGAAAATTTTGCACTCCATTAAAATTAGATAAAAAAAAAAATTAAATAAAAAGTAATAAATTACTTATCTGCGAAAAATGTGTCTCGAATATGTCTACAGATAAAGTGTCTTTAACATGATCACAGTTTAATCGTTATAAAAATAAGATTAGACAGTCATAAATGAAGGGTAGGTTCATATACATAATTGATAATTACCCATTTTCTTCGCTGTAAAATGTCTTATATTTAATATTTTATAATTTTATATTTTATTTATGTCTAAACTAAATAATATTATGGAAATAAAAACAAATATAAGATAAAAATTATATTTTTTGAATAAATAAAGTAAAATTCAAAATTAAATTCGTATTAATATGCATTAAACAACACAGCTACAATTTGATACAATTAAATCTCAAGTTTTTAATCAATTTAAGGAAGTCAGCCGACTTTATCTAGAGTATAGAAATATAATTTATTTCGTTCCACAAAGCTTTATCACCTACTCTTTCCTTGATTTTGAACAACGGTTTACTTTCTTCAAGCCTCAATCCAATCAATAGTTTTGCTGACAACAGTACTTTGTTGGCATCCTACGACTTTTTAAGGTAATCTAACGCCATTTCTTCCGTAATCAGCTTGAAACGAATTATGATGGAGAGCTCACTTAACAATGAGCTAGCAAAAATAGTCAATTGGTGTAACGCAAACAGAGTTGACTTCAACACGATCAAAACAATTCCAACATTACACTAGACAGGGTTCAAGTACCCATTTCCAATCCGTATAGAAATACCCAGGTGGTCTAAAACTGGTGGTAAGACCTGCTAAAATATATAAAATGCTTCCATTTCACGTGTTCCTCCCTCCGATAGAAATGCTCAATTATACAATTTTTTTTTACCGAAAATTAAGTTCGTCTTTAAATCAACCTAAATAAATCCAGAGTTAGTTATCATAGACTGATCATCATAAATTAAATATTTTTAAATATATTTTATCTGAGACTCTACCATTGCAAATGAAGTAATACATATATATCATATCCTAATGTCTCATGTTGTTTAATAAAAAATTGGATATGAGGTAAATATTAAGATTTTCAAATCAGGTAAAATAATATCTATATATTAGGATTTTAAGTAAAATAAAACATAAACATCGAATTGTTATTATAACTACATACTCGTATTTTTATATTATAACAATTTAAATAAAATTTTATGACTTATCCATATATTAATATAAATAAAATGAACAAAAATATGAAGAAAAATGTCTATTTATTACTCTTAGAATAATAAAATAAAAATGTTGATTTTTCTAAGAATTAAAAAAAAAAAAAAAATTTTAAGGATTCGTAATGTTTTGTTTGAAGAAATTAAAATGTATTTAAAACTTGATTCCAGATTGTACTGAAACTAATGTTTTAAATGATTTTTGTAATTTATCTTTACCTATCACAAATAAAGTAAATATGTATCTTAAATTTATCTTAAATTTTAAAAATTTAATTTTCTCAGTTTAGAGTATTTTATGATTCGATTTTAATCGATATCACGATAATTGATAGTATGTACAAGATTGCAATCGAGTATTCATTTTTGTAATTTAAGCAATTAAATACATATACTTTGTACAGATATTTGTCAATCAGACAATTGTCATATTCGGCCTGTCAATAAAAATATTTCTTTGAAAAGAATTTATTTCGTCGCATTTTAAATTTTCGTACAAAATTAACGCGCTCGCATGGGTTTAAGTTGGTCGCAAATTGAATGAAAGTTTTTTTTTTTTAATTACATATATCCTAGATTTAATTTCGAATACATACATATGTATCAAATTAAAACATTTTTGTAAATTCCATTTGTTCGTTAATAAATTCCAGGACAGGGCAAGGCAGGGCATAAATATTTTCTTAAATTGATAAATTACAATAGATTAAAAGAGAAATTAAACATAAAATTATGAGAACATTAAATAAGACACAATTAATAGTTAGTGATTAATATAATTTCCTATTTCTGCATCCATGTTTTTTCTCGGTAACTTTTATCCAAGATCTGATTTTTAACCTTTTAGGATAATTTTCGATATTATGTAACAATCTGTTTTGAAAGTGTTTGAAAGAAAAACATTGAAATGGAATTTTAGATGCAATTTGTCAAAATGTAGTATAATCAGAAACTTATGGTGGATTTCCTCTTCATGGACGAACGTCCGAAAAATTTTATTTTATACTATAATTGAAACACAAATACCATTAAAGAAAGTTTTATGATTTCCTCTCAATGCGCGAAGGACTGACATTTATTATGTAATCAAAAAAGGTTGACGTTTGAAAAATTTTTTACATGCAGTGATATTATTTTTATTAAAAAACTTTAAAATTTTGTTAAGAGTAATAATGGATAATAACATTGTAATATTCGAAGAAAATAAAATATACCGCTTTGCTTTTATCTTAAAATATAAATAATTTGTTAGAAACAAAATAATCTTATACTAAAAAGCAAAAAACAAAAAAAAAAAAACATTTGAAATTCGAGATAGCAATAAATATTTATCAAATAATTATATATCTATCCTTTTATTTCACTTCGTCCTTCAAGTTAAAAAAATTTTAACTAAGAAATTGGATGAAGAAAATTGCCCGGAGAGAATTTTTTGTGTATGTGTTGGTAAAATAAAATTTATTGATTGGTTAAAAAATTTCTCCGGACGCTCATCCATTAAGAGGAAATCCACTTTTAGCCTACAAAAAAAAAAACAAAGTTATTAACATTTCCAAAGAAAAACTATATCAATATGTTGGATAATGTGCAACTGGATGAAACAGTGTTCGAAAGGATGCAAAATTTTAGTTGGAAAAACAGGCTTTTTACATTGCCAGCCATGACTTCGGTTTGTTTCACAATTATTTTATTTACATATTTTAATCGTTTTTTTCCAATGACTAATGCTGTTGTCAATTTATTATTTAAAAATCTTTCATCTAGAATCTACAACTTAATAAATTTATTAAATGATTAAAATTAACTATTGATTAGGGATCACATCAAACCGCAGATTTCTAGGAATATTATAGAATAATTGAAAAACTCTAATGTCGAAAAACTTCTAAAAATTCAAATTTAAAATAAATATACACAAATACAGCCAAATCTTGAATTCATTTCGATTTTTTTTTTCTTTTGTTTAACGGAAATCACAGGTAATTTTTTTTATATAAAAAAAAAATCTAAAACCAGTTTTAAAAGATGAAGGTGCAAAATCTAATCTTTGAAATTAAAAGTTTAAGAATAAAACATTTCTAAAAATTTATTTTTCAAACAATAAAATAAATAATAATTCAAATGTGGAATACATCAAAGTATCTAAAAAATTTCTACTACACACAAATGTGTGAAAAAGAATATCGTTCATACTACATAGAGTGAATGAAATGAGATGAGCTCATTTTTTCCATTATTTTTTTTTCATATTCATGTACCTACCTAAATATTTTGAATTAAAAAATAGAAATATCAAATCTGACTGATTATTAGAATAACAGGTAAAAATCATCATTAAAAAAAAAAATACAATCAAATATATGACGAAATGTTAGAAGAAATTTCAATTCAACCACAAAAAAAAAAGAAAAATATATATGTAGCAGGTTTTAGATTTAAAGAAAATAATGACCAGGTGCTGTGTTATAGATATTCGTACCTATTACCTTTTCTTTTCTTCAATTTTAATTTGTTATTTTTATTTTATAATCTGTTAAAACGTTTCCTATTAAATTTTACAATACAGAAATAACTAGTTATGTAATATTAGTGTTATTCATCAGCATCACTGGTCAAATTACTGAACGTCACAAATAGTATTCATAAACTTAAAGATAACTTTCAAGAATGTTAAAATATGTAGCTGTTAATTTTGACAGTAGCTGTCAATTGAAGTTAACAATAAATTTGAAAGTAAACAAGCATGCAAAAAATTTAACTAGAACTAGGCTGATGTTTACTTAAATAATAAAAATTGTGAAGCTCAAAATAATGTAAATAATCAAAATACTTAAATTATTGTTATTAATTATTTTTCAGCTTCTGTTGACAAATGAAAAATGAAAAAAAGTTCAAAAAAGATATAAATAAAGTACATATTCAGTATATTTTTTCTAAGTAACTCTAAAATGTTTGACATTAATTGTAATTTTCCATAACAGTTTTGTGCAATTCTAATTTCAATATACAAAAATATTAATGTACCCACATGCATTTTAGAAACATGAGGCGAATTCGATTTCATACAAGTTGTTATAATTTAAGTTTTTCTATTTAGTTTTATCCAAATTCTCATTATCACTCGAATTGGATACGAATTGGATGGACGATTTCATACAAGTTGTTATAATTTAAGTTTTTCTATTTAGTTTTATCCAAATTCTCATTATCATTCGAATTAAATGTCTCTTTACTTTTAATACCTATTCTGAACTTACTCCATTTGACATTATACGACTTAAAACGTTTTTACATAGGAATACAATTTTACCGAACTTTTACGAATACCTTATTATGTAATACGCATATAAAATAAATTCTTCTAAGCATAGTATGCTGTTAAGTTTTTCCTATCTTTACCTAACTAGGTACATTAGCTAAAAATACAGAGAATTATTTTTGACGATTTTTTTTTTTTAATTTATGCAAATTTTGCATATGTTAACTGTTTGTAAAAGAGAATATTTTCAGTATTCTCGCAAAATTTTATGATCACGTGATTTTTCCTCTCATTTGAAAATTTTTGTAAATAAAAGATAAAATACAAACCAAATATTATGCGGGGTCAATCATGGGGCAATGTACTGGGGTGGAAAGAGACTTTCTTTTTTTTATTAAAGTCTAGTGTGTTGACTTAGGTATGTCAATATTGTAGACATTTCAAGCTTATTCCACTTTTGAAGTGGACTTTCAACAATAAAAATGGAAAATATAAAGGAAAGTAAATATTAACTTAAAATTATTTTTATTTGAATTTTATTCAGTAACAAAATTCATTTAAAAATTGAAACTATTGCAATACAAATAAAAGTTTTTTTAATAATTAGGAACACAATTTTTTTTAACTATTTAGTTTTTGTAAAAACGTGTTTTCGAATATAATTTTTGAACTATTAAGACCGATTTTTTGTATCCCTTATTTTCAGCGTTAGAGTGACAAACTGTCGACCTTAAGTTAAATCTGACTAATCGCATAATCAATTCTTCAATCGATTATTCAATAAATTATTCCATAATAGTACGTTTTCAAGCTCATGTTTATGGATAAACAACTAGCTCATAAACCAGTCAAATGTCAAGTGTTCACAAGGTTTTTTGGAAAACAATCAGCTGTTTCACATATTTGTTATTATATAAAAAAAATAATCATCATTTTAATTTATTATCTCTTTTTTCTTTTGAATTGTTTACTTATATATAAAGCCTTATTATATATACATTTTTAATATATAAAACTAATTAAATTAAGTGAATTAAAAATAAAAATGCATCTTTTACAATATCCTTTGTTTTAATTCTTCTGTTAACTTTCCATGTAAGTCTTGTAATTTCTCAATCATTTCTATAACTCTATAGAATTTTTCTTCACTTTTTTCTATTAAAGTTATACAAGATTGTCCAATTAATCGTGATGATAATTGAGAATTTATACTTGATTTTTCGTTTTTTTGATGATCATTAATTGAAGCTAAACTAATTTCACACAAATTCACATAATTTCATCTATTTTTGGTATTTTGATTTCTTTTTGTTTTTGTTTTTTTTTTGACAAAATGACAAAATGAATTTATGACAAAAAAAATCAAGGGTCATGCAAAAAAATCGACAAAAAATCGAAATTTCATGGATGGGTTACATGTTTTTGAAGTGGTTTATGATATAAACACCTCGCTACTTGTTTATGATTTTCAGCAAATTACTACGTTAACAACCAGTTTATCATAAACAACATGTTTATCCATAAACATGAGCTTGAAACGTACTATAACTAAGACACAACACAATTTTTTCAATTAAAATTTTGTCAAATTAAAACTAATATTCTAATATCTACCTAAGTTATTGTCACTTTCAGTTTTTTAACACGAACTATTTTAGATACATTATGTTTTCTTAGCTTTACTAACTTGTCTTGCTTAAAATTTGATATAGTCAATATGGTGTTGGTAGCCATTTTCTTTAAAGAAAAAATCACTTTGGTTTTAATTAAATTGAATTGAATTTTATTATCCATACATATAAATATGTATGCAAAAACTTTTGGCCCTTTTGGTTTTAAGGAGAATATAATGGATAAAAAGTTGCAACAGAATATGAATATGTCCTTTGGTGGAAATTGAAGGCGAAAGAATGGTCATATCATAAGAAACAAATTTAAAAAAATGTACTAACACATAAATAAAAATCCGCATACATATAATATTACTACATAATGATAATAAATATGTATATGAGTTGAATCAAATTTTTTGTAATATTCATGCGCATTTTCGAATTCTTTATTTTTTACTTAAATATTTTTAAGAGAATCAAATTTTTTGTAATATTCATGCGCATTTTCGAATTCTTTATTTTTTACTTAAATATTTTTAAGAGTAGGAATTTGTTAAAAAAAAAAAAAAAAAAATAATTTAATATTTTTTAGAAAAGGATAAAAGAAATTGATTGAAAAAATAAAATTTTCCTTGCAACAATTGATAATTCTTTTTATAATTAATTTTTAATTACGATACGTAATTAATATTACAGTTACGATACGATATCATATTTAGTTATTTGAATCATATGTAGAAATATAACGGTATAAAAAATCGTGATATAAGTATAGGGTAAATGTGTAGATCTACTTAGATTTACATATTATAAGATATTTTTTTATACATATACTTTTGTATAACATTTTTAATTTACTTATTTATTAATATAGCAGTAGATGTACTTACAATAAATAACTGTACCATAGAAAAATACAAGAACTTGAAAATCGCATTTTAAGATGTTTTTTATTTTTTGATAAGAAAAACTCAATAGAAATAAAAGGGGTCAACTCTACATTTTTACGCCATTTTATAACGGTATAAATTTTGTACAACATGGATGCTAATATACATAAATGTAAATATAAATTTTCTTTTTTAAACATATATACAGTTATATAGGTACAACAAAACAATGCATATAATAATAAAATAGATAAATAGATACATTCAATTCTTTTCAAAAATAGTTAAGAAAATATTTTTTACTAACCAATTTACAAATTACAACTAATGATGTGGATAAAAAGTGTGAAAGTAGCAAGCAGGTGTTTTTTTTTTTTAATTTAAATCTTGCATTGTACCTATATAACTATTTATTAAAAAAAAAATTCTTTATTAGTTTATAAAAATTGAAATAAATAAATTATGTTATTTTATATATTATTTCATGTATATAATATAATATACATAGGTATAACTATTTATATGTATGTATTATAATTGAAGACTTCAAAACTAAAAGAAATGGGTCGAAACGTTAGAAATAAAAATCTAGGTCAGTCAATGTTGTATTCCTTTAGTATTGAACATATTCAAAAATATGTACATTATATGGAATAATGAAATAAAAAAAAATGCAATATCCTTTTTACCTTTTATATAGAGAATTAAAATTTTAAATTTAGAATTATATACATTAAAACATTAATTGTAGATAATACTTCATATTATATATATCTACGGATGTGTGTTAGAATTAACATTTTTTGTTTGTCAGTATGGTCAAATATTAAAAAAGAAGGAATTAAGCATTGATGTAATATTGTAATTTTATCTACCTATAAGTTGACAATTATTGATTTATTAAATTGAAATTACTATTTTATTATTTATTAAAATTATAATTTCTTTATATATGTAACTGATTGATATATTTCAAAAAAACAATTCCAAAATTTATTTTAAACAAATTTATTTTAAATGCAACGATGTTTCAAACTGACATTGTCCTTGGATATTACAAAATTCTGTGTATGATCAAGGTGGAAAGGTAAGTAAACACCATACCAATATATAATACTACACTACCAATACTACTAATGCCTTGACATCTTCAAGAACACTTTTCCTCATTATATCCCCCAATTTTTATATGTAGCAAAGCAATGTATATAACTATGTAGAAGATTTTCTATTAACAATTTTTTTTGTTATATACTGAAAGAGCTTACATATAAATATATTCAAAATTTTAAAATATTGTATTTTTATACAAAATTTTGTACATACATTTTTTATGTTGGAATTAAATAATATTTTTTTTCCGATCTTTACCAAGTTTGAAAAAACAATAAAAAAAAATAATAAATAAGGATATAGTAGGATTAGTAGGTAGTAAATTATAATTCAAGTTAATCCCTTTTTTGTTAATCCGTTTTTTGTACATAGGTCATAGAAATATACAGGTACATACAAGGTAGATGTATCAGTAAAAATTATATTCAAAATGAAATCCTTTGATTCTTTTTTATTTGTTTTCTTATTTTATTTTAATAATTTTATATTATGCACTTGTAATTTCCAATTAACAAAAAAAAGAAAAATTGCACAAACACTAACACCACGTTTAAATTTAAATATCCTCTTAACTCTATCTCTCCTCTATAGTATTTATTTATTTTAAAAGAAAAACTTATACATCTCTCTCTAACATTAGAAAATTTCCTGTTCCAATCTCATATATATAAAAAAAAAATATTGTACATGTAAATATCTAGTTTAAAACAAGATAACCGCAAGAGCAAATAAAAAAATGTACTTTTCAAGAAAATGAAATGGCTCATATAATAATCGTCAAACCCAAATATCAAACATATTTGAAAGAGTAGATAAGATATATTAATTCAGTACATATGTAAATGGCACATACTCTGTTTTAACTTTCAACAAAAATTGGAAATCTGCCAACTGAATTTCCTATTTCTCTTATTGAAAATTATGTTATCCTAATTATTTGTATGTTCTTTTTAATAATATATTTTTTTAATTTGAAAATTTTATTTAAAATTATTGAAAAATTTTCTATATTTTGAGTCATTTTAACCAATTATTAAACAAAAATCTCAAAACGGAAATCACTATTTTCTATAACAATGCCACACCACCATCATATAAATAATCTCATCTTCCATTTACTTCTGAGTCATAAAGTAAAAAAAATTAGTTTTGAGTATTTTTTTTTTTTTTTGCTTTTTTTCCATTTTTAATAAATTTTTTTGTTATACTTATTATTAATTAAAACTTAATTTACTGATTGACTAAAATTAATTTAAAAAAAAAAATTTCATTAATATAAATTTGTAAAACAAATTTACTTTTAACAGATTAAATTATTATTAAATTATATATTTAATTCTGATTCTTAAATTTTAATTTTTTTTCTTTATTCTTTGCATTTAAAAAAAAATTCCAATTCCAATCAATTAAATTTATTATTTTTTTTTTTTTTGAGGAATTTCACTAATCAATATTTTATTTTGTTCATTTACATATTATAATTTAAAGTAAAAATATATAATTTGCTTACTTGATTTAAGTGTTTCAAATTAAAATAAAATAGCCACTTTTTATTTTTAAATGTGTATTTAAAAAAAAAATTATTTAAATAATTCCTTTTTTCTTTTGTGTATAGAAAATTAAATCCACACTTACTACAGGCCGTACTGTTAAATATGAACTGACTGAATGAAACTGATTACTGATGCAAATGTACTGTACTATGTAGAAGAAAGAGTGAGAAAATCTTTACCAAAAAAATGGTCATTCATTTGAAAATTGGTAAAATGTCAAAAAATGTCGAATTGAATACAGAGTGAAAATGAACTACTTTACCTTTTTTCAATTCAATTTATTTTACCAAGTTTGAGTGGAGGTTAATTTAGAAATTTATTTTTGAAAAATATGTATTTTTATTTTTTTTTCACTCATTTTCCATAATACGTGGATAAAAAAAAAAATTAAAATGGAAATTAACTTGATATAGATATTTGGTATAAATGTATTAACAAATATGATATAGGCATCAGGTTGGGATTAACTGGACTTGACTATTTTAGATAGTTTAGTGATTAGTCAATTTTCGGTTATATATTATTTACCATTCATTTTTTTTGGATTATAAATTCATAGGTAAATGTTGCTGAACGCAGCTGTAATCTGTGCTATAATGAAGAAATACAAGGGGTACAATACAAACAACACTATATACAACATCAACATAGACTTATACTGATAGTGCCTGCATCATAATTCATAATAATCATTATTAAATCAAAATAAGTTAATGAAAATGTAATTAAAGTTTAATATTTAATGATAATGATGATAGCAAATGGGTGTGTAGTTTCGATAGTGTAGTGATAACGCTAGCTGAAAGTAAGGACGCAAATGCAACTAGACGACTAAACAAAAATAAATAGAAGTACAGGAAGTAAGATGAAATTCTTTGCTTCAAAGCTCCTATCCCAAATACCAAGGCACAATTATACAAAACGTTTATCCTTCCGGTGCTGCTATATGGTTCTAAATCGTGGAAACTACCAAAAGCAACCGAGCATGCACTTGATATCTTTGAAAGCAAAATTCTTCGTCGCATTTATGGCCCTGTGTCTGACGAAGGGGTTTGGAGAAGAAGATATAATGCCGAACTATACCGGCTGTTCAACGACATGGACCTAGCCAAAAAATGCAGAATTAGACGTCTTCATTGGCTAGCCCATGTAGAGCATATGGATGAAAATGCTCCGGCTAGGAAACTCTTTGAATCCAAGCCCGAGGGAACGCGTCGTCGAGGGAGGCCGGACCTTCGTTGGAGAGATGAAGTATCGACGGATATGAAAAAACTCACCAACTGGAGAGATTCAGCTCGTGACCGAAGTCAGTGGAGAACAATTTTGCGTCAGGCCCAGAACCTCAAGGTCTGTAGCGCCCAAAAAGTAAGTGAGTAAGTAACAAATTCTTTGCACGAACAAAATTTGTTGTTGAACGACGAAACGAAATTTGTTAATGAAACAGTAGGCACACGCGGGTAGGTACACCACATCTTTTAAACCATTAAAAAAAAAATTAGTAAATGTATATACATATATCTTAATCTATTTCTTTCAATTTATCTTATAGCTTCATATGAAGACATTCATTTAGGAATAACATTGTTATTAGTAATTGTTATATGTATGTACATTGTACATAAAATGCATGTACCCATACCTACACACATATTAATATTAATTTAATATTAAAAATTAAAATAACCTCGTTTCGAATTGTTGAAATAAATCAACTAATATCACGAATAGCAGAACATGCAATGAAATTGCAATATGACTAAATAATAAATTTTGAAAAATAAATTTCATTAACATTCATTAAAAATATGTACATAAAACCAATAATTGATATAAGAGATAAGGGAGTCAGTCAAAAATGATTATTTACATATACATATAATATTTATTTAAAAATTATTAATTTAATTACGATTCAATGGATAAGCACTGCAATTTTGAATTTAAACTGAAATCAATTGTATGTATTACAATTAGCTAGGATAAGAAATAAATACCAGTAGTAGCACAACATAACGAATATTTCATATGGTAAACGGAAGAACTACTTTGTTATCATGGCTTATCACAAATAGGTTTAGATGCTTTAAAATCTGCATTCTCTTTTCATGTACATAGTACACTCTATGTTACCTTTACATCAGGAATTTCTGGTCGACACTGTTTTAAATATATGTATTTTCTTTAGTATTGCGAAAGCCTTATAGCATTTCCACTTGAAACTGAGATAAAATGTCTTTTATTTCTTTTAACATTTATTAAAATTTTTAAAACAATTTTACCTTTACAATGGATGCACATAAAGTAAAAATAATACTTTAATAAATTTAACTATTCCATTATGTATATACATATTCAAATAAGATAATCAATTTAGTTTACTTCTGATTCTGACCATATATGTAGATTAATTAATTTTTGCAAAATGACTATTACTGTTATTACCATGGTCTTTCTCTAAAACTAAATTATATTCACCTGGCGATATCATAACCTTATCACATTTACTTTATTTTTCGTCTTAACATAAATATTTTTTCAATTGCATTGAACATTAGCGAATAATTTATTAATAGCCTAACAGGACAATTTGAACAAAACAATAGCGAATAATTTAGGATTAATAGAGATTAGTTAACAACTTGTCAATTTAATGTATTTTTTCATTATTAATTTTATGTGCATATATGTATATGATCATTGTTATAATTCAACTGCGATTTGATTCTCTGAATTTCTTTAACGCACATGATTTAACTTTATCCCTTCAAAAGATTGTTCCTGTTATTCAATGAGGCAATAATAGAACAACATGGAATAACGTTTCTGCTCAGAACAGTGGGGATGACAGCTCAACTCGCAATCTAGTATTTTTCTTAGATAGATGAGATATTCTCAAATTCTAAACTGAATTAAGATTTAAATATTTTCAAAAATTATATATAAGAAAAAATTAGGAAAAACAGGATTTTGGGAGAACATTTGTTTTCTATTTCTAATAATGAAAAAATTAGAAATAATTTGGAAAAATTTCTAAAATTTAACATGCATAGTAGTATAAAACATGTTTTTAACATTAAAAACTCAATCGAACTTTTTTAAATTGTTAATTTTCAATTGCAAAAAAAAAAAATATGTATTATTTTTGATCAAAAATTATTTTATTATTATTATAATTAAAAACAAAACTAGTACATATTTTCTATTGAACTTCAATACATGTAATGTATATTGTATCTAAAAAATATTAAAAATTATTTAAAAATCAATTTTTTAACTGAATTCAAATAATTATAAGTGTTGCAAAGTGATTTGCATAAACCACTAATAATAAATTTATTTAAGTCTTTATTGAACGAATTCTGGGACTAAAAATGAGAGTAGATACAGATTTAAAAAAATAAGTTAAACCATTATTAGTGACACCAATCACTTTTTATTACTTATAATCAAAATTGATGTAATGCTGTTCAAAATTGAAACTTCAATATAATTATTGTTTACAATCCTAGCAAGAAAAAAATTATTTAAAATTTTTGTACGATTTGAATTTTTTTTTGTGAAAATTTTAATAACAAAAAAATGTAAATTAATTTATCTAATTAAATTTAATAATAAAAAGTTTAAAAAAGGAACCAAAGAAAATAATTTAAGTGAGTGTGTGCACATAAAACATACACGCAATTTGAATCATTCAAAAATTATAATTTAAAACAATAAAAAAATAAACAAAAAATCAATTATAAAAATTTTTTTAATTTAGTTTACTTTTTTTTTTTTTTTTAATTTCTTATAATTATTTAAGGAATTTCCCCTATAAGTTGTTTTTAACAAATTGCATTTATATTTGATAAAATCTTAATGCCAAAAATAATCTTTTTATTTTAATTTTTTGAATTTATTATTTTGAAATGTAATTTAAGGTATGTATTTGTTTTTTGGTTAATAGCTAAATTATCTCCAGAATGCATCAAATAGGGATTTATATTATTATTAATTCTTTTGAATGTACATGTTTATTAGAGGGCTCATTAGATAATTTGTTATGCAATTTATTTATTTTGGATTTTTTCCCCTCTAGTTGAAACA
This sequence comes from Argyra leucocephala, assembly GCA_963942445.1. Taxonomy (NCBI): domain Eukaryota; kingdom Metazoa; phylum Arthropoda; class Insecta; order Diptera; family Dolichopodidae; genus Argyra; species Argyra leucocephala. The sequence goes on along the minus strand of OZ012679.1, from coordinate 111,731,538 downwards.
GTGTATTCTATAGGTTGTATTTATTCTTAATTAAAAGTTGATTTGTATCATTTGTTTTAGAATTTTGTTCTTTTTAGTTCCGGTGAGTAAACACTATTATTTAAATTTTTACTTAAATAAAAAGCTAAAATAAACACAAAAATTTATTAATTAATTTAAAATTGAAATTGAAATATTTTACCTATAAGGATAACCCATAGCTTTCGATCTAAATACAGACAGCAATAATGAAAAGAAAATTGCTACTAAACCTAAACCAACAATTGCCATAATTCTACTTTTTCTCATATCAATTTGTGATCCAGATTCTGTTAATAGAATCATACCCAAAACTATCATTGCATCTAAAAAAAAATACATATATATATATTTATTTATGTTATTATTAATGTATGCATTTTTGTTTTAAACTTGAATAAAACAAAAATTAAAAAAAAAATTATAAGTAATTTACTTACTAAGGAACATTACAATATAAGTTTCAACAACTAATTGGCCTTGTGATGACCCATGTATATAAGCAATTCCTCCACTTTGACTTTTATGTACTAATGGTGGTCCACGAATGTGATTCCACATTTGACCGGATATCATTGTAAAACAAAACAATACAGCAATTGCACCCCACATTTGTTTATTATATAAAAACTCTAAATTATTTCGTTTTAAATATAAAACACCAGCAACAACAGCTGCCATTGTTATAACAGCAACAGTACCAGAATAATTTGGTGGTCTAAATACGCGTATTTGTATATCAGTACGTTCATGAACAAATTTTGCTATAGCTTCAGCTGAAAAACCAACACGATGTATATCCATTGTATCAGCTGATTTTGATTTTCCTTTAGCTGGGAAATGCATAAATACGGGTGCTGTATTCAAACGTAATATTTGAAATACTTCCTGACCATCATCAAAATCAACCATAGCAAAAAATAATTTATTTGAATAGGTTGGAGAATAACGATATGAATTTGCCAATATTGTAAATTCATCACTAGCATGCCGGCATATTTGACATTGTCTCGATGGTTGTAATGCTGTTAACATTAATATAACTGAATAGTTTCGAGGTGATTGTCGTACATATTCTTTGAACTTTTGTGTATTGAATCTAAGGACGGATTTTTTCATATTCATGTCCAAAAGATTTTGAACCTTTTCTGATAAACTAAATTGTGGTACATGCTACAATAATATAAGAATAATTTACAATCTTAACATAAACTATAATAATTTTATGTGTACATATTTAAATAAAATGTTGATATCAACAAATTTATATTGTTTTAAAGAAAAAAAATTAAAAATTAGTAAAATAAAATTTATTATAAATGAAAATGATACAGTACAGTGTGACGTGTCCTAATATTATGAGACATGGCAAACACTAACTGATAAACACAATTATAGAAAAAATAAATTAAAAAGCAAGAATTGTTTTACCTTTTGTTTTGATTGGGCATCAGTTATCACTAAACAGGCAATAATTATTAAAGAAAATCCTAATAATGGTCTTAATAAATTCATTTTATTTTTATTTTAGAATAAATTTAATTGATTTTTCTATATTAAAATTATCCTAAATAAATTTTCAAACTTCGATGCACCTCGAGTTCACTCGACTAAATTCTGAGTCTGACATTTCAACTGATTCGATGAATAAATTATAATTTTATAAAGTCAAAAATAAATCACTTTTGACATTTTCGGTATTCATTTTTATACATTTTTAAAACTATTGTGATTGTGAATAGAAACAACAAATGGAATTGAATCAGTCACAATAGTGTATGGTGTATACATTTATTTTAGATAATAAAATAAAGTAATTATAAATAGTTACAAAAAAATGATTATAAAAATATTGTTAAATAAAACCGATAATTAAAAAGAATGATTACTTATCTCTTTTTTACTGTCAACCTGCGATTATAGCAATCAGTAAAATTAATACGTAAAAAGGAAACAGTGAAATATTTAGTTTTTACTGTGAGACAGGTTATAGCGATCAGAAAACTTGTGTCAGTAAATTTACTAAGTACATACTTAAATTAGCTTAAGTTTCAGTATCGCTCAAAAATGTACTTTCGTTCAACTTTAGCTGGTACGATTAGTTCGTAGATTACTTAAGTAAAATGTTGTTCGATTTGTGGATAAAAATCCATATAAGTAAAAGAAATGGTTATGTATATTAATGCTATTATTTGAATTTAGTTCTAATCTAATGAAGTTTTACCATGCGTAGCTTAAGCTGTCTAGTTAACTTTAATGCTTTATGTTTTTCGAATGTTGATTTATTTATATTATACAATTTTTTGATAAATCAAGTCATTGAATATCGAAAACTACTACTATTGTCTGAAATCCTTCAAAAAAACATATTTCCATTTTGCTTAAGCTATTACCAAATTATACTCTCGATAAATACGATAAAATTATTATTTTACAAATTTTTGATATGTAATTTATAAAAGTAGTAAATTTATTACCTACTAGTTAATTATATTTAATTTAAATAACTTTTTAATTGCTAATTTATTTTTTGTCAACAAAATTCAAACAGTAATTAAAAATTTAATTTCAACCCTGATGTTATCACAAATTCTACTATTATAAGCCGGTAACACTCTCACGTTTACTCCTTTAAAAAAAAAAATCCATAATCAAAATGTCAAAAATGTTATTTTTTTTCTTTTTTTCTCACCAAATAAAAAATTCAACGAAGACAAATCATCGTCAAATTACATATAATATATTACAATTAAAATAGAATGCAAAAAACAAGAAAGTTTAAATAATAAAATATCATTTTTTTTTTATTAATTTAAGAACCAGTTTTTATCTTTGTTATTTGTTTCGCGCTCTATCAAATTGACAAGACAACATTATAATTGAAAGTTAATAACCAATTAAGTAAAAATAAGTTAGTGCAAGAAAAGTTTTTTTTTAATCTAAATCAAATAATAAATAAATAATATATATAAAAAATTTAATTAATTTAAATATGTTTTCATTTCTAATGGAGAAAATATAATTAGAGCATTTTTATTCTAAATTGTGAAAAAAATTGTAATTTTTTCTTTTTGATTAAAGAAATTTAAGTAATAACGGGAATTTTATTTTTAGTTACCTGACAGTCATAAAATAATTATTGTGTAAGGATTAGGAATATAGTGAGATTATATTATGTTTTGTTGTTTATTTTAAGAAAAGTTCTCTCGTTCCGGCTCGTTCTCATTTTCTGTATATTATTTTTATTTATTTTATATATATATATATATGTATATATATAACTGATATATAAATATATTTTATAGAAAATCATATGAGAATTCAGATAATTCATATCGAACGAAATATGTAATAAGAAAAATATCAATTAACAATACAAAATCCAAATACAACAAAACAAAACAAAATAAGAATAATAATAATATTATAAAATAAAGACATTTAAAATGTCAAAATGTTTTTATTTTGAGACAAGAAAAACAACTTGCATGTAAAATAAAAATTAATAATATAGAGTAAAGTGGTGTTATCTTCTTCTAACATTTAATTTGTGACCTATAAAGGTGAAAGAGATAACCTTATTGTGTTTTCGTGTTATAATTTTGAAATTTTTAGTTTGAATTTTGCATATGCATGCATACTTATATATTATTTTTCTATTTGTTTTTTTTTTGTTTTTTCTCTATCTATAGTTTAAAGAGAGTGAGAGAGAGAAAATGAAAATATTTCGAAGAAATGGTTATCAGTGAAAATAACAGTGGCGAGGATTAAAGTTATCAGGATTAGAAAATAAAAATTTTATGTTTAAAATTAAAAATAAATAAAAAAAAAATTATAAAACAACAATAATTGGATTTTTGTGAATTATATTTAATATTATTTTTTTCTATGTTTTAAATTTTAATATTCTATATATATGTAACTTTTATTTGTAAATAAAAAAAAAACATTAATAATTAAATATTTTAATTAATTTAAAAAATTAGAAAAATAATATTTTTTGGTGAAATAACACGATTTCATTTCATTTTCGTAACCTACTTGGTTTTATTTTTAAATTCTATTTATTTAAATTTTTTACTTTGTTTTTATCAAAAAGTAAAAGTGCAAAAAATATAGTAAATTAATTGGTTTATAATCGGTTGAAAATAAATTTCAAAGTGTAATTTTAAATACTTTTTGTGTTTTTAAATTTTCAGGTTTTTATAAAAGTTTATTTAATTTAAATAAATAAAATAATAAAGAGTGGATACATACATAAATCTCTGAAATTTATTTTTATGTAATACCTAACCCTCTAAAAAAGTAAAAAAAAAAAAAAAAAAAAAAAATCGTGAAAATTCGATTTTCATATAAAAAAATTTTAATAATTTTGCTTTGATTTTTTTTTTGTTTTTTTTTTTATACATATACAAAACAAAAGTGTTAAACTGATACTCATACAAAGAAAATAAAATAAAAAAAAAAGAAAATAGTTATTTTTTCTTATCTGTTTTTTATTGTTTTTATTTTATCATTATTACGTTCTTCTATTCAAGTGAAGTTTGTTATCCTTTAAGTAATTTCTTTTTTCTGTTCTTTTTTGTATTCATTTGATTTGTCTTTTAAGGATACATAGTTTGAGTAATAACTATAACTACTACTTTTTTTTTTAAATACATAGTTTTATTGTTATTATTATAATTTTATTATTGTTTAGTTTATTTTAAGTGCTATTTATTTATTTTTTCTTTATTTTTTGTCCCTCACAGGAGGAATTTTTCATTATCCTTTAATTTTTCATCCTCTTCTAAATATAAATAACTAACTACTTAACTATATACATAATATTCTTAAAGTTTAATTGAAAAAAATATATTTTAAAAAAAGTATAAAAAACAATAAAAAAAAAAAATTTATATGGAGCGACTACCAGAATATTTACGAGATACTGTGGATTGGCTAATGGGGTAAGTTTTTTTTTATTTATACAATAACTAACTATGTAGCTAGTAACTAGTTGATATTAAATTTATCAAAATATCTTTATACCTACAGTGTTAATTCAGAGTATGCTACTTTTGCCTGAATCCCTCATTACAATATTTACGAAAACTAGACTAAGAAGCTTTTAAGTTTCGTTTGCTATCAGTACAATTTACCTTATAAAACGGAGAACAGCCACTGGTACTTGTTACGCTTTTTATTTACTTTTTTAAGAGTGAATTTTTAGTTTAATTTTATGTAATAGTAAAGGTAGTTAGTTACCTGTTTTCGCTTAAAAAATATCTTTAACACAACCTTTCATATAAAACCTATTATTGTAATTTTGTACCATTGAACAGAATGGTAATTCTGCAATTAAGTTCGTAACAAATTTTATCGGTTAATTTTCATTACCATAGTTTAATTCACATTAATTTACATACATCATATATCTATCAATAACTAACTAATGACACAATTTAATTCAAAATTAATTTATAGAAACATGAGAAATGTATTTTTTGTTATTAATTAAGTCTGTTTGTTGTTTTTATGATATGATTTGCCTTAAATTCATTAAACTGGACCCTTATGGTATCCAATCTATGATAGATCGATCAATGGTTTATTCTTTATTCTCACACTGTTTGTAAAGGGTAATAATATTTTTTATAAGCATAGTTACTTATGCATAATAAATTAAAAATAGTCGTAATAATTTCCATCAATTCTTATCTATCATAATTTAAATATTAATTTATAATAATTTCCGTCGAAGTATGCTATATTTTTATCTCGATGTTTTTTGTACGAAGGAAAACTATCATCGGCTTTGTAGAGAAAAATTATTTTAATTATTTGCTTTATCAATCATGAGGTTTTTTTCTTTTGAAACGACATTGGATGTACTTTTAGGCCTAAGTTAAAACTCATGGTTTTCGTACAGTAATTTGAAAGCCTTGATTGATTTTTTTTCGTTGTCATACTGCCCCAGTTTTTTACATACCAAGAAGCGTTGAGTATTCCCTGTAGAGGTTTATTGTTGAACTTATGTATAATTTTGATATTTGTTTGTTTTGTTTTTTGTACAATCCAATACATGTAAACCGATTTCAAAACCTATTTGCATATGAATAGTTTATTTTGTACTGACAGTGACAACTACTGAAAAATCCGATTCTTGTGCAAGTAACCAAGTAACTACACATTTCTGTATTTGAGATTCAAATATTTTTTTTTTTATCTTATATAATTTTTTCAATTGAGTTCTGCAACCAGTATCATACCTAAAATATTTCAATGGATATAACTACCTACATATTTGCATATTAGAAAACTTTATAATTCATAAAGTGTAATGGAGCTTCTTTTATTTTTTGTAAAATCAATGAGTTTTATTTTCATTCATTAGCAGTTTTTATATCAATGGTTTCTCAAACTTACAGGCAGAAAATGAAAAGAACTATTTATAATAATTAAAATGTTTGTAACTTTGAAACGATAAAACATGGAAACTTCTCTATTCCAGAACTTATTTTAATTAAGTGCAATATTAAAATTAATAATTTCTAATAAATGAAAATGTAACTATTTCGAAAGTGTCAATTTTTAATAGTTTGTGGCTGAAAAATATAATTTATATATTTGCTTATTTTAAGTAAGTACACTTAAGAGCCATGTTACCTAGTTACCCTTATTAAATTTTTCTATTTAAAAATTGAATATAAAAATAAGATTTAGGTACGTATATTTTATAATTTACAGAATTTTTCAGAATCATTCTTTGGCTTTGTTTGGCTACAAAAAAAAATATTCTGTAAAAATAATGTATGTACAATACAAAGGACATTTAAAAATGTCATTTTAGATGTCAGAAAATTTTAAAATAGTTTTTTCTTTCTCTTATTTTTCTATACTGAATTTTCATGTATGTTTTCATGTAAGTAGATATATATATATATATATCATATATTATTATATATCTGCATATATACTTACATATAAATTGGTTTGAGTAAAGTAAGCTTATGGCATGTTGCTCTATTAAATTGATTTAGTTTTGTTGTTTTTTATCTTTTTTAATAACTAACTTTAAAAAAGATGGTTTGGAAAAGGGTGGTAGTAGGAGTGAAATGAAGTATGTACCTGCATATAACTAGACGATAATTATTTTTCTTCTTTTCTTGATATTCTTCGTAAACTTTGTATTCGTCCACCTGTCATAAATTCTATTGTACTTATTGTATTATTGTTTTTTGTTGTTGTTCTTTTTCTTGTTATGTTAGAATTAATTGATATTCTTTTTTTTTTCTTCTATATTTTGGGAATTTTACTAATGGGATATTTTTAGATATTAAGTAGGACAATAACAAAAATATATTTATTTATTTTCATTAAGAAAAATAGAAAAAAAAAATAAAAAAAAATTCCTATTTTAAATAAAATATAGATAGATATAGATAGATACTATAGAAAAGTAATATTAAGTGTATTTATTTATTTTTATATTGGAAAAGAAAAGAAACAAAAATGAAATTGGATTAAGTTGAAAACTTATTTATGAAGTAAAAATAAATAAAATTGGAACGTTAAACTAATATTTTTGTGATATTTTTAGATCAATTTTATAATGAAATTGTATATATATATAGATAAATATAAATCTAATGCAATTAAAATATACAGACCATTAGTTAAAAGGTGTCCAGTTTTTTTGTTTATACAACTAATTTTAAGTCTATGTGATGAACATGCTAACTGCTTTTACACAGAGATTTGGAATACACAATTTCAATTACATAAGTAGTTTATATGTACATCTATGCTTTTCTTTAGAATTTTTATGGTACTTAGTTATATTATATCTACTAATTTAAATGTGGAAAACTAGTTATATAAAACTATAAGAAAATAGTTTAGCTATAGTATAGTTTATAGTATTTATTATTCAATCTAGAGTAACTAATTGTAAAATTAAGCTTCTGATATAACTAGTGTTATTTTTTTTTTATTTAAGTATTTATTTCAGTTATCAAAAAAAGTAATTTCGGTCATATAAAATATGTATAAGTAGTTATGTAGAAATTAAATCAATGTAGTTAGTAATATTAAAAATAATAGGTAAGTTATTAAAAGCTATAAATAGTTATATATAAGTTATCTTACTTTAAAAAATTGCAACCGTATTAATGAACAAAAACATGTTGTTAAGTTAATTTACAAAAAAAAACACAGACTAACTCTAAGCTTTAATTTATTTAAGGAAATACAGCTACATACTTCCATTAAGCAATCTTTACTTTTTAAAACGTTAAAGGTTTTTTTTGTTAGGCAATCTTAATATTAGATATTCCAGGGTCTATAACTTGAGAGGAAATTCTCGTCGACTCATGTTACTGTTCCTAGATGCAAAAAATTTAATTTTTGTAACTTTTATAATGTGATAGCACGAATAATTTATATAATCAATTGACTGAGTAACTATATATTAGAAATTTTAACTTAATGTATAATTTTCTAAAAAATATCAAAATCTGGTTAGGTAAATACAATGACAAGTTGTAGACTATACATGTTGTATAGTTAGTCATTGGTAAATACAATTCAATTTCGATGAAAATTTGTTGAAAATTATTTCTGAATTATTATCTGAAATATTCAAATATATATAACTATATAGTTATATAGTTATTAATATACAAATTAATTTATAGTTAGTTATAATTTAAATTATAATTATTTTATATAATTTAATCTAGATTAATTTTTTGTTTTTTGTATTTTGTTTTTAAATTTTATTATCATTATTATCCTGTAACCTCACCCGTGAGGCATAAGGCGGAAAATGTTCGGAACTGAAACAATTTCCCATTTTTGATTTAAGAGTTTTTTTCGTAACCATGTATGAATCGTCTGCATTCTCTCATTGGAGCGGCTGTAAAAGGCGTCTGCACAAACAATGAGTGACCTATAAGAAGATAAATAAAATCATCCAACCATCCATATCTCAGAAAATGCAAAAGAGTCTATCAATTGATAACATTTCATAAAACATGATAACAAACGATAGATTCCCAAGAGGTAATCGTGATCAAATCACGGTGATCAAATCACGGTGATCAAATCACTACAGCCCTGGTTGTACATTGGATTTATGGGTGCGGCTTATTTCATGTGATGATGTCGAGCAGAATATCCAGATAACAGTATTGGAACCCAATAATATTTTGTTAATTTTGAAATTTGATTTTAAAACTCATTGAAATCATAATGTATTTTTCTTATTTCTAATCTTTCCATCACTGTTAATAATAACTATATTAAATTTGTTACTAACTAATCGTTTCTTACTTGTTATTTTGACAACAAAATAATTATAACTAACTTTTTCTTTTCTTGTATAAGTAACTATATAATATGCTTTTTTTGCTTTGAAATTACTTATTCGTCTTGATTTTAATATATAACTAACTATGTATAATTATAATTGACAAGCATTTAGGGACCTGCGCAGTAGAAACTTTTTCATTTTATTTCGATTCTCCTACTCCTTAATGAATTTCTGATATAATATATAAAATGTATATATATAAAACAAAAATGCGCACACAGTTGAAAATTTTGTACTCATATGATTTTAATATTCAGCAAATACATTATGCATATGTGAGATCTTTTTAAAATAATAAACAAAAGCAAACAAATCAGTTATTATAATTTATTATAATTTACATTTACAATGTACTTGCAAATGAATCTATGTACATATGCCAAAAAAAAAAAACAAAAAAATAAATCACTTGAATTCTTTATTTTTATCTTTTTAAGTAACTGTTTCTAAATTTTGGTTATTTGTAGTAATAATATAGTTTTTATTAAAATTATGTATTATGTAGGTATATATATATATATATATATATATATACGTACCTCTTTAATGACAAAATTTTTTATTTTTATTAATTTTATCACTAAATGCCACTTACTATAGGGAATATATCGGAAACGGAGCAGTATATGAGGGACGTGTATTTATTTGTCCTAAATAAAACTTACTAACCACAAAACTTTTTACCAAACACGAATGGTTTCTGCTATATCGTGCGAAGTCTATGTCAGTACGTAAATTACTGTTTTTTTAAAAACTTTAAATTTGACTTCAACTTGAAATATAATTACTCAACAGGGGCCCCTAGTATATATGTAATTAAATACTTATAAGGATTGAAATAAAAATTTAAGTAGCTAATTTTAAAAAAATTATTAATTGACCATGTGTGGAACCATGTGAAACGAAAGAATTTTAATTTTGTTCCATTTTTCCTACAACATAATAGTTATGCACAACATAGATAAAGACAAATGAAGATTTCGGCTCTGTTTTCTAAATTCTTACAAACGTTAATAGTCGTAAATGAAAATACATATAGTTACAACTTATTAACTAAGAACTTTGTTTTTGAATTAGTCTACTTATAACACTTTAAAATATAATTAATTTAATTTCCTACATACTTATTAACTTCCTACATATAACTATATTGGTAGTTTTTTTTGGTATGCTACTAATGTGGGGGAAAAAACTTTATTTATTATTTTGATGTATTTTCAAAATAATGACATCAATATAAAATTTTCGTAACGTTTATTTTGATATCTTTGAAGCACTGTAATGGGGCATCTGAAATCAAATATTTGAAAAAATTATTATTTTGACGACGATAAGTAGCCACATATAATTATTAGTTTAATTTTGGTGCTTAAGTAGTTGATGTAAAGTGTTAATGTAAAAGTTTGTCATGCAACAAAAAAACAAAAAAGTGCATCAATGTAAACTAAAAACAGCAGGAGTGGGTTTAAAATAAAAATAAACAAATAATCTATTGAATTTCTAAACTAACGCGGAAAATTCAAATTTATGTAACTAAGTATTACAAAAATTATAATATTGATTCATTTAAATAAATATATAATATATATGTACCTTGACTTGACACTGACATACATCAGGTTTAGTCTAAGCAAAATTTAACATAATTAGCTACATATGCATAGCCTTTAAAGAATATCAAACTTGAATTTGTTAAATTTTTAATAAGTAATATATTACAAATTATTTTCATATTATCCTTTAAAAACTTACAAATAAATAACTATGTAGTTATGTACTTCAAAGTTTCGATATTAAGTAAGTATGACAATTACTTAACTATACTGTTAAACCAATAACTTTTATGTTTAATTAATTCCAAAGTTTATTTTATTTTATATTTGACTTTTCTCCTAATTGAATATTACTCATACTTAAGTAATTAACTAATTTTTTACTTAGATTCTAAAATATAATATTCCAAATAAATGACTTGAGTAGATATTTGAAATGCTAAGTATATATAGTTATATATATATATTATATATATATAAAATGTATATAAAATCAATACATATTAATATTTATTCTAATTTGTAAAATATTTATATAAAAAAAAATTGTTTTTCAAATAAAAATCAATAGTTGTAAACTATACAGTTACAACGCAGTTATTAGTTACACAAGTAGATATAGTCAGTAATTTAAAAAAATAACCTTTTAAGAAAAATAATATTTACTTATTTATACTTATGGAATACAAATCAATATCAGATTGAGAATGTAGTTGTAATAAGGAATATAGTTTTTTTAAATTTTCCTTTTATTTTGATAATAGGGTTGCCAGGTGTTGAAAATATAATAATATTGAGAATTGATAATATTAAGCATAATTTATAAATGTCTGATTTAAATACCAAACATATAAACAAACAACTGTTAGAATTAACTGTTAATTAAAAATATAACTCATAATTACTTAACTATACTTTTTTAAGTAGTTATAAATTATTAATATTTTAAGCATAAATTTCTTAATAATACATTAGTAAAATTTATGAATCGCCAATATCCATGTGGGTTTTATCGGTTCCAACGGACAAAATGTTATTGATTTTAATATAAAATTTTCTCACAAGACACGACAAAAACACAATTAGTTTGTCACTAAATTTTTTTTTTTACAATTAAGTATTTAGTGTTTTAAATAAATCAATAAATATTTAAACTTGATATTTGGATAAAAAGAGATACTTAACTGTAGATTAAGTAAGTGTAAAATAAAATAGTTAACTAAGATTAATTTACTTAGTTAATTATTTTATTTTTTTTATTAATTTTTTACATTACATTGTTTAAAGTTTTTATTTGAAAATTAGTGAGACCTTTTAAGTCTATATGTAGGTCAGATTAACAACTACTGTCTACACATTTGTAAATTATTATTTTGTATTTACACGCTGGGTGGCGCCATATTCCAGGTTCGATTTCCGATGAAGCAAAAAAAAAAAAAAAATGCTTTAGCCATTGGCATATAATAAATGACAAAAAAGAATTGAAAGTATAATCTGGTAACAAATTAAATAAAATGAAACTATTCTATTTAAGAAGGCTCTGACTTTAGTTTCTGACAATAGCAGTAGTTTTAAATATTTAATGAGTAAGTAGAGTAATTTGTAACGTAAAAAAAAAAAGATAATATACTTAATATTCTGAATTTTATCATATATAATATTAGAATGACATTTCCCTTTGAATAAAGCGAATCGTAAACGTAAATGTTGCAACATGAAAATTAGAAAAAAAAACGTAACGCCATGAGTTCGCAAAAAGCGGTGCGTTTATGTAACACAAAAACGATTCATTTTCGTAAAAACAAATTCAGTACGTTTATAGCCTTATTATAGTTATATTTATTTATTATTTTTTTTTTAAATAAAACATTTTACAATTTTTTTGTTTATTTATTTATATTTAATAATAAAATATATTTTGATTCATTTGCTTTTCCGTACTCTATCCTTTGCGTACTGAAACCATTTTTTAATTATGTTTATCATATCGCCAACTCTGGTATTTGGAAATTTTTCTGTGGCACATTCTAAAAAAATATGATTACTATTAAATATTGCATTTGAAAAATTTAAATACTATGTATTTACCTTTGATAAAATTTATTACAGCGAATGAATGCACTGGTATGTTGTTATGATGACCATGGCAAGAAAAACTACATGCCGCTTTGTCTGTTATGATACTTTTTAGGCAGGCTGTGGTATTTTTCTAACGAAATGTCTGCCAAATTATTCAATCTATTTTTCTGAAATATTTAAGGCATAAGTATTAATAATAATTTTTTCACTTATTTAATATATACACTATTATTTAATTATTTAAAATTATTACTAATTATTTAAAATTATTGTTTATACTTACTAATTTTACAAATTTTTAATAATAAAATACGCACAATAAAAATACGTGTCTTAACCAAGCAAAAAGAACAATATTATATTTTTTGTGTATAACAAAAAAAACTTTTCAAAATGTCAGTTCGTAATTAGCGTACTAAAATCGGCTTGAATGCGAAGTACTTTTCTGAAGTGTCAAAAAACATGAAATTTCTAGTAAAAAAATATATAGAAACGATATATAGAAACGTTTTGGGTTCGCTAAAAGCGAATTCGTTTTATTTTCTTAAAGGGTTATTAATAAATCATCTATGACATCTATGACACTTGCATCAGATTAATTTAGTAAAGCTTAATCTAATTGTTTTTACACAAATGTAAATTATGAGTATTAACTATGTAAGTATATTTAAATTTTTTTTTTACCATCAGTTTAGTATTGTAACTGTCTAAAGTAGAATGTATTAAATTTGGTTTAAATAGTTAAGTAGTTGTCTTTTTAATTTTAATAATTGGAAATAACTAGTTATATTTATAGTTTTTCATCATAGTTTTAAGAAGCCAGTTTATAGTTGATTAATGACTATTTGAAAGGAGAACCAGCACATTATGGCTACGTAAGTAGTATAACCTAATACTATACTACATTATTTTAGTATGACACTTTTTTCATTATACTTACTTATTTACTTTACCTTTGGTTCTTTAACCTCCGTTGAGACATAGATAAGAAACAAACCCTTTTCAACGTGTACGATGTCTGCCAAACCAATTTTTTTGTAACCATTATTACAAATTATACACATGACATGGTTACCAATGATTTCATTTAAATTGATTAAACTACAAAAAAATAAAATATGTACAATATAACAGATAATTATATGAAAAGAAAGTCAAGGTCAAAATACTTACATAAAGGTTGGAATTTTTTTATAACTACTATTGAATACGAATTAATTATTCATTTAAAATTTCTTTACATCTTGTAATCATTTTATTATAATCTAATAATAAGTTTTTATATAACTACAATAGAATATATTAAAATTTTCATTAAATTATTGTACAAAAACAAACCAACAAAAATTTAATCAAACCTTTAATCAAACATATACTTAAACATTGAAAAAAAAAAAAATAATTGTATTACTTACTAACTTAACAAAATTGAAACGTAATAAACATAAAATAACATTTTCGGAATGATCAGGTGATGTTGTTGAATAGTTATTTAATAATGTAATATATTATATATATATATATACTCACACAGGATAAAAAAAAGGATATTGCGCGCTAATTTCAATTCAAAATTCTCTAATGGACTGTAAATGAAAATTATTTTTTGTTTGCAAAAATTACTATAGTTAAACCTACACATGCAAATAGTTTTACTTATATATATATATATAAATACAGTGGTGACAATATAGGTAAATAATCACATAATTTACTGAAACTATCATTGCAGTACTTATATAAATATATATATAACTATCATTAATTATAAAATTTCTATTTTTAATTTTTCTGTAAGATGTGAGGTTTTTTGAGAAGTACTTAATTATATGACATTCGCATTCCTCAGATCTATTTCTGTTCTGTTTGAGACTATTTTTCAGTTTCTTGAAATTATTTATTTTTAAAATAGTTATTTAGTTTTTTATTTTGTTATTCTACCTAGTATCTTTCGTGGCATCAGTCATCTAATATAGAAGAAACGAATTTTATTTCACATGAGATTTGAGCTCGAGTTTTTGAAATCGTTGAATTGAATAGCATTTTTTTCGGGTTTCATCCAATTAAACTACAAATATTAGGTACTAGTTATACCATAGTGTTCGGTTGATATCGATATTTTAAAATTAAAATTATTATTTTTATAAACTAAGTATAATAAATTTAAATAGCTAAAAGTAGATTTATGGAATAAAAGGCGAGTTTCATTTCACTAACCATTTATCTAATCCTTTCACTAATCAGTCGCAAAGCACTGATGAAGGACGTAAGTTGTTTCCGAAATATCGATATTTGCAAAATAAATAGTTACAAATGATTAGTGAAAGGAAACTCGCCTTTTATTCCATAAATCTAAATATATCACTAAAAACAAATCTGATTATCAAAAACAATTAAGCTAAAAGTAATACATTTCTTTCTAATTTGAAAATTGCAATAAAGAAAAAAAAAACTAGTGGTTTCTGGACTTCATTCAATTAAGTATATAATCCTCTACGACTTACAATTATACATTGACAATAAGTAGTTATATAAATATTTTATATAATAATAACAAAATACTTAAATAAATTTTTAAATAACGAGAAATAACTTAATTTGTATTTAAAACTATACCTAACTAACTTTAACATTTCTAATTGTATTATTTATTGTTGTCACTGTAATTTGGGCTCCAACATAAAACATGTATCTTTTAAGTATATACATAAGTGTACATATTTAATATATAATAAATATGTAAAATATAGTTTCGATGATCTCATGGGGTTATTTGATTATTCCATCTGTCTACCTTACTATGTATCTTTTAGGTATATTTGCACTTTTAGTTTAAATTCTATAATGACCTAACTAACTACACAAATTAGATATTAGAAAACATCATTAAAACAATATCCTAGTTTTTTGTATTGTTGTTGTTGTTCCTACAATTATTTTTTTCGTTGATGACTAAACTGAGTATCATCAGTAACAATACAATTTTAATGATGAATAAAGAATATTGTATATATATAACTATATAAATATTTAAGTACAGAGTGCTATCAGAATCTGTGTGTGAATTATTAATACTTATTTACTTTTAGGATAAATTTGGACTCGAAAAGATTATTGGTGAAACTAATTTTGAAAACACATTATTTTTTTAATTTTACATTTTTATTTTTAACATAGTTAATTACAAGCCTTGAAGTACTGTATTGCTTCCGAAATATCAATATTCGTACATTCGATAAAAATACACAAGAAGTGAAATGAAGTTTGATTTTCATATGCAAATTTGTGTGCAAGAAAGACTACAAACGAGAAATATAAATGTTATTATGATATTACATAGACTTATTACATATTCAAATTTTATAGTTAAGTATTTGAAAGAAAACAAAATAGTTATATGAAACATTTATTTTCCTCAAAGATCAAATAAGAGTGCACAATTTGGATATCAACACTAAACGTCGATAATAATTTAAAATAGTTTGAAAAAAAATTTCCCGTTAATTCTAATAACGATGTTCTATTAGATTAGAAAACGAATAAGTAATATAAAAAAAGATATACTTACTTAGTTAAATAACAATAACACAATCATAAAACCTCATTTCGAATATTGTTCGACCATTTTGTTTATGGCAAATAATACCAACAAGATTAGGCTTTAAAGGTTACAGAATAAGGCAATGAGGCTTATATTAAAAGTGAATTGATATAAGTATATATATATACTTACTTCAAGTAAATTTATGTCAGATGTCTTGAGATGGTTAAGTGTGAACCACAGACTTATAATAAATGTATTATTAGTTATATGTTCATAAAATGAAAGTTGGTAAATATCCTAATTATTTATGTGGTCAGTAGTTGGTGTATGTGTCAGATATAATTCCCAAATATAATTTAAGAAATGTTATTTGTTTTAGCTTATTTTGGAATGAAAAAACTAAAAATAAGCTTCTTTGTAAAGGTTTGAAGCTTTTCATTGAATTGCCTTATGAAATTAGTAATGAAACAAATACAAGTAGATTCAAAAAGAAAATAGTTATCATCTTACATATGATGTAGTTTTATGTAATATTATGAATTTAAAAAAAAAAAATAATAATAATAATAAAAATAATTACATAATAATTGAAAAAAAAAATTAGATTAACTAAATGAGAAAATAATAAAAAAAAAAAATAACAAGGAACAATATGAGTTGGTAATTCTAATTACACATAATGTAATAAAATCTATAAAAAGCAAAAAAAATTAAAATTACCTTGATTTATAATAAAAATGCCAGGAAACAGGGACTAGCAGAGCAGAGTATCTTCAGAAAATCAAGAGATAACTATAGGTAGTTCGAAAATTAGATGAAAAAAATAGTATTAATTCAGAGGCAAGAAGCAATCTAGAAATAATAAATTTAAAGACGACTGCAAAACTTAAAAACAAATGAACGAATGCTGGGAGAAAGTGAAAATCTACCAAGGGTTGCAATGCCCCATGGTAATAAAATTCAACTTTTCTAAAAAAAAAAAAAAGAATAACTGACTATGTATAGTTACTTGGCTTAAAAACTAGATTTAATCTTCTAGGCATTTCAAATAAATAAATAAGAATTAAAAAGACCGAAATGTTGTGGTGCAGAAGTTTGAATTTGTTCACGGCATATAACATATTCATCTACATTTTTCCTTCTTATTATTTTTTTAAATTAATTTTTAGATCGTAGATTTGTAAAAATAAAGTAGAATTATACTATTTAAGAAGGTCTAAAGTGTCTGGATGTTTGATAATAGTTTTTTTTTTGCATTAATTGATATTTAACTCAAAACTGGCTATGGGAATTAGTTTGTAGTCAAATTTTCTCGAATGTGCAATCATACATACAAAAGTTGAAGAGTAATAAAATAACTAACTATGTATTAACAAATTTATTCAAAATGTCCCTGCTGATCCAAGGGACATTTTGTCTTTCTACAATCCTCAATATTAGCCCAAGCTGTGCATTCATGTATAAAGGTATCATTTAAAACCTAATGTTTGGCTTAACTTAAAAAACAAAAAGAAAATACTTTTAAAACATTACCTAATTAAGTTTGGTGCATACGGTGATGAAAGAAGTGTATTGCTTCCGAAATATCGATGTTTACTTACTTACTTACTTGTTGGGCGCTGCAGACCTTGAAGGTCCTGGGCCTGAAGCAAAATTGTCCTCCACTGACTTCGGTCACGAGCGGAGTCTCTCCAGTTGGTGATTTGAAGTTTTTTTTATTTATTTTTTTTATCAATATCGATGTTTGCAATCAATTAAATATATATACTTAAGTGAAAATTAAATCCATATTTAATTGAAATATGTATATAAAATATGATTAACTATAACTACTAATTTATTTGATAAAACCCAGTAACTACATGTATCTATAGTTTACGAAAAACTGATTCTACCCAGTTAAAATCACCCAGCAAATTTGATACAATATAAAGTCCTTTGAAATTTTTCTTTGTTTTAATTTTTTCGAATATTAGAAAATATCCTTTTTAAGAGTAAGTTTGATTGGGTGTTAAAATGTTTAATTAATGATTCAAATTAAGTCATCACAATATTTAAAATACTCTGTTCATACATTAATACTTTTATATTTTATTTTTGTACGAATAATAATTGTAACATTGAATGACAGTGTCATTAGAAATTATTATGTAAATTAAGATAGATTAAAAAAGGATTAGAAAAAACAAGGTTACTAATTCTGGTAATGTTACTGTCTCTTTCTTTTTTTCTTTATACTTACTTACTGTCTATTTTATTTATTTTTTCCTTCTATTTGAATACTTATCAAGACTAAATATTTCTTCATCTCCTTCTTTTTTTCTATTTGGGTTGTTTTGATACTACTTTTAAATTAATTTTTGATTGTGACACGTCTAGGGAAAAAGATATACATTTTTTTCCTTCCTATGAGTACGTAACGTAGATTCGGTACATTTACTTTTACACTTCAAAATTATATTTTTGTTTACTTTAGATTTACGAAAATTTGAAGAAAAGAGTGAGTTGTAGAGAAAAAAAGAAAATATATTTACAGGCAGAGAAACGATGAGAAAGAGGAAAGAAGACAGATAAAAGAGTTAAAGAGAAAGAAAGAGGGGGGGCGGGGGATACTGTGTACTTATTTGCGATATCGTATTGATTTAGAAATTTTTGTTGACGTATCATTTATCAACTAATACTTAGGTATATAGTTAGCTACTTACTATTTACAAGAATATGTTATGTACGATGAATATGTTTATAATTGGAAATTTCGATATCATGAATTATGTATTTACAAAGTCAAAAAGTAAATTTACTAACAATGTTATAACTACTTATCCATACTATGAACATTTGAACAGGGTTCTATAAGATTTTTTTTTTATGTAAATATTGGCGGTTTTTTTTTTTATTTCTCAATTTTATTGATGCAGATCCCATAGTTAGATCACATGATTGTGTAGATTGACTATATGCTGTATTTGAGAAACTGTCTGCTGTCGTTATACTGTACCGCTATGACAGTGTCCAACGAAAAGTAAAGAAGTTGTAGTTACAGTTTAAAATAATAAAAGGTTATATATTTGAGAATAATTCGAAAACGTTAGCAGAAGTTATGGTTAAGTCGTCCGATATGTGATTATGTCTGCTCTTTACTATTCAGATAATTTAAATCCAGGTAAAAGTTTTTTTTTAAATTTTTCTTTGAAATTTATTAAGTATTCAATTGGGCTATCACTAAAACAATATCGAACTCTGATGAAGTGAAGTTACTGTACAATATAGTTTTGTGACATTATGATCGGAATCAATATAAAATTTGTCTTGACTATATTATCTACTATGACTTCGGCATCAATGTGTCGAACAAAACGTAAAAAATTTGTACAATTTTACTTTCGATTTTTAGTTTGACTTTCGTACGCTTTGAACTCACTTGTTAGTGTTTTGGAGAATAATATATATATATATATATATATATATATATATATATATATAAAACAGTGATATTATATTGATGTAAATTTAAAGTGTAGATAATGCATGCTTTTTAACCAATATTTATTTTGTTGACTTACATAACTAACCATTTTATTTTTCAATTTTAACTACTTAACTATCTTTAATTTGAATATTCTAATTTTTTGCATTGCTTCAATAGTTTTTGATGACCCGCTTTAATATCATTGATATTTATTTATTTATTTATTTATTCAGTGGGTCTGCGGATAAATTTGCAAGTCAACTTCAGGTCCTTTTTCTTTTCGGAATGTGAGCCTATTGTCATTTATATTTTGTTTCAAAACACTGGATTAGTAAATATATAATTTAAAATATGGCACTTGGTTGAACCTTTTTTGCCGTTTATTTGTTATATGGTTTTCCTCTAATAAGAAGATTTTCCACAGAAAAAAAAAACATCAAGGATGGGGGGAAATAAAATTTTCCCCTTTTATTTTTCTATGAAGTTAATAAGGATGTAACTACATATCCCATACTTATATTCGAATATAACTGAGAATTTGAAATATTCTTGTTTAGATTTTTATTTATATCAAAGTATTTACGTACTTCGATTACATCTTGGTTAAAGGATACAGTTTTTTATCGTTGTGAATTTTTTTATTGAGAAAATAAATTTTTAAATTTCATTTTTAAATGTACCTTATTTCTTTTTTTTATTTTTTTTTTTTGTTTTGTTTTGTTTATCTTGTAAGGAATTTAAATTTTTATATATATATACTTCCTTAGAAGAAAAAACACAAAATTGCAATTCAATTTTCCAATTGAAAAATTTCGATTAATCTATTTTTTTCAAATAATATAAATATAACAGAAGGCTTACACAAGCTGATATATTTGGCATGATAATTATTTTTAATTTGAACTAACAGTAATCAATAACATTAAGTTAAATAATGAATCGATGAATGATAAAGTTAGATTTAGTAGATAAAGTCAAGATTTAAACAGTGAACTAATATTTGAATATATATTAATAACAATAATATAAAATAATATAACAATAACTAATAACTACACTATAAATTTGTATCATTAATCATCTTAAATTAAGTTAAAATGTTATTGAGGTTTAAAAAGTTTATTATAAATAACTACTTTTGAATTATTTAGTTGTGTCTCCGCAAATATTATATTTAAAACTGGGGTACCAACAGAGTTGTCTAAACTAAAATAGTATGTGAAAGTACTAGAATTACCAAAATAAATACTTTAAATATTTAAGCGGCCTGATTTTAACTTAAATTTTTATTTTAATACGATTAACATCAACCTATTGTGATATGGAAGAAGTTAAATTGAAAGAAATGACAAACAAACCTACATCTTAAATTTGTTATAATTATAATTATCTACCATGACTTCGGCATCAAAGTGTCGAACAAAACGTAAAAAATTTGTACAATTTTACTTTCGATGTTTAGTTTGACTGTCGTACGCTGTAAACTGAGTTGTTGGTGTTTTGAACATTTTGATATACATATACCGCGTATCAGCTTTTTAAGAAGGGAACGAGCCGTTATTTTAAAATTTAAAAAAAAGTTTATTAACTAAATCGACGGTGCTCTATCGATTGGTGGTATTTTGAACTTCCAAAAGCAGTACGAACTTTATTGATACAAACTTCGATATATAGCTATACACCTCCATTTGATCTGAATAATAATTAATGTACTGTGGTAAACAAATTTATTTCACTCTCTTTTGATGCTTCTTTATTTAAAAGCAACTTTTCTGATATAACTATTACTAACTATATATTGCAAAAGAGTTGACCCATACCTTGTTTGTATTTTAAATTCGTTTCAGTATTGGCATCACTAATGATTTCCCATTTTTTTTATCATTTTCCTATAAAATCTGATATAAAATATGCATTATAAGTATAACAATATAAATTGAGTATTTTTGTATTTAAAAGTACTTTTTTCCAATAACTTGATTTTAACTTTATAGTTATTATTATTTATACAGACTGATTTGATGTGCTGGCAATGCAGTGGTGTGAACACTGCTGTATGTAAGTGTATGGATCTTCAGTAGTACGTTAAAATTTCCCATGGTACATATTTAGATTTATCTTCGAACAGTTTTCAATTAGGGGGCTTATACGCAATTTTTGATTTTGTTTTTAAAAGTATTTATAAATTTAATCATATAAAAAATAACTTAAATGGACAAATTTATATTTTTAGTATGAGGGTTTGTTCAAATTTTAGCTTATCCAGTTATGAAACTTTAAGCAATGTATTAAATACAATAAAAGTATTTTTCCAAGTAGTTAATCTAAAATGGTTACGATTTCCATTTTTTCATATTTAAGATTTGTAAGAATTCACCTTCATTTTAATGCTCTGTAACATGGGGTAATCTGTACTGGTATGAAAAGTTAAAAAAAACTGTTATTTAAAACAAATGAAGATAAATTGAAAAATTCGTTATTTGAACCCCTATAACTGTAAAATTGAAAATAGTAGAAACTTATATACTTGAAGTCTTTCTAAAAGTATTAATTTGCTCATTCAAAATATGGTTAATTATTTTTCACATCACTGCTTGGAAGGAAGCCATGATTAACTTTATAACAACTATTAATGAGGTAAAAATTTCCTTTAAACTCTCATATTTTGGAAACACCTTAAGCATGAACCCAAGCTCCAAAGAAATATTTTATATAAAACAATTTGGCTATTCACAGATTATTTATTTTTCAAAGGCCTGCTTTCCAACTCTAAGATCCCACGTTCAATTTCGGACGAAAGTAAGAAAATAGTTTATGGGTTTTTGGGCCTGATCCAGTACCCTTTGTCATTGGGATAAATCAAATGATGAAAAATAGTTGAGAGTTTTAATTATCACTTAAAATGAAATTGAACTATGATGTTATGAAGACGAAGTTACTCTACAATAGATATAGTTTTCCATATTCAAATTAGCAAATATATAAAAATGCCAAATATTTGTGTAAAAGTAGTTAAGGTGTTCAATTCAACTCATAGATTTAGAATTTTATATAACAATAAAATTTAAAAAAAAACCTTAAAAGAGTTGACAGTTTCAAACTTATCTTTTATATCTTTGATTAGAGAATTGTTTTGTTCTAACTAAAATATTAAATTACTGTTAGTTGGTTACTGTTTATTAAGTATTGAAAATTCAAAACAGAAATAGTTAAGTGCTTCAATTAAACTGAAAATGTCAGTGACAACTTCTGACAAAACAAAAACAGTGCAAAAACCGCTCACATCCAATATTTATTTCCCTACTCACTCAATTTTCTAATAATATTATATATTTTTGCAACAAAAAGTTTAAAACAAAAAAAACTATTTTTATTAAAAATTATTACATAAGTATATTTTTTTTTTCTTTTTAAATAAAATTTTTATTTTAAATTTTTTCGAAATATCCTGACATTTATTAGCGTACACGAGTAGATATTTTATATAAGTATAAGGAAAAAGCAAAAACAAAACAAAAAAAATTGCATCGTTCACTATAATATGTATAATATTGTGAGTTATTGTCCTTAAATATTTTCATACACACATACATTCATATAAATTTTCCTTAATAAGGATTCAAATTGCTGTTAGATTTTAACTGTATTTCAACTTTGTTCTGTATAGAATATTAAAAAAAAAAATTTAAAATAAAAATAAGATAGAAAATAAAAATAAAGAATTTGTCTCTTTCTATTTTATATATGTACCTATGTATGTAGTGCAGTATATGAGAATAAAAATTAACATATGAATTGTGATATAATTTTTTTGAATTAAGTATATTATAAAATCAATAGAAAGAAAAGAGATAACAATATAGCATTATATCACGTGTCACGTGTGTTGTGCAATTTTTATATGTATAAAAAAAAGAATAAAAACAAAATATAGAAGAGAATAAGAAAACAGTTTTCTTTTTTCTGTCAAATGTTAGTTATTTTTTTTGTGTTTTTTTTTTGTATTCTATTTGTTTACTGAGTAATAAATTTTCCATTGTATTTAATGCGTTTGTATTAGTAAATTTATATTTTCTGTAATACATACTACCATATAAATAGGTGGATTGATATAAATCTATAGAAAAAGATATTTATGTTTTCAAAAGGATATTTTAATATATGTATGGGTGTGCGTAAATCTATTCATACATGTGTGCACGAATAGAAAACAAAATGCTGAATGTCCTTGCCATTAGGTTTAAATGACGTTGTAAATAGAATAAATTTATGGATTTAATTTTTTATATTTTTTATATAATATATCCATAAATAGATATGTGCATATATATATGTTATAAATTATTTCTATGCATTATATATTTACATACACATGTATATATATCAAGTTGATTTAAATACAGTAATGATATAATAATTTGAAATGAAATTTTTAAAGATGTTTTTGAATTATCGAATAATATTTTTGTCTCAATGGCATCAATGATGAAAATTCATATGGTTTATTTTCAACTTTGAGAATACACCTGAATAACACTATATTTATTTATACTTTACGTCTTAGCTTAGCTGAAATTAAATGTCGTATAGGGTTTTGTATATGAGCTGCTTTCGCAAAATAAATTAACCATTCAAGAGATTCAAGTTTAAAATTTTGGCTGAGAAATAGTCAAATGCTTTACATTTTCAGTACTCAACGGAGTAGTATCTTAGACCGTTTCGGAACTAAGGATGAACAAATTAGAATTTTTGTTGTGACGTATGTTGTGAATTATTTTGAATAGTTAGATCAAATTTTGATGTTGTTTGCAAAATTATTAGTAAAAAACAAACTATAAAAATACAAAAAGCACATACTTACATATATGGAAATTGAAATGAAATTTAACGTTGAGAACAGCCTGCGTTGCTGGCTGCGTTGCTTACAATCAAAATTTTAATCGCAAACATTATTGTTATCTTTTTTAATCGAATATGGTACGTAAAGAAGAAGATAGAGGACATTAACTAGACGAAAATATTCACAACAGTAACTACATTATAATTTATTATACGAAATACAGATTTTCAGTAAATTTTAGAGAAAGGTATTTTGTAGTTCATTTTCTTAAGAATTTTCAAAAAACGAGAAAATAAACTTGATTTATTTTTCCGAATGTGAATTTCATTTTTAATGTTAAAATAGAAAGTTCATATATTTTTGTTTGGAAAAAATTCACTGATGATTTATTGTATATAGTTAGGTACTCTGATATTTCTCTATAACCTAATCGGTAGAATGACAGAAAAATGGAATTTAATAATGTTAATTCGAAATTTTTTTTAAACTTATTTATAATAATAATTATTAATAACGTTTTTTCAGACAAGTACAATTTAAACAGGTGATAATATAAAGTTTAGGCCCCAATTCCTTGGACCCCGGACCTATTGTCTTCATCACATTCAAGGGCCATTGCACTGATGACAAAAAAAAAATCAAGGTCTTCGGTCCCGCCACTTCTGACGCTGAACCTCTTGTTTGCATCGTGCTTAAGAAACTTATATTAAACAATATGGAATAGACTAAGTATTACAATCTAGGTTTTTTTTGTGTACGATATGGAATATAATGTATTTTAGAAAAAAAAGTTTTTTTTACAATATGGAAGTCACGGTTCTACCTAAATTACTGTCAAGAACATAAAAAAACAAAAAAAAATCAGGAACATTAATGATTTTAATGTATACTGAAGAACAGTCTTAGTACGACAATAACTATATGTTCCTTTTATTTCTTTTATTAATTTTTTTTCATTTATCCTTGATTTTCTATCCAACTTTTTTTTTTGTGGGGAGTTCTATGTAGACACGGTCTTTTCAGATCTATTGTACTTCCCCATTTGTTGTCTTTGAATTGGACGTTTATGGTCTTGATGAACGCTATTACTGTTTCGATGTCAATTACAAAATTATCCGGTGTGTATTTCTGAAAATATTTGATGATCAATTACGAAAATCAATGTGTAACACTGAAGTGTTCAATTCATCATAACCTTACTGTATAGATGTGCTGTCAGTTTGCTTAGTTTGTGTTAACAATGCGTGATAAATATGATATAAATATTTTTTATGCATGTATGTATGTATATGTAAATATAACTATATCTATATTATATTAAATTTGAGAATTTTAAAGGATATCAATTCATATATCCATGCTACCATTCACAATTATACAGGTGTATATTGAAAAAGTGTTGTCAAAATTTAAAAACAAAAAAAAAAAAACAATAAAACAATATTTTCATAAATGTGTGAGGTGTGTATATTTGGATACTGCTGATTAGCATAATAATATAAAAAACAACAACAAGAGAAAAAAACTGGGAAACTTTCATTAAATAATTTGACGTTGCATAAATGTTTTGAGTGTTACTATGCAATAAATATTTAATACTTTAACCGATGATTGCGGCCTGTTATTCTTAGAAAGAAAGAAAAACTGCGATTTACTTGCATGCATGAATATTATGTGTTTTATATGTATATACATTGTAGTGGGTGGATTGAGATACAACTTACTTACATACATATATGTGAAAAAAAACTCTTTTGTTATAATGAAATTTATTGTAAAAATGAAAAATAAAAATAACACCAAAACTTTTGAGCATTTTGTTTAAAAACCAACATAAACAGAAATAAACAGAAAAGAGGTCCTTAAAAAAATTATTGAAAGTATATAATTTTAAATATTTGAATTTGAAATTGCTTTTGTTTTCTTTTTTGTATTTTTTTAAATTGACTAATCTAAATTGAAGTATGCTGTTGTGTTTGAATTTTTCGGTTTAAACGAGTACATTTTAGGAATAAAATAATATTGAGTTGTTGTATGCAACAACCTTAGAATCGTTTTCGATTTTTTTTTGTGTAGTTAAAAAGAATAAAAAATAAAAATACTAATTTTATACATATATAACATATATAAAATACTTACATATAAGTATATATGATTAAAGTCTTAGTCATGTTGTGTAACAATTTTTTACTGCACACTATTTTAAAATTTCAGTTATGTATGAAATCACTGAAATCACAGATTTATATAATTCCAAAAATTATTTTTACCTAGTTACCATTTCTTTTTCGCGGAAATGTTGGTTAGGACCATGAAATTTGAAATATACTTAAATAATATTAAAAAAAAAAATTAAATTTTGAATTACAAATTCGTTTTATGCTTCACTGCTGAAAGGTTTGCAGGACAATGAAGTAAAAGAAATAACTGATTGTTCCATTTTAAAACATTTTTTTTTTAAGAAAACGAAGTAAAAGGTAAATGCTTTCATAAATTGGAATACATTCTATCTTATGTATAAATACGCTAATAATGTCTGTAAAACTTTCCACCTCCATGAATTAAAGCAAAAAGCAGTGACATGAACCCAAAAATTGAAATGTGAAGCCTTTTCTAAATATTACCGCAAAATTTACCGATTGAGAAACAAAAAAAATAAAATTGATATTTTTTATGCCCACCTTTCAAATAAATAATTTATAGAAAAACATATAGCTATGTACCCATAAAGGAAAATTGTATCTTTAGAACAAGAATCAAATAAAATAATTTGAATATTAGCAAAACATTATAAAATCATTAAAATATGAAGCTTTTTCAAATTAGAAGTATTTTTAAAAGTTGAAATGGATTGGAAATACGCTTTGAAGAATATATCGATTCGGAATCTATAGACAAGATTGATTGATTAAGATTGTCAATACTGAAGAAACAAGGGCGAAAACTGTACAGGATTAAACTTTTTACTAAATAAGGAGCAGTAAAGATATTATCAGCATAATATATTCCATGGTAAGATAAAACTCAATAATGATAAAAATCAGTTTTATTCTGTATTAAATATTTATATGGATATGAGATAGTTCAAATTTTGGTTTAATATGGGTTTTATTTCTATGCCAATTGAGGCTTTATCGAGCAAATATAAAATATATTAGTTTTTTAAAAAATTCAAAGAATAAAACTATTACCAAAATATCTAATTAAAATAAATAAATTTAAAATTTCTTCTGCATGGTTTTACTAATTTTAATAAATAAAAAGAACTAATTCGATTTATTTATTGAAAATAATACATATAACTAGATAGATAATTATATCAATTTTGTATCTAATAATTATTATTTACAACTCCTGGTTTTATGCTTAATAAGCAGATATATATAGTCAGATATTTCAAAATTGATATGGACTTAACAGAGCACAGTATTAAGTTTATACTTATGAAGAAGATTAGTCATAAATATTTTAGGTTTTTGTTGTCATATTCCTAAACGTGCAGGAAAAAAATAATAATTGAAGAAAATGTGATAAACAAAAAAATTCGAGAAATATCATGACACAATTAATAATTTTGACAAAACATTTCCATATCCTAAGATAATTATTATAATATTAGTGATAATTGTGTACAATGTAACTGTTACAAATTTTGTATTCTCTTTTCTACATTTCAAAATCAGACCATAAGATTTAAATGAAAGTTATTTAATTAGTTATACAAATAAAAAAAACTATAAACCGTTAAAAAACAATAAATCCTATAATAATTATTAGGATTTAAATAAAAGTCAAATTAAAACAAAAACAATGTTCTTAATTTTGAAATAAATTAAAAATATTAAAAAAAAAAAATAAAGAAACCTAAAAAGTTGACTGACTCATAATTTCATATTATATGTGGCACACACTTTAATTAACCCCTAGCATATTCTTTAGAATATTTAAAATTTTCAAATAACAAAATATAAATAAATTTGAACCCCTTGTTGATGTTGGTGTCTATTTCTATTTAGTTTTCTTTTAATTTTCTATACACGTATTCACAATATACATTTATCTTTATACTTATACCGCCATTTAAAATTACTTGCATCATAAATTATATTATTAGCTCTCACCGTGATTTCTTCTCAGTCAGTACAGTACATATTGTTTATTTTATTTTATTTTTTGTTTTTATATTTGTTATAAGACCGACATAGTTGTAAAAAAAAAACAAAAAAAACTTTTACTTCTAACTTCTACTCTACCTTCTATTACCCTATAATAAAAACAAAAAAAAAACATTGTTATAATAATCAAAAAAAATTGGTAAAAATTTAAAAGTTAAAAAATCTCTGTAACCCTCTTAAACTACAATATATGTAGTTAAAGAGCTTAGCCGATTTTATGAATTTATTTTCGTTGTGCTTTTCTTTGTATTATATTACAGGGTGTTTCAATAAGAATATTAAAAATTTTTGGAAGGTAGATTTTCAAATCAAAAGTTTGGAAGTTTGTAATTTAATCAAGTAAATTTTAAAAATGTAATTTTCTTTCTTGGTTTTAATTTTAATTTTAATATAACTTTTATTTTAGTTAAAATACTTAATATGTTTTTTTTTTCTTAATTTTAGATTATCCAAATTTATTAAAGCATATATGATTTTGACTATTAATTTGTGTTATCTGACAATTAATATATGCTGAAAAATATAGCAATGTGCGAATAGTAACTATCTATTAATCGACAAGATCTGAAATAACGAATAAATTTTCCAAAATCACATTCGTTTTAAAAGCAATTTCGCATTAATATTTTTGCTATTCCTCGTTTTTTAATTTTTGAAATATTTTGTTTAAATAAATAAGGTTTTACTCACCTCAATTAAAACTTCATTGCCGAAACTGAGCTTCATGCAAATGTGTATATATGTACATTTTTTTTGCCCTGTCACAAAATATCCAAATTTCCTGGGATTTTTTTTTGACAGAACAGATTTTATCATTAAATACACATTTACAAATCTTAATCGATTGATTGGCGACTCTAATGTCAAAAATTTATCCAAAATTTTATATGTCGCCAATCAATCGATTAAGATTTGTAAATGTGTATTTGATGATCAAATCTTCTTAACTCAAATTTATTTGTTTATTTTTAACAAAATTTCAAGAAAAAACAACTACAAAAAAAGTTGGATTTCAATATCCAAATTACAAGTCAGTGTCATACAGGTATAATCACACAATTATTCTAATTGTATATGCATGTACCTTTGCTTGGCAAATTGTACAAATTATCTTCAAAAGTACAATTTATAAATTATATATAATATAACTGTATAAATTGTACTTTTGAAATTTACGCATTTCATCAATATGAAATTTATTTTATTCTTAAAAACGTTTATATTTTACGCATTTACAAGGAGGATAGAAAAAAAAAATTGAGTAAAAAAATGAAACAAATAAGAAAAAAACAAAAAATTGAAAATACTTATTTAGAGAAAAAATAAATTAAAAAGAAAATCCTTGACATTTAATTCAATTAGCATTTTAGAATGCACATGACTTAAAAAAATAAAAAATGAAGAAATTATGTACATTATATGTAATGTATAATAATTTAAATAGTGAACTAAAACACAATAGTTTTTTTATTATGTTTTTCTTATTTTCTTCATTTTAGTTTGTTTCTATTACAGAACATAGTAAGCTGCTGCTGAAACTGCTTACAATCGCGTTTTATATTTATTAACTTGTGTTTGTCGATATATTTTTTAAATTTAATAAAAAAAATAAATTATTTGTGTAATTAATTATATGTGTAGGCGTAAATATGTGAAATTATTACAAATATGTAATTATAAATATAAATAATGTGTGAAACTAAATTCAAGATTTACACTATTACATTACATTGGTATTGAATATTTAATCTAAAACATTTTTATTCGAATTAAAATTGTCGAAATGAGATTCTTTAAAAAATAACTTAAAAAAAATTAATTAATTAATTTCGGAAAGAAATTTGTTTTTTTTTTTTTTTTTGGTATAGTCAAACTTAATTTAACACCAAAGAAATTCAAAATTTTGTTTAAAAGGGTGTTGTTTCTGTTAATAAAATTATTGTTGTGTACATTGTTATCTAAATTCTCATAAACTGCATTTACAACAAATGACACTTGAGGTGTTAATAGAAAAATTACATCAACTATATGTGATATATATTTTAATAACAGTAACCAAACAACTTGAACAATATTTTCTTAAATCTAAAAGTTGACAGCTATTGTAATGTCAAGTGACATTTTCTATTGTCTGCAATTTGTCAATGAGAGTTTTTGTTTTGTATTCATTCTACTGCGAAAATTTTAAAATTATTTTCAAAATATATAAATTAATAAATGTATAATATAATTCAAGAATAAATAATGAGCTGCAATTAAGTATCTGAATAAATATATTAAAAATAAGTAAATTAAAAAAAAATATTTTAAGGGGAAAAAAATTAAACTAGGTATATACGTACATACATTGCATTATATTATATCAAAATGTAATTGAAATTGTTGTTTACGAAAATTTCGTTCTAGAACTATATAAGTAGTTATTAATATGTGTATGTAAGTAAATTAAATATTAATCTTTAGAGAACTTAGGACTTTTCAAAATATTTCAATTTCATGTTATTTGATCAAATAATTAATGATAAAAATATTTTTATCTATTCTATTGATATACTATATGCGAATCGTTGCATTATAGTTATTGCTATTAAATATAATCGTATTACTGCACTTTTATTAATAAAAGTGCAATCGCTGTTTAAAATATCATACTTAATTGTCCAGTATTAGTCTTTAAAATATTTACATATCTCAAGTATATTACACAAGTACATTAATAACTTTCTGAATAATCTTGTAATTTATTAAAAATTTGAATGTAAGGATCTAATCAAATCATGTAATCATGTAATATAAGATAATATTACATGTTTATCCTCAATCTTAACGTATAGTTACTAGACAAAATAGGGAAATAGACAAAAATTTAGGATATAAAATCTTAAGGATATAAAAAAAAAACGTGAACTTAAGAATATAAAAAGAAATCACATTGACTTACATGAGATAATGATAATAACAGCAATTATTTGCAGTATTGTAAATGCTGAATGCAGAATAAAAATTCACTTTGTGCAAATGGCAAGAAAACGTGTAAAATGTAATGATCCGCAAATATTTTTAACGTGTATTTATTTAGAATAAGCAAATTAATAATTTGTTTAAAGCAAAAACAAAACAAAAACATTAGTGACGAGTAAAACAAATAGAGTATCAGATACAATATAATTAAGCATATTTAAATTTCAATCTAAATGAATAAGGTAGAGGAATTTAACAATAAAAAATTTTAAGCTCAAAGAGTATTGTAACATTTTGTTGAATTCTTTTAGTTTTGTTTCTTTTAAAATTATTAAAATTAAAAACGAAATAAGTAACAACTTTTTTTTTTTATAAAAATAAAATTAAGTACCATCTAATAGTACACTAGTACAGCAATATAAACAACAAAGTGTGTTCACGTCATTAAGTTTACAATGTGACGTAAATTAATAATTATTGTACAATGATATACTAACTCTTGATTACCTCAAATATTTGCTATAAATTTGTAATACATTTTTTTTTTCCAATAATTCTCTCAATGTTTTGATATTAAAATAACAGTTAATTCTTATAAATTATTTAAATTATGTTTTGTAAGTTTTTGAAGAGTTAAATAAAAATATGATTACGCCAGATAATTCTGAAATAAATTTTGAATGTCAGAAAATAAAATATAAATTAAAATTATAATAAATAAAAAATTAATAGCTATATTATGTATATATAACTATACCGGTGTAGTTAGTTAAATAAGATTTCAACGATTACAAAATAGCAATGCAATTTTAGTATAATAATGATACACAAAAATATTTATGTTGATTAAAACTTAAATCTAATGATTTACAATCGTAATTGTTGTAAACTGGTGATTAAATATAAAAGTGAAAAAAAAAAAAAATAAATAACAAATTTCACCCTTTTGTTTAAAGTTTTTTTTTTTAATTTTAAGTCTATAATCAACACAAACAACCCCTCCACGTGAATAATTTCTAGTGACATAAAATTAAAAAAAAAAAAAAAACAGAATTGTTAAATAATGTTGTCGTTTTTAAATAATTTGAAATTTGCTTATAAAAAGTGATTCAATATTAAATTTCTCATAAAATACAAAAGTACTAGTTTTTTGTTAGTACTTACATCATTACAAAAATTAATTGAAATTTACTTAAATAAATAAAGGTAGTAAAATTTTATTATTGTACTTTTGACATTATTAACTTGCAATTAATTAATTGTCTAATTTGTTTGTTAATTTTGAATTGAATCTCTCAAATGAACTGAATATAAGTATAAAACTGAATTTCAAAAAGTTTAAAAAGAGTCAAAAAATAAATATTGCTTTTTGTTTGGAATTAAAAAATTCCAGTAAAGTTCTTTTATTGAATCAATAAATTTTAGTACCTTTGTTTTAGAAATTAATAAACTTTGGTACATTTTTTTCGAAATAATAAACTTCAGTACTCTTTTTATTGGAAATAATTAAAATTTAGTATAATTTTAGAAACTAATGAATGAGTACTTTTGATTTAAAAAGTAGTAACTTTTG
This sequence comes from Argyra leucocephala, assembly GCA_963942445.1. Classification (NCBI taxonomy): domain Eukaryota; kingdom Metazoa; phylum Arthropoda; class Insecta; order Diptera; family Dolichopodidae; genus Argyra; species Argyra leucocephala. The sequence goes on along the minus strand of OZ012679.1, from coordinate 111,697,971 downwards.
TCTTGAAAAATAACAAATTTTAGTATATTTGTTTTAGGAATTAACAAACTTTAGTACTTTCGTTTCACGATCTGATTTTTTTTTGTTTAATAAAGAAAGTTTTCTTTCTTACTTTGATTTTAACAGTTAATAAATAAATTTTAACCATCGAAAAGTACTTTAAAATATTTTAGTACTTTTATTTTAATGATTTAAGTAAAAAATATTCAGATCTTAGTTCTATAATAATAAATATTTTTTCAGAAGTTATTTAATTTTGACCCAGGAAATATTTAACAGATGGAAAATTTTTTTTTTACTTAAGTCTGTATAACCAATTGTTGCAGAAATTTGTGTAGATTCTTTTTCGAATTAGTTAATATTTTTATAATTGTTATACATATATGTATGTACTATATATGTATTTACAAAAATAAATTTATTCGAAGCAACCATCTCTGACATTGAACTTCCCTAAATATAGAAATGCAGTTTTTGGTACTTTTGTAAAATTTAAAAAAAGAAAAAATTGGTAACTCTTTTTTTTTTTAATGTTATTTAAAAAATAAAAGCGACCGTTATTTATTGTTGTTTTATTTTCGCAATTACATTTAGTAGAAGATAATTCAATTATAATAATGTGTGTTTTGCTGTAGAATGATGATATCACAAAACAAATAAACAAACTATATAATAGCCCAGATAAAAAAGAAAATAGAAACGCATTAAGGAAAAAATAACTACATTCAGAAATAATATACATAATATATACATATTGTACATACATACTACATAGATCTGTAAGTATAAAAAATGATTGAAAAGAAAGATGGCTGATATAAACAGTTATAAAAATAAAATTACGCTTAATCTATTCTGTTTTTATTTTGTATTTACATGAAATCAATATCTAAATTTAGCTACTTTAATTTATTAATGTGTATATTTTTTGTCTGCAATTCAATTGAATGTTTTCTAAAATTGTTTGAAAACAAAAATGTGAACTAAAAAATATATTAAAACTAATTATAGTGAATTTAATTAAAATTAATCGGTTCACTAATTTTTGTATGTTAAGTACTATAATTTAATTTTTAAAAAAGTCATTATAAAAAATAAGTGGAAGAGATAATTAAAAAAATGATTTGGGCGTTAAATAATTTAGCTGGTAACAATAATCGTGTTAGCAGAGCATTAGCTGTACGATATTCGGTAATACCATCTACATCATCATCATCAGTATCGTCAGCATCAGCATCATCAACAACAACAACAATGGATACTCAATCTACATCATCAACTATGTCAAATTCAAGTACAATATCTCAAGCTTCAATTGGGTCTACAACAAATTTAACTGAGAATTCCAAAATTATTTTGGCATTGGATAATGAGGAAACTGTTATGTGTTTTTGCAGGTAAAGACAAAAAAAAGTTTTTTTTATTTTTTTTTTTAAATACCAGCTTCAAAATATTAGCTTTTATTATGGTTATTTTTTTGTTAATAATAAAGTACTTAAATTTATTGTTAGAGAAGTGAATCCATTAACTCGTTTTCTACATACAAATTTGTATATATATTGCAGATTTTTTACAATATTTTTATCAAATCTGTTATCGGAAATATCAGCAAATATAATTTTGACGTTTACTTTGAGCGATAGAACATTTGAGCGAAAGTATTTGAATATTACAGCTGCAAAAATAATTAATATTAAATTTGAGGTTAATCTAAATTAAAATACAAGCTTTAGTAAAAATAATAATACTATTAACTAATATTAAAACTTCAGAAAAAGGTACAAATTTGAATTTTTACTTATCTATGTATATAATCGTATTAGTTAAATTATTAAATAACATCTTTCAAATAATCGATTCTATACCTAAATTTAATTAAATTGTACTTGTTTTTAATTCAATAGTAGTATGTCATAAGATCGACCCCGTTTATTAATTCCACCTTCAACCGATCTCAATTTAAATTTAATTTATATCGAAATGGCTTGAAGAATTTAGCTTAGTTGTGATACAACAACAACAACAACAACAAAAAATTGCAATTTAAATATATTATGTTTCAATTAATTTCTCCAACCACAAAATTAAGTTATTAAATTCATATCAGAGAGTTGTGGGTGGTTGTCTTTTTTTCATAAATTTAAAAAATAAATCTTAAAAAAAGGACATTGAAAAAAAAAATAAATTTTATAAAAACAAGAAAATCACTCTACCTACTCCACACCTCCTACTCACCACCTGGAATAATTCTCTGAAAATTAATTCAATAAATCATCCTTCATAAATTTCATCTTTTGTAAACTAAGATGGGTAGGTTGATTAGTTGGTTGGTTCGTGGGTTTTTACTTTTGGTATTGTTTTTGCCATTTTTTTTTTATCAAAATGACTTATTATCAAAATGAAATTTGATTAAAATTACCATCAGGAAACGAAACAAAAAAAAAAAAGATTATAAAAAGGAAATTTGAATTCAATAATTAAGTGAACAATATAGAAATGAATGTCTCATAAAAATTTAAGAGACACTTTAAGATTTCCTTTGAAATTTTAGACATTTTCATTTAAAATAACAACAAAGGCTATTTTATTTCAATGTTTTTATTATTATTTTTTTTATTTTATGTTGGGGTCTCTTAATTTAAGAATCCGAAAACAAATTTTGTTTTTTTTTTGTTTTAATTGTTTTCATATATTTACTACAGTTATTTGCAAAAGTATTAGCACATTAGTTGATTTACAAAATATTTTTCGTTTTTTGTTTTATAAATATCCCAAAATTAGATTCCAAACTTATATTTTCGTAGTTTTTGGATTTGAAAAGTTAAGGTATTGAATACTGATAAAAGTTATGTCAGAATAATTTAGTGTAGTATTCTTTAAATATGATGCGGGACGAATGCCGACTTTTCCATATCCCGCTTTTCTTAAAAAAATCCAGCTTTAAGTGTATTTATACAAAGAATATTTATTTTAATTTATTGTATGTATGCATGTATTTATAGCCGCTTTTGGATACAAAAAAGTGAAAAAAAACAGCTAAAAAAGCGGGATTTAGAAAAGTCAGCATTCGGGACAGACCCCTTTAAATAATTAAAACTTTTGAGGTAATTTCATTAGTGAGATATTTAATTAACTAATTTTTAACTAATGAAGTGTTACATTATCATAATTTTAATTATTACTTTTGTATTTTTTGTTTTACTTTGTCCCGGTTGGTTAAATAAAATAGATTAGAATAGAATAAAATATGAAGAAATGTTGTGTATATATATGGTACATGGTTCGGGGTATGGCTTGGTGCATGTTTCGGTGCATGATTCGGTGATACATAACACAAGAGACAAGTTGTTAATGAAAATTAAAGTGTCTTAAAACTTTATCCAGCACCTGTATATGTATTATGTTATAAATGTTATTTTTTAATTTAATTAAAAGTGTAATGAACAAAAAAAAACAACTAATATTTAAAAAAAAAAATTCAATTAAGTCAACATCATAATGATGCTCATTACATAATCTAATACAAGTAGCACTAAAAATAGCACTAAAATATTGGTAAAATCCAGTTCTAAAAATTATAGTAATAAGCTTTGTACTAATGTTCTATTTTGCACAAAATCTTTCGTTTTTTCATCTTTGTTTGAAGAGAACATTCTTTAGTTCTAATGAATCGTTAGGCTACATTTGATAATTATGTCTTTTTTCAAGTTTTGTGTCATACATTTAATAACTAACTACTTATAGTCATATTCTTTACAACAATACAATTTTTTTCACTTTATTTTCAATTCTATTAGTATTTTCTGCCTTATGCCCCATTGATAGGGTTACAGAACAGTCATAATAATAATTAATGTTTACTTATATATATATAAGTTAGAATCAGTGAATTTTTTTTTTAATTTCTTTCTGCTTCGGTTACATTGCCATTTGAAATTAGTTAGCTATAACCTTTATTTCACAGCTTTAAAACCAAAAATAAAGCAAACCATTCAATGTATAACATATACCTGAAAATGTGAGCTTAAATTTTGATAACTTCTAAAAGTTGACTTGTCTATATAGTTATATACAAAAATATATCATACAATATATATATGTATATGTATATTTTGCTTTGCATCAGGTTTCAAATACTACAGTATTACAGGAAATAAAAGAAAAATATTTTGTTTTAGAGATAGAAAAATAAAAATGTGGGATGAAATTAAAAGAGCAAACCAAAAAAAAATAATATCAGGTAATAATAAATAACGAAAAAAGACAAAATAATATAAATTCTAAAATTAAGAAAAAAGGATGTAATTTTAAGAGAAAGAACCAAATGTATATTATATAACAAAATAATGATGACAATTACCTTAGAAACGGTCTTTTACTAAAATATCATCTCATCCTATTGAATTTTGTGTTGTGTGATTTATGATTTAAATTTGGAAAACTGTTTGAATTTTGAATAGAAAATTTATTGTAAATATAGAAATATTATAAATGTAAGCAAAAAGTAAGTTTTAAAAATAAGAAAAAATTAAATATTATTTTTTAAATTTTTTTACTTTTTGATTCAAATTTTGTATTTTAAAGAACTTGAAATTGATATTTTAGGTATTTGTTGTTTATTATTATTATATATTTTTTTTATTTATTTAAGACTTTTAGGTTAATTAAAATTTTATCCAAATTAAATGCATGAGAAACGATTTGTCGTAGTGTGTAATTTATCTGAGTTAAGTTCTAATCGCTATATGTTGGATGATTGTTCAAGTATTACATAATTGTGTTAATGTATAAAAAAAATAAGCAATTATTTGTATAATACTGAGTAAATTAAAACTCAACTATAAGATACCGAATTCCACTCGGTGAGAAAATCGATACAAAAGTTTTGTTGAGCTCTGCACAGAATATTTTAAAAACCAGAAAATAACCAATGATTCAATTGTTTTAATAAAAACAGGTAACTAATGTAGCTTTTATGCTTTCACTTCTACACTCTTGGTGAAATTTTATAAACATTTTCAAAAAAAAAAAATAAAAGACTTTTACAAAATTATTTTATTCCGACACGTGCTTCGACCTTACGGTCATAATCATGGATCATAAATGGATACAAAACATAATAATACAAGCATTAAATACAAAAAATTTTAATGAATTTAAAAAATTTAATCAGGTAAAGATTTACATTTGAAATTCAAAATTTTAATTTAAAGTGAACTTAGATTACAGGTAACAAATAATAAATTTATTGATAATTGAAAACACAATCATAAATAGCAAAAGAATTTAAATTATTAATTTCTATTTAATTTGAAATGTTGTGGTTTTCGGATATACAATGTGTCATTTAATCCTGTTATTGTTTTCCCTTGTTGTATACACATTCTATGTTCTTTCTATGCATTTCAATATGTAAATCTTTACCTGATTAAATTTTTTAAATTTATTAAAAATTTTTGTATTTAATGCTTGTAATATTTTGTTTTGTATACATGTAACCAATGTTTTAATTAATTATTTTTATTTGATAATTGGAATAATTTTAATATTTCACTTCTTAATTTCTTAAATTTTTTTTTGTTCTTTTTTAGTTTTTCTAATTTTTAATTATTTCATTTTGCTCATTTACTGAATTTTTTTTTTATGTGTGGATGTTTAAATTAAGAAAAATATAATTAAATTTAGTATTAAAAATAACTTGAAAACTATCGTGGCATACAAAAAGTAATTTCTTAATTATGTAAAATAAATTAAATGTATAGATATGCTCACTTTAACAATTTTAATAAATCAATCTCAACTTTTCAGTAAAATTCTAAAACCATATAATGAACTTTTTTCGAATCATATAATTGTGCCAATCATAGCTTTAATCTGAAGAATTTTATTTTTAAAAAAAATACAATTTTTATTTTGCAATTAAGCTGTGTGTATTGATCTGTATATTCATATGACTTACTTACTTACTAAAATTTACAACTGAAAATGTCAAAAAAACTAAACCCAGTTATGCTCAAGTAAAGACATGAAGCTCTAATAACAACATTTAAAAAAGGAAAATTTTTTTGAAGTCATTCTATAAAGTAGGTCTTGGGGATCAACGTTTTTAACAGTGAAGTCGAACGCTTGTGTTTAAAATTTTGCATTCTATAATGCTGGCTTTGACGTCAAATTGGATAATTTATGAAAACAATAAAAATAAAGAAGAGTAATAATAAATAACATTCTCTTTAGTGTTAAAATTTTTTAGCACCGAACGCTAAATATTTTTTAAAGTCGGCATCAAAATGGACAATCTTTGACAATCTAAATTTTCAACTAAAAAATATTTAAATTAATTAAAATGAAATATATACATATATATGTATATAAATTATATTTTATCTTTGATATATATATATTTATATTTAATTAGAATTGAGTTGTCATCATTTAGAAACATTTCGAGTTGAGTTGGCTTATTTCAAGACATTCCAAAGACTAGGGAAAATTTCAAATTAATCAATTTAAGTTCTAATTTATACCGGGTGTTCCAGAGCAGAGTATCAGCTTTTTAAGAAGGGGAGAAGCCGTTATTTTAAAATTTAATTTTTTTTTTATTTAGCTAAATCAAGAGTGCTCTATCGATTGGTCATATTCTCAACTTCTGATAAGAACCCGGAAAAGGGTTTTTTAATAACAATTCCTATTATTAAAATATTTACGGAATAAAAACCACTTTTAATTGTTAAATTTTTTAATTCATTTGTCATTAATTTTATTAAATTAAATTTTCGTTATTTTTCAAAATAATTTTTTTCGTTCACACTTTAATTGGCAAAATTTGTACAAATTTTGCACAAATTTCTCTAAATTTTCTGTAGGTATGTTTACGAGCAAGTTGAATGCGAAATGATTCAACTCAAGCGAAGCCAAATGGAGAGGACAAGGAGATTATATATCTCCCAGCAATTTAACATCTATGCTGTACTCTGGAGATGATGAAGCAGTTGGTGGCATAAGGAGAGGAGGTGTCGGTATTATGTTAAGTCGCAATGCTAGACGTAGTTTGATCACCTGAGCCCCAGTATCCAGAAGGCTTATCACTGCCAGGTTGAAATCTCGAGTAAGAAATATTACATTCATCCAGTGTTATGTTCCAACTGAAGATGCAGATGAAGAAGAAAAATCCATTTTCTACACGCAGCTAAGTACGATTTATGACAATGCTCCAAAGGCTGACATAAAGATCATTCTGGGCGATCTTAACGCCAAATTCGGGAGTGAAAATGCAAATCTAGAGAGAGTCATGGGGAAACACGGAATAGGTGTAAGAAATGGCAATGGAGAGCTGCTCATTGATTTTTGTAACTCACGACAACTTACTATTGGTGGAACCCTATTCTCCCACAAAACTTGCCACAAGAAAACATGAATATCCCCGGATAGTCGTACAGAAAACCAGATTGATCGTATAATCGTACAACAGAAATGGAGGAAATCGCTCTGCGATTTAAGAAACAAAAGGAGCGCGGATGTCTGTAGTGACCACCATTTGGTCTTCGCGTATATGCAGTTGAGGACGTCAGCTGTCAATCGACGTATAATCGGACCGGAAAGGAGAGGATATTTCAATGTGGAAGCAATAAAAAATCCCACCATATGTCGTAATCTGGTAATCAGCATCAACGACAAAGTAACAACATGGATGGATGTAAATGAGCAGGATGTCTCCTCTATAGAGGTTATGTGGGATAATACCAAAAAAGCATTTACAGAATCCGGTTCCGAAACAGTACCTTCGCTATCTACCCAAAGAGATCCATGGATATCACAAACCTCATGGGATAAAATTGCTGAGCGTAGTCTTTAAAGAGGAAAATCAATGCTGAATCCAATCAGCATAAAAAAGAAGAATTACGTTTGCAGTATAGATTAGCACATAAGGCTGCACAGAGGAGTGTAAGACGTGACAAACGGAAAAAAAAGAGATCTGAGAGAAAGGAAGGTGAGAGCAAAACTCTTTACAAGATTACGAACCAAATTGTCAAACGTAACAGTAAAGAGCATCAAACAATCTTGGACGAGAGTGGAAGGCTGTTGGTATCTATGGATGATCAACTGCAAAGATGGCCGGAGCATTTCTGCAGATTGTTAAACGAGCAATTCGTAGAACATGTACGTAGAAATGTATCCACAAGCTCTTCTATGCCAACAATGCTGGGTATCGATGTGGGAGCCCCAAGTATAAGCGAGATAAAATCAGCAATTCTTCTTTTAAAAAACAACAAAGCAGCCGGAGTAGATGAGATACCGAATTCCTAAAAACTGATCCAGATGTATTAGCCGATATTTTGTTACTTTTGTTCCAGGCTATATAGGAGCAAGAAAAATATCCAAACGAATGGAAGGAAGGAGTTATTGTCAAAATACCAAAAAAAGATAACCTAAATCATTGCAATAACTGGCGAGGTATCACTCTACTCTCAGTTTTCTCGAAGTAAATGGCTAGAATAATACTCGAAAGGATTAAAGGCAGAATAGACTACACTCAAAAGACACCAAGCTGGTTTTCACAGTGGCGATTCGTGTAGAGATCACATCAACACATTACGAATAATTCTTGAACAACAAGCCACTGAATTTAAGGCACTGAGAGTATATGAAAGCCTTTGATAGATTAAACCGAGAGTATATTTGGGAATCGCTTAGTAAGAGAGGCATTCTAGAAACATTTATAGCTTTAATTAAAGAATCCCACAAAGATGCAAGATGTCGCGTTTTACATCGAGGACTGCTAGGGTTGGGTTCGAAATCAAAGTCAAAATTACAAAATCAAAATCCCAAAATCAAAATCCCAAACTCAAAATCCCAAATTTAAAATTCCCAGTGTTAGAAAATGCCAATATCACAAAATCCCAATGTTACAAAATCCCAAATTACAAAATAATAAGTTTTATGCATTTAAAAATTAAAAATTTACTTAAAATTAATCGAGCTATAATATAGTCATTTCTATTGCTTTCTATGTTACTGTTATCTAGAAAAATCTTTTTGTTTTATGTATAAGTATATTAGAAATATAAAGTAATATTAATTAAATGTTTGTATTCGTAACCTTAAGTTTGAATAAAATTCTTCAAAAAAATAATTAAGGTAAATATTATGGAAAAAGGACCAACCTTGATTTTTGACTTCAACTCTAAAATGCTCCAAATTCAAAATCTCACATACACATAAGCATATATTCATATATATATCTCTCAATATTCGCGGGTTTTCCATTCACAGATTTCATTATTCTCGTTTTTGTTTTTAATTTTCATATCCATGTGTATTTCAGTCTACTGGCCATTTAAATTTATTTTATTTCATCTGTACATCATAAGTAAATGTAGCTTGTTTAATTTAAAGTAATTTAATTAAAGTATGTTAAATTATTTTAGAGAAAAAAATATGCAAATTAGATTATTATAGTTAAATATAGTTAAACTTTAACAATACTTAGATAGGTATCTGCAATTATTGTCTCAAACATTCTATAAGGGTAACATTACATCTCTTGTAAGTTGTAATATAACGTAGTGCCTTGTAATGCTTGAGTATTTTCGTTCACCAATTGATTTAAAAATTAAATTTTGAAGAATTTTTCTGTTCTCATCGAATGTAGTTTTAATTATAACTAGATGATGATTTCAGAAGTAGACTATTCGATTTTATTTTATACAATAGAACATTTATAAAAAAGCCTATTAAAAACAAAATAAGGATAATAGCAAGCCATAACAGTGAAAATAGTCGAATATTTTTCTCTTAAGGTGCCTATTATGTATTTCGATAACGATTACGATTTGATCGAACGAAATGTCAAAATGCAAAATTGCCATTATGTATTTCGATATCGTTCAGAAATTGTCGACGAAATCGACAAAGTTTGCTTGTTTTTTTTAATCTGCAATTTGAACTTGATAGCGTTTTTCAGCACTATCAGAAATTGAAAAATTTAACCCTGCTGAAATCATTTTATTTATAAAAACTTATAATTTTATAATTTCTATTTGATTTAAATACTTCTTACTTATTTTCAACTTAAAAATTTCAAATATAACACTATTGTTTTGTTTTTTTTTCGTATAATAATTTGAATTTGACAGTTTAAGAATCAAACATATGTCATTTTCATCGTAGATTTGAATTCCACAATGGCAACATTTTGAAACACTTTCGACCAAATTTTCATCGAAATACATAATGGCACTAACTATTACAGTCGAATAACTTTAACGATGAACGATTCGATGAAAGTCGATCGAAATACATAATAAGCACCTAATTTTACTGATATGCTTATCATACAGATACGCGTGCAAGTCATGTTTTTTTTTGTTGTTTAAATAAAAAATATATAATAAAAAACTATAAAAGTTCGAACATCCTCCGTTTAATTTAGTTCATTTTTGTTTTTTTTTGCTCGTTTAATTTAGTTATTATTTTTATAGGTATGTATGTGTTTAAGATGGCAGTTCAATCAAAGATATTTTGACAAAGAATTTTACAAAATATTGAATGTAAAAAATCTTGAATATCTAAAATTTGGAATTTTATCTTGAAATAACATATTTTATATAGCAAAATAATTCACTGCTAACTTTTTGGTCGAAAAAATATTTTTTGTTTATGTTTTCATGTTTTCATGTTAACGATGTCAGAAGAAAAGTAGGGTTATAATAAAATGGAACAAGTATTCGAAGGGGGATAGCTCCTATTAGAAAAAGTAATATTTTTATTTAATGAAACCTTTTATTAAGTTCACTGTGCGAAATCTGGTATAACATTTTAGATAGTCTTTACTTTGACAGTCTTTAAAATACAAATACATATGGCTAAGAACAATTGAGATAAATATTTAACAATATACTTACATTTTGAAAATTATGTAAAATTTCATTATTAAAAATTTATTTTGTACTTTTTTGTTCAGATTTATAAAAAAAGGTTTATTATTTTTAAAATTTTATAGTGTTTTTTTGAAAATTGAATTTTTTTTATTAATTTAGTACTTCCGATGTAGGTGTTGATACTTATAAATTCGTAAAGTTATATTATTATGTCTATTAATTTCTTTTAACGATAAACTCTATCTTTTTGTTTTTAAGATATTTTTTTGACGATAAAAGAATGGATCCAAAAAAAAACAGTACAAAATTTCGTCAAAAATTCCAATTATATTTAGATGAACATTTTTTATTTTTATTTTTGTGAAAGTGTAGGTGTCGTTCACCTATTAAAAATAAATGTTGGAAATATTTTTCCTGATAATTGAGAATGTTATTTAGAATATAATTTTTGGAATGGAATTTGTTTGGAACTGATGTTGAAATTTAATATATATCGCTGCTCTCATATTCTTTATTTAAAAATAATAATGAAAAAAATGTGTAAAACAAGTTTTTTGAAGGAGGACATGCGAACGAAATAGAAATTTCCAATTTAATTCTAATGAAGGTATTTTGAGAATGATAAAATTGAAATTGTATTTTTTTTTTTTTGCTATGTGTATAGTTGTTTAAAATGTATATATACCTATATATATAAAAAGTTGAACTCCTAATGAAAGAAGTATGTTGCTTGTGATTTTATTTAAAAAAAATATCAATAAGAACAGAAACGATCAAATTTAAAACTAAAAATTATTCACAAAGGTAAAAAAGATAAAAATCAAGAAAAATACACAATTCTTCAAGGATACGAAAAAAAAAATATAATTCAAAACATACGCCACAAAAATTATTGAAGCAAAATCAGACCATTATAGATATACACTGACTGTTTGAGTGTCGTAAAATCAACAATTTTATACATTTTCTTTTACGCATATATATACATCTATATTTATATTTATGTAAGTATTTCATATTATATCCAAGTAAAAAACAAAAAGTACAATAATAGCTTATATTAATTATTTATATCTTGTCTAAAAATAATCAATTGTATTAAAACAATAAGTGATTAGATTAGCATTCAAATTATGACACTTAAGATGGGCATGGGTTAATATTTCATTCAATTGAAATGATGATTTAATTTCTATAAATAATCAATAAGCAAAGGAAAGAAATTTACTGAATATACAAAATACAAAAAAACTTGAATAGTTTACATTTCCAGTTGAAAAGAGGCCAATTACTTGGTTGAACATTCATATTCGATTAAATAAATAAAACACTTCAATGTAAATTGTGTATATACATTTATAATAATTTACTGTTATTTATATTTATTAATATTATGTATCTTTTGTGCATTTTTCTTTTTGTTATTCTTACATAATTTTATATTTCTCATCTTCAATCATTATGACTCTCAATTTTATTTTTTTTTTCACCCCACATCCTTTCTACATTAATAAATTTAATGTTTTTTATGTATGTATATTGTATATTGTATTTGTAATCGTGACCGTTATCTTCCTACTTATTATAATAAGCTTTATTAAACCGTTATCTTATTCTTTTATTCTATTATAAGGATAATAATAATGGTCGGCATATAATGCATCATCCTTACACTTTATATTTATAATGTAATAATAATAAAAATAAAGAAAAAAAAACAATATGGGAGGAACCATCAATAAAAAGTGAAATTCATTTTTGTTATATTAAAGAAAAAAAAAATCAAAAAACTTTTTATTACATGTTCTAGAAAAGTTTTTTTTTTTTTTTTTTTATAAATCTTGGCATAATAATATTAATTCATTTTTGTTTGTATATATATATAAGTTTGTATGGACTGGTAGGTAAACACCAAAAATAAATCCTGCAGGACAAAAACTAATTTCTTTGTGTGTTTAGTATATATACAAAAAGAACAAAAGAAAGTTTTTGTTTTTTTTTTTATATTTAGAGCTTATATACACTTATATTGTATACAGGGTGTCAGTTAACTATACTTTCGCAATTTTAATAGGGAAAAACATATACATATTTTTATCGAATTATTCCGCCTAACATTCATATTCAAGTTTTTCTTCACTCTACATTTATTTATGTATCAAATCAAGATGAAATGCTCCGAAATTAATTTTAGGAACCCACTGATCTTACCCACATCTAATATGTTAATACGCTAATAATGTATGTAAAACTTTCCACTTCGGTGAATTAAAGCAAAAAGCAGTGACAGTAAATTTTTTCGTTCATCTTTCAAATATTATTATTTATAGAATAAATATATCCAAGTTCTAAACCCATATAGGAAAACTACAAGAACCAACAGCAAAACATTATAAAATCAATAAAAGATGAAGCTTTTTTAAATTAAAAGTATTTTTGAAAGTTATAAAAAATTAAAATAACTCAAAAAATGAAGTGCATATTAAAAGTTTTAAAATTTTCCATGGTTTGTGTCTTTGAATTAGCGAAAAAATACAACAAGTAATATATTATATATCCACTTCTCCAATTTTATGTCATAGACACAAAAAAAAAAATCGACCAAGAATAACTAGTGTATGTTTTACTTAATGATTGTTTCATTTGACTCGTGTAGCTCCAGTTTCGAATCACAATAAAAAATCTATTTCTAGTCTTATTTTGTTTATTCTATTTAACTTTTTCTTCTTGATTCAAACTGTAATCTACTATATAAAAGTTCCTTCATCTAATATTTTGAAATTTCATTTACAGCATAATTATTTTAATCGTTGAGTACAAATTCATTTTGATTTCATCTTTAGATCTCTTAGTTTATATATGCTTTTTCTCGGTTACTTTAGTTAGTATCTGATCCTTAATTCTAGTAAAACTATAAATTTTTTAACAATAAAAAATTTCAATTTGCCTAAATGATTTAATTATATAACAGTTATCAAATAGCTTGTATATAAATTTTCGAAAAGAAAATATCCTACGGATTATTTTTCGAAACAAAACAAAAAATAAGAATTAAAAAATATTAGAGTAGAAAAATATTATAGAAAAGACAACAACCTGAAAAAACTTAATATGTCATCAGTGATTTGGAAGCAAAAAAAAAAACAATAAAAGAAGAACAAAAAAAAATTATTTTTGAATGTCCTTTTATTTTTTAATATCCTTGATGAATATTTCTGTTTTCATTAACTAAACTGATGATAATATGAGTTGTTTATAAAGGCATAGAAGTTGTTAAAAACAGAATTTTATTTTTATTTTTAGAAAATTTTGTGAACATGTGGATGTGATGTATAAGATGTGATGATATTGATGATGACATTTCTACTTTTCTTCTCATTTCTTAATTTTCATTACTCTCATTCTGTCTTTCTTATTTGCTTATTTTTTTTTTTTTTGCTTGAGGTCTCTCTGTTTTCATTGTGTTATTTGTATGCGATTTTGTCTTTTGATTTAAAAAATTAATAAACCAGAATTGTTTTTGTTTTATTTTTTTATTGTTTTTTTTTTTTTTTTTTTCAAAGTTAAGTCCATTTTAAATTTTGAATTAAAATTAAATTCAGGCCATTGACCAAGTAGGTCTTTAATGACGTAAACTCATTCTTAAAAGCTCGTAAAGTAATTTTTAATGTTGGAAAGAGGGGAGAATGGAAATTTAGTTCGCACATAATAAATTAAACTTAACAAAGAGAGTAAAAAAGAAAGAAGATTTTCGTTTTTAATTTTTTTTTATTTCAAACTTTTATAATTTACATCATATTTTGTGGTTCCATTAGGTTAAAAGATACAATATTATTTTGGCAATAATATTGGCAACAAACTTCAGAGCTTGGCAATTAAGAGAGGTGCTCGTAAAGGTAAAACACATTTTTCAACCGGCGGTCAGTCTTATGAATAAAACATTAGAATAAATTAAACTCATTAACAATAGTCATTCATTAGGCCGAGGATATAAAGCTTATATGTGATAGTCTAAATGATGTTCAACATTTGATTGATGAAGTTAACCGGGAAAACAAGCTTCATGCAACATTACCATCAAAAAGACAAAAACTATAATAATGAAGAGAATAATTTTACTAATATTGACCGTGTTACGACAGATAATATTCGAATATGTTGATGAATTTTGTTTGATGGCTTGAGGAGAATTGAAATCTGGATAAGGGGATTAAAGTGTAAAATAAAAGTGGAAAATTCTTCATTTTGAAAATATAAAAAAGTACTCTGTAATCGTGACATAAACATTAAAGTCTGATTGCATTATTTCAAATGTTATATGTTTGGCCCCAGTACTTTTGTATGGGGTAGAAACTTGAATTCTAAAAATAAAAATATTAAGAAAATTTGGATGCGTATGAAATGGAGTCCTACTGACGTTAGCTTGTTAATAACTTTCGTAAATGGATTCACAAAATTTGAGGATCTCAGAATGATAGACAACTACTCCAAGTTATCAATATTGGAAAGCCAAGATACTTTGGCCATATATTGAGGAATGAAAAGAACGACCAGATCTAATTGATTATCGCAGGAAGAAAGAAGGCAAGTACAATATTGGTAGAAAACAGATGTTCTGAATAAGAGACATTCTAATGTGAACCAAACAGAAAATAATTAAAGATTTTTTCCACGCAGTCAGATGGGCATATATATTTGTAAAAAAGGAAATCCACAACAATAACAACTCCAAATGATCGCTTAGTTTTCAGTAGTAGCAGAATAAGATTTGGCTCAAAAACTTTTAAAAATTTCTGGTTTGTGTTGATTTCATGAATAATTTATAATTTTTAAAATCTTGGCACAATAATAAGAAACAAAAATTAAGTACCAATGACAGTTTTTCACCTAAATCTGGAAAATCAAAAATATTTTTAGATTTATATCTACCATCTATACATATATCATTATGTACTTCTATCTTACTTAGATAGTTGTGGTTGCTTAGCCGAATTATTTATATCAAAAATATTCATTATAATAACTACTATTTATTATACATTTGACTTTTTTATTTTTAATATAATATACAACACATTTATTAGGCGAGAGACTCATGATTTATTTCTTAGGTGACAGTCTAAATCATGATTTAAGATTCAAAATGTTGAACGCGTTATCCATATGGTAGGGTATGATATTTTGTAGGTGTATGATACATGGTGTATGATGGTGATGATTATATATTATAAATGCTTATTTTTACCTTGAAGCTATGAAATCACAAACCTCATTTGATCTATTGTACTTCCCCGTTTATTATCTTAATTGCAAGTCTATGTCCTTGATGAACCTTGTTGTTGCCCCTATTATATTCAGTGAATAATACAAATTCCAAGTAATTAAAATTTAAAACAAATTAACTCTACAATTCAAATTATTGGGCTTAGATCTGGAGCCCTAGAACAATTTTTTGCGCAGTTCAGTCAGACTTCTCCTACTAATTTCGAACAAAATATGCCATTGGGAGGAAAAACCGTATATACATATTTATTAAATATTATAGATGTTAAATTAATTATTAAAATTGATTATCAGCAAAAAAGATTTAAGATTGTTATCTTGGGAAAAGTAAATAAAATAAATAGTTAAAGAGACAATTTTTTTTTCTCTTTCACGGAGGTGGCCCTAATATGTCAGGATCGGCATATAGTCTTTAAGCCCTTTATGCCCTCCTCCACCCTCAACTTAGTCGACTCTTTTGATAAACCCTTTTGATTGAGGGTTCTATCCTGCAGAAACTTTCTGAGGTTATGTAGTGCGTTTCCAATAACCTGAGTCTCAGCCTTGAAAGAGCTAGGCACTCTCCTACAACATGTGTGGAGGTTTCTTCCTCTTCCAGACAGTGTCTACAGATTGGATCGTCATTTAGTGGTAGTTTACACATGTCCTTATACATGTGGTTATGACCAGTAAGTATGCCCACTGTCTTCCTACAGTCTACTCTATTGAGAGTTAGCAGGAAGTTGGTTATTTGTTTTTGGTATATATATTTGGGAGACTCTGTGGCATTCAATACGCTCCCAAAGAATGATTTTTTCTCTCTTCAGGGTGAGATGGACCATTAATATTATTAATAAAAATAATTAAAAAATCTACACACACACTTTGAAAATTATTTTTTATAACTTGTAAATTTAAATAAGTTTGTTTAAATTTTGTGAAAAGGTGAACAATATATTTGCATACATTTAGGAAAATTATTTGAATCAAAAATTTAAGATATAATAAGTAATGAACTAGGAGTAAATTTATTAATTTGTTATTTTGTACAATAATCTTTGTATTTTTTGTTGAAATTTTTAAAACACACAGAGAAATGTGAAGCAATATGTATAAGTAATGAAACAAAATAGAATAAATCATTTTAAATCAATCAATCTGATTTAACTAAAATAAGATATAATCGAGAAATTAAAGTGTGTTTTTATTTTCTACCAAATAAAATAAAAAAAAGGAAGTATGAAACAACATAGCGCTTCTACAAAATTACAATTTTCATTAGTTTGATGGAGAATTGATAAAGAGCATGAAAGGAAAGGAAATATTTTTTGGAAATAATTATTTTATCACCCAATTTAACATTATTTTTTTCCACGAAATTCTAATTAACATACATATATCTAATACATATCTATAACTCTAGTGTAATTTCTATATACGTAACTAGTTATTATAGAGAATAAAAGGGTTTTCGGAAATTGATTAGAATTTTTAAGAAAGAAAATAATATACATAACCAACACATTTGTATAGTATATAGATATTCTTAATGATTTTAAAATTTTTTGTTTATTATTTTTTTCTTAAAAAGTTACAACTTAATTAAGAAAAAAAATTTTTTTTCGAAAAGTTTTCACTTAATTTTATATAAGTTAGTTATTATCCTTATAAGTTTACCATTTTGATTTCAAATTTATTATTATTTTATACAGGAGAACCACGATAGCACTGTCATATTTAATACTGCGAGCAAACACATCGGAAATCTATTAGAGACGAAAACTTGCTACGTTTTTGTGCAATATTTATCAACATTCAATGGGATTAGTATAACCTGACACCGTTAGAAAATAAAATAACAAATATTCTGTTAGTACAGTAGATAAAACGGGTGTCGAGACAAAATTGCATAAGAAAAAATTACAAATGGACAAAATTACATATTTAAATGTTCATAAAAAATTTAAAATTATTTGGTTTTGTTATGCTATGAAGGTACTTTTCTTATGAAAGTTTTTCCCATATGTAATTTTTTCTTATGTAATTTTGTCATGTAATTTTGTCATGTAAATTATAAAAATTAAAATACATATCAAAAAACTAAGTTAATAAAAAAGTTAATAAAAATAGTTGTAAAGTTAAGAAATAAAATAAAATGAAAAAAGAAAAATAATCAAAGAATAAGAAAAGAAAAACATTTACTTATTGTTAAAAAAAAATTTAATTTAGCATTGACTTACATGAAGGATTCTAGTAATTTGATCTAATCTATCATATTCTGTAGGATGAAATGGAACATCACAACTGCTCTGAGATTATTCCAACTTGCTCTTTCAATCAGAAAATTTTGATTTTCAGGGGCTAACGTTTTACCTGATATTATTTGGTGGATAACAGAGACGTCTGTCATTACAATAGATCAAATAATGACTTTATAGCCAATTAGTTTAAGATAGTGGGAATAAGGTTGAAGTCTCTATCTCAAAATTATATTCCAATCAGTGGAGGGGACCATAATTAAATGGCATATTCAAGAGTAGGTCTCAAATACGTATCATAAAGGTTCATAATCTAATTAAGTTAATTATAGATAATTATTAGATTTACTAAGCTTTCTTTTAATATTACTTCGTTCTTTTTTCTTAATTTTAACTCTATTTTTCGCGGTCTGATTTTTTTTTTACCAATTTGTGATTTTATGTATTGCTACTCATTTGGAATGCATGTTACTTTGAGAAACCCTAGGACCCTAAAATTATAATATACAAGATTTATTCGACTCAGTGAAACTTTTTGACCTGAGGGATATGAGGTATATTGAAATGAACAAAAATTGTATGGAAGTTTACTTTTAGTCTTTCAAGAATTACAGATTTTTAAAAATGTTTTGAATATCAAAAACTGATAACTAGGAAGGGGGTATTAAAATTGTAAAAAAAATTGTTTGTGAAGGGAATTTGTTCAGTTTGTAAAGTCTTTTAAAGTTTTTGATGAAAACCTTAAAAATGTTTTCAAAGTCTAAATCTATTCAGCCATCCGAGGATACGGGGATTATCCTTTTTATATACAATGAGTAAATATTCCTTATTGCATTTCTAATTCCATTTGGAAATAATTTTGTTTATTTTATTAATTTTTATGTTTTTTATATCATTACCCCGGTAAAGAAATTTTTTATAAAAAAATTTTATTTTAATAAAGCAAAGCTCAATTTTAATTAAATTCCATTTTAATATTTATATTTCGTAAATAAATTTGCAATTTATGATTTTATATCGAGGTTTTACTGTACTATTATGCTTTATTTTGATTTTGTTGTTTGGTTTTGAATTTGATTTCTTATTTCATGTCTTAAAATTTTAAAGATTTCATTTGTTTTTATTTTATATTTGTTTTTTCTTTAGAACTTTGTTAGAGAATTAGAGAAGAAGAAATGAAAAAGACAAGAAAATCTCTCATGATCCTGTAAATTATTTTTTTCATTTATACCGGAATCAAATTAAAACCATCATTAAATTTATCAAAGAAAGAGGGGAAAAAAATAATTAAATAAAAGAGGGGGATAATTCCGTCCATGGGGATAACTCCACGTCTTATTATTCTTCCATAAAATTAAAAAAAAAGAAAGATGAGAAATTTAAACATTTAAATTCATAATAATCATCACCATCAAGGATCCACCCCATTATCTGGAAGATAAAAAATCTCGAACAAACAAAAACCTGGGAAAAAAAATCTCGAAAAAAAATCTGGAAAGAAAATCTTAAAAAAAAAATCACGAATTTCAAATCTCGAATTCGAGATTTTTTAATGACATTTATTTACGGAATAAAATCGTTTTCCAATTTATAATATAAGCAAATTGAAAAGAAAGTCCAAATAAATATATTCGAAAAAGTAATTATTAGTAATAGTAGTAGTCCTTTATTTGTAATATTTTAATTTTATATTTCTGTTTAACTTAAAAATAAGAGATATAAACACTAAATTAGGTCTTTACAGCTAGGAACATTTTAATTTTATTTTATTGTGTATTACTTAATCTATGACTAATATATTATGAGTTAAGGAAAAATTTACCAAAAAAACCTTATTTCTAAAATTAAAAAACCTATTATACGTTTGGCTATTATATTTAAAAGACCAAATGAGAATTTTAAGTCGGTTAATTGTGTCTTATTGTTAAAGTTCCCTTATAAGGGAGTTAATGGAATGCATGTTCTTGTAACAAAATTTGTCATATATACTTTTAGATTTCTTAAAAATTGTTTCAATGTTAGCTCTTTTATGTAATTTTACTGTAGAGTAATAAAACGGGAGATTTAATATCATTTTGAGGATTTTGTTTTGCGAAACTTGCAATTTTTGAACGTGTGTTTTTGCGCATTCATGCCACACAGGTGCGGCGTATAAAATAAACACTTTGAATAATATTATTTTGTTACTTTCGGATAGCTTGGATTTTCTATTTATAAAAGGATATAATATCCTAACAATTTTGTTAACCTTGTCAATTGTTGTACTGATATGGTTATTGAAGGTTAGTTTGGGATCAAATTTTACGCCCAAATATTTAATTGAGTTGGACCAAGGGATATCTGTGGAGTTTATTTTTATGTGTTGGTTCGGAAGGTTACTAAGTTTTCTTTTTTTCGTAAAGTAAATCGCGTTCGTTTTTTCTGCATGTTTATTGATATTTTCCATTTATTGAAAAAATTAAAAAGAGTATCAACAGCAACTTGTAGATTAATTAAGATATTAACACAACTTTCATGAGCCGAGTAAACGGCAGTATTGTCAGCAAAGACTGATAAGTAGCAATTTCTTATAGTAGGAATATCTGAAGTATAGATATTGTACAGTATTGGTCCTAAAACTGAACCTTGTGGTACCCCTGCTGAGACGGGAAATATTATCGAGTTAGTATTTCCGATGTTAACATGAAAAGTTCTTCTTTGCAGGAAATTTTGAACTAGTTTAAATAAAAATAAGGGAAAGTTCGATATTTTCATTTTGTGTAGGAGAGCATTGTGCCAGACGGTGTCAAAAGCTGCATTTATATCTAAAGTGATTAGACCAATTGAATTTTTATTTTGCAATTTATTGTTAATAAATTTTTTAATCCTCAGTAACGGATGCACTGAAAAGTAATTATTTAAACGTTAAATATAAAAATAATTAGAGGGAATTAAAGAGTAGGATTCAAAATAAGCCAATCAAAATATTACAGTATTATTAATTTATTATATGTTATAAATAATATTACGGTATTCCTTTTGCCGGAATATTTATGCAAGTGTATATATGCAAGATCCTGAACTAAGAGGAATTTTAGAGTTGGATTCAAACTTTAGATATGGATTCAAAATATTTCCTTAAAAATTAAATTTATCCTTAATTATTTTTATGCGTAGTCGCTGTTGGATGCAAAAAAGGGGATATATCCCTTTTTCCAGAATATCCACTTTAATTATTTTAGAAGTTTGGAAATTGAAAGTTTCGATTTTGAAAGTTGAATTTTAAAATTTGGCTTTTCACGCAGATCTAGAAATTTCATTATTTTTGTGAGTGAGTAATAACGTAAAGTAATTTTGTATAAGTTCTGAAACTTTTAATGAAATATTTTTAAAATTTGCAGTGACCGAAATAATAATGATTAGGGTCGTATGAAAGTAAATAAATAAAATTAAAACAAAAAATTTTTTAAATATACGAGTATATTTTTCCTAATTACTTGTATATTTAAAAAATTATTATGTATATTCGACATTTTTTTCTTCAACATTTTGTTTTTCAAAATTAAAAATCGATTTAATTGACAATATTGACTTAAATGAATTTAGCAGCCAAATTGTCAAAGTGACGTAATGGAGCCCTTAATGCTATAATCGCTGACCGATACTTTGCAGAACTTAATACAACGTCATGACGTACCTTTCTGCAAAAAATTCGGTTAACATCGTTTTTCGGAACTATGTATACCCAATAATTTTTTTTCGAGATTTTTGTTAGTTCTAGATTTTTTTTTTCGAGATATCGGGGGTGAACCTCACCGCCATCCAAACAAACAAATAAATAAATATAAAAATAAAACACATCCCCTTAATAAAGAAATTATAAAGAAGTTCGAAAGAAGTTGTTTTCTTAGAAATCAAATATTTTTAGTTTTTATTTAGTTAATTCCAAAGGGATAATAATTATAAATCAAAAAAGAAAAAAAAAAGACTTTTTGAATGAAAATAAAAATAAAAGAAAAGTTTTTCTATGTAAGTATAATAACTCGTATTTATTTTTTAATTTAAGAAATTCGACAATTAGAAAAAGAAAGAGGTTTTTTCTTTTATAGGATTGCAAAATGTTATTTTCCATCATTAAAGCAATTTCTAATTTCCTATCTATAATATCCTATTTTACATTTGATGTTTTTGTTTTTTTATAAAAACATCTTATTATAATAACTTTACAAATAATATTATTTATATAATAATTTAATACTTTAAAAAAGTGGTGTTGAAAGATTTTATGAAAACAAAAAAACAAAGACAAAAAAAATATTTTCAATGCTAATTAGTTTATCATTGAATTAAATAAAATTATTTTTCAATTTTAATAAATTAAAATTTATTTCAGGTTATTATTTTTAGTTTTTAATTACTGAGATATTTCCTGCTTCCTGGATCTTGGGTCTTGGCTTAATAAAAAATTTAAGTTTCTGGCGGTTGAAAACTTTCATATACTTAAACTGATACTTCATCTCTGCAACAATGTGTGGTGTCTATCGAAGATACATTTGCCGCATTTGGGTTTGAAGATATTTTTTTAAGTTTATTATGTTCATAAACTCTAGCCAGTGAAGACATCTTAATTTAACTTTTTTGGCCAGGTACATGCCCTGCTAATATAATTTGGCATTATATATTATTCTTCTCCAAAACTTCTTCTTCAGACACAGAAAACGGTTTAGTTTTTAATTACCGAATTATTTTGTTTATAAAAATTTTATAGTTTTTATTTTGCAAAAATATTGTAAATTATAACTTTGTTATCGAAATTTCAAAGTACAGTGTTGAATTGTTGAAATATAAAATTGACTGTAATATATAATTATCTCGAGGAAAGACATTCTAAGAAATTTACCAACACCATTTAAAATAATAATAAACAATTATAAACAATTTACATACATTTAAACATTATATCAAAATAATAATAGTATGTTTTCAAGCTCATGTTTATGGATAAACATGGTGTTTACGATAAACTGGTTGATTACGTAGTCCCATACAAATTTGCTGAAAATCATAAACCACTAGCTAGGTGTTTATATCATAAACCAATTCAAAAACATGTAACCCATCCATGAAATTTCGATTGTTTTGTCGATTTTAAAATTTTTTTTGCATGACCCTTGATTTTTTTTTCATAAATTCATTTTGTCATTTGTCAAAAAAAAAAAAAAAACAAAAAGAAAAAGAAAAAGAAATCAAAAAGAAGTTCAAGAAATATCAATAATAGATCTTTGTCAATAAAAAAACTTTTTCTAGTCTAAAAATTTAATTTACTCAATTAAATTTAATTAATTTAATTTTAGAAACAGACATTTACCTTTTTCCAAGTCGTCTTATCTTGTGTAAAGTCTACAACAAGTCTATTGATTAACACCATATGAGTTGCTATTATTAATTGTAATAATTTTCTTTTTTTTTAATAATAGCTTAAGGAAAGACTCAAAGATATTAAATTTTTTTCTCTGATATTATTATTTTTTTTTAAATCCTCCATATTTTTTTATTTTATTTATTTATCGTATGACCAATTATAACAGCTTAAGTTCTACCCAAATATAATACAAAAAAAAATTTTTTATATAAATAATAAATATGTGAAATTAACAGCTGGTGGTTTTCCAAAAAAGCGTGTGGAAAGTGTTGTGAACACTTGACATTTGACTGGTTTATGAGCTAATTGCTTAGCCATAAACATGAGCTTGAAAACGTACTATAATAAACAATTTTTAATACACAGATAATTATGTATTTTTAGTGAAATGAAAACATAAACGTTTGACAGATATCGAAATGTCATAAAATTTTGATAAATTGATTGCATATGAAGTTTGAGAGATTTAAAAATTCATTTCAAATTGTTGACACTTACATAAATATCTGTTTCACTCATACGTTGAAAAGGTATTCCACAAAATATTAGAAAATATATGTGAAAATATAGTATGTGATATATGTATGTAATATGTATATGTATATGTAATTATAGGTACTATTATAGTTGATTAATATTATACTGTACTAGTTTTGTACTCTGAAATATGATATCACTTATAGTTATATACTAAATAACTAAATGACCCAAATGATTCCATATACATAGATTTATACACGATATGTAATTTGTTATGAAACCGTATTTAATTATAAATTACTTACTTACATATTTTTCACAAATAAAATTTCTTATGACCCAATTTGAGAAAAATTATTGATCAATAAATCTTTTCATGAACTCTAATAAAATTCATACCGCATAATTTAAATATTTAACAAAAGAAGAGTAAAATAACCTTCAAAAACAAAATAATCGATCTTTTAATGTCCATTCTGTACCACTAACCTCACGATGATTTTGTATTTTTTTTTGTTGAAAGTAGGTAACAACAAACTTAAAAATGTCCTTAAAATACAAAACGAAAAAAAAATTGAATATCGTGCCTGTGTAATGGCAACATTAAAAACGCAAATGACCAATAAATACTCCACAAAAACTAATAAAAAGATATTATACTCTTACACTTTAGTTTGGTTTCTTGCAGCCATCCAAATGATGCCTATTTTGCGGCATTACAGTATAATATTGTGTACTTTTTGCTTTGCTTTCCTTAAAAAGGATACCAAAAGAAGGATGCATTTGCTATCAAAATGTCATTGAAAAAAATAAATTATTGTAAATATCAGATATTGAGACAAAAGAAAAATTAGAACATGAGAGGCGCATGTAATTTTGTTTCAAAGTATTTAAGTACAATTTCTAGTTTTTTATTTTTATCTATTTGAGAAAAATTTCCGATATTTGAGGTCACTCGAATCGTGATATATAAATGGTACAATAAAATGTATTTCGAGGAAGTCAATTTTACCCAATTTGAGTATAAAAATATTTTATATAAATGTTTACAGTGGTAATAAGTTTCTTTTACAGTTAGTTCTACATATGTGTTTATTTAAAAATTTACGAGGTTCCACGTTCGATTTCTAAGTTCGAAAAAAATGCGAAAAAGGGTTTTTTCGACTTGATCCAGCACCCTTTGTCATTTGAATAAAATAAATCATAAAAATTAATAGAGAGTATAGTCTGGTAACAAGTGTGTCAATGAGTTGTAAGGGAAAAATTTGATAAATAAATACTCGTAAAACATTGTAGTTAGAAAATATTTACGCACGACAAATTAATTTTACCAAAGTTACTATCAAGGACACAAAAACGAAATCTTATGATGATCTTGAATAACGTTTTGGATCTAACATAGCATGTTTCCATAGACATTCTGTAATCACGTGAACATTTCCTTTACTTTCAAAAAACCAAGCATAAGCTCAGCAATATTTGAGACGATTAGTCTCTACAATATTCTATATAAGGATTAGTTTTAGATTTACACAATTTGTTCTAATATTTCAAAAAGAAAAAATAAAAAATATATTCAAAACTCAATTTTCAAAAATTAAGAAAGTTCAAAACTAACAAAATTTAAAATTACTGTTACAAGCATTTGACAAACAAAAATGTAAATTATTTTCTCTCCCAAAAATCACTAATAGTAACAATAAAATAAAAACAAAATAAAAATTTAAAATTAAATAAATAAAACAAATAAATTAATCAAAATTAATAAACAAAATATACAATTGAATTATTACGATTGTTGCCTGAAATGTTCTAAACAAAGTTCAATGAATTTCATTCTCTTATATTATGTTATATGTGTCTGTAAGTCTCGTGATAATACTACCGGGACCCCTACTTAAGCATATGCTGTATTATGTTTTTGATAATTTTTTTTTGCGAAAATTTTTGGGAAAATTGAAGGTGATAGTTTTTCCGGAATTTTTACTTATAGAATTCTAACAATGAGAAATTTATTTCTAAACACAATTTACTCTTGAATAATTTTGTTGTACTTTATATTGAAACTTCTACCTGAAAAGATTTAACTAAGTGAAAACTTCAACCTAAAAAATAAAAATAAATACTTCAAACAAAAAAATAAAATTATTTTTTGAAATATATATACAGGTTTTTGTGTTTTGTTTGATTTTTCAGTCTTAAATGTTCATGGTTAAAATTTCCTGTTCCACGTCCTGCAAACAAAATATAGAGAAAATGATTTTATGAAAAATTCAATAGGAAAATAAACAAATTGGATGACTATGGAAAATTTAATGTATATATGTAATAAAAAAAAAAAAAAATTAAATTTAAAATATTGGGAATGTCACCTTTTTAATTGTTACAAATAACTTGTACAATAAAATTTATTGGTTAGTTTAGTGTTGAATGTCACATACGTTGATATTATAATTTATTTTGTACAGATTTCACCCTTTATTTATTTGTATAGGTACATATATTTTTGTATAATATGTATGCATGTGTAAGAATTTGAAAATCGTTAATTCCTATAGCACATAGCAATAAAATTCACCGAATCAAAATTCTGGAGTTTCAAGACTACTTATAGTAGAAAAAAAAACCCAAACAGAATTGTGAAAAATATCAAAAATTTTATATAGTTACACTCGAAATTCAAAATTTAATTTTCCAATCTCACGAAATTCGAATTTCATGAATTGGTTTAGTATAGAATCTTGGATCAATTGATATAGTATCGGTCGGTTGATGAAATGATAAAAGGCTTTCAAATATTTCATTATTATTATTTTCAAGTACTCTAACAGTTACTCCAATAACTGGTAACAAAAAATTATCTAAATATCGACATTGTCAAAAATATTTCTTTATCTATGCTATGCAAAAATATAAACTAAATTTATATTACCGTTTAAACTTAATTGTTTCAAAACGTAATTGCAAATCAAGATAAATAATACAAATTTTCTAAACTATATAACTAGATAGTAAATGAGAAAAATCTGTTCAAAAGTAAATAAATTTACACAAATATAAAATTTTGCCATTGATAACAAATTGGAGAAATTTTCTTGGAAACGTTTAAAATAAGAATCAAGCCAATATCTGTGATAATCAGATTTGTTTTTAGTAGAATTTAGCAATTAAAAGTTGAAGTTTCTTTTACTAATAAATCAATACTAGCTATTCCCGACCTAACATTCGCCGATCAAGCATTACCAAAATATTTGCTTCTTCTTCATTTAAATATTTAACTTAAAACAAATTTTCTATTCTAACAAAAAAATTAATTTTTCTTTTTATCGTTCAATTTAAGCATAATATTTTTATTACTTAGGGTATTTTTTCTTTCACTAATCTTCTTGTTGTTACCTCCGTCAGAAATAGTCAATATTGCTCTTGATATGTTCTCTATTTATATAATATCTTGCTTCTGTTGTTGTTCCATTCTAAAATGGATTTTTAAATATATCTAGCGAATTTAGAAAATCACGAATAATCACCGTGACAACAATAGGAATATTTGTTTTTGGTTGTCAATATTTTGCTGTTAATATTTTCATTTGAATATTCATTCATTTTGAAAATGTACCTGCATTGGTCAATTAGAAACACTTCGAGGTGGCTAATTCAAAGACACAAACCAGGGAAACTTAAAACTTTTTAACAGGTACTTTATTTTTTGGATAATTTTGATTGTTTTAATGACTTTAAAAAATACTTGTAATTTAAGAAAAATTTCATATTTTATTAATTTTATTATGTTTTGCCATTCAGATGATCTTATTTGGTTATTGTATTTTATTTTTATACTCTTGACACTCTTGACAGTAACTTTGGTAGAATCTTTTTTTCGTGTTTAATTAAGTACGGTACTGCAAGTTTATACTACAATATTTACAATATTTCGAGCATTTTTTTTACCAAGTAGCCTGCCAGTAGATTATCAGTAGCTTATCAACTCATATTTTTTAGCCACTAGCTTATCAACTCATTATCTGGAAAACTACTCCTATATACCCAAGAACTAAGCCTTCTGAAATAGATTACCTCCATTTTATTTAAGTTGTTACCAGATTATACTCTCAATTATTTTTTGTCATTTATTTTATCCCAATGACAAAGGGTACTGGGCCAAAAAAATAAAGCATTTTTTTACTTCATCGGGAATCGTACCTGGGCCCTTTCGATTAAAAAGCAGGCGCTCTTCCTACTGTGCTACCCAGCGTGCAGAAATAGTTTTCCTATATGGGTTTAGAACTTGAATATGTTTTTAGTTATTCTATAAATGATTTATTTGAAAGATGGACACAAAAAATAAGTACTTTTTAATTTTTTTTTTTATATCTTTAATCGGTAATTTTTTGCGGTAATATTTTGAAAAAAGTTCACATTTAAATTTTTGGGTTCCTGTCACTGCTTTTTGTTTTAATTCACAGAGGTGGAAAGTTTTACAGACATATTATTAGCGTATTTAGATATTGAAAAGTTAAAGAAAATTCGACTTCAGCTACATTCAGTATAGGTTGTTAGAAATCCTCAGTATTGGTTGTTACAAAATGTAGAAAAAAATGTTACTGTTTTGAAGTTAAGGAAAGAAAAAAACTGTATTCCTTATTCTAATTTTGTCTTTGTGGAATTTCGCGCAATTTTATATAATTTTTTTCAATTAGTTTATTCATAATTTAATAATTTTATAAACACATCCTTGTTCAAATTTCACGTAAGTTAAATATAATTATTTACTGGTACAGGGAATACTCTTTTTAAACGACGATATAAAACAAAAAAATAGAAATAAGTAAATTGTATGTTTCGATTTGAATTTATCACATTTAAAATAAATTTTATAATAATTTATTTTCGTTCAAAATTTTAACCATTTAAGTTAAGAATTTCATAAAAAATATTATTTATCAACTCAAGAAATCAAGTAAAAAAATAAAAAATAACAAAATTTTATATGCATAAATTTGAATATAAATTATTGCAATTTAGAGCTAAATTTGTTTTTAGAACTTCTTTTATTATTCCTACAACTTTGTATTAAAATGTATGCCCATCACTGCAGTTAAATTGCTTCAGCTTTAATCCTAATTTGTCATTAATCCCAATTCTGATTCATTTGATTCCATAGTCTTTACCTCGGTACTATCAATGATATTAGATACCACAACATGACATTTTAATTTTTTGTTTCAAACTTGAGTCTACAAGAACATTATTATCAAAATAAAATTGTAAATTTTAATTATTTTGCTTAATCAAAGAAGTGTAAACAAAAATTTAATGGTTCTATAAAAGATTTAAATGAATTTTAAAATGTCTACAAATAAAATATAATAAGATTAAGACGACAGGTTATTTTACTGAGATAATATTCAATTTGATATCTTCAATTGGAGAGAAGCCGTCGTGAATGACAAAAATTAAGGAGGTTGATGAGTCAGAGCCAGGACCAGGACCTACAACAGTCTATTGGCCATTTAAGCAAATAAGTATATAAGTAATATTAAATTATAAATTAATCTTTTTAAAACGTCAAAATGTCAAAAAACAAAATAAACGATACTTGTAATCAGTGCTTTAAAAAAATAAATTTAAAGAATAATAAATTATTATATTGTAATGGATTTTGCAAAAAGTGGATGTGCAGTACATGTACAGGATTGGATAATGAAGGATTCAAGATATATACCACTGATCCGGAGAAACATTGGTCATGCAATATCTGCATCAATAGGAAGCGCAAAACGTCAATGGGAGCTCCAAATGAAGCTGATTCCATTAATCAGAAATTGGAGACAATTATCAAAAATCATAATCTTCAGGGATCAGAACTTCATGAACTCACCAAAGAGGTCAGGCAAATGAACACCTTTATTGATTCCCTAATTGATGAAAACATGATACTACGACAGGAAAATAAACTACTAGAAGAAAAAGTGCTTAAAAACTTAATACAAATAGAGAAAATCAAACAAAAGAAATATATAAAACAGATTGAGGTGTGTGGTGTCCCTGATGTAATGAGTAAGGAACATCCAATTCAAATTGTCAAGAAAATTTCAACTGAAGTTGGGATGGATATTGATGATAAGGATATCAAGGACGCATATACAACAACAAAAAACTCCAAATCAGGTGAGCCGCAAATATTAATATTTAATTTTAGCACATTGGATGTCAAGAACAACTTGTTAAAGTTAGTTAGAAAAAAAGAATTAACAACAGAAATATTTGAACATGGAGAGCAATGCAAAGAAAAAAATACAATTTTCATAAATGAGCGGCTCACGCCATATTTCAAATATCTCCATAAAAAAGCAAGAGATATCAAAAAAAATTAAATCATAGAATTATTTGTACGTACGTGAAGGCAAATTATTTATCAGAAAAAATTCAAATAGTAAAATCATACGTGTCATAGAACATTCAAATCTTGATGCACTTCAATGATATAGAATTTGAATTGCCGATCAATGCCTACATTGAAACAGATATATTTAGTATTAAAGACATCAAATTTAGTAATAATATTATATTTAAATACTAGAAGCCTAAAATATAAAATTGATGAAATAACACAATTATTGGATACTATTGAACATGTTTTAAACTATTCATGTTTTAATATTCACTGAAACATGGATCTTAGATAATGAGTGTGACTATATTGATATAAAAAAATATTCCAAAGTATTATCATGTAGAAACTCAAGACGAGGTGGTGGAGCGGGAATATTTATTATTAATGAGTTGAAATATACAGTCTGTAATATATATATATTGATGAGTATAACAGCTTTGTTAGCATAAACTTGGATGATGGTGCAAATGAACATAAAATTGTGGCTGTTTATAGGCCTCCAGAAAACTCATCAAACCATATCCATAAATTCTTTGAAGTATTAGGTTCACAACTAGGAAATTTAACGAATAAAAATAGCATAATTATGGGAGATTTTAATTTTAACATTAAGAATAACAAAGATGAGGTTGTTGATACATATAAAACGATAGTAGAATCCAACGGATACTACTTCTGTAGTGAAGAGATTACTAGACCTGAATCTAACACTTGTCTAGATCATATACTTACTGGAAATCCAAATGCAGACATACATATTATGCATTTTCACCATGATATATTATCAGATCATCTAGGTATTATAGCCACATTTATAATTTTGTAAGAATTTTTATAATTTAGCAAACCCACACGTTATGTAATTTAGTTTTTAATATTTAACGAACTGATTTATTATTTTTTTTTTTTTTTTTTTTAAGTAAAATAAAATGGCGGTCAACTTGACGTCCAAGTGTAAGCAAATAATTGAAAGTGCTACCGTTGTGAAAAAAAAACCAAGTAGTAAAGGCAAATATTCAGCACCTTGGATAGATGATGAGTGTTCAGAAGTTATTCAAAGGAAAAATTACTGGTATAAAAAACATGCCCAAAATCGGGAGTCAAAATATATCAAAGACAAGTAAAAATTCTGGTTAAACAAAGCAACAAATCTCAAAAGAAGAAAAAGAGAAGAGTTTGATGATAATCGATTTCGAATGGCAGGTAATGATGCCAAGAAAAATTGGCGCTGTATTAAAAATATAATAAGTAACAATGAAAGAAAAGTAAACGAATTTTGCGCCGATAGTAAAATGAGTGTAACACACAAACTCGAAAAACTTGAAAAATTTAATAAGTTTTATGCTACAATCGGTGAGAGTTTGGCAAAAAAATTTGGAAGTATATATTTGCCAAAATTAAAAACAGATAAGGAATTTAAATTTGAAAAGTTAAACACTTTTGAATGTAAAAAACTGATAAATGGATTATCTAATACTAATGCCTCAGGGGAGGACTTAATGTCTGCAAATATATTGAAAATGGTAAAAGATGATATGGCTGTTAACGTAATGAAATTATTAAATAAGTCACTTGAGAGAGGTATAATGCCAATATGTCTAAAAAATAATAAAGTTATACCAATATATAAGAATGTAGGTAATCTGAATGATATTGATAACTTCAGACCTATCTCGATTTCTTCAGTATTTAGTAAACTGATTGAGACTGCAGTCAATAACAAGTTTACTGTTTATCTCCATAAGAACAAATTAATGTGTAGTCAACAATATGGATTCAAGAAGAAATCTAGTACCCAAGCAGCATTATTTGATGTAATAACGCAAATTCATTCGGGATTGGATAAAAAGAAGAAAGTGGTAGTTGTGTTTTTTGACGTTAGGAAGGCTTTTGATACAGTAGATAGAAATAAACTTCTAAGAATATTATATGAACTCGGAGTAAAAGGGACGGAATACAACTGGTTCAAAAGTTACTTATCGGAAAGAATGCAGTACACAGAATGTGATGGGTTGAAAAGTGAAGCTGTAAAAGTTGAATATGGTGTAATACAGGGAAGTTCACTCGGACCTACGCTATTTTCTTGTTACATAAATGGCTTATTATGCACAAAACTAAATGGTAAGCCATTTATGTTCGCTGATGACCTGGCCATAATCTATGAAGAAAAAACAAACAAAGAATTGGAAGAATTAATCAACATGGACATGAGTGAAGTTCACCAATGGATGGAGCGACATAAGCTGACAATAAATACAGCTAAAACAAAATATAGTTACGTTATTTAAAAGAAAGACAGGTGATGACTTAAATATTTACTATAACAAATGTAAGTTGGATCCCGTGAACAGTTACAAATATTTGGGAATATTATTAGATGAGAACTTAAAGTGGGAACAGCATATAAAAGAACTAATAAAAAAAGGAAGAAAAATTGCAGGACTATTCAAACTAATAAATAAAAGAGTACCACCAAAAAATAAGAGATCAATATATTACAGCTTATTTCATAGCGCAATTATGATTCAACGATTGATTGACGGAATTCAAATATGGGGAAACACTGTGAATAAAAATTTAAACGCATTACAGAAACTGCAGAATAAAGCGATAAAGAACTTGTTTGGATATAAAAGGCAAACTTCGACACAGGAAATTCATAGAAAGCACAAAATATTACAATTGAATCATGTTATAAAATGCAAACAGGCCACACAAATACATCTCATACTTACTAAGAATATTAATACAAATATTAAGCCGATGTTGAATAATGAAGTTCATACATACTCAACTAGAAATGCAGCTCAAATAAGGGTAACATCTTCTACAAAAAGATTTAACAAACATGACACAATATACAATACAGCATACAAAACGTATAATGAATTACCAGTTGAAATCAAAGAAACTGCTCAAATATCTAAATTCAAAAGTAAAATTAGAGATTATTTTCATCAATTAAATAATAGTAATAATACTTAATATTATATAAAAAAAATCATATTTAAATATCTTCTATAAAAAACAAAACATTCCTTATTTTAAAATTAAAATTTCACTGAATTAAAACTTAATTAGTTATA
The DNA here is from genome assembly GCA_963942445.1 of Argyra leucocephala. Lineage (NCBI taxonomy): Eukaryota > Metazoa > Arthropoda > Insecta > Diptera > Dolichopodidae > Argyra > Argyra leucocephala. Next base: position 111,664,213 of record OZ012679.1, on the reverse strand, counting down.
ATTATAAGTAAAATTGTAAAAAACTAAAAACACTCTGTACGAGCAATGGAGCTCATTTGAGTAAATAAATGAATAAAAAAAAAAAAAAAAAAATACAAAAAGCAGAATTTTTATTATTATTTTTGTTCAAGGTTATTTACGACTTGATTTCTGATGTGACTCTACATTTCCACATAAACATCTACAATCTATGAATAATTTAAACGAATATTTCTACTTTAAAATCAATAAATTAAATTCTTCTTTACCATAATTTCTAGTTTAAGAAACATTTTCTACATGGATGTATTCTTAGTTCTTGGTATATAAATATATAGAAGCTACATTAACTTATAATCTTATTTATATCTTGCAGGATACAATTTATAAGAAAGAGGAAAAAATAAAAATATAAAAATTTTTAATAGGAAATATATTTTTCAATATAGAAAATTTGAAGGTTGTGCCAGCGTCAGAGGTATACATATAAAAAAAAAAAAAAAAAAATTTAAATGTGAAAATATTGCGGAAAATCAAATAAAAAGTCAATTTCCGTTTTTGGAATTTTACAACAATCTATGATGCAAATGTACAGAGTGTTATAAAAATAAAATGACTTTAGGATCGGTTTTTTCTTAAATAAACAATTTTGAAATAGTATAAAATATATTTTGTAAAGAAAAATTAGAGATCTAACAAGCTTGTAGGTTGGTTGCATATAATTCAATTAAAAACTTATGTTCCTATAAACAAGTCAGGATCATTCATACCATCTTTTTAGTGATTTTCAAATATCGCTTTTGATGGTAGTTCGGACATCGATTCGGTGGAGGTTCGAAAGTTAATTAAAATATTTAACAGCAATATTCTCAACAATATAAAGTGGCCTATCCAAGAAGTTAAATTTACACTTCAACTGTAACGTTCAACCTACACCAATTAATTAGTATAACTATAAAGTTCCGGTATCAAAACAATAGTTATACAACAATAGTGTTCTCTAATTAGTTTTTAATCAGTTGGTTGGCAAAATACGAATATTCTTGTGAGCATAGATTAATACAGGTAAATATTGAATGCGATGTTGTTTTGAGAACATTTTGGCTTATTAATTCACATCTAATTGTAATTTTGTAGATTAAGAAGAGGCTGAAATTATAGTTCTGAATCTTCTTCATTATACCTGCTTTGCTCTATACTTTAAAAACTGTCATATAAATATTAATAATCTCTATCGTCAAAAGTTCTAAATGTGTTCTAAATTTTGTGAAATCACATTGGACATAATAATTATTAACAATTACTGTGTAATATGAACTGATGATGAAGGCTATTACAAAAAAAAACTTAAGAGATACCCCAAATAATTTTGATAGTGTCCATAAAGTTAATTTTTACATTCTCTGGGTATTTCTCACTTGATGGTATTCCTTGGATCCTTGGATGGACTTATTGAGGCCATTTTCAAAAATACTTTATAGCTACAAAATTAATAGCAACTACCTTAAATATATTTTGAAATATGTTTGAAAAACTCTTTTTTTATAACATTCTGTCGGTATATGATACTCGTAGTAGTAGGTACTTCTAAAAATAAAATGCACATAAAAGAGGATAACATTGCGGTTGGTGAAGTGTAAGAAATTTTTCCGATTTTAGTTGGTAGCACAATCGAGTTATGTATTATCCTTGATCAGCAGTGTAAATATATTGCGCTCTTATTATTATTATTATTATTATTATTATTGCTTGTGAGAAAATAAAAATAATAATAAAAAACAAAGCGAAAACGAAATTTATATTCAGTTGGAAAACAGTAAAAAAATAAACAGCCGCATTCTAAGGAATAAAATGAAAAAAAAAATTTACAAAAAAAAAAAAAAACAGTTTTTTTTTAGGATAAGAAAATAAAGGGAATAAACTTTTAGAAAATCAAATTTTCGTTTCAGACAAATTGACTTTTGTATAGTTTTATAATGAAAAAACTTGACAACTCAATTTTTTGTTGTTGTTGTTGTTGCTATTTTTTTCGGTTAAGTTAAAGAATAATTTAAAAGAAAATTGTCATATTTAAATTATTAAGAATAAAAAATTCGAACAACAACAAAATTTTACAGTTTTTAAAGATTTCCGAAACAAAAATAAAATTTTGTAGTTAAATTTCAGATCGTATTCTCTTAAGGTTCTCATATTATTCTAAAAAATTTCAAGTGGATCAGAAGAAGAGAATTGGTTCTATAGATTTTACTAGATTTTTTTTATTATCTATTCATTTGAGTTCAAATGCTACTGAAGTTTACAAAATTACCAGAATGCTGATAATCACTAAAAGGTAAGTCATAAATTCTTTTTTAGAATTCTGTACAGTGAATTTCACGGTGAGAGTAATAATTGAAAGGGGCAACTAATTTTCCAGTCATACAAAAAAATTAAATACAAATGTGCAAATTTCGAATACGTAGAGTTAACATAATAAAAATTATTATATAGAATATCGAGAATTGTAAGAAACATTTGAGATCACTTTTACTTTTCATTATGGTTACAGTCACTTATTTGCCACCCCTAATGTAATCTATCTTGATAAAGTTAATATGAATGAGCATTTTTCATTTAATAACAGTAATGAATTTTTCAAAAACCCATTTTTTTTTTAATTGTAATATTATGCCAAAATCAAATTTTAAAATATAAGTTAATTTTTAATTTTATTAATACTAAACATTTACAAACTCCATTTTAGGATTTGATTACAATTAGAAAAAAAGGCACAAAATTTAATATTTATTCTAAATTTACACGCTGAGTGGCGCAGTAGGTAGAGCGCCTGACTTTCAACCAAAAGGTTCCAGGTTCGATTTCCGACGAAGGCAAAAAAAATGCTTTCTGGATTTTTCGACCTGGTCCAGTACCCTTTATCATTGGGATAAAATAAATGATAAATAGTTGAGAGTTTTGGTTATCACTAAAAATAAAATGGAACTATACTCTACAGTAGATATAGTTTTCACATTTAAATTAGTCTATACCGTAAAAATTCTGAAAAATTAAAAATAATACAAAATACAATTACATTTTTTTATATAATTATAAGTTTAAAGTTGTATAATTTAACAATACTACTGATAAGGGATGTTATGAGTATTTGTGTAATTAGTTTAATAGGTGTAATTGTTTTTTTAAAATAGAGTTTGAGAGGGAGAAGTCAATTAAGGCCTTATATTTATTTCCCAATATTAACATTCTGTTAATAGGTTCAAATCTACCATAGTTAGTTCTACAGTAAAAAGATTAGCCGATCGAAGTCGAGAATTGGTGTTAATAAAAATTTTATCAGAAATAGGTGGCAATTTCTCTCCTTTTCTGTAGGTTATCCAAATAAATTAGGTTTAATCGATACTCATAAGGAAGTAAACGAATTGGATCTTCCCGAAAACGAATTGGGAAGATTACGAAATCTTAATAATTTTCTCTGAATAGCTTCAGTTTTTTGAATATGGACATCATAAAACGGAAACCATATTTGTATGGCATATTCCAAATTAGGTGGAAGCAATGTAGTATAAAGGGTCTTTAAAATATAAGGATCGGAAAATTCCTTTGTCCAACGTTTTATGAATCCTAGCATGAAATTTGATTTATTTATAATGTGATTGTAATGTAATTTAAATATTAATTATCACCGAAAAGCACACCTAAGTCTTTTAGACTTAAATAGAATTAACTTTTATAAGTAATACTTCATGATTAAAATAATAATTACAAGCTAATGGATTAGAACAACAGTTATAACTCATTAATGGGCACTTTTTAATGTTGAGAAGTAAGTTATTATTTGCACACCAGAGAAAAAAATTATCACGGTCATTTTGAAGTAACACCATGTCACTTACGGACTTAATTTTTTTTTTAATTTTCATATCATCCGCGTAAGTTTGTAATTTGTTATTTTTGATTACTGAGGCAACATCATTAATAGAAATTATAAACAAAAAAGACCCTAAGTGACTACCTTGTGGAACACCTGAATTGGCCATAAATGATGTTGAAATAGATGACCTGAACAACACATTATAGACTCTAGTGGTTAAATATGAGATGATCCATTTTAGAAAGATTAATGGAAAATCTAATTTTCGTAATTTAAACAATATTACACTATGTGGTAAAATGTCTAAAGCTTTACTAAAATCCGTGTATACTACATCTGTAGTATGATAAAAAGAATGCAACATATAACTAACATGCTGGGTCGCGCGGTAGGTAGAGTGCCTGCCGTTCTACCGAAAACTCCCAGATTCGATTCCCGATGAAGCAAAAAAAAAAAATGCTTTATGGGGTTTTCGACCTGGTAAAGAATTTTTTTTTGCTTCAGCGGGAATCAAATACATTTAAGAAAATCAAATAAAACTTAATGATTTAAAGAACAAAAGCGGGGACAGAGCCTCGAAATCACAATTCGATTGCAAGTCTGTGAAGCGCCAGACAAAAATAAATTTCAAATGTGTTCTGACTTTAGACCAACGACACAATTCTTGCCAAAGGGAATATGAAAAGAAGAAAATTTAACATGTGTTACCTCATATCTCTTTAAACAGAGATATTAGATACCATACTACATACTAAACATCTTTTAATCCCAGCAGACGTCTCTAAGAGTAATAATATTAAAAAAGCAAAAATTGTACGGCTGAAAATTTAATATATTGAAACGATGGCGATATAAGTTATTTTTACACAATCGAACAGATATAAGTTTGAAAAAAGGTCCCCGATAAAAAAAACTGTACTGGTTGATGGTTATAGTCGAGTAATACAAAAAAAATTGGGTGTCATATGTTTTTTTAAATATTAAGGAGTACCGCCGTAAGTATTCTATCAAAACTATCGTATAGTGTAAAATTGATTAGCTTTTTCGGAATAATTCGGAAAAGAGTCGACTCAATTTAGTTGAGTTAAAGTTCAAAATTTCTCAAAGTCTCAAAGATCTCACAAAATTTCTTTTATTTACAATTTAAATTTAAAATTTTGAAGAAAACATTTTAAACAAAAAAACAAGTGTGTATTGTTCAAACTATATCTGATACAAGATGGCAATCTTAAAAAAATATATAGTTCTTAAATTAAAAATTAAATTAAAACTTATATAATGATATATATATATATATATATATATGTATGTATACATAATATACGTGTACTCAATCAGAAATTTTACATTTTTTATTTATTTTTTTCCTTCCTCCAATTTTTTTTTTTTGTTTATAAATTCGTCCTTTTCAAGGATATACAATATATAACTTATAATCTAAAATCTTTAAAATTTATATATCAATATATTATACGAGTATATATATAAATATGTATATATGCATATGTTCAAGTACATACAATTTTAGAAAATATATCCTTAAAGTATATATTCTTAAAATTTACTTGACAAAACCGCTAGGGACCAAAAGAGGTTTAGTCTTTTAAAACTTTTATAGTTTCCTCTAAATATCTTTCTTTACGGTTATAGTTAGAATTTTGAATAGAACACCGACATTATTATTTTTATTTTATTTTTTGTTTTTGTTTTTTAAAAGTTTATTTTCTTAGATGAAAATTTGTTTGTTAAGGTGATATTTATCTCAACAGAGAAATTTTTAAAATAGTAAATAAACCTGCCCGGCCATCATGTAGTTCCATTAGTTGTACTTCATGGTGCAAAAATACAGTAATAGTAAATTGAGAGGATATGACAGGGATATTCAGACAAAATTTTCTTTTTTAATTTGTTTTTTTGTTTTTTTTTTTTTTGGTTTTTATGAGGACGGGAAATTCTTTAAAATAAAATAATTAGATCATACATTTATACGAGTAGGAAAAAATTTACGATATTGTATGATAAGGTATTTATTTAAGTCCCTTATTACCTTAGGATTTAAGGATCAAAAATGTTTGAATTTATTTCTGTGCTTGTTTTTTGTTTTATTTTGTTACTTGGTTTTCTGGAAATATACATACATAATATATACAATTTATAAATATGTTATATACGGGATGGTCTCATAATTCCAAAAATATAATTCCAAAGTTACAAAACTCCAAACAATGAAAACAAAAATTCCAAAAAAGAAAATTCCACACACGTATGAATGCTTTTAGAGTTGGCTTCAAAATCGGGGGCTTAAAAAAAGGGATATCTCGTTTTTCCCGAATATTTACCTTAATTATTTTTATGCGTAGCCGCTGTTGGACGCAAAAAGAGAGATATGTCCCTTTTACAGAATATTTACCTTAATCATTTTTTATTTCTAGAAAAAGCAGGTATCCCGATTTTGAGTTTTTGGAATTTTGTAACTTTGGAATTTTTGTGTTTTTTTTTAATTGTGTAAATGGAATTATGGAAATGGATTTTTTTTTTTTGGAATAACTTACCCAACCCGTTATATACACTTTTGGTTGAAATTGAAAAAAATTGCAGAACGCTATTTTAAAATAAAAAAAAACATTCAGAATGGAGTTATTTGCTCTAACTCGATTTGCTTTGATCTTAATGACAACGTATTTCTTTCTTTTTTATAGTTGCCAATGCGACTTTAACAAGCACTAGAAAATATAATTAGAAAATTTTGAGTAGACAAAAGACAAACACTTTAAATAAAACAAACAACCATTTATAAATTAAAAATTCAATCATCAAAAGATAAAAGCGAACTGAATTGAAAGGAAATAACTATGCAGTTCGTCAATAGAAATTAACAACTGGAAAATGCATACCTTAAATTCAGTAGAATGGAGATGAGATTATACCAGAGATAACTAAAAAAAATTTAGACTGTCGTAACAATGAAGAAACCATGAAGAAGAAGAAGAAGAAAAGAAAATTAGGGCTGTCGCAACAATGGACAAGAAGAAAATACGGACTGTGGTGTCAATGAAGAATATGGGATAGATCCTCTTGCTACTGACAAAATGGTATAAATCTAGTTTATAAAAAAACCTAATTCTTAAATTGGAAATTGTTGGAAATAGTTGAATATTTTTCTTTTAATTTTACTAAATATGCTAATCTCACAGATACGTGTATCTTCTTGGACAGAGTTTTGACATACTTTCAATCACATTATTTTGCATTTCACTTCTCTTTTTGAATTCCAATTTTCTTATAACGTGTTTAAGTGTATATGTATATGAATTATGAATTCTATTTGTATATCTTGAATTGTGACAGGAATGTTATTATTTGAAACACTATAGGGTTACAAGCCCCATATAAAAAATATTTTTGGTCTTTCTGTACCGTAATCCTGATTGATATTTTGTGTATGCAGATATATTTTTAATGTATTAGTGTGTAATGAAATAGATTTAAGGTGGAAAATTTTTAAAATTCTATTTTTAAATTTGATTTGTTAAATGTATTATAGATGAGTTCTTAGAAATATATTTTTTTTTTTAAATATAGTTAGGGAAAAAAGATTGAAAGAATTTCAAAATAGGATTTTTCACATTTTGTATAATTGTATATATATGTATAAGTAAGTAAAAGATATCTCAAGATCGCGTAATATATTTAAATGAATTTATATGTAAGTAGGTGGTAGGTGGGTGTTATAAAATTATTTTCAAGGCAATAAAAAAAAAAAAAATTTGAACAATTTTTAGTTTTAATTATTTATTTTAGAATTTATATTTTACAAAATAAATAATATAAGGATAATTTAAAATTTTTGTTTATTAAGCTTTGGTTTTTTTTTTTTTTATAATATTACAAAATTTATTTTTATTTTGGGTTGAATGGAATTTTTGTGTTATTTTTTTATGTTTGTTTTTAGGTAAATTTATTTTATGTTAAAAAAAGGGTGAGATTGAAAATTAATTCGAATTTTAAATTAATTTTAGGTTAATGTTGTTTTTTTTAGGTGATTATCCTGTAAATGTTTCTATTCCATTTTGTTGGTTTATTTGGTTATCAAAATTTTCTTTTTGCACTGCTTAATCTATTAGTTGTAGAATTATTTTAGGATTTTCAGAACAAGATAAAATATTTAAATTTTTGTTTAAGTTATATAAATATATTTTTAAATTATATATATACTAGAGGCCCCTGCTGAGTAACTATAATTTAAGTTGAAGCCAAATTTAAAGTTTTTAACAGAACAGCAATTTACGTACTGACATACGCTTCTCACGTTATAGTAGAAACCACTCATATTTTCATAAAAATTTTGAAGTTAGTAATTTTTATTTAGGAAACATAAATACTGCTCCCTCATATACTGTTTCGTTTCGACATATTCCTATACTAAGTGGCATTTAATGGATAAAATCACTAAAAATAAAATATTTTTGTAGCTAAAGAGGTCATATACATATTTTTAACCAAAATACAGAAAACAATACTTTGAGACAGTTACTTAAAAAAATAGAATAAATTTCCTTTAATTATGTATAAAAATAATAAGATGTTGAATGACACAAATTGGCTATATTTTATTTAAAAGTTTGAATATTATAAAACCAAATAGAAATTTTTTGACCCGTATGCGTATTTCATTCGTATGTCCAACTTATTTACATATTAAGAGTTAATTAAAGACAATCTGATAATTTTAATGTGCTTGTATTTTATTTATCCCAAACTTTTTTCTGACATCTTTATTGAGCAAATTTTTTTGTACTTTTCTATTATCTATGTACCACAGAGCGTTAACAATTCATTTTCAAATATTTGACAATCCTATGATTCAATGCCATAAAATATATATACAATTGTATATGAGTTATTACTTCTATTTTTTATTTTGGGTTCATTGATATTTAATTTTAAATGTTTCCAGTATTCACCACTGTTTTGCATATTTTTATTTTTGGCTTAAGAACTTGCTAAAATTTTAATATTTTTGTGGTGTAATTTACTATTTAATTATTCTTGTTTTTTGACTCACACGTTAATCTTTTTTTTTTTTTTTTTAATTGGGGAGTTCTAAGTAGCCGCGACCTCTTAAGATCTATTGTACTTTCCCGTCCATTTCAGAATTGCAGGTCTATGTCCTTGATGAAAGCTATTATTGCCTTGATATCAAGGTCAAAATCAGGCGATTTGTATCCCTGGAAGTGTTTGTATCTTTTTCGAGCTACACCGTCGCAATCAAATAGAATATGGGAGGAGGACTCCTCCTCTTCTAAGCAGAATCTGCATCTATCTGTGCTCGTTCTACCAATCTTGAAGAGATGTTTATTAAGTGGGCCATGACCTGTGATGAACCATGTCAGCATTCTGATATTGAGTCTAGTCTCCCTGATTATCTGGTTCAATCCATGAATATTTAGCTTGAAAAAAAATTTGGACTGCGTAAGTCCTTGGCAGCTATCCCATATGCTCTGGGTTTCTTTGGACTCCCACTAGTCTGACATTGCAATTGCTTCGGTTCCCAGTTTAGTTTTCTGCAGGATCGTGCTATGTCCTGGTCTTTTGTGTTTGAAATTGTTTGTTAGATGCAGTCTTGTTGCTGTCATTCCTACCGTCTTCATCAAGTATAGATGAATCGGTGGGAGTTCCAGAATTTTTTCTACAGCTAAAGTTGGGCACGTTTTGAATGCCCTAGTAGCCCCAGGCCACGCTATTCTTTGTATTTTTGTAAGCTTATTAAATGCTTTCACTGTTCTATTTTTGGCCACCATAAAAATGTCGCGTAAGATATTATAGGTCTTATTATAAACTTGTAGAGCCATACAGTCATCTGTGGAGATAATCCCCATGTTTTTCCAAACATATTTTGACATGCAAAAAATGCCCTGTTAACTTTTTTGTTCATGTAATCTATGTTAGGATTCCATGACAGTTAACTGTCAAGTATTATTCCTAGGTGTTTTGTTTCCTTTACCATTTCGATAGCAACTCCGTCCAATAAAGACGGTTGGTAGTTTACTTTTCTTCGATATGTAAAAAGGATGTCGTTTTTGCACCGTTTGTGCACTATGCTTATAGCAAATTGCATTCGTTCCGCAATTGTGTTTTCGAATTTGTCTCTGACTAGTAAGACTAGATCTTCAGCGTAACTGATACAGGAGATACCTTCCTTGTTTAGAATGGCCAGTAGTTGGTCCATGACTATTAGCCACAGCAGTGGCGAAATTACACCTCCTTGGGGACATCCTCTTGTTGGTGCTATTGTTAGGGACTCGTTATTTAGTCTTGCGGTTATTCTTCTACTTTTGAGCATGCTAAGTAGCCACTCCATAGTAGTGGAATCAAATTTTTTAGCCTCCGCGGCTTGTTGGATTATATTGTAGTTGGTGTTGTCAAATGCACCATGTATATCAACAAATATGCAAGACAACATCTCTTTGTTCCGAAGCGTATCTTCGATTTCATAAATGAGCTCATGTAATGCCGTCTCTGTTGATTTCCCTGCTTGATATGCGTGCTGATTCACATTCAAGGGAAATTTCTTAAGAAATTTTGGATTTTATGTGTAAGTCTAATACTTTTTCCATGGTTTTAAGAACGAATGACATTAGACTTATTGGCCTATAAGATTTGACCCTGTCTCCTGTCTTCGTTGCACCTGGTTTACTATAAAAACTACCCTCGTTTCTCGCCACACACGTTCATCTTGCGTATCATAATATATACAAGGTATGTTGTGTAGGGAGCATCAAATCAAAGAGCCAGCAATGATTGGAGAGTTTGAAAGAAGTAAAAAATTGTGGTTGGAAGAACGACTCTATTTTCAACCATTTAATAGTTATAAAGCATTAAAAATTAGGTTACTCCTAAAATACTTTGGTGTAGATTAGGTGAAATAATACAAAAGTAGCTATGAATACTTAAAAAACTGATTAAAGTCATCTTGTCACATGTTATATCAGCAGTTGTTCTAAGTCTGAATTTATATAAGGTCTGATTTATTGTTGATTAGAGTTAAAACATGTTTCAATAACAGCCTTTTTGTATAGGGAGTTCAGTGTATTATGGAGATAGTTGTAATCAGTGTCCAATTCGAAGTGCAGGAAGAAACATATGATGCTAACAATAATTTTTGCGGAATTTACTCGAATTGATTGTTTTCTGAGATTGGTTTTCAAATTATTAGCTTTTGATTTAATTGATGACTAATTAAATGAACTAAACTGAGAACTTGTGACTGATTTTTAAATTATATAATGTTATCAGTGAAATATTAATCCAACTTGTGCAGTTTCACTACTAACTTTATTTTTACATCGATTTTCACTAAAATTCTTATAATAAAGTTCGTGGTGGAAATAATGTAGGTACACCTTCAAATATATCTCAAATCTGTTATCTGTTATGTTATTTATTAATAGATTTTAAGTTAAGTATTCATAAAATTTTTGTAATAAATTGTTTATTCTCGTAAAATGACCTGAACTTTTCTTTCATTCATTAGTTCTCAGTTTTTATGTGAATTCAATTCTCTTTTGTAATTTTCTTTTAGTTGTTTACTACACTTATTATCCTCATTCCAATTACATCCATTCCATATCAGTTTTTAGAAAATAAAAAAAAGACTCTTCTTTTATACATAATATATTTACCTATTTATAACATACATACTTGTATGTAAATAGACATATTATAATGTAGCTGACGTATTCATTATTTATTTTGTCTGGAATTTTGGTTTTTTTTTTATTTTATTTTTATTTTTATTTTATTTTTACATTAAAAGAACTCATACTTTCGTATATAGTACACTTATGAGTAGTAAAACTGTCAAGGACTTGTGTGTTTTGTTTTATTACTGTTGTTGTTGTTATTATTATTTTACTCATTCCTTCTCCATTTTGAAATTGTATTGAAAATTCTTCTAATAAATTGTTATCCTTAAATTCATGACTGTTGAATGAGATCATCCCTTGTAAATTCAAAATCTTATTCATAACAAATAATTTATTTTCGAGAAGAGAAAATGTGAAGGAGGACTTAGAGGATTATAATGTCCTTCCCTTGGTTTTTTTTTATCATTTTTATCGTAAGAAAATGTAAGTAAATACATATTAAGAATAAAAATGTTCCAATTTTTTTAACAGTTTTTTATGATTAAAAAATACGTTTTGTCAATGTCTCATTAATATTGGAAACAGGTTAAGTAGAAAATTATTTCTACCAAGAAATTGTCATTATTGAATATTTCGTGTGTAGGTTTTTGATGAATTTATAGTTATGGTAAAGATTTTTGAAAAGATTTTGGAAGCTGTGGTAAAAAGATTATAAAAATAAGATGTGTTTCTAAATAAACTCATTCAAATTGATTTGCGAGTTTGTTGTATATATCTAAAATTTTACAAACAGTTTGTTTTTATTTTAGTTAGACATTGGATTCAATTTTTTAATTTTATTTACTTTGAAATTAATGTTTTTTATTATTAAGTTTTTCTGGTGGCTGTTGTTACTGATTCAAATGTGTAAAACTATATTTAATGCTCTATTGTAGAGCAACTTCGCTTTCATAATAGCATAGTTCCATCTTATTTTAGTGATAACCAAATTATATTCCAAATTCATTCCAAAGAATAAACGAAAAAACTACTTACAACATCCATGCACTCAGCTGAATTCCAACCCCGGACCTTCTGATAGTCAGATGACACAACCACTACATCATATCGATCGGTTTAATCTATTTATTTTTTAGTTTTTCAGTTTCACATTGTTTAGCTTAGTTTGTAACACATAATAATAGTGGGTTATTGTTAAAGGCAATGTTGGACCATCTTCCATTTTCTTCAATCTATTTTTCTTCTTTTTGTGTTTTTTTTTTAAGATTAAAAGTTTTGGTTAATTTTTACCTGAGTAGGTTATTATTATACCTGATGCTCATTGGATTAATATTTTTTTTTTTCTGGTTAAGAATTCCTTTTAGAATTTTTTAAACACTTTTTGATTAATGGAGCTATTGACATTTTTTTTATCTATTCGAATTGGTACTTCAAATCAAGTTATTATTATAATGTAAAACATCTTGTCAGGCTGAAAAAGAAGTAGGTTTTTCATTTTTATGCGAAACTCTATTCTTGATTTTTCTTCATATTTACAAGTAATTTAATTTATACAATTTATTTATATTTTATATTCATTTTATTATACTTAACATAATCATATTACGAAAACTACTTCTTAAAATTAGAATAAAAATTAATATTAAAACAACAAACATAATTTTTAATTTAAATATAAAAAAAAATAAATAGCTGCTATCATAATTTTTTAATATAGATTCCAATAATTCAATTTCACCAGAACTAATCATTAAAATAAATACAACGTCAGCAACTATTGTTCTGGATTCGAGAGTGTTTAAATATAAAAGTTTTAGTCTATCTCTGTAAGGAAGGTAGTAAAGGTAAAGGATCAAACCAAGGAAGGTTTCTTAAAGCAAATCTAAGGAACTTCTTCTGAATAGCTTCAATCCTATTAATATGGTCGACATAGTTAAGTGACTATATTGGGCTAGCATTTTCAAGATTTGAACGAACTAAAGAAGTAAATAGAAATTTAATTACATAAGAATCATTAAATTGTTTTGACCATCTTTCAATAAAGCCTAGTATTGAATTTGCTTTATTGACGATAATGTTAAAATGTTGTTTAAATGATAATTTACCATCAAACATGACTCCGAGATCATTAAAGCAACTAACTCTCTTGATAACCTTGTTATCAAGAGTATAATTCGAAACTATTAGGAGAAATACAACGAGTGTAACTGATTTGAGTACATTTCTCCACGTTCAATTTTAATCGATTGACGTCACACCAATTTAAGAACAAATTAAGTTCTTCTTGATGTAAAGTAACTTCATTAGGTGACTTAATTGCCTTAAAGATTTTGACATCATCAGCATAAATGGATACGCTGCTGTTTCTCAAAACTGTTATTACATCATTAATAGATAAAATGAACAGAAATGGTGCTAGATGACTGCCCTGCGGAACTTCAGAAGTGGCATTGTATGAATCAGAAATAATTGATTTAAAAAGTGCATTATATGTTCGATCAACTATAGGTACGATTGAATCCAATTTATGAATGTTGGTGGAAAATTAAGGTTAGCAAGTTTCTTAGTAATAACATTGTGTGATGTGATGTAATATACACTGACCATATGAGTAAAGCGTTTGATATTCTACAAACGCTTTACTCATATGGTCAGTGTATATTACATCAGTTTGAAAACCAACTTCCATTGTATTGAAAAAAGAAGAGCAATATTCTACTAAGTTGGTAACTGTTGAGCTATTTTTCATGAAACCCTACTGTCAAGATGATAAAAAGTTTGAACAGGTTTCATATATAGAATAATAAACTATATTTTGAAAAACTTTTGAGATGCAAGATAATTAAGCAATAGACCTGTAGTTAGCAATCATATTTCTGTACTTTTTTTTGTGCAATGGTCTGATAAACGATTTTTTTCAGTAATTTGGGAATATACCAGATGCAAAAAAAATTAGTTAAAAGAATTGACAATGGCAGAGCAAGTGATTCAACAATTTCTTAACACGATTGCAGGCACATTATCTGGCCCGGGGAAATAATTATTATTTAATCGTACTACTTAGTATTTAATTTGTAAGCTTGAAAAGTCAACTTCAGGTAATTCAATAATATCAGAATTTACAGCCGTTAAAGAAACATAAATCAGGCTCACAAGTGTTATCTTCAAAGCAATTTAAAAAAAAAAACGTTTTGAAGATATCTGCAACGACTGTTGCATCATTGGAGAAATTATTATTATAAGACAATGACGCCGGAAACTGATATAATTTACAAATTTACAAAATATTTTAGGATCATGTTTTATCTGGGTAAATATACCAGATAAATATTTTCTATAGTTAAAATTCAGAAGACTTTAAGATATGAATTAAAAAGACTAACAAAATTATTATAATTTGAATCACTCCTATTTTTCATATTTAAAATCCATGACCTCTTCCTTTTATATTTCAATTTTTTTAATTCTTGGTTAATTCAAGGAGGACTTGATTTAGTATTTCTCTCACGAATTAAAGGAACAAATAAATTAAATCAATAAAGATCGAACTTACATGAACAGAAACGAGTTCGAGCTGTGTTATGCTTAAATCTTTTATTTCATAATATCTAATGGGATTTAGTTTAAATCAGAAATATTTAAAGTTATACCACCAACTGCTACGAATCGGATTGATATTCGTGGTAAATTTTTCAAGCATATTATTTCTGCTGATGCTAGTGTGGCTTGGTAGCCAAACTCTTGAATTAGCTCTTTAATTCTTATTATCATAGGATCTGTCAGCAGATGATAAATTTTATATGCCACCCAGGAAGTCTGTACAAATGAGTACCTTTACCCTTGTTTTAAGTTGACGCTTATTCGATTGCTTTCATAATTGCCTACAATTTTGAAGAAAAAATACGTTTATGATTCGAATTGCCTACATTTAAAGGCACAAGCACATTAAAAAGCACACACAATTCAATACAGTTATAATTATGAATATAAATTAGTTATGACTATTTTTAATTGGTA
Source organism: Argyra leucocephala (assembly GCA_963942445.1). Taxonomy (NCBI): domain Eukaryota; kingdom Metazoa; phylum Arthropoda; class Insecta; order Diptera; family Dolichopodidae; genus Argyra; species Argyra leucocephala. The sequence goes on along the minus strand of OZ012679.1, from coordinate 111,648,700 downwards.
CAAGATCTCTTTTACTCTCTAGGGTATGTTGGATAAGCAAAAGAGTACGTATATAAAACAACGAAATTTTTCTTTTCAAATTCAATTTTCAAAAATTTAACTTAAAAAATGTTTTAAATAAAATTACGTTCTCTAAAGACCCTTTAATCTTTCGACTCAAAATGTTGCTTTAATTTTACATTTAACTTAACTGTATTTTATTTTTTTATTTGTGTTGTACTTGTTTTTTTCTTGGTTTCCTGGAGATGGTTTTAATTCATGTATTTTGCGTAAAAATAAATCACAATAAACATACATGCGTATTTATGAAAACAAACATCTACATACGCTGCTATATATATATATCCATTATCCCCCATTATTCAAAACATTCTAAACAGTGTGAATTGCAAAACATTGTGTCTCACTCATTCTGATTTCCTCATTTTTCTCTTTTCAAAATATTAAAATTCATTGGATTCATGGATGGATCCTTTTAACTTAAAGAGTGTAACTGGTTTTTATATAGATACATTTTTTTTTGTTTTATTTTGTTTTCGTTTTGTTTTTCTATTACTATTACAATCGAAATAAAAAAGACCAAGTCGCGCATTACCACTTATTCAATAAAATTTATGTTTTATTTGTTTTTAAGAAGGATGAGGTGGGTTGTGTAATGCTATGAAGAATAATGTTTTTTTTTATTTTTGAAGTGTTACGTTCTGTATGTGAAAAGTGAGGGGATCTAGAAGTGATAAGAGGGTTTTAATGCCATCCACCTTCTTAAGTAATATTTACTTTTTCCTCTTGTTATATGTTATATCCTGATGGTATATATAATATTTATGTATTATATGAATATTTATACTTGAAAAATTTTATGTACAGGATGTGAAAAAAAGTTATAACTGATAATGTTTAAATGAGTAGCTCGAACCGAGCCATCAAAGTAGCCATTAAAGAAACCAGTAAAGGAGAAATTGAAAACAAGATGAAGTTCTTTTCCAGATGTTACGTAATTTAACACTAGCCCTAATATTTTGTTCCATTTCAGTCTTTAGATACTTTGAGCTTGGTTTGGATGGGTTTAGTGTATCGAGTTCAGCGAAAAATTCCAGAAATTTGACAGCACTTTGAAGACTTGCTATTTTTGATTTTTTTCTAATCTTCTTCTCACCATATTGATTTTGTATAAAATCATATATTATCAATCATCAATCATATATAGAGTTAGTCAACATTTCACCTCAAAATTATTCAATCTATTCACCAAAAATGAGAGAAAATAGATCACCACACCACGACCACACCTACACCTATACCAGTACACCATTCTATTAATACAAATTTCAAGAGAGTGCATAGCATAGGTTAGGTGGCAAGCATATGAGTTTTATTTTCTTCATTATTAAATGTAGGTAGGTGCTTAGATATAGATAACGTAATGTGTATCGTAGTAAGTTGTAAACAAAATTATTATTGTTTTTTTTTTATACCTATTCATTGATAGTGAAAAATATCAGTATATTTAAATCCCTGTTTTTAAAATAAATAGGGGTCTCTAGTTTATTTATATTATCATATCCCTAATAGTCCCACTTTCAGAAATAAAAATAAAATTAATTAATATTTCAGACTTCTGAATCATCATCATCACAAATTAAACGTTAATTTCCACTGCTTAACATAGGCCTCTTCTAACATTTTCAACTTTTCTCTTTTTTTGGTACAATATTTTCTTTAAACCATCACTCCATTTATTTGGTGATATTTTCGACTTCTTTTGTCTGTTATTGATTTTTTTTTTTATCTTTTGGTCCACCTATTATCATCCGTTCTTGCATTCATTTTTCTGAATACTATAGCGTTTTCCGAAATATTATTCTTGAGAATACCGATTATTTGATATAAAAACTCAAATCTCTATTGTAGACCAATACTTATTTTTCATTTTCCATAATGACTGATCATAAGTGCTAGGTGCTGTAAAGATGTAACTGAACATTTTAGATTTTTCGTCGTTTAACAATATTATATTGGCCAAAATAGCAAATTCGAAGAACTTAATTGAATTAATGGGCTTAAATCCAGTAGGTATAGTAGTTTACACATATCGAAGGAGGATTGAAGAAAATTACCGAAAGGGAAATTGAAGTGACCAAACTTCAGATTCCTTAGAATACTGTAAAAATTTTAATCAACTATAAAATGTCCTTCTTATCTCTTATTCAGAATTAAAATTAGTCAAATATCATCATCATCATCGTTCTGTAACTTCATGCGTGGTGTATAGATATAGGGTCAACAGCAAACAGCACAACGGCAAAGGTAGCAACCAAAGGCGGCAGATACATGTCCGGAATTGAACCATTTTTACATTTTAAATTTAAGGGTCTTTTTCGTCACCATGTATGCATTGCATTGCCTACATTTCCTTGTTAGAGCGACTGCAAAAAGCGTCACAAGGAGAATCGGATATAATGTAAAATATGTTTAAATATTTATTTTTCTGTTACTATTATTTTTTAATAAAACTATGCTCTAAATTCAAGAAAAATTTAAAAAGTTTTTTATAAGATTTAGAATCTTAGACTATAAGAAGATATTTTAGACGTTCGTTTAAGCCTTCTAACCAAATCTTTTTTTGTAAACTAAACATTAAACTTCAATATTGACATACATTAAAAAAAAAATAACATTAAGGAAAATAATAATTATTTATTTTTTTAACACACTGTCAAATTTCCATTTGTACATTTTTGTTATACGCATAAAGAAGACCCTCAAAATATATAGAAATCAGAGTTACATGTTTGAAAAATATAATAAAATAAAATAAAAAACAAAAAAATTAAATAAATGTGGAGACTTCTTTCTTGACATCAAGCTGACATTGAAAAGTTGACATTTTTATTTTTGTTTTAGTATATCTACACTTTATTTTGCTCGCTGACGTTTGTTTTTACGTTTTTTGTAAATCTATGCTCTAAGAGAAATTCTCTTAGATGAATATTATAAAAGAGACTTACGCCATTTAAATATAATTTGTTTTTGTTATTATTGTTTTCATTATTAGTAAAAAAAAAAAAAAAAAAAAAAAAACAATTTTGTTTCAAATTTTTTTTCTTATGCATAACATTATTATTAGAAACATTTTGTTTTTCCATGTACATTTGGGTACGTATGGCAAAAATGACGCATATTACTGTTATGCCAGAATTAATTCATTGTGTATGTGATATGTATTTTTGTTTTTGAATTTAATAATTATAATGAAGAAAATTGAAATGATTCCTGTTTCCGTAACGAAAAATGATATTTTTTTTTTTATAATGATATCCTGGGATTTTATCCTTGAAATCAAAGGATAATATTATACATCTATAATACTTTTGAATATATCTTGGATTTAAAAAAATGTTATTATTTATAGTATAATACAGATTCATTTGTGGTGAAATCATTTAAATTTTCTCATTAATTTGTTGAACAAGTTTCCTATAATTTAGCTTTCAAAATTATATTTGACATTTGAAACATAATCAATGAGTGATGTATTGTATGTAGAAAATTTATTTCAAATTTTAATTTCTGGGATTTCGAGTTCTGGAATTGTTATTTCCGTGATACTGTTTTTCTGGCATTATGTTATTCTGAGATTTGAGCACATTCTCATTTTTTTTTAATAAAGGCTGGAATAGGATCTAACAATTCCAGTTTGTATTGGAGACATTTCAGTTCGGTGACTGATGTGTTGTGTTCATTGTACTCTCTATGTATTTGTTTGTCGAAATTGTGTCACGTAAGAAGTCATTTAGCGACATTTAGCGACATTTAGCGACATTTAGCGACATTTAGCGATTATTTATTAAAACAAAAACCATTCAGCAGGGCGAAAATGTTATGTGCCCGTTATTTGCATATTTTGAATTTTTGTAATTTAGTCAAATAAGTTTTTTAAATGAATTAAATTCAGTTTTGTGTTAAAATTGTGTTAAATTAGTAATCCTGTTAGTAATTATGTTAGTTAAATAAAAAAAAGTGTTTGATGCTGTAACGCATTTCTGTGTAGTTTATTTTTAAATTTCTAAATAAAACAACAAAATTTTTGATTTTATTTTAAAATTTTTACTGACCATGATTTGAAGCATTTTATAACCTATAGTTAACTAGTGAGAGTACCTCACTTTTATAATTTTGTATTTTGGTAGCATTTAATTACTACAAATTTCTTTTTTTAGCTTTAATTACATTTTTTATTTATTTATTGTTAATTGTTCTTCAATTAATTTATTCTTATTATCCATTTTGATATATTTCTTTGTTTAAACAATTACAACAATAATGTCAACAAAAATGTTATTTGCAGCAAAAATCACTTGTAATTCTCACTTCAAAAATATTTTTGTAAAAACTCTCATTCTACATGACTGTTACTTTTCCAATTACAAATTGGTTGAAATTATATAATTGAAGGCTTTCTTACATCTTAAACATTCCGTATATTATACGAAGTATGATGAAAATATGAATTTTTATGGAAACATTATTTTTCATTAAGATTAAATATTGATAATTCAAATCGATGAACAGTTTAATTAAATGGTTGAAATGAATTATGTACTGTTTAAAAATAATTTTATTTGTTTATCTTTGTGTTAATATGAAATCAAATAGCTTGTCAAAGAGTCAGGCTTAACACAAAAATCAATTGATATTTACTTATAAAATACTTTAACATAATATTTATTTATATTTCACCTATTCTATTTTTGATTGATTTTTATAACTCACAGATGTTTTTTTAACAATTATAAATTTTTTATATTGAGAATTTAAAATTTAAAATTTATATAATTTAAACTCAAATAAAATATAAAATTTCTAAAAGTTGAGAAAATATATTGTTTTAATTCAAATTTTAGGTCAATAACGCAATTTATTTGCAAAAATTTTGTAAATTTTTATATAAACAAATTTAAAAAATAAAAATAAATTAAATTTTTTCAATGACTAGCTATAGAAATTATTTGATATTTAATGATTGTTCTTTATTTGAACGGTACTAAAATTAAAAATTATAAATAAAAAAAAAAAAACCAAAAACAATAACAAAAATTATTTACTTATTGCTTTTCTAGTTATTTTTTTTTATTTACTCAAAAAAAAATAATGTTTTTTTTACATTATTTTTAACCTAGAAATCTATTTTTTCTATGTACATTTTTCATTACCGACTGCGGCACCTATACATCGGTAATTATATTTTGTATGTTGACACCTATTTTTTTAGAAAATTTGAATATTTCAGTAGGTGGATACTAATTGGGTGGACACCATCTAATAATGATATAATAATAATAGAAAATAAAAAAAATAATAAAAAAAAAAAAAAATTGTAATAACAGTGAGTATTTAGAAAGAAATATTTTTAAATAATTTTGTTGTTATTTTTGTCAGAATAAAGTAAGTACAGTAGTGAATCTATGGACTGACAATGGATGACCAATTTTAAGAAGTTAAAATTTTTTTTTTAGCTCATTATTAGTTAAAAACGATTTTTCAAAAATGTTGCAAGTGAAATCTTTTACTTTAAATATGTCCCATAATTCTATAAACATCTATTCTAACTAACCAATTGAGTACAAAACTTCTAGTTGACGTTTCTATTATGAATGATATTTTTTTCAATGCCCTGCATAATCTTTAGTGAGACATGTAATGGAAACAAACTTATTCCCCTGTCCCCTTATCTGCGACCATATTCCGTTCAAGTATAATCAGTTTCTATTGGTTGTATTTGATTTCAAGTATTCTTGCTATATCTATTACAAGTTGTTTGTTATCATAAGATATTGCCATTTTTAATTTTACTTTATGTATACCCTTTGTATTATTGTTATTTCAATGGGGAAATCACATATGGTGATCAACTAATCATTTTCATCTGACGCGATTCAAGCCGATTGCTTTAACTTCAGTTATAAATTATAATAGTTGTTTTTTACCAAATATAGTTCGTCAATTATAGTCCTACTACCTTAGGGTTCCAGTCGGGAGCGTTTTGTCGCTATATGTTGTGTGTGTTGCTACTACCGGTGTATATATTGTTAGCATTCGAGCCAGCATTTTATTAGAATCTCATTTAGTGATACAATTTTTCTTTTTGGGGGCTACAGCTTAATACTATGGTTGATTTGGAAAACTTTTCTTTTTCCAACAATTATTCATCCGTTATTTCCAATTTTTTAATTTAATTTAATTTTATTATTTCAACTGCACATAAATATAGAGTCAAAATTTAGCCAAACCCTTTTCCGGGTGGAATGTGGGCCATCTCTCTATTACACTTTTTTCCAATAGTTGTTTCTCAAATTTGTCTATCTTCGAACTTCTTGCTGTAGAATTATACGGAATTGCGTTTAAATTGTACTGCAAAAAACACTACTATATAATAAATAAATTGTATATAAATAAATAAAATACATTCGATGAAGGACGCATTTTCTTTTAAAAATAATATGTATATAAATATCATCCCGCAAGTATAATGACCTCAATAATATAATTCAAGAAAAAAAAAATTCAATTTTAAAAATAAATATAATTTTTGTTTTTATATTCGAAACGATGAAAATATTTAAAAAAATATATAAACAAATAACAGCACGAAAAATATTAATATTATAACAGTAATAATACACAAGACAGTCGCAGCCTATTTACTCAGTTCGATTAAAATTAATATTGTAATACCGATTAGGGCGTAAAAGTTGGATGAGCTATAGTATCATGCCATGTCCATGACCCAAGTCTATTGAATGCTTTATATTTCAATAAATCTCATTTCGGTGGGATAGGCGTTCTTCTGAATTAAATTTTTTGAAATGTTTTTGTTTGTCAGTTTTTCATACTCGCATAAGCTGTATTGTATTTATTTCTTATTTTTCACTACATAGTTTGTAAACAGTATTGTAAATAGAAAACTTAGGATATTTTAAGAAAAATATAGTTATGAAGATACATTATTGTACATTTGTATTAATTTTAAAATTGGGAATTGTAACAGAAAAATTATATGACGGAAGTAAGGTATAATAAATGCCAATAATGATTTCTTTATCTTCCAAGATTATTTTTTATGTTCATTTTAATATGTACATAATATCGCGAAGAGCTAGGTGGGTTGAATTCATATTGGTTGCAGCACTTTTAATACTTAAATTATATTCAATCTATTTTTTTCAGCACACTAGCTAGAAGCCAACTGAATATAATTCTCATTTATTATGTTAGTTTTATAAGAATACTGAAATATTTACAAACAAACTTAGATTTTATTAAAATCATTATAGGACTATTTAGACATTGAAAACCATTTAAAATATTAATAAATTTTTACCATTTGAAATCGATATGAAAATGTTACAAATGTTCCCATATTTCAAACTGTTCAAATTGTTCTTAGACGAATTAACGTAGTTATATCGGGAGCTGCTGATGAATATCAAATATGATAATATATCATATTTCGCTTATGCGATGAGAGATGAATAACTTAAATTTAAAGAGTCAGAAACAGTTGAACGCAGAACAGAAAGCAAACGTATAGTGTTTCTATAATAGAAGTAACTTGGCTGAAATGGCAAACACTTATTTACTCACTTATTTATTTCTTTTTTATTATTTCTCTATATATTTAATACAGAGTTTTAGCTCATATAGGGTATGCTGTAATTTATTCTACTAAATATTTAAACAATTCTACGATATTTGATTATCTGACTTAAAATTTTTTCCTTCCAGTTAAGCTCTGAATCCAGTATAATTTTCAGATACTTTGAAAAGTTAGACTTTGACTATGACACAAACATATTTTATTGTTTTACAAGCATATATTTTGTCTTTTCTATATTGATAGTTAATTTGTGAAACCACATCCAACTGTGTATTTTCTAAATCTACAAATTGCTGTTCGAATTGTGCGAAATTTTCTGCAGAATATATTGTTTTCCAAATCATTTGCATACATAAAGGCTTTGTCACTAATCGATATCGTAGAAAAACTGCTAATATAACATGAGAAGAGTGTACGGCTTAAAGAGCTGCCTTGAATAACATTATAGTGTAAATTTGTTATGTCACTTTTTACTTCGCTTCTGACAGCGAATTACTGCCTGTTTTTTAAATAATTTTGAAACCATTTATGTCCTTTTCTCCACATTCAAATAAATTCGACTTAGAATTGTTTTATTAACTGAGTCGAAAACAAAGTCGAAGAAAACTATAGCTACTTTTTTGTTGTACCCTATATTTCGCTGTAATGCTGTTATAACATCAAATACGATGGGAAAGGGTAAAATTAATGCTATAAAATCGATTCATCGATAAAGTCGGTTTTCGTGAAATATGATGGTTGACAATATCAGATGATCACTAACACCTAGTAGTAGATAAGGCAGCATTAAAAGAAAAATAAATCAATATTAGTAATGCTGTTAAGTTGTCGACAGAGTATCTAATTTTTGTTTAAATTCTATTACTTCAACTTTTACTTCAATTTTAATTATCGATTCCCCTTCAAATTTTAAATTAAATAAATGAAGCAAAAGAATAATTTTGCTTCATCCTTTCTGCCAATCTGATGATTATTAATATGAAAGAGAAGAAAGTTCATATTCATGTAATTATTATTTATATTTTCAAAATATTCATAATCAAAAAAATCTTCAAAAAGTCTCCAAAAAGTCTGCAAAAAAAATTCTACAAACTTTCCATTACTAAATTATTTATAATACAGTAATACCTCGCTTAACTTTACCTCTTTTCAGAGTGATTTTCATTATAACGTGGTTCAAATTTTCCACAAAATGATCACATTTAATAAATAAAAATTTGTGTTTTTTTTCAAATTTTTTTCTGTATTAATTTTTTGATAAACGCAAATTGTGCTTATTGTGAACTTTAAAAGATCTGAGAACTGTTCAATCACGTTTATTCTGTTTTAAATTTTTTTTTTAAAAACACATACTTTACATATGTGCAAATTGAATGATCGAAATTAATATTTTTTTCAATTTAAAATTCAGTTTTTAAAGGTGAAATTGATAATGATAATGATTTGATGATTGTGAAGTGAAAATGATAATGATTTTTAAGTAAAGCCAGCCATGGCAGCTAGTGCTTGTAAATAACTATTATCTATAATTTAAATTATATTCAATGAAAATAAAATATTTCTTTTCCTTTCTTTTCATTCTCTTAGCCCCATTGCGCGTGATCGTGTAAAAATATCTCTGAGACAATAGTTTTGTATTCTGTTATACACAGGCGTAATAGTTTTAAGTTGAGACGAGTGCAAATTTCAAAACTACCGCGTTAGTAATTTCTGTTAGACTTTTCATAGAACGCGACAACCATTTTTTACATCCTCAAAAATTGTGGTCTAAAAGAATGTGGCTGAATAATAATAATAATAATAATATTTTTAATTTTATTAAAAAAAATATTGTGATTGTAATTATTTTTCAAATATAGTAAACTGTATTTATTTTCAACCGATTACAAAGTCATGAAAATTTGAAACGAATTTGTTGTATGGTATTTACTGTAACTTGTAAAATCATCATTTAAACATGGGAATGTATTAATATAGATTTAGATTAAAGATTGAAAAGTAAGATTAAAATTACAAGGTTGAGAAAAACTTTTAAAATTTTTCTAATTTTTTTTAATTCCAAAATTTCCAAAAAATAGGTTTTAATGTGCGATAAAAGTTAATTTTAAATTTGGAAAGTTTTCAATGAAAAATTATATTTTTTTAATTTTTCTGGTAGATAAAATGATGTTAAGTATATCTAGAAATAATTAGTTTCTTTTTATACTGTTATTTCAAGTTAAAAAAAATCTTAAATAAAATAAATTAATTTAAATTTAATTTAATTCTTTAATTATTTAAGCACTTAATAGATAGTCTTTTTATAATTTTAATAATTTAGTAGTTTTAATAATTATATAAAATTGAATTTGTTCAAACTATCAACTAATTTAATTAAAATTAACTTTAATATTAAGTTTTTTGTTGTTGTTGTGTTTCATTTTTTTTGTAATTTTTAAAATTCTTTGATTTTTGTAATTGTTTCATTAATTAGAAAAGACTCCTTTTGATATGTTTGTATACAAGGTGTAAAATAACGGCTACTTCCCCTCTTAAAAATCTGATACGCATGCTCTGGAACACCCTGTATCTGTAAAATGAAATAATTTTATTATTAAAAGTTGAAAAGGATTTCCTTTAACATACTTTGTTAACAGATAAAGAAAAGAAAAACGAACAAAAGAAATATTCAGACGGTCAGGATAAGTCAAGGATATCATCATTGAAAAAAAATTATGTCAATAAAATTTTGATTACTTGTTCTCTCTCTGTTTCTTAAATTCTTGAAAAATTCAAAAGTGATAACTATATGTAGACAATGATTTCATTACTGAATGCTTGATCACTATGACTTTTTTTTCCTTTCCTACTTCTGTTGGACTTCGAGATTATATCGACTTTACTCATCATCATTATCATCAATGTCCTTCAGCCCCATCCGTAGGGCATAGTGTGGAATCGACTTTACTATCATTCTAATATTATGCTTCAGTTTCTTGTAATCATTTATTTTTCACCAACGTTTCAGTGGGACCGTTGTAATGCTTCATCAATTGGATTTTAATAGCAATTGCAGGCTTTTAAATTATTAAATATTTTGTAATTTTTAATGAAAATTAATTCTATTTGAAGATTTTCAATTCAATTAAATCTTTGATATTTCATATTTCTTCAACTAGTCATAAGAATAATTCAGCTGAGGGTAGGATTCGTTGACGGTTATAATTTCAAAGTAAAATATGGCGTAAAAGAAGAATATTTACAAAATATAGGAAAACAAATTTGTTGAATTTTTCATGAGGCAAAATTTCCAATTCTTCAATAATTTTATAAGTCTCTAAATACATAAAACGGCTATAAAAGTGTTCTTGAACATATAAAAAATATAGGATGTAGTAATGTATATCTTGAAAATATATAAATTCATCAACGAACAGATTCACTCTATCAACTAGAGATCGAGAAAAAAAAAATTGAAGCTCAGCCTCAGAATTGATTTTTGTTTAAATTTGCTGATAAGCGAACTGATTGAAAAATCTTAAATTAATAAACTTTTACAAAACTGTTCACCTATCGAAGTAATCATTATTTCAATTAAATTATTTTTTCACATTAACTTTGTATTACTGCCAATTTAATATTGTATAGGTGTATTATAAACGCTCACTTAAATTTGTAATATGCATATATATATATATCTACATATATCAACTGAATTTCCTTAATTTCGTCACAGGCGTATATAAATAGATCCTTTTATAAATTTTTTTTTCTCTATGATTTTCTAAAAGAAACCTTTTAAATTTATTAAAGACGATTAAAAAATCCTTTAAGTTTTCTCGAACCTTTAAGTTGAGAAAATTTTCTTTCAATTTTCATTTTTTTTTTTTTTTTTTTTTTTGTAAAATAATAATAAAAGCAATATTTTCATTTTTTATAGAAACAAAAACAAAAATAAAATAAAAATAAAAATAAAAATGAAGAAAAAATGTCGGTTCTTTAAAAAGGATTAAATGCCAGCTTAGAGAACAATAATGGTTATGAGAACGAATAAAAAGTTATCCGTTATAGGCAGACTTACGAAAAAAAAAAATTTCTTTTGAGAATCCTAAACAATTTTGAAAGAAATATTTTTTAAACAATTTTAAGGACAAAAGTTTTTTAATAATATCTTTGCTCATAAGTTTTTGTTTTAAAATTCTTGTACTTAGTATAGTCCTTTGAAATGACATTTAAATTATAAATCTATACAAATTTTTTCTTTCATTTATTATCAGAGCCATATAATATACATATATATATATATATAAGGTGGTGGATTGTTATTATGGTTTTTGTTGCATGTTCAGGAAATGAGGTTATTAGTTGCAAGCGTGTTCTAATTCCGTTAAATGAAGCTACAGTTCAAACTTTATCTATCTTGATTTAACGGTATACCAAGTCATAATTATATTCAATTATTCAAAGTGTACTGCAACTGAATACCAAATTTAATTTATTTGTCATTTATCTAGAACTAGAAGTATTAAACAGAGCTTTTAGATTTTTCACTTTTTGATAACCGAAATGATTCTAGTTTAACAAAAATTTCATATTACAATTTTTAATTGACAGTGTATAATCTATATTGTGTGTTTTAACTACAGTATTATCAGGTATTATGGTTGTGCAGTACAACATTATTTTTGCAATTGTGTTCTTTATGATAGATTTATCGAGACCACATAGAAAGAACGATTTATTCCCCTATTTACATTTTGGAATGAAAAATTATATATTATTGGAAATTGTATTAAGGATTTTCTATTGTTGATAATAAAAAGTATTTTACTATTTTTATTATAATTAATGTTTCACATAACTAAGGTTAAACAGATTTGTATGTATATTGCTCCAAATTACATAAAAATGGCAAAAAAGTAAAATAGTTTTCTCCATTTCAGGAAAGAAGGAGATGGGTAATAAATTTTAGTCATTTTTGCCAATCAATTTGTTCAATTATTAGAGTTATTAGAGTATGCCAGAGAGCATCGATTCGAGAACAAGTCTACAGTCTTATTCTATTTTTTGTTAATTTGTATTTGCATTTATAATTAAAAATGATTAATTATTTTATTGAAACACGTTGTGATATGGTTTTATCAAAGGTTAAAAAAAAATCCAAACATTTTCGAACATTCCAGGTCATATGTTCTGTCGGAAGCTTACAATTATTTTTGCAAGCATTTTTTTTTTGTTGGATCATCGGAAATCGAACCTGGAACCTTTCGGTTGAAAGACAGGCGCTCTACCTACTGCGCCACCCAGCGTGTACAATTGTACAATGAGCCGTTTACTTATTTCGGAAACTGAAGTTCTAATAATTTGTCACTTTTAAATCACATCTTAAAAAAGTATAGACCTGTGGTGACTTGCCCTCTGTAACTGTTACAATAAAAATTCTGAATTTTGACTTTGATTGATCTTAAGTTCTATTTAACAGTTTGTAGGCTCTATCAGGTTGTAGATATTTTGACGAAATTAGCATGTTAGTATGTGTTTTTGTGAATTTATATAGTTTTAATTTATTAAGCATGCTTTGCATTTAATCTACAATTAGTGTTGTTAAGTCTACATAATTATGAAAATATTGTACTGCGGTTTCAAAGATACAATAACTTCTAAAAAAAAAAAAAATTAAATTGTAAATATGTTATATTAAGAAAATAATGCTCAGAGAAAATAATCCGTTAGCATGAGCGAAGAACTCCTTTAAATAAATATATGTATGTGTAGTTTTGACCAGGAGAAATTTGTCATAGGAAATATTTGACATTTTTAACATTGGATGAAATATGGTTTCAAATTCAGGAAAATTTGTTGTACAACAATCGAATTTCTTATAGATTTTGAATAAACCAGAAATTTCCCATTTCATCGAAATTTGCTCTGTATAGGGGATCACTTTCCCAAGGAATTCAGTAATAGATTTATCATATGCAATTGAAAAGGTTTAGTAGATCGCCAATTTTAACCTCCACAATAATAAATACCTAACTATATTGTTAGAGAAAACCTTACTTAAAGTTCAGAGTTTGACTCTAGCTTATTCTGGACAATTGCATAGCAAGTGTTTATAACGATTATAGTAACAATTAGTTGACTGTATTCGTATTAAAATAAATTTAAGAATATGTAAAACAAAAATATTATATCTGTTCTCTTCCAGTAGTATTTTCATTATTATATGTGTTCGTTATTCTCTTGGTCAAAGTGTTTTCAAAAACTATTTTTCCTTGAATATAACTAATAGTTTATAAAAATCTTACAAAGAAAATTATTATGACTGCATTCTTCTAATCTGAACATTAAAAAGAATTAAAAATATCCTTTTTAAAATATTTTAATATGCCTGCAACTGTTTTAAGAGGCAGTAACTTTATAATAAAAATTATATTTAATTTAATTTAAATTATAGTTAATTTTCATTACTAATCCTATACCAGCACAACTTTTCAACTTTAAAATTTAATTTTCAAATACAACCAATTCTTCATTTTTTATAAAATTTAAAAACAAAATAAAAATACATCCTGCAGAACTACTGTCGTAGCACATTGACTTGAAAAAAAAAAAAAAATATATATAATGAAAAATAAAAAAGTTAATTTCGTTTATTCGAGTTTCGTATTTCATGTTATAATTTTCATTTTTTTTTTTATTGTTATACATACTTTTATACTCGTATAATAGTTAAACAGATGGAATGTGAGATATGAAGGGCTTTAACTAAAGTACACATTAACTAAGTAGATATGCAAACATACATACGTATATACTCATTTACAGATGTTTTGTATGCAATTCGCTCTCTTTTTAACTTCTCAAAAAAACTTTGACCCGCTAAATAAAATGAAATTCGAGTGCTCTAGATTTTTGTGATTCGACGAATCTTAAATTTAAATAGAAAAAAGAAAGGATGATTATGATGATGATGATGATGTGATGGGGAAGGAAGAATGAGTATAAATTATGCTACAGAAAAAATAGAAATAATGAAAAAAAAAACAGTGAGAGTAAATAGAATGAATGAACTTTAAGCGCTCTCTAACGTGAAATACTGTCAGCCTATTCTTACCTTACCATTACCATCACTATATATATAATAAGTAGTTATACATGATTATTACTGTTATTTCTATATTTCTACTTCTACTATTGCTACTGCTGTGAGGTTTTGTTTTTTACACATAGCCAAAACATCGGCATTGGTTTTGCTATGGAGGATGAAAGTAAGGGAAAAATGTTGATGTTAATTGCAATGAACTCTATACTGGTGGACCTTTATAAAAAAAAAAAAAAAAAGTTAGAAAAAGAGGCAAGTAAGTGAACAATGTAAAAATTAAAGGATTTTTGTAAAATAAAACAAACCAGAAAAAACGAAATCCTTTCATGTGCATAGGTAATTAACTTGAAATTCAGTTTTTTTTTTTTTCGAAATTTCATAAGATGAAATGTTATTTTTGTAAGGATAAATTTTGTTTTTGTAAATATCTGTTAAATTTTTTACCACTAGTAAATATATTCAATGAAATGTTTAAATTAGTTCAAAATTTAAGGATTTTTCCAATTCAATTCAAATGAATTTAATTGAGTATTATAAGTGTGTGCATACGTGTGCACGTCTGCAGTATTAAAATTGACTGGACTTTAAAGTGAAGTTCAAAGATATATAATATATAGAAAGTAATAACGATTAATGGAATTTAGAAGGAATGAGGACATTTGAAATAGGCGTGGTGATATAGCAAGAGTTGATAATCCAGTCCACTTTGACCAAAAATTTATATTTTATACCACGAAATATATGAAAAATATAAATAGTTAAAATTAGAATTGTATAAAATTATCCTCTGTATATGATCCACCGAAATTAAAACTGGGAATAATTATTTTTGAAATTTGAATTAATTTCTGGAACAACAATGTGTTTACTAACATGAATACACCAACTTTCTTTCAAATCTTTGAATTACTTTTGTATTCGATTTGACTATATAACTCCGCAATTGCAAACCATACGACCAAATAAGTTTGGGAATTGACTTGAAAGCAGTATTTTATTTTCGTGTGACAATTATGATGTTAGTTAACCATATTGAGTTGTTAGTAGTATGTATATGCTTTTGCTATAGCTTAGACGTTTTTATAAATGAATTTATCACATTTGCATTAAAAACAAATAAAATTTCTGTCATTAATAAATTTACATTAATTTGCAAATGCTGCAATTTAATTAGATCTAAAATTCAATCATAATTTCAGTTAACTTCACACTGTTTATTTTAGCATGTTATGAAAATTGTATGTAATAAAAGCTAAGTTACAGCTGACTCGCAAGTGGTAAAGTCAAACTATATACTACATATACATATCTAGTTGAAATTCAGTATAAATATACGACTAAAGGAGGCAATGTTAATTTGAGGAATATTGTGTGGAAAACTGAAACGCAAGAAAGGTTGTTATGAACTGAATCTATTTCAGATTTGATTTTAAGACCCTCATGAATTATTTTTTTCAGTTTTATATTTTTTCAAAATTCATTCTTTTTTCAAGTATCAGTATAGTTCTAATAATTGTATTGAATTTGATTTGAATTTTCTGGACAAGAAAGATATTTATTGAATATTTCATTTCATTTAAATATTTTTCTTTGATAGAAATTTTTCTACATTCTTTTTTTCTCTATTTGATAGAATTTTAATTTAAATTTTTGTAATGAAAAGTTAATTTGAATTTCAAATTTTTCAATTGAATTGTTTTTGAAAGAATTAAATTTATTGGAAATATTTTTTGAGTAGATACTCAAATTGTGATATGTAAACGACTTTTGATTCTTTTGATTACATTTTTTTTTTCTAGATAAATTTAAGTCTATTGTATAGTTCAAATGTACATATATATATATATTATACACGTATTTATTCTTAAATTTTAATTTCACATGAAAAAAATAATGAGAATGGCAGTTAATTAATTTAAGAGAAATGATATTGATTGAAGGTAAACTCTTAAGAACATAGTTTAAATATGTTGACAATGTTTTTGAATATAACTGAAAGTTAATTAAAAATTTTGTTTTCCTGGATAACAACATCATCATTGATTCATATGTTTTATATGAATCTTATTTATTTTTTTCTGTAAGTAGGTGGGAATCTTCCAAGGACAGCAAGTGGTTTCAGTCACGCGCAGCCAATGGTAGTGAGGGCTTTAAACCTACTAAAACCACCTCTTTTTTTATCTTTCATACATAACAAATCCATGATAGATCGACTAATGAATTCTTACTCTCAGAAAACAAAATTATATGTTTTTTTTTACATAATTTAAAATGTGGTTATGTTTCTGTATTATTAATTGAATTTTATTTTTTTGTAATATATTAAAGTAAATTTAAATCAAAATTAATTGAGAGTTTTAAAAAAGTGATTTAAAAATGAAATGAAATATAAAAGTGTAAACGAATTAATGTATTTTTCTATTTTTAGTATTTTGTCATAGTATTGGAATTGCTTAACTTTTTTCTGCTATTAGCCTATCCTTATATCTCTTTAATCTTAATATGTACCATGAAAAAGAAATCTTATCTCTATCAATTTGACATTAATTACAGTAAAAATCGGTTATAGTCACTACTGGTTATAGACACAATTCGCTTTTAGTCAACAATTTTTTTGAAAGAAAGTAATAAACTTCATACAATCGATGTCGTTTATAGTCACATTAAAATATAACGCCAATTTTTTCAATAAAACAAAAAAATGAGTCAAAAGTGAAATATTTTATTAAAAAACCAATTTATATATTGTCTCTTCCGGTTCTTTATTACAAATATGTATATTTTGTGATTACATAACAGAATTCATATTTATGAATAAAATAAAGTTTAAAATTATTATACGAAAGATATTTTATTGAAGAAAGAAGCAATTTTTTTTTACTACGCCTATAGTCACAAACTGGTTGTAGTTAGTCAAAAATATTACTGAAATTTACGGAATGACTATAACCGTGTTTTACTATATATATATATTTTTTTTTAAATAGCAGCAGCAAATGAACTTACATTTATTATATCATTTTTGAAGAGTAAGATCTGACCTGATTATGGTTTTTCTGTTTTGTTTTCAATTTTTGTTTGTGTTTTTGATTTTGTACTTTTTTCTATAAGTATGAGTGTTTATTTAAAATGAAAGGATTTTTATGAAGTATTTTTAAAAATGGTCTGTGACTGAAATTTATTTTAGAGTATAGATGTCGCTATACTCGGAAATAACTGTCATTTATTTGGTCTAACTATTTTAAATGTTTTAAATATAAGTATTCACCCCCAAGAACTTACAAAAATTTTAAAGTTTTTGTGGTGGAAATTACTATTCAACTATTCTGAAAAAAATTTACAAAATTGAATTTCGTTACGTTTTCTTTTAAATATCTATCATTTAAAAGAATAATAATGAAAATCGAAAATTGTAAAATGGTTCAGATATTTGTACCGTACTTTTTGCAATTTACAAATTAAATATTATAATGATTTATGATGGTGGTGAAAAAACACTCTGTATAATGTGTTTCAGAATTTTATTGTTGTCTATTTGAGGTTTCACAAACTAGATATGCCATTACTTAATAGTAATGCAATGTAAATCTGTATACTTCAGCAGTCCGTAAAATGAAAAACAAAATAATGTCAAATAACTTAAAAGATATTTATTTGTATATGACAAATGATTTTTTTTTCTTTTTTTTTCTTTTTTTTTTTTTATTTTGTTATAAATAATACATTTTGATTTATAATTTATGTATATCAAATACGAAATAGATAATTAAATTTAGTGTTATTGATCTTAACTTAGGTTTAAGCTGTCTGTCTATATTTTTTTAGTATAATTCAGTTTATTTTAAATAAGCTAATGATATTTTATTAAGTAGATGAAAAGAAAAATTATATAAAATTAATATAAAAATAAAAAAAAAAAACAAATTTGTAAATAAATTTATATTTGCCAAGTTAAATAGTTTCATTTTTTCCTGTTTATTTTTTCTTTTTTAATTATTACATTATAACTTTTTTTTACACTCTACTGTAACTTAGGTAGAATACCTTTTCGTGCTTAATTAAGTACGGTACTGCAATTTTACACTACAATCTACAATATTCCGAGTATTTATTTAACAAGTTACTGGCTTATTAACTCATTAAATGTGGAAAACTACAGCTAATGTCAGGAACTAAGCCTTCTTGAATAGAATAGTTGCATTTTTATTTAATTTGTTACCAGATTATACTCTCAATTATTATTATATTTATATAGGCCATTTATTATATCACAATGACAAAAGGTACTGGACCAGGGCGAAAAATCCATAAAGCATTTTTTTTTTTTTTTGCTTCATCGAGAATAGAACCTGGGACCTTTCGGTTGAAAGGCAGGTGCTCTACCTACTGCGCCACCCAGCGTGTTACTTCTGTTTAATTTTTCACACCTGCTAACAGAGTTATAACAATAATATTGTTTCTATACAATTTTATCATATTATAATCATTACCATTACATTATTATAATCATGACATAGTTTATTATTCCCTATTGATTTTGATTTCGATTTATTGGGTTTTGATTTAATTCTATATATTTTTATTTCATTTTTGAAAATTCTAATTGAATCAATTTGTTTAAATTTTGTGGGAAGTTTATTATATAACTGATTTGTATTTTATCTTTAAATAATAATTAATAATGCAAAAGCAAAAATGTTTTTTGATGAATGTTTTGTTAATAACTACTCAAAATAACATAAATGTATGATAAATGTATAAGTCTTGTGTAAACACTAGTTACAAGTGTATGATCTGGTATGTGGTTGGTAGTACTATAATTAAGAGTGGCTTACATCATTTAGTTACATTATTTATTGAAAGATCAGAGGAACAGGTGCACCGTGCATCAATCGATCAG
The DNA here is from genome assembly GCA_963942445.1 of Argyra leucocephala. Lineage (NCBI taxonomy): Eukaryota > Metazoa > Arthropoda > Insecta > Diptera > Dolichopodidae > Argyra > Argyra leucocephala. Next base: position 111,629,059 of record OZ012679.1, on the reverse strand, counting down.
AGTTAATAAGATCAAAATTAATAGAAAAGTATATTACCTTCTTTAGTTTTATGTTATCTGGTTGACAGGTAATGTAATTGTTCTGGAGTCATAAGATAAAACAAATTAGGTTTTTGGTTTCGATATAAAATTATTGTTATGTTATTTGAGTAAGTATATTACGTCCTGAATTCGAATTTCTCCTGAAACGTACATATTGATTTGTCTTTTATTATTTCTTCAAATTATACAGTTTAAATTTTTAGTAAATCTTAGCAGTAGAAATTTTTAAGAAATTTCTTTTCATCACTAAATTGCTTTGAATTTGGCAGCTTGAATTGAAAACAAAATTTTAAAATATCATAATGTAGAATATCTAAATTTATTCAAATTCAGTTATACTGCCAAAAAGGGAGAAAAATATGCAAGAATTTATCACACAATTGTACAATTTGTACAAAGAATAGAATACATTTTTTGTTAACTCTAACTACATCACTACATCTGATCTCTAAAATTTCAACAATGAAGATTTAAAAATAGTGAATAAAAAGCATTGAGCCATTTTTTGAATTTTATGACAGTATACTAAATTAAAAATTAATATTATTGAAAAAAAAACCGCATATTAAATGTCATAAATTTTTTGTTTTTTTTTGTCATTCTTGTGTGTGGTGAGTTAAGAGAGATTAAACTGGGAAATTGAAACCAGCCAAAACAATGATAGGAAAACAAATGAAATTATTCCTCTGATAGTGAGTTTCATTTACATTTCAACAATGTGCCAATGAAAATAAAAAGAAAAAAAATTATTTTTTCAAATGACATTTTTCGATAATTTTAAAATTGTGGGATGATTTTGAGTAATCAAAAAAGAACAAAAACAAAATTGAGATACTGAATTTTATTAACAAATTAATTAATATTCTAGAATTTGTTTGTTTTTGAGGTTGTGTAATCATCATTTATCACTTAGCCTTACACCGCAAGTATAGGTTATCAAATGGAAACCTCTATTTAATTCTGTTTTGAGATATGATTTTTAGCTCATTGCAATATTGGTTGTTTTTTTCAGCTTGAAGTATCTATCTTCTCGATGTGTTTCCGCATTCTCTGTGCTGTAAATTCTAGTCAGAAACATCCATTGTTTTGTCTTCCTAATCCATCTCATTTTTTGTTTTATTATATTTTTACAATTTCCGTTCTATTACCAATAATTCTATACTTGTTATTGTGTATATACAATGAGTATTCAGAATGTGTATTTTTAGTTGTGAAATGTAAAATATTGAAAAATATCTAAATCGTCAATAGAGTTTTTTTTTACGTTTGAATATAAGGATGGAGTTTTTGTTGTTCAATTTTTTGTAGATCAAGTGTTTGGGCACAAACTACATTTTCAGTAATTTTTATTTATTAATCTTTGTTAAAATAAATCGTGATTTATGGAATTTAAATGTTCCTTCTCTCGGTTGTGTTAATACGCTAATAATATCTGTAAAACCAAAGCTTTCTACCTCTGTGAAATAAAGCAAAAAGCAGTGACAGGAATCCAAAAAATTAAACAAAAATTTATTTTTACAAAATTTGCAGATGTTAAAAGTTAAATTCTAAGTTTGTACAGCTATTAACTATTCAAAAACGTTAAGTCTGATACTCATCCAACACATACCGTTAATTAGTTTTATTAATTTAAAAAAAATTTATGAATATGATGTTGCTCTAACTGTAGTGGATACTGTTTAGACATAATTTTTCTAATCCGATTTTCTTTAACCCTCTGTAGCCCATGGTAAATTTAAAGATAGACCTCTCGTCTAGAACCATTTTTTTGCTAAAATACTCCAAGGAAACACCCTTCAAAATATTTTTGCTCTGAACCATACCACCGTAGCTAGTATTTTATAATTAAATATTTGATCAATCGGTTATACCGATGTTATTATAATATCGATATCAATCAATGCTGTTATATAATTTTTATCAGAGGTTTACATTTTCGAAGAAGCTAATTTTGCTTGTTTTATTTGAAGCATGAATATATACATAAAAAAATTTCTTCACATCTATTGTACATGCAAAATTCAACAATTAAATAAAACATTATATCAAATAATTCTACACTAATTTGATATTGTTTTTCCCCATTAATACTATTACACCTGTTATTTTAATAAAGTAAGACATTCGTCTCTTGCACTATGGCAATATAATGTCTTTAACTATTTCATTCAGAACTTGAAGCTTAAAATTGACTAATTAAGGTTATATTATGTACAAATTTTTTGATTTTTTTTATATTTTCTAATATGTATATATATATTTGTAGTTTATAATAATTGTATTAATCTTTTACTATAATACATATATACTGTACATTTGTGAACAATTATTAATTCTTAATTCATAATTCAAATGTTTGTTTTTTTTTTTTTAATAGTATATAAATTAAATGTTATTTAGTATAAGTTAAAAATGTAATCTGAATTATTTTAAATACTAATTTTTAATTTGAATTAATTATTAATTTGATTAAGGATACATTGTACAAAAAATGAATTTAATTTGTATGTATTTAAAATTTGTTACTAGCTTTCTAATTCTGTTGAAATAAAGACTATTTTTATTTTATTTTATTTTATTTTATATATTTTTTTTTTTTATTAATATATTGGATTAAATCTACTACTGGACATTGACGATGGATTTAATTTTATTAGACCGAATCGAGCGTATTTTTTATTGAAATTAATTTTTATAATATAACAAAATTTTCTTACTCTCCTAATTTAAGGAATTTTAAATTCCAAGGTCATACTTACATTCATGTTATGTAATATCCTTCTCAGTAATATATATTTAAAATATATTTTTGTTCTTTTTTATTCGAATTTTGGATTAGAAGTGAAAAAATAATGAAAACTTCTTAATTAAATTTTTTCATATTTTTATTTTTATTTTTATTGTTTTTTTTTTGTTTTTCAATAAGTCCTTTAAATACAATTCCTGAAATAAATTCATTCTAGCATAAAGTAGATTAACTTCGCATTATGAGTTTCTAAATTGTTGTTTTTGTTTGAATAAAACGCAGTACTGTCGTGATAGTCAGACATTTTTTATATGGCGAAATTCGTAGTATTTTATTCTCTTTTTTTATTGTGTTTACCACAATAAACAGTAATGTTATAATAGGTACGAAATGATCATGTTGATATTGAGATTTGATTTGAGATTTCCTTCAAGCCTCACTTAAAATCTAAAATTGAACGGTAATTGTATGAAAGCTGATGATGCTTCTTAATGAATAAATACTTTAGTACAAGAAACCACTCACAATTTCTGAAGCTCACATCTTATCTTTGATGGTAGTTAATTAAAAATCATTGAATTGTTTTTGTCAATCAGATAAAAATAATTGTTTTGAAATCAGTTCAAAATAAAGAAATCCCATAGTTTGATATTTTTGATTTTTAACAAATAGCAATTGTATGGGATTCTTGAATTGGATTGGCCAAATTTATTCTTTCACATTTTACCGTAGTTATATTGATTACAAATTGATTAGTGCACATTGCACTCGTTTTTATAAAAACCTTTGAAAAAATCTCAAAACTTCATCTAAAATAAACAATATTCAAAATAGTTAAATATTTTACCCGAAAACTGCCACTTGCGTATTCTCTCCAAATTACGTAAAAACTTAAAATTAAAAGTTTTGAAAACTCTCCAAAAACATTTTTTTTTTTATTTTTATTTATTATTTAAATTACAAAATTATAAACTACATTTTTTTTTCGAAAATAACCAAAGTGGACTCTCCAAAATCTAAAAATAAAAAATGATCCTAAAATTTGATCGTTTTTTGACATTAAATAGCTGTTTCACTACAATTTGTAACTGAGTGAGTGAGTCATATGAAAGCGTCATTCGTCAAGTGAAAATCTTCGAATGTATTTTTTTTTTCTTTTTGAGAGAGACGACTTTGAGAAAGAACTTTTTAGCTCAAATCATGCTCACACGCAGTAAAAATATTCTAAACAATATTTTTTAATTTTAAATGATTTTTTAATTAAAAAAAAAAAATAAAAAATATACAATTAGTGCAGCTTAAAAGTTGTGGATTTTCTCTGTCTTTCTAAACTCCAAGCGTATATCAATGAAATCCTTCGGAGGGTGCATCCTAAATATTCGTTGACCACAACCAAAACGCTGTGGAAAAAAAACCAATAGCAACAAATAGACGTGGAAATCCGACAGAGGAAACGGTGTTTGATCGGACATAATTTGCAGTAAGTTTCAGCACAACATCGCAAAATAATGTTTTGAATGGATTCCTCATGGTAAACGCCACGTCGGAAAGCCGTTAAAAACATGAAGGACATGGAGTCTTAACCGAAGCAAGTACCAAACAAAGAACGTGGCCACAATTGAAGAGATTAGTCGCAGATATGAGACGATGTAAGGATTTTATTTTCAATCTATGCACCACGGGTGGGGGTTACAGTACAATGATAATGAGTTACAACCTTATCTCGAAACAATAAAGAAAAGAAAAATGTGTTTTGATAACTCCTTATCAAATCTTTCATACATTGTAAGTATAGTCAAAAACTCGATTGTAAAATGTACGAATGAAGAGAATGAAATTTCAAAACAGATTGTTGCGATATATTTCAAATCATTTACTTTTATTTGACCCAATATTCTTCGCCGAATATTTCGTTCTGAATCTCATTTCAAATTAAAAACGATCCAAAACCAATTTTATTATCCAGACCCTACTGTATTCTAATGAAATTCATTTAAATGTCAGAGCCATTATTTGGTATATTGGGTGTGAGTATAGGTTGTATTAAAAATTCATAAAAGTTTCCGAAAAACTTTTAAAAACAAAACAAAACAAAAAAAACAGCGAATTATAGAAGAAAAATAAAAATGGATCCTTTTCTTTTTTCTCCTCTCAACCCTCTCTTCACATCGATTCATTTTTATTTCATTTTTCCGCTTTTAAGAGTCTCTTTTTTATATTTTGTTTTTATTGTTAAATGCAAAAATTCCGCTTACCCATTGTTTTTTTTTTTTTTGTAAAAACAGTGATTCAAATTTATTGAAAATCAACTGTAAATATCCAAGACTTAAAATTAAAAAAAAAAAAAAAAACACACAAAGAAAACAACAGCAATTTTTTGCTTTTTATTTTTTCTAATATTTTTTTTTATCGTGCAAATGAAAACCTTTATCCTGGATATAAGTTCTTAAAATGTATGCTGTTTAGGTTTCTTTATATTCCATTTTCATTTAAATCCGGTCATGGTAACTTAAAATTTCAAAAAAGCGTAAATAATTTTATTAAGGATATTATCAAAATAGACCCTATACATTCCCCCAGAATTGGGAATATTCTAAAAATCAGTTTAACGATAATACTTACTTTGTTGTTTTTTTTTTTTTTTCAAACCTCCCAGTCACCACAATGTTTATTTTATTTTATTTTTTTTTTGTTTTACGTTATGGAAAATTGATTTTGGACAGAAAAAAGTTAACATTCGGAGACTTTAGAAAGTTTATTCTTAACTTTTGTATTATATACCTACCAAAATGTGTTATGTAAAGTTAAATAATAAAAAAGAAAAACATAATTTTCTTCCAGTAAGTGACTTTTAATATTTTATAAGCTCTGTTAAAGTTCTTTAAATTATAAATTTATTTTTATTCTTTGAGTATTGTTGTTGTTTTTGTTGTTGTGCTTTTGTAGTTTAGTGTTTCTTTTAGAGTGCAATTCTTAAGAGGATAGAGAGAGAGGGAGAGAGAGAGAGAAATTAGAGTACCATTACAATCAGATGATTTTTTGTCAATTTCATGAATCACGGACTTACGAGTAACTTCTTCACAACCTAATTGGTTGGTATAAAAGGAAAACAACAACAACAAAATTACTAAATTTTACTCCGAGGGAAATTTTTTTTTTTAGGATTGGGATTTGGTTCGATTCGACTGATAATTTTTATTTTATATTATTTTTTATTTTTATTAATTTTTTTTTTTTTTTTCAAACAGTCAAATGGAAATCGATACGGATACGGATCTTTTTGTAACTTCCAGGATCGTGTTGTTTTGTTTTTTTTGTGCTATTTTTTTTTAATTCAAATATATATAAGTTCTACTAGTATCTCCTTTAAGATTTATGAACAGTTAGCTTGTGACGGAAGTTCATAAATTATTTTAAATAAATAAAAATATTAAAAATGCAAGAGGGGGTTAACGTTGGTATTTTGGAGGGGGTATCAGTACTCTCAGTTATTTAAATTGTTGCGAATTTTTTTGAATGAAAAATCTTATTAAATTAAGAAAAATTACTCTAAAAATATATTATTTTTTAAGAACGATATTAACTAGGAGAACTACGTTTTTTAATTTAGTTCGAGTTGTCAGTCTGCTGAATTAGGATATGTACTAGAAAAAGTCACTGAACTAGTGTTGTAAAAATTTAATATATAAAAAAAAAATCCTCGTCAAATGCTTACTTTCCTAATACGTTAACACTTTTCAATTAATAAAATAAAACTGTAAATACTCAGGTTCTCCTAGTTCGAGTTCGGTCACATGATTACCGAAAAAAACTATCATTACTTGCACCACGGATAAGAATGAGTAAGCTGCTAAAGGTAACACTTTTTAATTTTTGAAGCAGCTTAGTAATGGAGACCAAAGTCTACTCTGATATATAGAAATGATAATGATAATTTGAAATGCAATTGAGTTACAGTGAGTAAATTAACTATAATATCGTTAAAAAATTAACCGTGTGAATGAATTTAAATTATAATCTAACTAATTTTTATACTTTACATTTTAATAGTGATGATTACTCATTAAGTTAAATTTTGAATAATTTTTAGAACGTGTTATTCTATATTTTTGCTCTTTTATTATATTGAAATTCGTGCCACAATGTCTGCTGAAAAAAAAACACAACAACATTTGTAATTTCTCTATGTAAGTCTATTTATAGACTTTACGAAATTTATATGCAGTTGAGTAAAATATTTATCCATCATATAGACTATATGTCCCAAATTTTTGTAATAAAAATTCAGCTCATTAAAAATAGTAACAATAAAAATGAATCATAAAAATGAAATATCATAAAAAAATTATTATTATTATTATTTTATGATCCCATATTTTTGGACAGAATATTTTAAATAATAGTTTTATTATTAAAACAAAAAAAAAATTTTGGTTTTATGTTTAATTATTAACGTCTACTTACGTTTAATGACAAGTTTGCGGCATATTTATTAAAGGTTTAAGACCTTTGTATATACAGTACATATGTACTCAATGTATTTCTAGAAATCGTTATATAGCATGTATTTTGCTTTTTAACTTCCATGATTAATTGTTAACTATAAGATCTTTGAGGTATTAAATAAAATTTAGATAAGATCAGTTGTAAAATGATTTTAAAATTACTACTAAATTAAGCTTAATTTCAGAATGTATGTACATGCACTGACTGAAAATAGGTTAATGTTAGAAAATAGGTTAATGTCATTAGACTTTCATGATTGACCTCTTAGTCAATACATTACAAAATTAATAAATAAATATTCGAATAATAAAGGTAACAGTCCAATAGTGAATGTCAGAAAAGGTAATTTTACTTAAGTTACTGTCACGTATAAAAACAAAAATAAATGTAATCATATTCTATTCTAAATATGAAAATGACGTGTAGTCCAGTATGCTTCAAAAGTATATTTAAAACAAGATTAGAATTTTAATATTTTATTTTATTATTATTTGTGAGCAATTTTATAATTCGTACCTAAAAATAAAAATTAAATAACTAATGTCAATTTTATTAATTTATTTTTTTTATTTTAATTTAATTTCAGGTAAGTTCATAATCAATCGAATTGATGATGTGTACAAGATTGTATGAAATAAAGCTTTGATTACATAACATTCAAAGTTTGACAGCAATGACATCAACTAAATCAAAATAAAATTTTGATGACAGCACTTAATTATATTCGATTCGTCAACAATGTCAAAACATAATTAAATGAATATTTTATTTATCTGAAGTAATTATGGTAATTTATACATATATTAAATAAATATTTAAAATTGGTAAGAATTTACAATTTAAAAGATTCAAAATTACACATTAACTAAACAATATCTATAAGTAGACTGCGCAGTAGACACCTTTTCATTTTATCTCGCTTCTTCTAAATGAACTTTTAATAATAATAAATTGTATATACAACAATAATGCGCACACAGTTTAAAATTTTTTTTATATTTTTTTAAAACTATCTGTGTTCTACTCCTGTGCTATCACTTATATTTTTTTAATGTGATTGATTTTGAGCAAAAATATAGTAAAATGGACCCGATTTTAAAAATAAAATTGGTTTTTTTTTGTTATAGTTTTTGCGAAAACAGGATTTATATATATAAGTAGTGGAGGCTTGGGGGCGGCAACCTCTGACATTATCTGTGTTTTTTTTATATATTGCTTTTGCAGAATCTGATTGTTAGCCTATTATTTATTTTATTGTATATAATATATATATTTCTTTATTTGCGGTTTTCTTAAAACTAACTTGTATCAATTATAAAATACTTATATCATTTACTTAAAACTAACAGTATTCTTATTTGAAAGGGGGGGCCAACCTTGGCCAAAACTGATAAATCATAATTGATTTGGTGTTTAACGGAATATTGGCATAGTGTAGAACATAGTGTAGTAAATTTTAAATCTGCGTTAAATTTTCTTTTAAGCTGAAGTTGATAATACTGAAATTTAATATAAAAATAATAATTAAAAATAGTTTTATTTACATTTACCAATCCATATAATAATTTCTACTTATTATATATGATTAACGGCGATCGAGCCAATCCTTTTTTGTGACAAGTTGAAGAAAAAAAAAAATCTTTTTTTTATAAATTAATTCATTTCCTATTATTGAAGTATTAAAATGTTGATAATTTTTAAATTTCTTGTGATATCAATTTGATGGGATGTGTATGAAATTTTTTGTCTCAGTTCACGCTCTAGATATAGAAATTTAAATTTTTTGGGAGATTTCCTTGAACCAACATTTTCCATTTTCTTTTGTGGTGTTGCTTGTCCTGACCTGACGCCTGTCTGGTATATCTTCCTAGTGGGTGTGATGTTACCTATGTGTCAAATTTGGAAGATATACCTGGCGTTTAAGTAACATCAAATCACATCTAATAATTACCAGTTATTGTTAATAATATCCGGATTTATTATATTAACCGTAACATATATTAAAGAGATGTACAAAAAAATTTTCTTTTTAGAGTTAAATTTTCATATCGGAAACGAAACATTATATGATAGACGAGGGAGGTATATTTATGTGTCCTAGATATAAAACTTATTATAATCTCAAGACTTTTTATTAAACATGAGTAGTTTCTGCTTTATCGTGAGAAGTCTATGTCAGTACGTAAATTACTGTTTTTTTAAAACTTTAAATTTGGCTTCAACTTTAATTATAATTACTCAACAGAGACCCCTAGTGTTATTTAGATTTTGATAGATTAACCTTTACTAACAATAGCAACCCCGCTAAAATTTGTGAAAACAGCTGGTTGGCAAGCAATTGTATGAACCAACCGTCAAATCATTAACCTTCAGCACCAACATTGTTAAATCTCCAATAATTTTTAGCTAAATTGCTAAATTTAAATTTCAGGGATTAGTTAGTTTTTAAAATTTACTAATTAAGTAATCCCCATAAAAACCAAAAAATATTTATGGTGATTAGTTAATTATTTTTGGGAATTAATTCATGTTTTTAGGGTGAATGATGAAATTTTTTTTTTCAATTACGATACTTTAGTTAATTAATTTTTGTTTTTAATCATAAATATCATAAAAGCATAGACCAATTCTACTCTGTATGAGCTATTAGATTCTTTAGAAAAATTATTGAATAATAATAATAGAACGCTACGCGTCCCTTATAATGCAAAAAATAAAATAATTTCGAAAAATATCATAGTTGGTTAAAATATCAGACTTATCTATATGTTTTTTCAAGAATATACAGATTTGTTTTGGTTCCTTCCGATAATCCTTTAAGAGATGATTTATTGGACAGCTTGCACATCTTCGGAGTTATAGTATATATTTGTTGCACATTATTTTTCCAACCCGATTTTCTTTAACCACCCGTAGTCCAGATCAACAAATTTGAAAATAGACGCTCCTCTCCATTTTTCGATTTGTAAATTTGTCACGGTTTTATGAAAATTTTTACGATACATTATAACTTACGTGTCCATTATTATTTTACTGAAAAGTTTAAAGAATTAATTTTTGATAGGAATAATTAAGCTTACGGTATTGTGTTCATTTGTTTGTAGAATACATTGGATTTAATAATAATGATAATATACTTTAATATAGTGAGGAATACTGCGAAATTATTTGCTACCTGAATAAAATGTTCTTTTAAAACAACCTAATTTTGAAATTTTATTTGTAATTAACTTCTTTTTTTTTGTTAATTTTCAACACTCAAAGGACTTTATTTGGGGTTTTTTTTTTTCCTTTTTTTTAAGAATTTTCTTTTTCTTTTTCAAAAGTTCAATTCATGTTATGATTACTTGTTTTGGTTTTTGTGCTGGTTTTTTTTTTGTATGTCCTTATTTTGGTGTCCTTATTATTTTTGTTTTGTTTTTTTGGGTCACACCTGCAGCAAACTGCATTCGGGAAAATATACTAACCACAAAACAATTTTATATTCATATCACCCATTAAAATTATCGTATCCGAATTGAGGCGACTACCGAACAAGGATATTATAAAAACTGATACATATACAATGTATATATATATTATGTATATCTAAAAATTTTATAATTTCATATACTTACTTATTTGAATAATATATAGATATATATGTACATTAAAAGGATATTCTTCTATTTATAAACATTAATATAAAAAGTAAAAAAAAAAATAATATTCTTTTACTCTAAAGGACATTCCCGATATGTTTAAGGATTTCAAAACAAACAAATATAAAAATATTATATACTAGATATTTATATTAAAGTAAAGTTTTTAGGCAGGATGAGAAAATAAAAATTCTAATTGTGTAACGTTTTGCTTATTCTATTTTTATTAGCAAAAACAGGTATGTTTTTAAGACCTATTTTTTTGCATTTTTTATTTCATGCAATTACTGCATTTTCATGTTAGGGTTGAGGAAATATGTACACACAATATATAAATGTACGTATGGAAATTATAAAGAAAACACAAGTATATAGAGAGTGAATATTTTTCTAATGTAAATGAGAGAGAAAATATTTGCTAAAGTAATTGTAATTAGTGGAATACATTGAGTGTAACTATTGAATATGTATGATGTAGTTTTAATGGTAGACAAAGATAAGGCAATTATACTACTGACAATGTTGGCTGCTAATAATGAATAGTTAATGTTTAGCATAGTTAAATGAATAGTAAATATTTATATATGTAGAGAAGTTTTTTTTAATGAGATGCTGGTTCGTTAAATAAAATTTGAATTATCAACCAACTATTATTAGCTTCACATCTAAATTCTTCAGATATTTTAAATAATTTCTATACATTGCAAATTCTACATGCTCATTATTTAATTTCTTCGAACATATTTTAAATTTTCTATAATTCTTTTCTTTTTAATTACTATATATGGGTTATTGTGACTCTGTTCTAGTTTTTCAATGATTTTTGTATTCTGTTGTTTTGAGAGTTTTCCAAAGATGGTAGGTGTTGTTTATCTTATGTCCACGAGTATATTTTACATATGTCCACAAGTGCACAATGGATACTATGAATTCAATATATTATATTGTTAATGAATCAGTTATACCAAAAATATTCTAAGAACACGATGTAATTGTATTTTATCATTTTAACAGGTAGGTGTAGGTTTTTGAAAGCCAATAATGAAAGAATATTATAATAGAAATTGATTTGATCAAATTTAAATCATAATAATATGTAATGTAATCAAAATATTGCTTTTATAAGAGTTATATACTAAAATTAACTAATTAATAAATCTATATTAAATAGGACTGATATCTCTAATCGGTCTAATTTAATTAATCTAATATAAACGGAGAACAAAAGGAAATACAATCTTATGATATGGCAGGCATATGGAAGATCAAATTCGATTTTTCATGAACGACACTATGTAAATGATTTCAAGAAATACAAGACAACTTTGGATTCACAATTGATCAGAATTCGAAGAAGGAAAAAAAATGTCAAACAAATGCGAAAATGTGAAACAAGTGCTCTAATTTCTTTGATCAAAGAATATTTATAATAAAATATTTTATCTAGAATGATGTACGGTTGAAAATATATAAAGAATAATAACCTTCTTCTTCTATCTTATAAACAAATTAAACAGCTTATCTGAATATTGACGAAGTCAGTAGTTTTCTGTATTTCTTTTCTAAGATTATTTTTAGTTTGTGAACTAGTGGACATTTGACATTTAAAATAATTTTTATGTAGTATATCTATAGTTTTTTCAGTCAGATGTGTTATTCGATGGAAGAAATATACTATCGAAACCTTATACTTGAAATCAAATTGATGATTAATAGGATTAATTAATTTCGTAACAGCTTAATGAGTAATAATGATATGTATAAGTCTATACGATAATATTGCAGTTGTGGGCTTTTTTACTTTAGTCATATTATCATAATTTCCAACGCCATTTTCCAACTGATAGTATAATAACTGATATAAACCAAAGCTATTTTAAATTTTCCATTTCTAGATGAGAATCTTGTTCATTTGCGTAAAGATCAATTATTGATCGTATTAGTATTTTATTATTGATTTTCCCCAATAACCATTTTCCATTTTAAAGTTCTAAAAAATTAAAACTCAAATATACGAAACTAACAGAGGTTCTCTTACATTCTTAATATATTTCTTTCGATATCTTTGATTGTGTAATTATTTAATCTAATTTTATTTTATTTTTTTTAATTGTAATTTAATTAAATATATTTGACATTTATTGTCTATGCTTTCACCAAAATGGCATTGAGCCACGATCATGAGCATTTTTTATACACGGGCAATACAAAATGACCGAATTTATTGAAAATACCAAATTCTATAGACAAATAAAACCATATAAATTTACATTAGAAGAAAATATCACTTTATATCGCTCTTCTGTTATCTTTGAAATTATTTTTAAAACTGTACATCACAATTTAAAATGAATATGTGCTATATGGGATATTTTTTGAAGTTAAAGATAATGAAACCAAATTGTTGTTTAAAAATTTGACAGTTGCACATTTGGGTCAATGTCCGGTTATATGTTACACTTGTCTTGTCAATTCCAAATCGGACTAAAAATTTAAAAATTATAAATTGAAGTCTTATTTATTGACTGGATTTCATAAATTTGTAGAAATCTTCTAATTTTTTCCATTAAAATACCAAAATTATAATGCTAGTATCGTTTTCTGCAAAAGAAACCTTTTAAATGAAAACATAAAAAATCGTACCCATCCATTTGTATAATTATGTATGTGTTTGTGTTTGTTTTTGAATTGTGAATTGCATAAAATTTTATTATTATAATAAATTTGCTATTCCGTTAGTCATAATTTTCTTTTTAGACTATTTTAATTTAAAAAATAAAAAAATGCTTCTATTTAAAATCGCAACACCATTAAAAGCAAAAAAAATTACATATGCCAGGATAACAGAAATTTACAACAAGAAAATAACAAAAAAAAGTTATAAAAAAAACGTTTTGTGAAAATTGATAAGGGCTGTAATTTTAGCTTGTACCACAAAATTTTCGTTACAGTTATTTACATTTTTTTTCCCTTTTTTTTCATGTTGTATTTTCAGTGCACAAATACCAAATACCAAAATGAAATTTTATGTTGAGGTTGAGGTTGAGGTTAGGATTTATATAGGATAGTATTAAGTGTTGGGCGGTAAATTTAAGTAAATTTTTTTTAATTTTTGTATATCTGTAATTGTAAATAAATTAGAAAAAAAAAATGGTTAAATCACATTTAAAATATCAGTGGATTGTAAAATACATACATGAAAGCTTAAAGGGAAAACAAGAAAGTTCACTATAATCTCTAATTAATATTCATAATTTTCTAATATAGTTTTTTTTTAAATGATTTAAAATTCACTTTTATACTAAAATTATTTTAAAACGAAAAAATGCCACTTCTAACCAAGAAAACTCGTAATAAAACAAAAGCGACTGCTGGAATATGTCGTAATATGTATAAAAAATTATTTTTTCATAATACGATTTCAGTTTTATTAACTCTAAGCACAACCTGAATTGTAATTGCTTACTTTTATTCTGATACTCAAACTGAAAAAAGGGGAAAAACAAATTATTAATAACATATAAGTATATATTTTTTACATAGCTTCAATAACATCTACTCCAACGAATTCTGTTTTGGACTATCTTTCATATTTGCAACAATGTCTTCCTTTTCCATTTTGATTTCTTTATCCAATTTAGATTTACTTTTCGACACAGCTAGTTTACTAAGCTTATAGAAAATCCATATATATATATATATATATATTTTCCTCTTTAATTGTAGTTCTACTACGGGTCTATATTGATTAACTATAATTCAAGTTTAAGCCAAATATAACGTTTTTAACAGAACATGGATTTGCATATGCACTGATATAGACTTTTCACTATCAACCAGTAAACACTCATGTTTTAATAAAAATCTTTGAAATTTTTATTGTTTAAATATTTCTCAATTACTATGCCTATTCCCGATATTAAGTCAAAATAATTTAGTTTTTTTTAAAAACTGTTTTTCAACTCTGAAAACTACAGCTAACTTTTATTAATTATAGGTTTTATTTTTAAATCTTTGGTACTAATCTAGAAGCAAGAAAGTTTTGGAATGAATTTTTTGGCTTTGTAAATTATGATATAGATTACCTAAGGTTTCGTTGTGAGCGCTCTATTCAAGAAAGATTGCCCCAGAGCTCAAATTAGTCATAAGCACTGATGAAGGAAGTACGTTGCTTCTGAAATATTTAAAATTATTAGTGAACAGAAACCTGGCAACAATTAAATTATCACTAAAAATAAAAATCCGATTAACAATTAAAAAAAAAGAACTCTCCGTTTGTGATTTTCTAAGAATACATTAAAATAGTGTCCAAAGACCTTTATTTACAAAATGTTGCAATTTCTACATTACGTTACATGACATTAGTTTATGAGACGTAAATCACTATCATACAAGAAAAATTATATTTTCACCACTTCATACATCCTTATACAATGTTTTGCTCATATTTGCAAATAAATACCCGGTCCAACAGGATATTGAGGAGGCTTATTTCAACGTATATATGCCTATTGTCTAATTTCATAATAAATGTTTTATTTTGGCATATCAATTTATTTTTTTTGCTTTTATAGCCAAAACCTGTTGACGTCTAAGCAAATTTATTTGTCAAATGTCATTTTAAAAAGTAATAATATATTTAAATTATATAAAAAAAAAATTAAATTAATAATATTATTTCTTTTAAAATATGATATTTAAAGAGTTAATAAAGCTCATTTCAAAGTTGCATATTTAATACAAATTTAACTCTTTCCCGACATATAATTTAATTCCGTCTAGCATATTTCTTGTCATATCCTCCATTTTTATTTAAAGAATTAAAATTTCTTTGATAACATTTATTTTTGTTTTTTGATTCTAAAATAATTTTTATTAAAATGATCTGCAGAACAGAACTAATATGAATGTGAAGTAGGGGTTGGTTGTTTGGTTGGTTGATTTTTTAGCTTATTGAAAAATTGGTGTTTTAAGTTCTAAAAGTTTTATAATGTTGACAACTTTAAGCAAAAAAAAAAAAAAAAATATTCTAACAAATAAACAAAGAAACCATTGCCAATTTAAAAGGAATTTAAAACACTTCATTCTACAACTTAGAGTAGAGGGAAAGAATAAAAAAATGTATGCATTTTGTTTTTATATTAATTAAAAATTGTACACACATACAAAATTCTAAATATAATAAATTAGAAGAAAAAAAAAAGTTCTTTTATTTATATCGTGAGTGAAATGAAGGCGACTGACAAGAGGTGCTAAAGAAAAACATCTAATTAATTTGTGGAGACTTAATAATTTCCATATTGTATCTCCCCGTTTCTACCTCCCATTATAATACCCCCCTCTTAATCTTTTGTGCATAATTTTATTTATATAAAGTTATTTTTCAGTGTTAAAGGATGTCTGGAAGTTTTTTTTGTTTTATTTTTAATACGGTTGTAATTTTCAATCTCCTTGAATGTTTTTTAAAAATTAATTTTCAAAGAAAATTGAAAACATATAAAAACAAAAAATAAAAAAAAATAAATTTTTTCTGCAGTTTCTTTACACATGTATGGGGGAATGAAAGTGAAGAAAATTTTGTAGCGAATTGTTAACTAATAATTCTTAGTTAATGAGAAATTTTAAGGTTAATTCAGTATAGTTCTTGGTGAACAAATTAAAAGATTGTATAAATTAAATTGTATATTTATTTTCTTTATTGTGTAGTGTAATGGCTCCAGACCTGAAATGAATAAACCATTTGGAAAATATTGGAAAATATTGAAAACTATATAAATTAATCTATATCCACTCGGTTGTTGAATTTTTAATGATCTTTATTCACTCATAATTGACTCATTTCTTAATATTGATCTTCTACCTTTAAATTTATTTCTAAATGAGAAAAAGAGAATATTAAAAAAAGAATTAAATACTTCGTGATCGTGAGTTTTAAAGTAAAATGAATATACGAAAAAAAATAATTAAATACGACATAAATCAAATTGGATTGACTTAAGGTCTTGTGGAACAATTAATTAAAACTTTAATGAATTTATAAACACTACTAAAATTCATCAGTATAGGTATAGCACTGTTGTACTACCTATGATAACTTCAAATTTGATCTTGATTACTTTCATAATTCATGATGTATTAAAATAAATCCATATGTGAGTTATAAAATTAAACTAAATATTCACTTGGTGAAACATTTTAACTAATTAGAGAGCATTTGATATTAGAAAGATCTGTAGAAACTGATAAATATTTACAGTAATATTTAAATCTAATTCAATTATTCATTTTGGAAGAGTTAAAGTTGCGGGAACTATTTAACAAAAATCAATTGTGGTAAAATATGCTTTAAAAGTTCAATACATATTTAGCATAAAATGAAAAATAATTTAAGTAAATTTTTTTTTTTAATTTAGCACTCTCGGGCCAATAAAAGCTCTGACATAACAAAATTTAACAACCACCTCAAATAAAACTATTTGATTTTCTTTCAAGTTGTATTTTATTTGACTTTATTCGTAAAATTGAGTATTTTCTCAAATAGTTACCTTCCTGTACACACTTCCATTTTGTTTTCCTTACTCCTTTTGGGAGCATATTGCTTCCACTTGACATTTTCATCATATTCGATTTCTAGCTGCTAATTTCACTTGTTCCCACGTTATGTTTATCTTTCCAAGCTCTTGACAAGAGGACCCTAAACCTCCGCCAGGTGTTCTTTGGGCGACCGGGTCTTCTTGTGCCTTGTGGTTTCCATTCTACGCTCTATTCATAAAGAAAATTAATGTGCTAAAACAGCTAACATAAAAAATTTGTTATGAATCAAGAGATATGCCATCCTGCTACAAAACAGTTAGTAATGATCGCAAAGCTGTTCATGGAGAATTTCTTACTATTTTGTCTTTAAGTAATAAATTAACAAGAGTACCCGGATATGTAGAATAGGACAAAAATTTCAGCATAACATAAAAAAGAAATTAGGTCTAGCGTAAACTACAATAATACAACGCATTATCATTACAGCCGAAATGCAGTTTCTATAATCAATTACAGGTGCTACGCGATAAAAATCATTCGAAAAATGGGAAAATTTGTTTTTTTTTTTTACTAAATTTTAATTTCCAATTCCATCATTTTTACAATCTTAACCCACTAGTTGTAAAGCCCGTTTCAAGACGGCGTTTTCTATATATGAATATACATACGTATATATATCTCAATACTCTCAATTAGAATTAGCCTTCTTATTATGCATACCCACTTAGTATACGATTTTAACGCAGCTGAGAAGAAAAAAATTTTGCTTACATTATTTTGTTTTTATTTATTTTATTTTGTTGTAATTGATAATTGATTTGCTACATTTTTTCGATGTACTCCATGTACTTTCGATTGTGGTAGAATATTTGCGATGCTAAACTATTTTCAGGGTGTTTGTGCTTTATCGTGATGTTTTCAAATTAATTTTATGATAAAATTATGTTTTCCTTCTTATACAAGTATTTATTAGAGTAGTAATGCTTGTATTCCGAATCGGACTTCTTAATATAAATTCTAATACGAACTTTTATGCACTTTCTTTCAAATTTACGAAGATGCACTGATATTGCACCATATTGGTGCACCATATAATAAGTGTTGGTCTTGTTAAATATTTGATAACATGTTATTTTAACTCTTTTACTAACGATTTCGTTGTATTGTTGTTGTTGTTTTTTGAAGCCATGAAAGTTTTGTTACTTTTTACTATACTATATTTGATTTGCTCGATATAATTTAAGTTACGATGTAATTGTACTCCTAGGTATTAAACTAATTTGTTTATTGGTTAAAGTGACATTTTTTTCTGATTTTATTGCAAAATCTTTTCGATGCTTTTTTATATTTACACTGGTTTTATCAACCGTGCTATATGAAATAAAATTTTACTTGCCTTTATTTGGTGTTGATTATCAGCAGAAGCCATACTTTTCATTAGTCACGAATCATAATGTAAAAAGTATACTGGTAGTCGTATATGATGTTAATGTAATGTAATAATCTCAGTGTCACTAAATTCGAATAAATTTTCTGGCAGACCAACCACCCAAAAGATAGTATAAATGTTTAACTTTTAGCGAATTACAACTAAATCATATTCATATAATTTTGATTTTGTTGCTTATGTATTTAAAAGAGACTAGTCATGCCTTACAATACAGTAAAAGAAGTATAGTATAAATTTGCAGTACCGTTCTTAATAAGCATGAAAAGATGATTCCATCTACCTAAGGTACTGTCAAAAGCATAAAAATATATATATATATTATATTTAATTAGCTATCTCATAGTTTTCATGTAACCATAATCTGTATTATGATAGATTGAATCACGAAAATTTTTACAACTTAATTTAAAAATTCTTAAAATTTTAAAAAAATATAAATTTTCTGAAATCTGATCATAAATATTTACATTAATTCTGATCATAAATTATACATTTGTTATTATTTGATTTTTTTTCGTTTTTGTTTAGAATAACCAAGAGATACTTAATTTAACTAACTTACCTAATTTAATTCTCTTCCTTACAAAACAGAGAAAAAATTGTTTTAGTTATTTTGTTTGTAAAAATTATATTCTGGAAATGTTGTACGTAACCAAACAAAAAAAAATGCTATCAAGGATGTATAAAAAATCCTTGGAAAAGCAATTTTTATTATTTTTAGTTTTTAATAAAATATTTGGCAGTTTACCTTTTATATGTACATGGGTGTACTGTTTACGTGTATCAGAACTTTAAAATACACTGAAAATATGAACAATAAAATGTTGTGGAAAATTGTTCATTAGCAAATTGAATAAAAAAAATAACATTATCTTCTTAAACATCTTCAAAAATTTAATTTTGAAGATGACAGTAATAAAATAATAAAAATAAAATGTTGGTTTTCTCTATAAACATTTCCTTGAAACATTTTTTTTTTTTTTTTGTTGCTTTTTTGCTAAAATTGTAACTTAGCATGTAAATTAGAATTTCAAATGTTATTTTTAATAATTACATATAATAAGAAAATTGATAGAAATAATAATTGAATTGGTTTTTTAATATAATCACTGCAAATGTAATGGACTTTTTTCTTCTTTATGATTTCTATCAACAATTCTATATTGAGATTAAACATTAGGTTATAGATGTGCAATAATTGGTCATCTCATTCATAATTGGATATAGTTAGTGATTGAATGTAAAAAAAAAAGTATTAATTCTGTGTTTGATTTTGCTGAAGTTGAGGGATTTTTTGCTTTAGCACCACCAGAAAACGTTTTATGTTGATAGTATTTTAGTTTTCCACTTTCCTGTTTGACATTTGGAATTTGACATTTTCTGTATTGACTTTGTTTACGTGTCTGGTACAATAAGTCACCTCATAATTTCCATAGGAGACTCCATACTTTTCTGTTTAAGCGTGTAAAGTTTACAACGTAATTGTAGAATTCTTAAATTTTTCAAAAAATATAAATTTGCTTTAAAATTTTTTTAAATTTTCCAAAAATATAAAAATATTCTGATGTATATATCCACTTTTCGTTCCGCGATTTATCTAAAGATCGCATAAGATCATCCGCAATATTTTTTTTTTTTTAAATATAATTCCAAGTCTCTGGGATGAACACCCTAACGGTTTTTACAGAGAGATTTGGAATACACAACTCCATGCAATAGTTTTTCTGTAGAATTCTTATGGTAGAATCTACTAATTTTGATGTGGAATATTAGCTTCATTATTACTGAGACAATCTTGATATAATTCGTCTCATTCTACGCTTTAAGCAGACGTATAATATTTGCAAAACCCACGTAGAATATGATTTTTAATGGTATAAATGATTCTTAACGGTATTTCAAATACTTTTATTATTCTCGTGACTAATTGTCATTGTCTAAGCTTCGAAGTTAACATCGATTTTATTATGATCATTTACATTCTTCATTTAATTGTTTAGTTTAAAATTTTAGATTTTAACTGCTTTTGTGTGCATAGAAAAATTTTTGTGCTACTCTAATTCTATTATTAATAGTCAAATGGTTGTCATCTAATAAATTTATACGCTAATAATGTTATTGTAGTGTAAAATTGCAGTACCGTACGTAATTAAGCACGAAAAGATGATTCCTAAGTTATTGTCTAGACTCTAGAGTGTAAACAAAAAATAATGAGTGTATTTCAGTATTCCACATTTCCACCTTGGCGAAATTAAGCAAAAAAGGATTAAGAAATAAAAAAAATTAAAAAAAATTACCAATTTTTGTGCTCATCTTTCAAATAAATAATTCATAGAAAAACATATCCAAGCTATAAACCCATATAGAAAAACTATAAGTATATTTAATACAAGAATCAAATAAAATCATCTGAATAATAGCAAAACATCATAAAGTCAATAAAATATGAAGTTTTTCAAGTTAAAAATATTTCTTAAAGTCTTCAAAACAATTAAAATCATCCAAAAAAAAATAGTACCTACCTATTGAAAAATCTTAAATTTCCTTGGCTTGTGTCTTTGGATTAGCCACCTCGAAATGTTTCTAATTGACCAATGTTTACATTTACATATATATATTATCTAATTGAGCAAAATATTTACAAGCAGAAAAAAAATGATCGGCGAATGTTATGGTGGAAATATCTAGTAGTTATTATTTATTAAGATATCTATAGATATATAAAATTGTTTACTCCTACAAAATTGTAGTCATTTATTGTTATATTTTGGGTAGATCAAATTGTTTCTATTATAATAAAGTACTGTACTGTACATATTTTTGGTTGCTTATTGGATTTAAGTAATTTTTTACAATTTAAAAATTGATAAGAAGAAACCGAAATGTATTAATATTTACTCAAGCATTAAAGGATAAACACTAGAGATGGATTTTTTTTTGTTTGTCAAATTTTTCCAAAAATAAAAAATACTACGCTAAATTTTATTTATATAAAAAATTAAGTTTATAAACACAAAATACAGCGAATCTTTACAATATTTTTGATATGACTGTCAGTTTGATTTTATATATATGACATTTCAATTTTTTTATTATTGTTTGTTTATGGTTGTTATATATATGATATAAAATGTGTATATTTTTTATTTACCTCTTAAAAGAGATAGATATTATAAAGAGTATCGTTTTTATTTATTTACTTTCTTTTTTCGATAAAGGGTATGCTTTAGAACTAATTTAAATGGTTTTTTGAGTTTAGTATGAGTTGGAAAGTATCCTTTAAAAAAATTTTATTTTTAAATTCAAGTTGTTAGAAGAAAAATATTTCCATAAAGTACTGCATTGCTTGTTGCTTATTTACGTGCAACTTCAGTTTTATAATATTGTAAATATTTTATCCAAAGATTTTTTATTTTTTACTTTGTCAAATAACTGCTCAATTTCATTGTGATATTATAACCTTAGGTTCCATTACTTTATATTATTTTCTATTTTTTAAGACTAATTTATTATGGATGAATACTGGATAATCAGTGATGACATCAAAACGTTTTTTTTTTGTAATTTATTGAAAAATTGGTAATAAGTCAGGTTAGTCTAAATAATTACAAATCAAAGGTTCTAGTAATATAAGCTCTTGAAAAATAGAATTAAAATATATGAAAATAACATATTGTACAAATACATTAAGGCAATAAATAAAATAAAATAATAATAATAACAATAATTGTATTTCGTTATTTGAATTAGTAAAAATAAATATTCAGCAAAATGAACAATCAAATTATAGTTATAGCGATTTGTAAAATGAAAACGTAAGATTTTATATTTTCAATATTTCATTGTAGTGGTAGGCTACAATAACATTTTAATATAAAGTTACAGGAACAGTAAATGATATTCTAAAAAACAAATTCATTTCCATACAAAATGTCAGCATATCAAATATTCATTTGCGATGTCGTATTTATCAAATGTACTTTACCCATGCCCTCGTTTTATTTTCCCTTAGACATAACTTGTTCAATTTTATGATGTTTTAAAAACTATTATAATAATATTTAAACTAACAACAACTTTACTTTTGTATAATTCATATAATATAGTTCATTGCAAGTTCTTACACTCCAGTCCCTGCTCCAACATGTATCTTACATCAGTCTCATTAAATTAATGTTCTGGGTTGAATTTAATTTTTTTTTTATTCAATTTAGTCTGTATCGAAAAATTACATTGAAACAGCTTTTAAATTTGTACCTGGGTGAGCCAGAAATGTCGGAAATAGCAATTATATCAAGGTTTTATGAGCTAAGTTGATTATCTATAGGATAAGATTTTGGTAAACTGTTAGCCGAGTTTATTTTTTGTATTTGCATGTGCAAAAATGCTAGATTTAGTAACAGTTCAGATTTAGTAACATGTATGAACCGCAATATTTGAATTGCTAAACCTGTCTTTTTACAATTCAATTACTTACAACAAAAAACTTGTGTTTTTTATTTATCAATATATATTTTTATAATCATGAATTGCTTGAAGTGCTTCTCAATCAACATGTTATTTTATTTTCTTCATTAAGTTATTTTTACCTGACAAAATATTTATATTTTCTCATATGGGATTTTGAAATTTTTCAGTTAATCAAACTCGTCGTACTGTTATTTAAATGTGCAACCTAAATGTTTCATATTTGGATGGAGAAATCTGCGGGGCGAATTAAAACTATTTCTGAAAAATTTAAAGAAAATAAAATATAAGGATAACATATTCAAAAAAAAAAATAGATTTTTGAAAATGGAAAAATAAAGGATACCTTAAATGTATATTACTATGCAAAATAAAAATTTTTTTTTTTAATTTTATGTTTTTTTATAGTAAAAAAAAATGATACGATTGTGGTTGACAATAATGAAAAGGAAATATTTTTTCGATATAAAGGACATTTAATAAAGGATTGTGAGACATAGATACACTACCCAAATAGATTGCGTGGATGCGTGGGAAGGATATGTAATAGATTAAAAAATATTGGGATCTGTATCAAAAATTTTCCACCCTATGTCCCACTGATGAAGTCACAGAACAATGATGATGATTATATCAAAAAAAACATATAAAATTCACATTAGAAGCTTTTTGACTCCAGAATATTCACTAAGTCGACTGTCAAAAGCTATTGTGTTTTGTTGAGACCGATGTAAACTTCAAAAATATGCTTATTTTTGTTTGATGAGATGCTCTTTGATTTAAATGGAACTTTAATCAAGTAAAATTGTCGAATATGGACCAATTGAAAAACCTCAAAATATCAATTCAGTGAGATTATATGCGGAACATATGACTTTGTGACGGGCAAATTAACACTGGCAATTAAAAATGTTTTGGTCAGATACAAGGTTTGCATTAAACGAAGATAGAGGACATTTAAAACAAATTATTTTTCTTGAACAAATTATTTTTCTTTGAATTTCAATTTATTTTTCTTATTTTTTTAATTATTCTTGAATTAAAGCAATAAAGAAATAAAAATAAAATTGAAAATAATAGAAATTTTCACATTTGTTTTTGTAACAAAATTCGTGCACTCACTTTGTATATAATATTTAAATAAATAATAAATTCTTATAGTATGTTTTTAAGCTCATGTTTATGGATAAACTGGTTGATTACGTAGTTGTTTTCCCATACAAATTTGGTGAAAATCATAAACAACTAGCCAGCTGGTGGTTTTCCAAAAAAGCTTGTAAACACTTGACATTTGATTGGTTTATGAGCTAGTTGTTTAACCATAAACATGAGCTTGAAAACGTACTGTTAATGGAATGTTCATGATATTAAATTATGAGAGAAATTGAGTTTTTTTTTCATTTATTTACATATTATTCAAATGTATGTATGTATGTATGCATGTCAATTAAATTTCATATAAAAATCAAAATTGATAAAAAAAAGCAGGAGATTTCTGTAATTGGCTGAATCATTTGTATTCATCATTCGTTTTCGTTGAAAACTAACTTTGTTATAACCTTGATATAATAAACTAACTAAGTTATCTTTTTCTCTAATAACATTATTTCTGCTGAGGAAATATAAAAGGCAAGAGAGGTAATTAAAACGTTAAAAAATTCACGTAAATAGTTTAATTCCGACTTATTTATTTCCATTTTCTTGTGCTATGTAATGTAACCAGAGGTTTTTTTTTTTCAAGTTACTTGTTCCGTTCTATTCTCATGATGCGAACGTCCAGCATTTATACAGTATTTTTGGTGCCTTTATGTTGGGTGTTTTGAACTTCGATGACCAATCATTAATATATTCGCCAAACAATCTAAGCATGACTAAACTACTCAAACAATCTAATTCTATAAAATGGTAATACATACATTACAGTACTGCATTTTGAATTGAATTAGATTTATTTAACTATGAACATTTAACTATTAAAAGATTGTAAAAGTAGTGAAGCAAACTTAATTTGATTTAATGCACATCATCCGCCAAATCATCTAATTAGAATGAGATATTTAAACGAAATCAAATGAAAAATATTATTAGTTACACCAGAGCTTTCTTACCAATGACCCAACAGATGAGTTGGCAATATTAATGAAGATATATGTATATATAAATTCAATAAATACTACAAATATCTAGCTCTGATTCACAAATCATCAATGTGTTTCAAAAACTTATGAATGATTTTTTATCATTTAAAAAAGGAAACATTTGCAAAAACAAAAATTAAATATTCTGAATTCCTATCGAATTTAAAATAAAAAAAATTAATTAATTAAAAAAAGTATTTAACATTATCACCACTCGTTATTTTATATCATTAATTATTGATTATTGCTTTTTTGTTTACCATGCCAACAATGGTAACAGCAGCAGCAACGGTAATTATTTAGGTTACTAACAAAATCAATATACCAAAATAGTTCGAATAATTTATTATCAAAAACAACAAAAAAAAACTGTATTAAAAATGAATTTAAAAATTGTGGGATTCCAACAAAGAAAATAAAAACAAGAAAAAAAAAGAACAATTAAAACATTAAAATCACATTAGCGGCAACAGTGAACAATATCAATTAAAATTTAATTGAATAAAAATTAAAAATTGATTTAAAATCAATTTTTTTTATTCCAAAAAGTATCTATGATATTATCATTTGCTCCTTTATATTTATCATGATACTCACACTGATTAATCAATTATCAAAAATTATTATATAAAAATTAGTTTTAAAACAATAACCAAAAACAATTTTTTTTTTGTTTTTAAACTGATAGGTGAGTTGATGGAGCAATTAAAATACTTTTAAAAAATATTTGTTCAAAAGTTATTAAACATTTTTGTGATACTGGCAGTCCAATTAGAATTTATGAACCTCCGGAATAAATACTAATAATATAATCATTAAATTTTTGACTTAAATTAATTTGTATAGCCTTGAAACGAGAGAAATCTCTTCAAGCGAAGACAATTGAAAATAAATAAAAAATTAATATAATATTTCAAATTTATAAAAATTCTTAATTCATGATTTACTTAGAAAATTTTCAAATTGATTTTGAGCCTGAAATGATCATTAAAAAATTTAAATTTCAATTCAATCTATTGTAATTTAAAGAATATTTATAGCTATCTGATATTAAACTAAATTTAGATTTCAGAAGCAGCTCTCATTACATCAATTATCTACACATCATTACTTCGAGTTCAATCCTGAAATTGATGACTTCTACATAGACGTCTAGAAAGTCTAGTCCAGTCTACAAAGACTACATACAAAAAATTATTTTCAAAGTACTTCTTATAATATTGTAAAACGGTAAATTTTTAATAGAAAATGTTAGTTAGTGCTTATATTGCAGTTAATAAGTACAAAAAGGTAACAAAATTAAATATTGTCCCATTAACTGTAATATTTGACTAAAAAATTGGGAGTAATGTCCCATTAAGTGCAATTGTAATAATGTGTAATAAACTAGGATTAATTCGATTTAAATTCAGCAATAACCAAATTATCTTCCATTGTCTTAAAAAAAAAAGACTTTTTTTGGTAAATTTAATACAAACTCTTGATCACGGTTACATTTTACGGTTTACATTTTATCCCATGTTATATATTTTCACTAAACTTAAAAAATGCAATGTAATTTTTTTACACGTTCAAACGTATGAACCAGCTTCAACTTTTTAAAATTGCCTTTTTATAAAAAATAAGTTTTAATCAAATCTAATAAAAATTTGACTAAGTCGGATAACATGGAAGTCGAATTCAGATACATACTTCCCTGTGTTAGTTCGTTTCGTAATGATACATATTTATTTATTTACATTAGTGAATACTCAGTAAACCAATATTAGAATAGTAATATTTGTAACAGGATTGTGTGTTTAAAACAAATTATAAATTGAATAATTTTAGTTAAAGGAAACTACATACATATGTTATACTCTTGCAACGAAATCAAAATTGCGCCCACAAATATGCAATTTAATATTTTCATCGAATTATTTGAAATTGTATTGTTTCTTAATTTTACTTTTTTCTGTTCAGTGATAGTGATATTTAAATAAATAATATTATAATAAAATAAAATGTATCATAGGCAGAACCTTCGAAAAAGCAGTTTTTTTTATATTTATTTCTTTATAATATTCATTTAGAATATTAACCCGATACATACATATAAACTTCAAAAACTTCGAATTAAATAAACAAAATCTTGAGAATGTAAAAGTAAATGTAATTAGCACTGCACTACTAAACCCAATAAACAGATTAAAAATTTACTTTAATTTTTATTTTATATTATATATTATTAATGTGATTTAAGATTTGATTTAAGAGATACGATCTGATAAAATTTCACTTTTAATTAACGATAATTATTTTTTTAATTGAGTTTTTATTATTTGAAACCAACAAAAAATAAAACATAGAACCAATAATAAAGCTATTATTTTTTTTAAGTACTTTAGTGATATATTTTAAATATTTCCAAAATAATTTTTCAAATTTAATTTCCGTAAACATATTATCATATTAAAAAGTATCAGGCATTTAACAGGTTTATTATTTCAATGAAAATAACAAGATTAAATTATATGCATATCTACTCTAATATATATGTATATAGTTATTTCTGTCTTATTATGAATATGTATGTACATACTACTTCATGCTCCAAAAAAACTCGTAAGATATGATATGATTGAATATGATAAAATTGTTCAAAAATTGTCAAAACTATCGTTTATTTATAATTGACAATTACCTGTGTGTTTTTCAGGTTGTACATAAAAATTGGCAAATTTTTACATCAAAATCAACAACAAATTGCGATTGATAAAATCCATGTAGTTTTCCTCATTAAGTATGTATCTATACTCGTAAGTGATTGTTTTTCTTATTTATATTTCTTCAACACAAAACTTGTAACAAAACGAAAAATAATTGAAATGTTAAAGAGCTGTCAAACTTATCGTTTTGTTTAAAAATAACGGAATAGTTTAACATTTCCTTATGTTTTAATACTTAATATTTATATTTAATATTATAATTTATTCATTAGAATAAAGAAAAAGTGGGTTTTGTATCTAAGATAATTCACGATAAATTTCATATAAGTTATGTTATTTGGCATTCATTTTATTTTAGTGATAACCCAATTCTATACAAAGTTGTTTCCAAGAATATTGAATAAACTTTGTAAAAATATTAATTTCCTGGCCAGGGTTCGAACCTGAAATCCTCTAATTAGTAATCAGATGATGAATAGTATATAATGTACTATCGGCTAATGTTTCACAAGATGCTTGAATTTTTTATTTATAATATGTTTGTTGGCTTAACGTGTTGTGTGTGAAAAATGCATGAAATTGAATTGATTTTACATACAAAATTTATATATAGTTGATTCTAAAACAACTCAGCTTACATTACATGCAGAACATTGTTTATATAGAATTCAGCTGTGTCTGTGCAAATTTCTATTCTTCATCCAAATTTATCGTGAAACAAAACATTATTTTTCTTTGTTCTAATGAATAAATTATAATATGAATATAGTTTGGGCTTGGAACAATTTCTTCAAAATTGCTTGTATGATTTAATCCAGATAAATTGGTCATATATTTGCGATTATTCCAGATTTCTGCTCTTTCTGAAAGTTTATAATTGTCTTCCATGTGAGTAATAATACAAGACATTGCGGTGATAAAAGCTTAAATAGACCAATGAAGATAAAGCATGTATTTCTAATTCAGTATAGTAAAAATAATTATGTGTGATAAAGAAAAACAGGACGAAATTATATAAAAAAATAAAAGTACCTCACTGCTCGTCTAGGGAATTAACAGTACATTGATACCTATACTAAAATGATATTCATAGTTATTACATGTAGTATATAATAAGCATAACACTTAATAATGTGTAATATATAAATATGTACATTAACATAAATAATATGTATATGTATATAAAAAAACTAATTTGTTCATGTCATAAAAGTTATTTTAGAGTTTTATTCAACCTTGGAAATTTTAATAATTTTAGAATTATTCTGACAGCTATTATATTTTGTTTTTTGTTTTTTTTTTTTGTTTGAGTTGTACTTCTGTAGTAGATTTAGGAGGTGAAAAGCCTTCATAAATTTATGAATTAAGAATAAAATTTAAATTAAACTTCAACCTTGACCTTAACATTTTACTTGAAGTTTAATTGCTTGTACATTTTTTATTACTATTTTGTTTGTTTGTTTTTTCTATTGTTGTTGTTGTTGTTCTTGGTGTATTCAATACAGTCATTAAAAATATCTTAATCAACTGATCATAAAGTAACAAAAATGTCGAACAAAAACAGAGATATTCAATAAAGAGCAATGACACTTTCTGAGTAAAGTAAAAATCAAAAAATTACAAAAACATAAAAAAATAAATAAAAATAAATGAAAAATAAAAATTCAAAGAAGAATCACTAAATTGGAATCAAATGTATATTGAGTGAGTACTCAATTAGATGAAATGTAGAATATTTAAAGAAAAACAAAATGTTTTTAATAAAAACCTACAAAATAGTACCAGAAAGTCACACTTATTTGAATATTATAAATTAAGCAAAAAGCAAATACAATCATGAAGTGTAATTAACGCTTACAAATTAAAATTCATAAATTCGAAGAAAATTAATTATAAAATTTGATTAATAAAAACAAAAATAAAAATTAATGGTTTGCGTCTTGAATGATAAAAATATGAATTTAATATTATTATACTCGTTATCTTCCATAATATTCGTTGTAGGAGTATTGTTTCACCTGCTACTTAATTATAGAATTTTTTGAAAGATTCAAAATTAATGTGTTACGATCAACATAAAGAACGCACTATCGTATGTTTGAAACTACAAGGCAAGTATGAACTTAAATGTACTTTTCGGTTAAAAAAAATTTCCAATATCAATTTAAATTTTATAATATTACAATTTATTCAGTATAGCAATATGTAGAGAAAATGTACGTTTTGATGGGTGTCACGATAAGTTTCCAGCAGCAGTCGTTTAATCGCTTCAGATTAAACCACTTCATTGGTTGGTCATCAAACGATAATATGGGTATATCAACAGACTACTATACATAATGTAACTAAGACTTGGTATAGTATACTGATAATTGTCGCATCTGCGTGAATTTTCACACTCACAACGCCATCAACCATATGCTCTGCTACTAACTATGTCTAGCGAGAACCAGGATCAAATGCTGAATTTGACGATCAGATAGAAATCTCAAAGCCTCTTTTTTTTATGATATTCACAGAATTATCCAATAAACGATAAGTTATTTTCTGCGCAACTGTACAATTTCTTAACCACACTGTTTTGTTATAATGAAAAAGAGCATATCTGCACCCTTAAATGTAAAATTGCAAAGTGATAATTTACCATGTAATTTTTTCAAAATCATCATTGAAGAATCAAAAATAGAGTAAGTGAGTAAGTAACTGAGTGAGTATTTTTTTAGTTTGTGACGGAAACAGAAGTTAAATAGAGCCATAGGTTAATTTAATTTACTCTATTGAAGAATTGTCTGTATTCTCTTTAACTCTCATTTGTGAGATGATCTTATTAAGTTATTGCTTATATTCTCTTCACTCGATTGTTGGAAGATGATTCCACATTCGAGAAAATTTTATTACAGACGAAATTCCATATATCTAGTTTTGAGACACCTAGGAATTTGTATTGTGTAGAGATGAGATGACATTTATTTCAACATTTCCTCTTCCTTATCTAGCTTCTTTTTTTTCGTATCACTTTTAATAGTATTATGGTGAGATGTTTTTCTTGAATTGTAAAAATTTCATAAAACAAATCAATACTCCACTGTTGGTTTTACACCCGACACTGCACTAAATCGAAATTAAAAATCCCCATCTAAAGTTTTGATTATGTATGAAACACGAAGGCTTACGTGAAAACCCTTTATCATATTTATATTTACATTACATAACTAATTATTTAAATAATATAATTTACTATATAATTTACATAATCCATGATTCAATATAATATGTTCATGAATTTCGGTAAGTTTTTTAAATAAACCATTTTTTTTTTAAATTTAATTTAATTTAATTTTTTTTATATTTATTTAAATTCTCGGTAAATATCATAATTTAAGTCGTGATTTGAATATAAACTACACGACAAAAAAAAAACCAGAAAAAAAGAGTTCCAGTAATTTAGCATGGTTTCAGCTTTTTGTTTTTTATTTTCAGAAACTTTAAAATAATTTAATAGTAGAAGAGAGAGTGTAATTATATTAGCGCTTAAGCGGTGTAACGTGTTTTAAATTTGCATAATTCTATTTTTAAAATTTTGTTTTATACAAAATTTTTTTTTGCACAAACAAATAATATAAATTTTCTAAATCATTGAACCCTATAATCATGGACTGATGGATGAGTTAACGAAAATAATGATGATAATTATGATGATGACGATAATGGAGAATTATTTAAAAAAAACTTAAGTTCATTATTCTAATAAACTTTTAAAACTTTTATTGATGTATTTTGAACATACTTATAGTTGTGGTAGTAGTATAGTAATATCAGTTTTACTGTATGTATTTTACTTTAATATATTTTTATATGAATTTGTTAATTATTTTTTTGATACGCACATTAACATTTTAATGATGATTTTGAAATTTAAACAAAAAAATTATCTATATAAGTATTCAATGTTGGCTAAGGTCAGAAATCAACTACTACAAAGTTTGCTTATATGGCCATTTGTGTATCAGTGTTCGGCATATCAAATTGCAAAGTCAATAAATACAAAAAGATGTGAAAATAAAAATGTTTTGGTAAATTTATTATTTCAAATCAGTGTTTGAAATTTTTTATTAAATGGGCGCTGATTGAAATTTTAAAAATATCGCTCTTGCCCACCAGAATAAAACATAAAAAATTAAAAAATATCTCAGCAATCCTCATTCAAATAAAATTTATTTTTAATAAAAATTTTTAAAAGCGAAATGATGAAAAGGGCGATAAAAATAAAAATAAAATAAAACTCTTAAAAAGACTCGAGTTAGAAACTCGAAATTATTTTATTTTTTTTTATTTATTTTGTTATTAAAGCGAATAATTTCAGAAAGAAGAGTAAAATTATTTAGAGAAAGAGCTTTATTTTTTTTGTTTTGTTTTTTTTTTTATAATTTTATTAGAATTTAAGACCAAAATATTAGATTAAACATATATACATATCCAAAGACCAAAATGTTCTTTTTTTTGTTTTTTTTTTGTTTTTTTTTTGTTCAAGGTCTTTGGTCCCAACTTTCGGATCGCCGGACCAATCTCAAATTTTTTTTTTAAATTATTTATATTAATAATTAATAACTTTTTTTCAGAAAAATACAATTTAAACATGTGAAATAGAGCTTCGGCCACAACTCCTTGGACCCCCGACCTATTGCTTACATCACATTTAAGGGCTATTATATTGATGACAAAAAAAAAGATCAAGGTCTTTATTTCCGACACTTGGGACGCCGGACCTCTTGTTTGCATCGTGCTTAGGAGCTGTATTGTATTAAAGACAAGTTAAAAAATAGTAAATTTTATTTACAAAAACAAAAAAAATTTTTTGCGAGGATTTTGTGAGACGGAACCCGGAACTATTTTTGCTGGAGGCTCTTTCCACCAGTTACCACCTGGAAGATGTAGTTCTGAAACTGATTGATTGATAAAAACTTGCTACATGAACTTTAACTTGTTTGATTTAAACATAGTAATAAATAAATGAAAGGGCGAAAAAAAAATATTTTTTTTTAAACATAGAACACGTGAGATTTAAATTTTAGTTTTACACGACTATAAAACCTGTGTACTTTTTTTTAATATTTTTTATCGCTCTTCTTTCTCTGAATTTAGTTCAAACTAAAATAATAAGCTCTCTGAACAAAATAAATAAAAAAAACGATTTCGATTTTGTTTCTTAAGACTTTTATTTTATTTTTTTTTATCGCCCTTCCCATAGAGAGCGAAATCATACGGTCAAAACTTTAAATTTCAAACACTGTTTCAAATACATATTTCACAATTTCTAAAACTATAACTACCTATTTTTGGACATATTGCAAAACTTGTTTCATCGTCATTAAGAATTCTAGAAGGATCTTCAAAAATATCCGAGTTACCACTTTTATTTATAAAATTTTCAAGGTCAGTAAACCATTTTCTTAATGACTCTTCAGTTACAATAACCCTGCCTTTCGAAATACCTTCGAAATGCCATTGTCATGGCCATGCTTGTCTCCATTTACTAAAGTTCTATATAAATTTTGTTCGAGTGAATAGCCAGTAAATAAATAAATATAAAATTTAATTTAAAAAACTTCGCCAAAAATAAAAGTTTATTAATAAACTATTAAATAATACTTTAAAACTAATTTTATTAGAAAATATAGTTACAACTTACATGAAATAAAGATTTTATAGACTATATTTTTTTTTATAGGGCTTCCACTTGACCTTTCCATTGTACTCGATTTCTAGCTGCTATTTTCGCTTGTTCCCACGTTATGTTTGTTTTTTCAAGCTCATAAAAACACTACTTCACTTTCATAACTTTAACGATCAATTTCAATTCACTTTCACAGACTTTTGCACTCAACACACTTTCACAGATAATTGTAGAATAAATAAATTTATAACGACCAAACTTAAAAAGTGCTCGGGACATTATAGGGAATTTCCCGATTCATTTTATTTTTAAATCTGTTGAGAAATTTTCTTATTATTTGCAAAATATAACAAAAGTGGTTGTACACTAACACCTGGCTGTACACTAGTACATCCACACTATGTTAATTGTATTAGGCTTTAACTAACGGATGTTTCCAGAGTACTAATGTCAATGCAGATGTTAAGCCTTTTCTATTAAATGAATTGTTTTCTAAAGAATTGAATAGGATATTTTCTGGTTAAATAATTCGTTGTCCAAGGTTAAGTAGTAGTCTTGATCAAAAGAATTGCTTTCAGTGATGCAGCTTTTTTGTTATGAACAAACTAAATAAATGTACCTTAAAATAAAACAATTTCATTGAATAAATTTACAATTAAAAAAATCGTTAAATCCTTACATTACAAATTTCATTTTAATTCTTGTCTATCAATCGATCTAATATATTTTTTAGCGTACTTATAGATCGTCATCTTCTTAGTTCTTAGTTGAAGATACCTAAGACTTGAGTTATCCTATATTATTAACACTAATTTTAAATTGTAATTAAACTATTTTGTATTATACTTGTAGGCATTTATTTTTATTTTTAACTGCTGATGTTTTCTTCATCAAATTATTACTACTATACTAGTCTGTTCTGTTGTTATATTGTTTTATCCTCTGAACTCCATTAATTTGGAAAAAATACTATTTATAACTCATTTTATGGCTCTATAATAACGGTAAAAATTTATTATTTACATTAAATTATGCAAAAAGTAATAACAACTCTATAATAGTATGTACTAAAACGAATCATCTGTATGCAAAGAATGAAATATATTTTAAGGTAGGTAACGATATAAAAAAAAAAAAATAAAAAAAGAACAAAACAAAAAAACTACTCCGCCGAAATAAATTCATAGCCTACTACACCTTCATAATTCAAGAAGTATTATTTTTTTATTTTTCTTATTTTTGTGATGTACATTCATCCTTTTTTTTGTAAGTCAACTAGAAATTTTTTTGCTTTATTCTAACCTAACCTATAAGTGACTTTGAGAATCTGTAACTGTAATTCTTCCCAATATTTTTTCACTTCTTTTGTAATGTTGTTAGAAAGAGATAAAAACAACAGCGTACTCTATAAATATTCCATCCAATGTATGTACATGCATACTTGTAGTAATCTCAAAAGTATTCTCTTAGCTGTCATAATTTTAGCGTTTTAAATGTTGTTTAATATATATACATATATGTATATAAAATGTTTTGTGTATGATTTCGTCTTGACAAAATAAATGTGTTCACTGTGTGAAACAAGAATAAATCTTTTTTAAAACAGCTTGCTGTGATAAAATGAAAGCAGTGTTGACAGACTTGCCGTTGTCTTTTTATATTTAATAACTGTTTTTTTTTTTGCCCAGGATACTTTATTGATCTGTGTTTTTTCTTTTAAAGTTCGATTCGTTTAATTCACGGAAATTATTTTGACGACTTGATAAATACTTCATTTATCAGTTGGAGTCTAGAGATTCAAAATGTAAACGAGAAATGCGCAGAGCAATAATTAAACCAACTTTATTAGAAATAAGTATGGTATTTAGGTCGAAGTTGGTATTTTAGTTGTTTCTTTAAATACAGTTAGCATTAAATTTTGCCTTTTTGATACCATAATTCGAGTGGTTCACTTATTGTAGAAATATAGTAGTAAGACATTAATTATGCCACTATCAAAAAATTTTAAATTTTTGCAAGAATACAGTTTTGAAAGAAAATATTATTATGCCCTCCATATTACGTTAATTTATATGATCTAGTTACCAGCAAAGGTATACAAAAATGCAAAATATCTCTAACGACATCGAAATGTATGAAATGGTAGTTTTCATGCAAATTTCATTAAAATTTAAGTCAAAAAAATATGAAAAAATGATACAACGCAGACACCAAAAATATATTGCGAGAGCTAAATTAAAAAATAAGATTTTTAGATGGTAATAACATAAGTAATACGATACTAACCCCTTAGTCTCCTCACCCTCTTTGTAACAAATAAGTATCACAATTTAAACTTCTTACTTTATAGTACCTATATATAAGGGTTTATACTTCACAGAAGCGGTTACAGGACCATAATGACAGAACTTTCACCATTATCACTATCTATTTATTGTTGCAATATTTCGAATCTACAGTAATTTTCTTTTTATTTTACAAAAATATTCTTTTTATACTATAAGTTTACAATTAAGTTGGCAACTCTGATTTGAAAATCGTAAAAAATATTCGTTATGTTGATTTAGGTAGTAAAGAAATTGTGGTGGTTGTGTTTTTTTTTTTATGAAATCATTTATGAAGAGTGAAAGAGACAAATGCAGCATATTTACTGGTATGAGTATAAAATTTTATACTCATAAAAACGTTAATGTCCAAATTTATATGCGGTTTAAATGAGATAATAATAAAAGGATATTTGGGGATAATAAGAATAATTCTCAATGGGTAGTTGCTGGCTGTATAACAAAGGACCTATAATATACCTATATAAAAACAAAAATCCCTAAAGTTTAAAAGTTTCTTCTTCTTTTTCAAAACTTTTATTTCAGGGTTGGTACACCCACCCGGTCAACAAATGCAAGAAATTTTGTGATTAAGATTTCAAATTCTATTTTTATTTTTAAACTGGTGAATTCATTCTAACATATTCTTACTACAACTATTAACATTTTTATATTAAGTACTTGTGGAGGATAGCTAATCTATGTAAATTTATCCATTCAGTATGATTTTTTGTCCCAACTTATTTTCCCTTAAAACTCTTATAAAAATTTAAATATACGAATTTATATTTTCTAAACGTTCATTTTATGTTTTGCTTTTTTTCTTCTTGTGTTTCCTTCTTGCAAACTATCTTCTAAAGTTAATAATAATAATCTAAGAAGATAGGTTACATTGGTTGCCAATCTGGCTCTGCAAAAATCATTTGAAAGAAATTAAACCCTTCTGACATGCTTACCAGTAAAACAATACAAATTTCTGGCTTAATATTAATCAGATGTGGTTGTGTACATTAGATTCAGATCTATACTGAACCATCTGTATAGTAATTGTATAATTTTCTCTATATAAGTTATTATATTGAACGTGGCTAGACGTGTAATAGATGTACATAAAAAAACTCTTAACTCCACATATACAGTTATGGATATCCTATATGTACCCTTAAAAATTGTGTATTTTATTTATACTCACTAATATTTTGGAAATAATATTAATTTTAAAAATAATAAATATTTAATATTTGGTGTAAACTATACTCTATCCAATTTAGGGTGTTAAGTGTCACTTTGAGGATTAAACATTTGTACAAATATTTGTAGGTATTTTATGCCCATAGATGTAAGATTTTCAATGAAAACAAATTTTAATGCAATGCAAATTAAAACTACAAAAATGACGTATAATGAAAAAGATTATATTTTTATACTTTATTTCTTAAAGATAAATAAGTTATATAGAAAATATCGTTCAAAACGGACTAAAAACTATAAAATAATTTATTTTTGTACCATACAGATTGTCCTGAAAATTTATTATTGTAAATTTTTAATAGCTGTGAAAATACTTATAAGATTTAAAACGAAAAACGTGTTGGACGGGGCGGGGGCGCTTGCAATAGATATTTCATGCATGAATAATTCACCTGTCATTAACAGTTTTATTACATTGCAAATTATATAAACTATTGTATGTGTTTTCTTAACGACACCTACGCCCTATACTTTTAACTATATCACCTATTACTAGTACTGAACAGACAAACAAACAAACAAAAATAATCGAACGTATTTCAAAAATTAAAAAAAAAAAAAAAACCTAAACATTTTTGCCAAAGTGACATTTATTCATAATCCTTTAAATGGCAATTATATCCTTAAAAATTTCAATAATAAAATGGTGGTTTATTATTTTCTTAAAAAATGTTTAAAAAAAAAATAAATTCTGAAATTTAATTGTTTATTTGATAAAAAATTTTCTTTTTAAAGTAACATTTTTTTTTTTTTTTTATTTTTTACGTTTACAATCATCATTGTCCTGCAACCCCATCCGTGGGGCATAGGGCGGAAGTAAATTCTTTCCAACGGCTCCTATCTGCGGCTAACCTCTTCAATTGTGGCCACGTTCTTTGCTGGGTACTTGCTTCGGCTAAGACAGTTGTTCTCCACGTTTTTCTCGGCCTTCCGACGCGACGTGTACCCTGAGGATTCCATTCGAAACATTGTTTCGCGATGTTGTTGTCAGGTTTCCTCAAAGTATGCCCGATCCAACGCCATTTCCTCTGTCGGATTTCCACGTCTATTTGTGTTTGTTTCGTTTTTTGCCACAGCGTTCTGTTGGAAATGGTTTGTGGCCAACGAATGTTTAGGATGCGCCGGAAACATCTGTTGATGTACGCTTGGAGTTTCCTGGTGATGTTTACAGAAACTTTCCATGTTTCGCAAGCGTACAGGAGAACAGATTTTACACTGGCGTTGAAAATTCTTATTTTTGTGCGCAGAGATAGGTTGCTTGCCTGCCATATTTTTGAAAGCATCCCGAAAGCAGTACGGGCTTTACTGATGCGGGCTTAAATATCCAAATCGGCGCCTCCATCTGATGACACGATGCTGCCCAAGTAATTGAACGTAGTCACCTCTTCGATTCGAATTTCTTGATGAAGGATCGGATGTTGTGATGTGTGAGTTGTGCGCATGATTTTAGTTTTAGCTGAATTGACTTTTAGGCTCGCACTTTTTCCAGTGTCATACAGCTTTTGGCACATATCGTTCAAACCTCCATTCGTATGTGACAATAAACACACATCGTCGGCGTAATCTAAGTGGCTGATACGTTCGAAAGGACGCCACTGGATACCGTTGCTCTCGTTTACACCCACAGTAGTAGTCATTATGTCATCCGTTTACAATAGAAGAATAAATTATACCAGCAAATCAGAAAACTTTCTAAAAACTATTATTGCGTACTTAATTTTTTATTTTAAATTTCCAAGGACTAATTAAAAATAAAAGAAAATAATAGTTATTCCCAATAATCATAGGTTACTGAATATTGGTGTGAGTGGTTAATTTTGTTCTTTTTTTTTATTGTTTATTACGCCTAAATTACATGTTATCTTTTGAACTTAAGAATTATTTTTATTTGAAAGATCGCTTATTAATTTTTTTACGTGTTTTTACCCTAATATGTCAGAGTGGGCATATAGGTTTTTATTCCTTTATGCTTTCCTCCACCCCTCCAAATTAGGGGTTTATCCTGCATAAGTTTTCTAAGGTTATGCATAGTGTGTTTCCAACAGCCAGATTCTCAACCTTGAAAGAGTTACGCACTCTCCTACAACAGGTGTGGAGGGAGGTTTATAAAATAATTGTTTATAACTAATTTTACTTTTATACAAAACTAATATGGTCTATATAATATAATGATTGTGTTGATATTCATTATAATAATAATAATAATGATTCTTTATTTCATTAACAACTTAAGCTACCTTACATACTAAATTTACGAAATTAATATAACAAATTAGTTCAGATTTCTTAGCCTAGTATTTTAATTAAATATTAACAAAAAGAAAAAAACTGTTTAAAAAAAAAGTAAGACTAATGGGTTCAAAAGATTTTCAATAAAGTGATTATCAAAAGATAAGAGCCATGATTTGATATTCTTAAGAAATCTGACTTCAACTCTTTCGTATCGATAATTTTCTGGCAACTTGTTGAATAGACGAGGCGCAGTGACATTATAAAAATGACAAAAGTGTGATTTATTGATCGTTGGAATAGATGCAATTATTCTAGTAGAACAATTATTTTTAGTGGTGTGTATAAAAAAAAAATCACCCCTTATAATATTAAGGTAATCAATTTATTAATACATTTTTATTTTTACCTCCATTGGACCATTGAACAGCCTAATTTACAATATTTTAGAAATCCTGAGATTTATTTTTATTTTAAAAAATAATAACACTAATTTAACCCTTATGCAAATGCCTTAATTTCTATAGATTACCAAATAACGTATATACAATAAACAGTCACAAATTTTCGCTGAGCATCGATCTTCATCGAAATAGCCTGTAAAATAAAATTAAAATGTCTATTTAATGAATATCACATTTAATAAAGCATCTGTAAACAATTATAAAATGTATAACACCCATACATAATTTAATTTCTCAACGAAATCATTATGAAAATACAGTTATTTCTGGAGTCTATTAGAATTGATTTTATAAACTTCTATAGTGATGAATATAACTATGTATTTATGTAATAAAGTTTTTATTTTATTCTGAAAAGAAGCACTACAATAACTTTAAGAATTTTATTTGAATTTTTGTTGTTGTTTTTTATACGATGTTTTTGAATTATTATCCTCCTCTACAAAGTTTGAATCTTACAAGACAAAACAATTAAATAAAAAATATAAAAAAATAATTCAAATTATTAAATAAAAGAAAATGATCATGAATATTTAGATTAAAGTAGTTTTTTTAGTGACTTTTCAAGTTCACTGAGTTGTGCTTTTCAAAATTCAACTAATATTAAATGTAATTCAAAATGAGCATTACGAATAATTTTGAAAAACTTTTTGCTACCTAAAATTTATAATGACTTCATTTTAAGAAAGAATATTTTGTTGAGATAAAATATTAGATTTTTCGTTCCATATTATTGCTTAAGATCTGAAACTGATAATAAGTTGCATAATGGAATAAGTAATCAAACGCTTTCTATAAGCTTTCTTACTGACCTCACTATGTGATCTCTTCTTGGTTCCAATATTAGGAATCTCCGATACTTTGTCATTCGAAATGGATTTAATGAGTAGCATATACACGGGGAAATTTGATGTCGTAATATTGTAATGAATTCCTTTGGTCTGAGTATGTAATATTAGCAATTTGTTCTACCTATCTAGTTATTAACTTGATATAATATAAAATATTTTATAGATTAAATTAAATTAATAATAAAAACATTTAAGATAATAGAATTCAAGAAGAAAAGTTAATTATAGAACTATTTGTTTTCTGAAACTAGCTTTCTGGGAAAAGAAATATTTTCAGCAGCACTACTTTTGTATACATTTGTATACATTTGTTTACATTCCACTTGCAAGATCAAATTTCTATTGATATCCAATAAATCATTTATTTTTTGAATATAAAAACATTCAAATATCTACTATTAAATTATTACTCTCTTTTTCAATATTATTCAATAAAATCCTTTCGGATCCTTTCACATACATCTGGATATTAAAATTAAATTTTCTTCATTTTATCAAAATAAT
Organism: Argyra leucocephala; assembly: GCA_963942445.1. Classification (NCBI taxonomy): domain Eukaryota; kingdom Metazoa; phylum Arthropoda; class Insecta; order Diptera; family Dolichopodidae; genus Argyra; species Argyra leucocephala. The sequence continues at coordinate 111,587,530 of OZ012679.1, read as the reverse complement.
CAATTTAAAATAATTTACAATCTTTTTCATTTTCTATTATCCTTGCCATGTGCTTATCATAAATATAATTTTAAACATATTGTCATATCAAATAAACAATTTTAAGATTTTTATTCTTCGGATTCTTAAAAAAAATCTAGGATTGTGATAAATTTGAAAAATGTAATATTTTTATATGTACATTGTTTAATAAATACCTAAGGAATAAAAAAAGGATAATGTACAGATATATTTCAAGAATGAAAGAAAGAGTTTTTTTTTATTTTAAAAGTGTTTTAATTTATTTTGTAAGTGTAATTTGTTGAAATTTTGTAATGCATAAACTGATCACTTGACAAAATCTAATTTTATCAAATCCACATACAATAGGAATTCGATTGCGAATTGAACATAGAATATGAATACGAATGCGAATTGGGAATATGGATTATTAGGAATACCAATTCAAACACGAATATGAATGAATACAATTGTCAATACGAAACGAATACAAATACAAAAAAGGAGATGAATTTTAAGAAAATTAATGTAATCTAATCAATTTATGTATAAACACATCAATGTTTTAATCAATACTTGTCAATTAATTGACCAATAATTGATGAGAAATGGATGGAAAATAAATTGATGGTAGATTTATTCTCATCAATTTTCCAACAATGCTCTCATCAATCTAGTGTTAAAATCGGCTGAGTTAAAAAAGTTAAAGTGGTGTTTGGGAAGATAATATTTTGAAGTTTATTATAAGTCATGTGACAAAAAAAACCGGTTGAAATTAATACAGAAAGTGCTTAAAACAAATTTATAATGCAACTCTAAAAAGAACATTTATCATCAGTAGTATTAAACTACTGAAATAATATTAAAATATGGATAAATATAGATTGTTGTTTTTTATACAATTTCAATTTGAATTAAAGTCAAAAACATTGGTTCAGAAATTTTATATTGAATGTGATTCATATAGTCGTTTCGAAATTATTAATATATTCACAACACTTCTACAATATTCAACCATTGCAAAATGTCAAAAAATGGATACAGAGTTGATCAGTTCAACATTAATTTGTAATAACTCATCAATTTAAATCCTACATTAATGAAAAACAATTTAAAAAGGCATAAATATTTTCAGGAATGCACATCGCCTGATTCCGAAATATTCAATACTCAAAACAATAAAAGCATTCATCAAGGACATATACCGATAATTCTAAAATAATAATCGGGGAAGTACAATAGATCTTAATGGGTCGCGCTTACATAGAACGGGCATTAATAGAAAACAAAAATAAAAGACAATTAAATTGATGAGAACATTGATGTGTAATAGGGGTGGGGTGTAAAAGAAGAAATGATCTCTGTGCAAAACTTTATCTTCTTGTAATTTGTAATTTTGATGTCGTTAGATAACGTATTCTCTTAGACGCATCGTGTGAGATCGTGACAAAATATTACTGAATCGATACTTTTTAATTCTCTTAGACTTTTCATACGACAGGACAGTCGTTTTTCATAACTGCAAAATTTGTAAGTGGATATAACAGTTAAATAAGGATTAATAAACAATTTTTCATTATAAATTCAACTTTTTTAATAAAAATTGCATTTTTGTTTTGGAAAAAAGAGAAAAAAAAATTATTTTAAACTTTAAATTAATTCGAGCTGTCGATTAATGAAAAGGAGAATAACGGTACTTAGAACATATTATTTGGTGGTATTGTCTATTATAATATTTCAACAACTACTGTACACTTTAGTTCCTAAATATTTAAATTACAATACAATGACAATCATAAGAATTATTATCATTATAGATGTTTCATATAGACCTATTCAACCTTTGTTCGATCTTTAATGTACACTTTTTTTTTTGTTTGATTTATAAAAGAGATTTGGTTGACGAAAACGTTAACATTATAAAAGAGAAATTTAACAGCAAATTGCAATATTCAAACAATATAATGATACAAAACTTATATGTTAAAATTTTAATAATATGTAAGTATAGACAATAAATTAAAATAAATACATATATACCTTAGAATTAGGTTAGTTAGTTTGATTGAAAAGAGTTTTTATATAAAAACTGGGATTTTATATTCTAATATAATAAATTTCTTCTATTTAGTTAAATTTTTTTGTGACCATAAGTGTAAGAAATACGGTAATAAAACAAAAAAATTCATGTTAAATATTTTGAAAACAATTACATTTGGAATTGCATCATCAGATGGCAGCACTGTTCAAAATTATATGATTTTTTTTTGTTTCTTTGAATATGTATTTTATTTTTCGTTTCATTATCCTTAAAAGGATTCTAGTATCCTGTATAGTATTACAAAATTTTACTTCATTTCTTCAACAACAGTGTTGATAAAATGCACATCGTTTAGTACCAGTATTTTTATTTTTCTAATTTCAATTAAGATTGAAATAGAAAAACAGAGAGAAGGGAAGAGAAAGACAGAGAAATTCATTGAACCATTGCAGATTCTCAAAAAAAAAATTAAAAAAAATTAATGTATATAATAATAATGATCATGGTTATGATGATAATAACGATTGTATCCTTCTTCAACTTTATTCTTCTTGAAAAACAAAAACCGTTTTCTTTTGTTTGCGAATTTTAAAATGGAATGAGAAGGAAAATGAGTGTAAGGATATTATCTTTTTTTTTCATATTCTTGTACTGATAAATTTAAAAAAAAAAAAAATAAAATAGTAACTGTCGTAACTTTAAAGTTTCGATTATTGGGCATTTAGAAATTATCGAATGACATCTTTCAGTTGCAATCATGATTTGATACCTTTAAGACTGTAATTATTCAGAGTTTTCTAGAAATTTTGATTGATATACTCTGAAGATTTTTATTGTTATTATTGCCTGCATTAACACGCTGTTTGATTTTTGATAAAGCCAAAAAAAAATGCTTAATGGTATTTTCGACCTGGTACTTGGACCAAAGGATTATTGGGATGAAATTAATAAATGAATTACGATATTTAAGAAAGGTTAGTTTCTGGCAGTAGTATAGTTTTTTCACATTTAGTAAAGTAAATATATTGATAATAACTACGAATGACAACTACCCTGTAAACATAAAACTCAATTGTCATTCGAAAAGAAACATTTAAAAAACAATTCGTTCCGAATGAATAGAGCTAAGGTTTTAGCTGATGTGAAAATAATGATCGTACGATGTTGATAATAAAAAAAGTGTATATGTGAAAATTATTTTCAGGAAATTAACTTACGGCATTGATATTTTTCTATCATAATTTTAAGTTTTTTTAGTTGATTCGTAATTCTAAATTCAATTTTATTTCCTTATACCTCTGATGGATATATATGTCCAATCACCTTAGTTTGTGTTTTATTCATAAATCACATATTCGTATCATATTTTTTTGTTCCCGCTGTTTATTTTTAGGCTAACATGTATTTTATTTAATAATCGGTGTTATTAAATAAACGTTATATTTAGCAGGGTTTTACTGTATTAAAAAAAAAACAAAAAAATAAAGGATAATGTAACAAAAAACAACCAAGCTTTATTCTTATTATTTCTTTTTGCTTATCTGGGTCTTTGGAGCAATTGAATTTCTAACAAGTCTATATTAGAAAACAAAATGATAAAAATGTCATCTATCGATTATTCCACATAATTGAAAAAACAAAAACGAAAAAAAAATAATTTATTAAAAAAAAAAACAATGAATGATGTCCTTTTGTTGCTGTTGCTATACTTTAACTCTTTTACAAGAATTCTTGTTAACATTTTTCTGATAACGGTAGAAGAATGTGTGATAAGTACTTTTTTTTTATTTAAATAAAGTGAATTTTTAATAATTTTTCTTTTTATATATATATAACAATAAAAATAATAATAATCAAAAATAATGACAGATTTAATGGTGTATGATGTATATGTATTTTATTATTACATAATATAATGTATTTTCTACAAAAGTAAGTATGTGTGAGTGTAGAAGACGAAATATAAAAATATAAGGATAAATTTGGGGATTATATTGAATTTTAATCGATGATGGAAACTCAATTGCAAATATGATTTAAGGATATAGGTACACAATTATGCTATATAAAAATAACAAAATTATTGTAATTTGTATTAATAAAAAAAAAATAGAATAAAATAAAAATACATTAACAAGTATCTCTTAAAAACAATTTTTTTACTTTGCTGTTAACTTGATTGTTGACCATTGATGCTGTTTTGACACCTATTGCACAATTTCAAAAAAATTTTATATTTTCTTATGACACTTGATTGATTATTATTATTATTTTTATTTTTAGCTAGAACAAATTTATATGATACTTAACTGCAGATAAAACTTTAATGTTGATCAAAATTAATTATTTTTCTACATCTGCTTATACAATATTTTACATTATGCATAATACATATCTACGTAAACCTTCTCTTTGAACATTTCATTTTGTAACTTTGTGTGTATTGTATTACTTTTTCAGTAAATTTTTTACACAAAGAAAATTTGTTTGAAGGTTTATTTACCAATCAAATTTGGAAATTCTCCTGTAAATGATGCCACTTTTTGTGAATATTTAAAATAGTATCTAATATTTATAAATAGTTGAAATTGAGTTTTTAATCCTTACTCCAATTGGTCATTGATTATAATTTTGATCTCTCTGTTCTCGTAAAATAAAGTTTTGAAATGGAGCAGCCTCTAGGAGTATCGTGATATTATATTATAAACTAAATTAACTTTTGTGATCTAGGTCTCCAATTGGTATTAAGAAATTTGAAATCAAAATAAAATATTGTTGCTTGATTAGAAATTAGTTGATATTACAAATATATACATATATACTTTTGTATGACATATATTGTATTCATATGTATGTCACTCTTTCAGATAAGTGAATTTTGTTCATGTTTTTTTTTTTGTATTTTTGTCGACTTCAACAATTTAGCCAACGAAAAATCAGATATAATTAATTATAACTTTTATTAATATAATCAATACTGTCTCTCTCGTAAATATAATTTGATCATAATTCAATTTTTTTTATTATTTTGACATATAATTATTTTAATTTTGATTTAATTAATTACTATCATAAATTAAAATTTATTAGAAATAAATATATTTACCTTTTAGTAATATGCAGTGCTTCGTCACTGATAATAGCAATTAAAAAAGAGAGAGCAAAAACATAAATAAAAATAACCTGTAACTAATCTCTAAGTAAATTAGTTTTAAGAAAAACTAATTATTGAAGTAATATTTGTTTTTGTTTTTTTTTTTAAATAATTAAGCTAAAATCAGAGCTACCAACTCTTCAGTGTATAGTTGAATATTTGTAAGTTTTTACAAAAAATAAAACCAGATTTGACACAACAACAATAATTGATTTCAAGTATTTAAAAGATTTTTTTGTTTTTAATTAATTTAAAACAAAATCAGTTTGAAGTTCTATTAAAACTGTTTAAATATAGATAGTAGAATATGTATTATGCCTCAATATTAATTCTACAATATGCTGGATTACCTTTGATAGTACGTAAAATTACTAATTTTTTCATTAAATCATTTTCCTGTTTTTATTTACTTACTTGTTGGGCATTACAGATCTTGAAGGTGCTGAGCCTGACGTAAAATTTTCCTCCACAGACTTCGGTCACGAGCGGAATCTCTCCAGGTGGTGATTTGAGGCTTTTTCATATTTGCCGATAATTCATCTCTCCAACGAAGGAGTAAATTCGTTTCTCGAAAAAAGTTCTGCATTTTTAAAAGCAACATTTTTACACATTTGCCTTCAAAAGATAGAATTTTGAACTCTTTTCATTTTACAAACAAATAAAAAAAAATTAACATTTTTTTTTCTCATGTTTCCATACTGCTTTTCTATTTAGTTTTGCTTTTATTGATAAAAATCTTTTCATCAGATGAAGATGAAGAAGTATTCAAAAGCTGCGATTTAATCAAATTTATTATTACCTGGAAATTATTACTGCATATTCTTACTTTTTTATTTAGGTTTTACTTGTCACTTATCTACTTGAAATATTGAGATTTGATATTTTTTCATTGTTTTTTTTTTAAGTTTTTTTTTTATTGTTTCGTGATTGTAAAGGTCAAAAAGTAGAACCGTCAAAAATTTTAAGTCAGAAAATGCAGAATTTAAATGCAGAATTTTTTAAAAATGAACATGCATTTTTTTCAAGTCAAAATTTTTTTGAAAAACTAATTTACCCTAATATTATTTAACTCATTAAGATCATCGAAAGTTAACTTTGAATAGGCTTAAATTTCAAAATATGAACTTAAATATAGTTTACTAGAAATAATACTTCCCTCGTAATCCGATAAGCTTACTAGCGAGAACTCACATTTATTATAATTTCAATTATTATGATAAATAATAAAATATTAATATTAAAAATAATTTCGTTTGATTGGTCACTCTAAAATATCCATTAAAACAGGTACACTTATGTATATTAAAAAAATCAATGACAACATGATTTTACAGTTACTAAAAATTTATTCTGTTAATAAATACTAACGGTTATTTTTGGTATATTTTTTTCTTTTTGTCGTATATGGGTTTCACGCTCGATTCATGTAAATCTTTATTTTTATAATGATGATAATGAACACAGGTTTAGATAATGTACATTGTACAATATAAAAATAATATTGTTGAGATATTACAAATGCTTTTTGTAATATCTTACTGTTGCGGGGTGGTTAGTACGTTCTATTTGAATAGAATAACAATTTTAATTATCTTTTACTTATTGAGATAAGTTAAATAAAAAAGAAGAGCAAAAAAAACAAAATACAATCATTAACCCTGAGTATACTGAAACTATATTGTTGGACATTTTTATTTTTGATTATTAATTCAATATATGAAAAGTAATTTTACCTAAGTTAACTGACAAGAACTTAATAAAAAACATTTAATGCAAGTTAAAAATAACTGTAGTATAATTAACGACATATGTTTTTTTAAAACAATTTTTTTTCCTGATGTCCCAATATTGGCATCTAATGTAATTTTATTAGGCAATAAGATAATCGGTATGTACTTCTGTTTTTTTTTTCATATGACTAAAACTAGTTAGCAAGACAGTAGACTATTAATTTTTTTGTTTTTGCTTGTCAGGTGCAACTATCAACATTTTTTTTCAATCAGATGAGGCTATAATATTCTAATTCTAATTTTTTCAATTAAATGAGGCTAAAAAAATGATAATTCTTCTAAAAGACTAAGAGGTGTTGTATGAAAAATAATGCAATTTAATTTAATTGTAACTGTGCATAAAAGTGGATTTTACTACATGCTTTTCTTTCAAAAGCTCATGCTTTCCTTACTGTTTTTTGTTTGTTGACATTTTTGCAATGTAACTTTGCAAATACCAAGTCAATTACTCCTTGATAAAAAAAATTGGTAGAATTTTTGAGTTCATTTCACAGAACATTTTTAAATATAACGTACACCACAATAGGAAATTGACAAAACCGAACAATTTCTGTTTTATTTTTAAAGATATATCATTTAATTTAACACATAAAACTACAAATATGAAGTATTTTGTATGACTATGAAAAAGTAAATTAATAGCCTCATTCTGTATCTCACTTTTACTCACTTAGTGAAAAAAAGGTGAAAAAACAGTTTTTATATTATGTATCTCACTTTTACTCACCCGGTGACAAGTTTTTAAATTTCCTGTCACCTAGCGAGAGATATATGTATTCTGTATCTCACCCCTAAAGAAAAGGTGAATAAAAACGACTATATTTTATTCACTAGTTGTAAGTAGGTGACTAAGAAAAAGAAGTAAGAAAATGCTTATAACTTCTATTTATAATATAATTTTCTTTTAATTGAAACCTTAGGGCAAAACTACATCTTCTATATGGTGACTGGTGGAAAGTGCCAAGTACAAGAAATCGAGCAGCCTCCACCAAAAAAAAATTCGGGTTCTGTCTAACAAAGCACTCTAAGAAAAAATTTTTTTGTTTCTTTTGTTAACTTGTCCTTAGTAAAATGACTCAATGCAAACAAGAGATCCGGCGTCCCAAGTGTCGGGAGCGAAAACTTTGATTTTTTTTTTGTCATCAGTACAATGGTCTTTAAATGTGATGTAAGCATGAGGTCCGACATCCCAAATTTCAGGACCGAAGATCTTGATTTTTTTTTCATCAGTACAATGGCCCTTAAATGTGATGAAGACAATAGGAACTACAAATATGAAGTATTTTGTATGACTATGAAAAAGTAAATTAAAAATGAAGAATGCTGTTATTCTTTATTCTAAACCTTTAATTATTTTTTTAATTTTATTAATATCCTGTCAACATCCATATAGTAGGTCTAATGGAGTACATCGTTTTTGCCTTCTTTCTCGCTCATCTATATTAAACAATCCTGAAGTTAATCGATTGGTATGGTTCTAAATTCTTTTATATATACTATCTTCTTTCGCGAGTTACGTTATCCGAAAACTGTTTTGTTAAGATGTGATTGAGTTAGTGTTGGATAACGTGTTTCGCGCTAATTGCACTTTTCATTTGAATTAAATTAGTAGCTTAAAGGGATCAATATCAATAATTTGTCAATGTGGAGCAAAAATTTTGGCTTTACAATTAAAATTTTAAAGATGTTCTTCTTAAAGACATTGTTTGGGTTAATTACTGTACCTAATTGCCACAAGGCTATTGACTTATCTTCACCCTTCAAATTATGTACATATGTACAAATAGAAAAACAAAATGCATGCAACATTAAATAAATAATTGACACCATACATAAAATAAAATAAATCTATTTTGCTTTGTTGTTTTATGTTCAATTCAAGTTTTAAATAATCCTCGAGAGAGATAAGGTATAATTAACAAAATAATACTGTTAACTTTGAGGTTACTGTACTGCACCTATTATATTACATTATATATATATACATATGAATTGAATTGAGGCATACTCTGTTATTTTTGATGTTTAATTGTTTTGTTGTTCTAATATTATTTTTTTACTGTTATACTTACTGAAATAAGGTATTCATTCACCTGTAAATTGTTATTTTTCGTTTTATAAGACTATTAAAATATTTGTCGCATGCGATTATTTGATGTGTCATGCGATTATTTTGATGTTTAGTTCTATATATATCTATTCAATTTCAAGGGATATTGAAAAATATTATTGAAAACGGTAGAAGCTGAAATTAGTTAATTATTTGAATTGTATTTAACTATGAATGCATTGTACACGCATGCATGTATGGATGGATATGCAAGGTACATTCGGTTCATTAACTTACCAACAGATAAATTATGTATAGAAGGTACTTACATAATTATGGAAATTTGTATTATTGATTTATGTAGTTTTATTGAATGATAATAATTTATACATCATATATAAATGAGGTATATGTGTATGTTTTATATAGGTATTAATAACGCTTATGTTTGAGTATGATAATTTTGAATTGTTTTGAAGTTAATTACATTTTCGGTTATTTTCTCAAGCTTAATTTTTGGTTGTATTCAGATATGTATATGATATATATAGTTATCTATATAAAACGAATTATAGAAATGTATCTAACATAAACCACACTATTGATGAAAAATAACATTTGATACAATTATAGTTATTTTTCTAGGTTACGATAAAAATGACAAAATATGAAATTTAAAAGTCAAATGTGGATCAGATATGAAAATATCAAACGATATGTATTGACCGAATTCAGAATTGATATTGGACAAGGAATTTAGAAAAAACTTTTCTATTTAAACTTTTTGGAATATAGTGCACGGTCATTTCCGTAGAGTACAAAATTAAACGTGTTATGAAATTTTCTTATAAAAACGACAAAAAATTTAACTAATTTAAAAATTAAAAAGTTATTTTCAATCTGTTACATTTATAAATTTAATTTTTAATCTCAACTTTCTTTCATTGCTATCGAAAGACTCCGGATCGAAAGACTCCGGAAGTTTTCATAAACGCAGTACTGCAAAAGCAGAATATGCAGAAATGGAAAAACATACATTGCGGTACTGTTATTTTAATTGAATTACATTTATTGAACTACTTAAACAATTATTGTGTAGCTAATTGTACTACGCTCTAAACTACAATTTTACAGTTTTTATTTAAAGTTAGCAACGTTTATGAACAAACTTAATTTGTAAATTTTGTTTATGAACAAAATGCTTCATCAGTACTAGAAATGCTGCTTGTTTGTGAAAATGTCTATTATATTTTCTATTTGTTAAAAATATATAATCTGTGTGACTTTGTATGCTCAAAATTGAATCATCGAAAATTTGACTGTGCAGAAAATGACATCATTGAATTCTTATTGACAAAAAAATGTATTACTGTTGGCTGCATCCTGTTTGTTAGAATATCGATTATGAATATAATGTTTAAACAAAAAGTCATTTTATGGATTTGAATTATTTTTAGTTTATGTGTTTAAAAATCCAATAAAAATTGTATAAAAATAATATGTAATTGTGTAATACATATTATAATATAATACTATAGTACCTATACCAGAAATTAAAATTTTAAACTTATATCAAAAATTTTCATTTTAGTTTAATTTGTTCCAAAATCATATAAAAATCAATTTAGTGGGTATTGCCTACCCAATTAATATAATTTATAATATTCCTTTCAACAATGCGTTATCATTTTGAAATTCAAAGAACTTAGTATATGTACAAATAAACACTTTTAATACATTCATTGTGTTTAAAAATGTAAATAACTTTTTTGCTTATTTTTTTTTTAGAAAGACCGGATGAAAATCAGACTTCCAAATCGAAAATATACGTTATTTACAAGATTGCATGTGGAGAATTTTTATTACATTTTTTGTTTTTATTATTGTTTTTCCTACCTTTCTATAACTAAATGGGATGAAAATTACCTAATATCATCTATAGAAATCACCTATTATATCTATATAAGTATGTATATACATATATATATATATATATATATATAATATATGAGTCTGTAAGCATTAAATACTCCTCACCTTTCTATTGCTTCATAAACAGAAACAAAAATACCATTAAATTTCGAGATATTTACTATATGTCATAGCAGGAGGTAGTTAGATTGTAATTCAAATATAAAATCAAACCTAAAATAGTAAAATACAATTTAACAAAAAAACAAACTTACGGATTTGCGGTTGAATAAACCGCAATTTCAATTTAAATAAAAATAAAAACTAAAACAACGATAATTTGATTCCAATCAACAGATGATAACGATGATCATGATGATTGTGATAATGTTTATTATACATAGAGAATGAGATAGAAAATTAAGTCGCTAGTGACACACCATACAATAAAATATGAAATCAAATCAATAATTAAGGATATATATAGGGTGATAGTCATTCAGACGTAAGCAATATTATAAGTCAAGACTAAATATATGTGTCTGAAATTTTTATATACAGTTTGTGACCATTTGAATATGAACGTTGAAAAAGAAATTTTGAAAAATTTAGTTTTAATTAAATTAATTTTGGTTAGGAAAAAATAAAATAATATGTATATATTTTGTTTGTGGTGGTGTGAGGTGCAACGCACTTTAATAATTATGAATATAAATGACCACCAACTGTATTATATGCTAATTATTTGTCAATATTGCTACACTGGGTGGCGCAGTAGGTAGAGCGCCTGCCTTTCAACCGAGAGGTCCCAGGCTCGATTCCCGATGAAGCAGAAAAAAACAATGCTTCATTGGTTTTTCGAGCTGGTCTAGTACCCTTTGTCATTGGGATATAATAAATGACAAAAGATAATTGAGAGTTAGTTAGTCTGGTAACAAATTAAATAAAAATGAAACAATTCTATTTAAGAAGGCCTAGTTCCTGACAATAGTACTAGTTTTCCACATTTAATGACTAGATAAGCCAGTAATTTGATAAAATAAATACTCGAATTATTGTAGATAGTGTAAAAATTGCAGTACCGTACTTAATTAAGCACGAAAAGGTGATTCTACCTAAGTTACTGTCAAGATCATAAAAAAAAAAAAAAAAATTAAGCAATATTGACCAATCAACATATTTTTTATAATTTAATTTTAAAACTAACTGACCGATTTGCGAATATACTCCAATTTTATATACAATTCATTTTGCTTACTGTTGTAATTAATTATAAGAGTGTTTTTTATATAAAGAAATATGTTTAATAAAAAGTTAGACGGTGGTAAACTACCGATTGACAAGAGTAAAATAATTTAATTGTTTTAATAATACAATATCAAGGTTTGGACGTGAAAATAGTAATGTAGAATATTTAATAATTATAAATTTTTTACATTTTTATTATTTAACCAGTGGTATTTACTCTAGGTTACTGAATAAGCTTCAGGTTATCAAACAAGTTATCACTGATTGAATAAACTCCTTCATCAGGTTCATATTTAAAATTACTAATTCTTCTATACCTATACAATATAATTTTACAGAACTTGTGCAGTTATGCGATAAAATTTTTTTTATTTTATCTGATTTTTATCCTAGAAAATCCCCAAGCGAAAATATCCTCAAAAAAAAATCCTTGATATTTAAAAATAAACTCTAATAATAATACTCAAGAAAATTAACGTTACCAACACAGATGAAAAAAAATACTTATGTCGAATCAGGATATCGCAGCCGACCATATTTTGATTAGAAAGATGAAATATTTGCAGACTTAAAATTATTTTAGATCTCCAATTGCAAAGAACTAGCTTAAGATCGGTAATAATAATAGAAGATAATGGTAAATTTAATCGAAGACTTTTAATAGATATAGTGTCGATCAAGTAAGTAAGTATTGTATATATACTTATTCAAAACTATACTAAAGTTCAAAATAAAAATAGAATGTTCCTATTCATTTAACACAAACTCAATGATAGCATCAATTATAGAATAATAATAATATAAATTCGAATTGACCACAAATTGAAATTTTCGACGAGTGAATTCAGATTCCAAAATGGTTTCATCAATATTTATTAGTTGGTAAAGGTTCAATTCTGAATTTATTAAATTGTATTTAAAAATCCGGAAATGTTTATACCCAAATGGGACTTTATAGTTATTCAACCTATATATAGTATTTATGCGACCTTTATATTTTGGGAAGAAGGAAATGCAATTAAAAAATCATTGATGTGTATTTAAAAAAAAAAATATTTTTATTTTTTTATTTTTTTTTTGATTTGAAAAATATGTGTATTATTTTGTTGAAAATATTACAAGTATATCAAGGCTTATATTACAAAGAGATCTTCATTCAAAATACTTGTCTATATATTTTGGATCGATGTCCTAGTTTAGCGGAAATATAAGATATATATTGTGAGTTTGAAATAGATGAGTGTGAAATTGACTGTTTAAAATATTTTAAATATTTTTTTTTGTTTTCTTTATTTTAAATCTCAAAACAGCTTTCATTTCGTATTGAGTATATAACAGCAATTTTTTTCTTTTATTTAACTTAATATTACTTAACAATTCAATTCAGTGCGAAAATTACTTAAAGATTCATTCCGTTGTCCTTTTATGTAACGTCACTAATATGCAAAACTTCATACAAGAACGACTGCAAGTGGGGAGAAATAGCTCATATAAAACATAAATCCAATCTTCTATCAAGTAAAACTAAATGCAAAAAATATAAACCATTATGGTCAGTCCGAAAATTCAGAAATGAAAAGAGTTCAGACATTAACCCTGAATGACAACAATACTTTAAAAACAACGTTCGAAAGAAAAGATGTGCGACAAATTTATGGTGCTATTGGATTAGAAAACGATATAATGACGAACTATATTATGATCTGATGTATGTCTGTTATAAAATAAATTAATTAAAAGTTAAAAATTATAATGGATCAAGTATAAATAACCGTCAGGATTGAAGATTAGATTAGATTAGAATATTACCATTCGGAACACAGATTAAATTAAAATATTACCATACGGACAAGAAATGAAATGGAATTGAATTGGAAAACAATTGCCAGTAAAGGGAAAAATTGAAGGATTGTTGTAAAGAAGGTAAATTCTCTCCAAAAGTTAGAATGCCATATAATGAAGATAATGATATCGTCAGTTTTAATTCTCTCTTAAATCTAACTGCAAAATATTTCTTTGCATTTAAACCTAAACAATTTTTACAAAAAAATTACAAAATCATTTACAATACGTACTATACTTCCTGTTATGCTTCTCCCGGCAGATAAAAATTATAAAAAACTTTTTATTTTACTATTGTTATTTCAATTTAAAATTAAAATATCAATTTACAGCTCATTTAATATACATAATTATTAAAACAAATCTTTTAAGAAATTACGAATTACTGAACCATTGAATATCCTTTTTAAAAAAGGATATTCCTAACAAAAACATAAATATTTATAGGTATTACATTCTTAACAAAAATAAAAAAAATTTCTTACAACTGTCATTTTTAATTTTAATTTTATATTTTCTAAATTCACTTCTCTTCTTTTTCGTTTTTTAATTTGAATAAAAAAATTTCAAATTCACTGAATTTACAATGAAATAAATAAATAGAAAAAAAATAGAAATTATAACACAAACTTTTAATTATCCTTTTGTAATCCAATTAATTAAATTGTTCATATATATATAGATAGATATATATAATTATACAGTGCTGTGCTGAGATTTGTTTGAACAGAAATATGAATAATTTCTAGTATTTTATGTGATTGAGTGTTGCCATTGCAAATGAAATTATAATTTTGATGTAATTTGTAAAATTGTAATGGCAATTCTATGAAGCGCTTCTCTTTTATTATTTATACAACTTTGAATGCTCTACAGCAGCGATGTCCAAATTGGTTTGTAGCCACAATCGCTATTTTTAAATAATTTTATTCGTCACATTCAAAATAATTATTATAAAAAATTAATTTTATGAAAGTTTTTTTATTAAATTCATTATTTTATGGTATCATTGCAGTTCACAAGTTATTAATAACATAAAAAATACGAAAATTCTTAATGTGATGGCATTTTTTTCTTGCATTTTATGTTTGGCATTTTTTCTCTTAAAATCTGGTAGAAATTATTTTAGTTGTGTCTCCAAATTCTTGTCAATAATATTGAATCGATACTTTGAGTTTATGAAAGTTACCGCTGAAAATGTTGACTCGTATACCCATGTTGTTCTAACATACTCAACTGCTTTGCAATACCTAAGTTCAGTACCAAAAATTCATTTTGATTTCAATAGATGAACCCACATTAAAAATACTGACTCTTCGTTTTTCGTATAATCGTTTTGGTTTTTGAAATTGAAACAAAAGCATATCCGATTCGAAATTACGCCACTCCAAACGTAGCAATGAAATTGGCATTTTATAAGGTTTTTTCACTGCGATAGGAACATTTTTTGGTAATTGAGAGTGACAACAAATCCGTTTTTTTTTCTTATTGTTTTTATTTAACAAGCCATTAAGTTTACAGTATAAGTTTAACATAATAAAAGCTTAAAAAGAACTTTAATATTAACACTATTACTGATCCGTTTTAATAGAATTCTCTAAGGTACAATTTTTATTTTTATAATTTTGAATTTTAACATTACTAATTATAAGTGAAGTGATATAGATGTAACTATTATTTAGATTACTTCCAAATTAAAATCTAGTTCAGGTAGAATTAAGATCATAAGTACCAGCACAAGGGTTATTATGTAATTAATTATAGCAAGACTTACACTAATTAACAGGCCGACACACAAAATAACTTTAATGTGTTAGTGCAGTACATTTTATATTTTATAAGTTTTTTATAGTGGACTTTTAGTATGAAAATTGATGAAAGACCTTTTTTTTAAACACATTTATTTACTAATTAAAATATTTAATTTTTAAAAATCTGAATACTCCAAAATATGTAAAAAAAAAAAGGAATTTTAACCAATCCTTTGGACGAAAGTTAAAAAAATTAATAGTTTTCGAGCTATAATCCGATTTGTAAGTGGCGCACTATTTTTTCCGTAAGACTGCGTGAATTTTTTTTTAAAAACAGGCCTACTATTGAGCTTTTTTCTCCGAGTGTCTTGGCCTGTTAATTAGTGTTAGTCTTGAATCAATACCTCTATATCTTCTAGCCAAGTTACACAAAGATTTTTCCGGAATATATCGAATTATGTTTTTTTTTTAAATTTTTTTTTTGTTTTGTGTATAAATTTTTTTTGATAAAAATAAAATTTGAGAATAACACAACTAACACAAACAAGAACGTTCTGAAAAATTAAATACAAACACCATCAAATGTTTTGCTAGCTCAGATAAAGAAAAATAAACAACAACAATTTACATGCTATATTAATTTCGCCTCAAAAATTTTACTGTATTGGACACCACTGCTCTACAATTTATGTGTAGTAGGATTCGGGATTATACCAGGTGTTCCAGATCATGCATATCAGCTTTTTAAGAAGGGAATTTTAAATTTTAAAAAATGTTATTAACTAAATCGAGGGTGCTCTATCGATTGGCGACATTTTTTACTTCCGGGACCGCAAATCGATTTTTTAAGACCAAAAATCGCCGAAATCGAGCTTTTCAAATGAGAAGTGATACTTTTTTATGCAAATTCGGATTCTACGTCATAAAATTAAAAACTTTTGTTAAGTAAATTTTTTTTTTTGTTTTAATTTAAACTATGTAGTTACCCAAAACTGCGTAAAAAAATATGATAATATGAAAAACAAATTTATTTATAAAAATGAATATTATTAATTTTATTTTACCAAAGGGAAATGAAACAAAAAAAAAAATAATTTAACATAAGTTTTTTATTTTATGGCATACAATCCTAATTTGCATAAAAAAATCCCCTGCCCATTTAAAAACATCGATTTCGGGTAATTTAGGCGATTTTTTTGGTCTTACAAAATCAATTTGCGGTCCTTCCAGGAACTTGAAAATATCACCAATCGATAGAGTATCCTCGATTTAGTTAATAATTTTTTTTTTAATTTTAAAATAACGTCTTCTTCCCCTCTTAAAAAGCTGATACGCATTCTCTGGAACACTCGGTATAAGTGTTGCCATTGCAAATGAAATTGTAATTTTGATTTAATTTACAAAATTGTTTTAATGTATTCTATGAAATTCTCACACCTTTTTTATTATTTATATAATTTTGAATGAGCCACAAAGCTTATGGGTGGGATTTGAATATTTTAATGAATGATTTACGAATTTTACTAAAAAAAAAAATTAGGTTAAAATGACCATTAGAAAAATATGCTAAAAACAAGTTCTAATCCAAGATATTAATTTTATTTGATTTTGTGCAAAAAAAAAAAAAAAAAAAAAAAAAAACTTAGTTATCAAAACTTTCTCTTGCTATCTATTTTTTTACTATGTACTTTTATCCTTTTAATAATTTAATTGTCTTGTTACTGTTATTTAAATTTTGTTTTTGTTTTTTTAGAACTCAAAATGCAGTCATACATAATATTTTTTCATTTTAAATCCAATAAGCTTATATAATCATATGGACAAGAATTTGTTTAACTTTAGTATTTGTTTTATTTTTGTGCTTTTTTTCTTGTGTTTATTTTTTGTCTTTTTATTTGTCTTTTTAATATTAAAAATGACACGTGCCTATCTCTAATTTCGAAAAGCTTCGGTAACATGTTTTTTATATTGTACTCGTACTATTTTTTTTTTTTTTAAATATAGTTAAACAGGTGTACTGGCAGGCGTTATAATTTAATTTATTTTTATTTTATAGTTCTATGTATGTTTAAATATCCTTTTAAGACTTATATTTCATATAATATGTACTTGAAAAGAGAGAGGAAAACATTTTTTTTTGGATCCTTTTTCGAAAAATAAATCTAGTAAAACCATTTATGTATATTAAAAAAATATTCAAGAGGAATGAAAGAATCAAACAATTTTGATTTATATAATAATGATATAATCCTTAAAGGACATAAATTTCATTTAAAGAGGATACAAAAGATTTGTTTTTGTTTTTTTTTTTTTTTGCTTTTCAAAGAGGATATTACACCGAGTCAATAATTCACATACAGAAGTATATGGAAATATATTTCGGGTATAAAAGAAATATTTTGAAAAAGATTTTTTTCTTATATTATGTATGTAGATATGTACATATGTGCTATATAAGTTAACGAAATTCATTTCAAGGAAGTCAAATAACTGTTGTTTGTATTATTGGAATTAAAGGTAAAATTTGTCGTGAATAATAAATAGGGGACTTCGATTATATTATTTATTAAATAAACAATTTAGAAATTCAAAGAATTTTTTAAATTCTTCATAATATCTAAACGCATTATTAGGTATTTTGCAAATCATTATTGTATTAGAATTCTTCAATGAATCCTTTATATGCATATATATATATATATAAACTTCAAATTCTTAAATTCAGTTCGATAAAGTTTTTTTTTTCAAATATAAGGTGATAATAGGATGTATTTAGAAGAATTTACTTTAAATATAAATAAGGCATTATGTAATAAAATTTACAAATGATATTTTTTTGTATTTGAGTTACAAATAATGTCCCAGTTAGTTCCAATTAGAAATTTTGCCTTGACTTGTTTATTTATTTATATTTATATTGCTTACACAAACAATTTACAAAACAAAATTATTACATATTATTTGTTACAAATTAAATCAAAATTGAAAGTTAAAATTAAAATTAATCAATTACTTACATATACACAAAAAAACAAAAACAACAAAACAAACAAAGAAAAGCAAAATCTTGAAAATAACGATTGTAAAGTTTTATTTTTGCAAATATTTTGATAATGTAAAGTCAATTTAGAATTTATACTTGTCACCTATAATAATTAGATAAACCAGTAATTTGTTAAATAAATATGTATGAAATATTGTAGATATTGTAAAATTACAGTACCGTACTGCCGTACTAATTAAGAACGAAAAGGTGATTCCTAAGCTACTGTCAAGAGTGTAAAGCAAAAAAAAAATAAAAATAAAAAATAAGTCTTTATAGGTTCATATTTACCAAAATTAGTCCGGTGATTACTGATTTTGCATAAATTGAATGAGCGTAGACGTAGACAATACAGATTTCTAATAATGATATTAATGGAAATGAAAGAAGATTTTACATTTCCCTTTACAATCTATGTAAAAGAACATTAGAAACGTCATGCTCATATGGTGTTAGTTTTCTCTTATATGGTATGGTGGTAAGGTAATAGGATTAGATCATGGCAAGTGGCGTAAAGCGAATCTATGAAAGTTTTTCTGCATTGCCTCAATTTGTCTATTAATGTGTACCTTATAAAACGGTGACCAAATTTGACTTGCATATTCCAGATTCGGTCTTACAAGACAAGTTTAGAACGACTTAAGAGCATAGGGATCTGAAAATTTCTTTGACCAACGTTTAACAAAACCCAATATGAAATTATAGTGTTATTTATAATATAGTGAGTCTTAAAGCTAAGATGAAAATCAAAATACCCTTTGTCTTTTATTGAGATAAATTTAGATAGACTAATACCATCGATATGGTATAGTTAAAAGGTAAATCGGGCTTAAACGAGGTGTATAAAATATAAATGTGCATTTATTTACATTAAGTTTCAAGCTGGCTGGCGCAGTAGGTAAAGGGCCTGCCTTTCAACCGAAAGGTCCCAGGTTCGACTCCAGATGAAGCAAAAAAAATGCTTTATGGGTTTTCGACCTGGTCCAGTACCCTTTGTCATCGGGATAAAATAAATGACAAAAAATAATTCAGAGTAGTCTCAGTAACCGAGTGGTAACGCACTCGAGTATAGAAATGTAACGATCGGGAAACACGTGTAACGACCGGGAAGTAAACCCCGTGAGAACCGAAAAAATTTTCAATACAACCACATCGGTTCTAATATAATATAATAATAATTAATAAGCATAACTATGCTTATAAAAGTGAAAATATGTTTTTTTGTTTATTTGTTCGTTTGTTCGCTATACACAGCCACAGTTTTAAAGATAGAGTTCTGAAATTTTGAACAGTTATTCATGATCAAATAAGGAACCGGACGAGATCCAAATACCAAATCGAACTACCAAATGATAGGTTCGGTTAGCTGCCATACAACTCTTAGCATCTATCAGGAATGTTTCAAAAACTTAAGATGCTACAGATCTAAAAATTTACACTTGGGGCTTCTTTCAAAGATAAAGAAAACCGACTGTCATCGATTTCGAAAATTTCGACTGGTTCGGATTAAATTCATTAAATAACAGTTAAGATTTCCAACAGATGACTCTAAGTGGGTAGAAAGGGTTTTCAATAAGTAGTTAACCACCCAACCGGAAAGAGTTAAAGAAAAAAATCAAAAGTCTCAAGCAATAAACAACAATAAAATAGTGAGAAATATAAGGAAAAACATTTCAAAAAATATATAAGTAAAAAAAGAAAAAACTGAATGAAAATTAGAAGGAAAAAATTTAAATTAAGAGTATTTAAAGAGAAAAAGGTTTATTAAAAAAAAAGAAAAAGGTTTACGAAGATGAATTAAATGAACAAGAGCAATTTTACAAGTCCAAACAGAAATCACAAGTATCAATTTTTTAAGTATTTAAATTAATTAATTGATTAACAGTATCTAACAAAACTTCAAATCCACGGTGGTCGATATTTTGAAGTTACTTTTGAACAAATTTTTCTTTCTAATTAGCCTAATACGCTCTGGAAGTTTATTAAATAATCTGCATGAGGTTATTGTTAAAAAATTTCGGAAGTTTGTAGTACAAAATATTGCGATATTAACAAGGAACCTATCATTGATCCTTAGATTATGAATCGAAGTTCTCCTACTGTTTAAATACCCTCCTCTAATTAAAAATATTTTTAAACTTTATAATAATATAAATTACGTACTGGTAATATTTTCAATTGCTTGAACAAATCAAAAGTATGAGTTAAGTAATTTTTATCGCAAATTTTCCTAACAACCCTCTTTTGCAAAACAAATATAGCGGATTAATTCTATTATGGTTGGTATGTCCCTCCCCAACAGTAGTATAAACTTGCAGTACCTTACTTAATTAAGCACAAAACGGTGATTGAGAAATTACTGTCAAGAACATTAAAACAAAAAAAAATAAAAGATTATTGTTATCACACCAGTTTTTAGAGTTTTGTAGGTAATTTTGCATAAAGGCAGCGTCTTTTAGATTAACGATTTTTATACTGTCAGCATAAATGTGAAGCTTATAATTAAAAACGGCTGAAATAAAATCATTTGCAAATAAAATAAAAAGTAAAAAACCAAAATGAGTCCATTGAGAAACAGCAGAATTTGCTTTAAAAGGTTCAGCAATAGTGTTTTTAAATATGAGATTATACGTTCATTCAGGTAAGATCATAACTATTTAAGGTAAAAATCTGGAAAGCCATATTTTTTAATTTTTAGTATAATATAATACTATGTGGCAATAGATCGAATGCTTTACTAAAATATGTATAAATAACATCAGTTCGGATCCCTTCTTCCATATTAATTAAAAGTAGAAAAATGTTGTTTAAAGTTGGCTTGTCACTATATATTTTTATTTTATAAAACCATGTAGATTATCTATTAAAAGATTTGAACAGTGATCATAATTTGATTCAGTTATAATCAATTCAAATACTTTTTGATTAGAAGATAATTTTGCCATCAGACGATATGAATTTATGTTATATGGGATTTTTTTCAACCTACTGGTACTGGAATATCTGGAATTTACATTTTGAATGAATGCTGATATCTATTCTGTTCGTTTTTACGTGTACTAAATAATCACTATTGCTTACTTTCATAAATTTCTTCAAATGATAATTATATTGAGTTAATTTTTTTCTATATATTATTTTTCAACAATAAACGGTTTCCATCGGAACAGGGGAAATCGTCAAATTTGGGATGTCAATAAGCCATCCATGAAATCATATCACAATTATTTGAAATCAGTTACTATTTATTGGACCACCTCTGTCCTCAGAGATTTTTGATGGAAGCTATTCTTTTATCTATTGGAAGAATAAGATTTCTGCAGTTCTCGAGTTTTTTGTAGTTCCGAAGATGTGTTTTAGTTTTTCGAAATCATTAACTTTCAACAAAGAAGTTTATTTAAGTCTACTATTAGCAATTTGATTGCTCCACCTTTCGTCTAGTACGAATTTTATCTCCCTTTATTACCTAATTGTAGGATTGAATTATTTTTTGCTCTCCTACCATTTAAACACCATTATAATGTACATATATATATATATATATATATATATATATATATATATATATATATATATGTAATTTGAATATTTTAATAGAATAATTTCTTTAAAGTATTAAATTAAATTAATATTTTTTATGTAAAATAAATTAATAAATAGTGGCGCCATTATTAAAAATTGTCTTCAAAATGTAAAACAAGTTAAACAAAAACAATAAAAAATAGTTTGTTTTTGTTTTCTAAATTCTTATTTTGTAAATATGTATATGTATAAATATGTATATATACATATTTAACTTCAAGATAATCAGATTATGCTAATCATCAGTAACTTAACATATAACTTCCGACATTGTATTATGTGTGCTCGTTTAAAAAGCATCAAAGGAAATTCCATAGCGAGTGAGTGAGTTCTGTGTTGTTGACAATAATTTATGATTTTTTTTTTTTTTTTATCAAAGATTCAACCTACTCAGTTTATTAGTATGTTAACTGTTTCACATACTTACTTACATACTTTTTAAGATATTAAAGCGCATTTTTATTTACAGTAAAGAAATAAGTTGGACTTTGAATAAATAAAAATTAGCTGAATCGACTACGTTTAAGAAAAAAGCAAAAATAGAAAATAAAATTTATATTATTGTGCATTTTAATTAATAGATGATGTAAATTTTTGTATGGTTTCATTTTGAAATTTTATTTTCTGGAATTAATTAATTTGTGAGATAATTAAATATAAAGTCTTCAACTTTAAGAACATAATTAGGATGATGTATGACAATGTTTTAAATAATAAAAAAAGAATTTAAGAAATTTGAAAAATATTGTTGTGGTAATCCAATTTGGTTAATGTGTATTATCAGAAATAAAATTGAAATTATGTTGTTTTCGAAAAATAATTACAAAAATTGTAATCAAATTCAGAATAGAAACATAATTTCTATTGCTAGTGTTAATGAACATATTATTGACATACACTTTTTAATATTTAAAATTGTCTTAATTCGTCTTATTTTTAATATTAACTTATTAATACTTGGTAAATTATACAATTTGTTGGTGAGAAAAAAAGGATTTGGACACTGAAATTTTCATAGAGTAGGTGAAATTATTATTTTATTATTTATATTAACTCTTTTTTAACCTATTTTACAAGTATAATTTGCTTTGAAAATTTTTGAAACTAATAAATTGGAGTTGAATAAATCAAAGCCCTTAGTAATATTACAAATATAGAACTGAATAAGATTTCAAAACAAAATTTTAAAAGTTCAGATTCAAGAAATTCAGTTGACCTTTTAGAAATCCAAAATTAACTTTTATTTAATAATTAATATATAAGTACATACACGCTAATAATGTTTGTAAAACTGAACTGTTCACCTCGTTGAAGTAAAGCAGGAATTCAAAAATTTAAAGGTGAAGCTTTTTCAAAATATTACCGCAAAAAATTACAAATTACAAAATAAAAAAATAAAAAGTATTAAATTTTTGTGCCTATAAGAAGATTGCATTGCCTTGTATATTGTTTAACAGGCCGGTAGATTAAAAAATTTGAATAAAAATAATATTTAGTTTATGTGTAAATCAAATGGACTTTTTTCTTTTTAAAAGATATTACTTCTGTTCTGAATCAAAGTTTTGACTAAATTTAATTTACCAATATGGAAGGGCAGTGTGTAAACTATTAATATCTAGAGCCGCATTAAAAAATGTTAATGCTTTCATTCATAATTTTACAAATTAAAAAAATTCGTAAGCAAAATTCTACATACAGATTTTCACTTCAAAATCTCTTCTTATTTTGATTTTAGTTTCCTTTCCATACATTGTTTAATAGAATTTTTGTTTATACAGGTATGAGGTAACAGTTAATGTTATTGACACGATAAAACGCACAGAACGGATAATAGAACAAAAAATTAAAAAGTATGATGCATTTAAGAAATCGTTCTTTTGAAAATACTATTCACAAGCTACGGAAGAAGGTTTAATTACTTTTAAATTCAGAGCATCTCTTCACTTTTTTGCTATATCTTTATTTTTGGGAAATGTAAAGAAAAAATTATTTTTATATTTATTGACACAATCTTCTACAATACATTTAAGCGGTATTTTAATTTAAAATTTATTATGCATTAACTTATATGTTGTATTATTTTAATAATTTTATCAGTCTGAAAACAAAAAAGTTTATGAACCTAAAGTATGTACCATTAATTGACAAACGTACCCCCCTACAACCTAAATAAAATAATAAAATAAGAAACAAAATTTCATTCAAAACATTTCTCACACAAGGTTTGCTGTCATGATACAATTAAAAAACATATGGTATTCCTATGTTTCATTTTTGTACTATTCTGAGCATGACTTCACAATATACTTGCTTTTTTTCGTATAAAGTTTGCTAATGTCAATCTAGTTAAATTATGAAAATTAAATTATGAAATAATTTTTAATGAAGAAAAGTTTAATTTAATATGTAATCAAATTTATTAATACTTAGAAATGATGATTTATAAATAAAAAAGGGGTTATAAATAGAGTTTTGAGTTCAATTGGAACGTAAATAAATGTAATTTCAGTTATATAATTCTTTATAACTCAATATGTTGCAACTTGAGTTTTATAAAGGTTACTGGTTTTTAAAGATTATCTGATAATTTGTCATAATAGTAGCAGAATTTTTATGCAGGATCTATAGTTCCAATTGATATTATGTCTATCATTTGCGCCCATCTATTCCGTGAAATAAAAGTTCGTCAGGCAGTGGAAATTATTTTCTATGTATAGTACGTAGTAATTTGTATACTTTTGGACTTGCCGAATGCAATGGATCTGGTAATATTTGTTTCTTTTTTCCATATTAATTTTATGAAATTCAATGTCGGCTTTATTTTTAGGGATTCTCCAACTTCTTGCAATCAAAAATTTTTTAGTTTTAAATTACTTCTAAAATGTAAAATATAAAAAAAAACAATTTTTTGCTAATGCATTCCTGAAGTCAAAGTACAATGTACTTATACATCTCTGCCTCAAGAGAATAACTTCCTTCAATTGAGCTAGGAGTATCTACATCTAGAGTTAGAATTTTCATTTTACTCGCCTCAAAAACAGTTTGTAGCTAACTAGATAGTGTTCCTTCTATTAAATAGGTATGATGTTACAATGTTCATATGCGGTATAAGTATATATTGTACATACATATGTTTAATGCTTACTTATAATTATTTAACAAAAAATAAATAAATTAATAAATAATTTAACTAACATGTTTTTTAATTTTAAACATTTTTTTATAACCAATTTAAATATAACTTTTAATACAACTTTCACTTTAGTTTTGTTTTCTTTGCTCTTATTATAAAACAAAAGACAATTTTGTTTTAAAGTATATTGTGACGTCACAGACAAATAGAATGAAGTTAGCTGATATGCGCAATGCCATATCTTGTTATATTTGTATCATGGCTTTTGCTGTGTTCAATTTTAATTTGACAAAACAAACACAATATACATTATTGAACACAGCAAGCAAGAAATAATATGAGAAAATATAAGAACCAAAAATAAATCGGAAAAAAATGAACGTTCAATTGTTATTATAATTTTAGACGAAAATAATACGAAATGTAATGTTCGGAATTTTTTTTTAATATGGAAACCTTTAAAATAATAAAATAAACATATCCAAGTTCTAAACCCATATAAGAAAAGTATATATTTACTGCAAGAACCAAATAACAAAACATCAAAATATCAGTAAAATATGAAGCTTTTTCAAATTAGAAATATTTTTTAACAGTCAACAGTTACAAAATGTTTAATAAATATACATATTTGCCTTTCTATATAATATAACTTTCTGTGTCAAAATTAACGACACTCACAGCAGTCATCATGAAATTTGGAAAGCGGGTTCCATACTCTTCATCAATACTATTACAAATGGAAAATTAAAACTTTGATTTTTAGATCAATATTCCAAAGTTTATACTTATATGGATTCCCAATATGGGTAGATTGTGCCAATTGCCACAAAAAAAATTACAAATTGCGCAAAACAAGCTTCTAAAAATGATCTTAAATCTTCCATGGTATCACAGCACGACCGATATACATTTGAAATCAAAAAGTCTGCCGATAGCTGATAAAATTACAAACAGGCAAACAAAATTCAACAATAAGTGCGAATACTCAAGCAACTGCTTAGTTCAAAGTCGGGTTAATTATTGATCATGGAGAGGCTGCGCTTGTCTTATTTTTGCTGTTTGTACCGTTCGATTTTAAGCTATAGTTATAGTTATAATGATAGTTATAATTATATTTATAGTTTCCTAATTTTTTTTAGTTTTAGTTCTACGTTTGTTTTTTTTTAAATAAAAATAAAAATAATCGAAAAGTTTTTTTTTCTCCAATTTTCCTTTTGTCCAAATTAAAGTATTTTGTAATCCATAATTAAGCAGGCAATGTAGTAACATTATATAAAAAAAAAATGTAAATTGTAGTTGATAAGATGATATAATTTAAGCTCTAAATTAATATAAGTCGATAATATCAGTATATGTTAACTATATTTTGGAATGAATAAAAAAAATTAAATTAAATTAAATTTTCCTTTCTTTTAACTACAAAAATTTTCATTATGCATATTCTGGAAAAATACGTAGTATCTGCAATAAAAGTCGAATTTCCTTTATCCACTAATAAGTTAATTTTTATTTTTTGAATATCTATATAATACCAGCCCTATTCTCTTCATTTGACTTGTTGGATCCAATACTTCTGTTTTTTTTTTTCTATTAAAAATACTATTGGTCGACTAGTTAAGTCCAGATTTGATTTGCAAAAAATATGTTTTTCAACAATTTATTTCCTATTTCTTGTACAAACTAATTTGCATCCTCAGAGCTTTAATGATAATGAATTGAGCCAATTTTTATCTTGCTCTAAATAATTGCATCTTCTTTGATAATTCATTTTTACGATTTTTAGTTAATTTTTAACGTAATTAGAATGGTAAATAACTAATTAATAATGGTAAATTTTGGAGTATTTCAAAAAATTAAGTAAAACTACATTTAATATTTGACCTCAAAACTAACTTACGGAAAATAGATGAATGTATGAATTAATAGTGGTTAAAGTTGCACGTATTATATAATTAAGAATAATTTTCATAACACCTTTAATTAAAATGAAATCTTAATTGTCTTTATTTTGTATTAACTTTTTAATTAGAATGTTAAAATCCTTTATACCTAGTCCTAATTATAATAATTATTGTGTACATTACTTAAAGTAAAAGTAATATGTATAGTGTTTTTAATGCAATTAAATATACACTAGACTACTGGTAATTAGAGTTCAGTGAATTTTTTTTTTTTTTGGTTTCTTTTACAACTTTATTTTTTATAAAAAAATAAAAAAAAAAAAAAAACTCCAGGCATATACGAAATGAATAAAAAAAAAATTCATATTTATGTAAGGGAAAACTTTTTTTTTGTGAATTATATGTTTACCTTCAATTCTTTGAACCTCCAACAAGTATTTGTTTTATATTTTTACCTTATGTTGTTTTGTGGTATAATTTTTTTTTTTTCATTTAATAACAACGTAAATTAGCTTAGGAAATACCAATAAAATGCACAGCATTGGTATATAATACATATTATGACGTACAGTAGACAGTTTTAAAAATTTCCTTCTTATGATTTTATAATTGTTTTAAAAATCAGTTCATATAGCTATATATATATATGTATATGTATAGTATACTTATACTAGTAGCCAAAACAATTGATAAAATCAATTATAATAGACAAAGTCAAAAATAACTTAATATCTTTTGTTTTATGTTAACCAATTAAATTTTTAATCTACTTAATTCCCTAACCCAAACAGACCAATGTATTCAAGGTGAGCTTTTATTACTGGTGATGATCCACTAAATAAAAAAATGGAACATTTAGAACTAAGAGGTGAGCTCCAGAAGAATGATACGCTTTCAATGGCACTATCCCCACCCTCTTTCGACAAAGAAGTTCTAGTATGGTATACTGATGACGTATGCGAGAGAGTTTAAGAAGAAATTACAAAAAAAGTAAAATCTAAATTCTCTCGGATAGTACATCCGCCATACTAGCTATAAATTCATATACCATCACATCAAAGCTAGTATGGGACTGTTTAGAAATACTGGCATTCTGGCATATCAGGAAATGAAATTGCAAATAGTCTAACAAGTAAGGTATCCGATGAGATTTTCATAGGCCAATGCCTATGATTTTCATAGGCATAAGCGAAAAACTGAGTATTTCTAGGCCAATACTCCTGGAAATCGTCGTTTTCAAATGCTTATGCCAAAAATTTAAAGCTCTTCCAAGTTTCAATAGGAAACAGATGCGTCTCATGGCAGTCATATCAACAGGTCACTGCCTTAGTAAAGAAGCATCTTTATATAAAATGCCTAACCAAAAACAAGTTGTGCAGAATATGTGAAATAGAGGAAGAATCTATTGAATATGACTTTGCTATCTATGGGAACAGCGTTCCCCGAGCAATGGAAGCTATCCATCATACCATTAAAAAATATCCTGATGATCACTTGATCAAGTATCCTTAAGGACTTATTAAGATAACTATTAACATTAACTCGAGTAATAATAATAAGCCCATTTTTAACGGCGGTCAGCTCTCCTCCCGAAAGTACTTAGTCTAATCTAATTTAAAGGTGAATGGATTTACGAAATTATTTCTCAATTTGGAAAACAAAAAGCATTTCGATTACAAAAAAATTATTGTTTCCGTTTACATAACTTATATTCTAGAATTCACAATTAAAATAGCTATCAACAAAATGATATAAAGATATGAACGATGGGCTAAATGTCATTGTCCAATAATATTCGTATAACATCTTTGCTATTTTCGTATTATAGGATTTTAGATCTACGCTGTAGTCTTATCTAATAATCTCACCTACAAGTGCTCCTAGTAACCTAATGATTGGCAATTAACCCTATTTTATTAAGATTGCTTTGAATTTATCAAGAATTAGAAATACTTTTTTTGTTTTTTATTATATGTACGTAGCCAAAACATTAGACTGGTATCTTTAATATAAACTATTTAGGCCAGAAAGCGAAAAGGAAATTATGAAAAGAAAAAGTGAGAAGACAATTACGAATGGTGATGTTATTTTTGCAGTTCATGTTTAATAAACTCATAAGGAATTAGGTTCAATATTCGTAATGTTCCCGTACTAAATTTCCTCGTCTATCTTTTGCATTTAAGTATTTTAACTATGTAGGAATGAATATATGCCGTGTTTTACGATAGAAACGTTTGAGTAGAGGTAGAATGATTTAATTGAAGAAACTAATTGATAAATCAGTGTGGCAATCAAAAAAATCTACCTCATATAAAAAGTTCTCCTATAACTCTAGCAATAATAACAATAATAATAGTCGAATGTGAGAATGTGGAAAATTTTATGTACTACGAAAACAAAACAAAAGTAATACGAATTAATAAATTTTTGTTGCAATTATTTTGACAACCACTGTAACCTAATTCGTAAAAAGTTATAAATGGAACCTGATGCTTTCATTTACACCTATTTTTTTACTTTTTTTTTGTTTTCTTTGAATACCATAAGCAGTCTACACAGGAAGATATTGTAAACCAAAAACAAAAAAAAAAGTTTTCAGCTTTCACACAAAAATTTTAATTTTCTTCTGTTATAGAATTATGTTTTTGTTTTGCTTTTGTTTCTTCGGAATAAATATAAATACTTACCAGAGTATGTAAGGCCTTATTTAGATGTGGGTCTGTAACATAAAAAAAAACACAAAATGATCGTATATGATACAATATTTGTAGAAGATTATTTTTCATATGAACTCTCAGAAGTACTGACATCTTCCAAACTTCCAAGCAAGACATACATTCTGCCTCGACTTGAATATAACTCGCATCTTTTGGGCGGTGCACCCAGTATCAGAGTACAGTACTAAGATATGTTACAAAATCGAGTCATCAAAATTATCAATGATGGCGATGTTATACAACACCTAACATCACTTATAATACTGCTCAGACAAAGAAACTGCTCAATCTCTGTTTTGTACACATTGTGATGTAAGAAATATACCTATACCGTCTGTTCTTAGGTCTAATAATATTTAGACTCGTAGTCATTAATCCTCGATTTGCATATAACAATAAACATACATAATCGGTATAATCTAAATAATTGAAACGTTAGAAATGCACAACACTGAATGCAATTATTCTTCTTAACAACCACAGTAACAAGGTGTTATATCATCCATTAATACCAGGATTAAAATATGAGTGATAAAATCCAATCTTGATGTTTATCGTTCTAACACACCTCCCACCTTTATCTTGATCATTCATTTCAGGAAAATAAACTTCAGCGGTTTGAAAGCTTAAGCATATTAGGTATGTACTTAAATCGGAAAATTATCTGGAATGGTTATATACTTAATGTTGCAAAAATATTTAGGTTTTCTATTGATCGTCGTTGTATAGTTGAATCTCTCTTCTTATTTTTTATAGATATCTCGTAGGCACGGTTACAGTGGAAATTAAATCTGCATTACCTCAACTTAAGCGCTTCACTCCTAGTCCTATTGTGCTCATCCCTATGAAATGCCTAGATTATATCGTTTATAACCTTAAAATCCTGAATGTCGAACCAAATTTCATCTCAAGTATTCTCCAAACATGAGCATTAACACCTTTGTTCGTAAATGTCTTCTGTCCCTTTTACCCTCCTTTTCTTTCCGTCCCTAGTCAAATGTGCCAATTAGTATAAAAGGTCCCCACCTAGTGTTTTGGTTATGTATAAAAAGAAAAATAAATAAATAAAAAACGAAAACCTCGAATCAATTCGTCAGCTGCTTCAAAAGCTGCGTCTTACAACATATAGGATTATTTAACTATGGCTACGATGTTAAGTCAGGCTTGATTCTTTTATCCATTCAAGTATATTATTCTAACCATTAATTTAAAAAATAAAATTATTTCCTTCAAATGTATTTAATATAGTGACGAGAAATCACGTTTCACATTTTATCTTATATATATTGGTTTGTTCATCGGCATTCACCTTTCCATAATTTTAGAAATTCAAAAAATGAAAAATGATTGTATACCATATTTAAAATCTCTTAAAATTATTTTATAATTCTAAAATTTTCTTTTTTTGAAATCCAAATGTCCTTATATTGTCCTTCAACTTATTTTTGTTTTTTTTTCTCACAAAAGAACATTGTATACCTCTACCCTTCAGATATTACGTAAAATGGAAAAAATTGCTAAAAAAAAAAAAATTATCTCGAAATTTCCAAAAAAAAAATTTATTTTGTTTTTTTGTTATTGTTTTTACTTCCGCATTTATACGTCATGGCATGAACTTGTGAATTTGTTTTTAGTTATTTTATCATTACATAATTTCCTTTTCACTCAAAATATTTTGTGTAAAAACAAGTAAAAAAAAACAGACAAATCTTAGGGAAGAATATATCCTTAAAACTAAAAAAGAGACAAATAAAAAAATTCAATTATCATCGTCATTATTTGAACTTGATGTTCGAAAAATCTACCATACCCTATGATAACGCGACCACCACCTTGTAAAAAAAAACTATTATTGTATTTCATTCTGGACAAAAACAAAACGCATATTCATAAATACATAATTTAAATCCAACCAAAGAAAATTAACTCTTATATAACATATATAAAATAATCACGTCAAAACTACTACTAATGCACAGCCTGAAGTGCGTAGCATTTATACACATTGTATTGTAATGTATACGCATTTGAACATAACATTTAATTTACATAATATTTCCAAACACCTTATCTTAAAAATCATCTGTCAAAATGTTTGTTCCTTTTCACAACATTATTATTATTTGTATTTTTTACGGAAATATATTTGTTTTTGTTTTTATTTAATTTTTGATTGCAGATGTAGTTGAGAAAACAATAATAAAAAACAATCTCGAAAATTTTTCGAAAAATATGTTTCTCAGCGAAAATCAACCTAAATATTTTTCCTAAATAAATTAATACATTTTTCGTTTTTTCTTTTTTGGTATTTGCATACATATATAATAATATTGATACATATACATTTTGTATACATTTTTCAAATACATCAGAAGACAAATTTTTCTATACACAATATTCACCAATCCATACACAATTTTATTTAAGAAAAAACTAATTTACTTTTATACATAATAATGCCTGGCAATTCTGTCATTGACACTATCGCAATACTAAACCAAATCAATAACCATATATATGATATACAACTTACATAATATGTTTATGCTTATACTTAATTTTTGTTTGGTGTAAAGTTAACTTTGCTCCTGCTTTGTGTGCTTTTATATTGTTTAAACAAATTTTGTAGTTTGAGTTAACATTCACACCAGATATATATATATATATGTATATATATATATTTAAAATTTGTAAATTAATAGGTTCACACACATGCACCAAACTGTATTCATTTGCATGGATACGTTAACACATATGATGGCTTGATGAGAAACAACAAAATCAAAAATTGTACATATGCCAGTTTAAGTATATGTATATAACATTTAATATCCACTGTCTTTATAAGTTTACTAATACATATTCACTCGCTTGATATGAATACATAATTTATGTAAGTGTATAACACAATTCAATTTTATAAAATCAGCTGATTTTTATTGCAATTTATTATTCTGGCATTAACATTCCCCTGTCCCTTTGTTTTAAATATATTTATATATAATATATAACTACAACTAATTTACATATAACAAAAAAAAATTACAAGCTTTAATTTACTTTTTTTTCACCAGCAAAATAAAATAATAATTTGATGTGTGACGTCCACAGTACGATAACATTAAGAATGCAATGTTACATTTTGCAATATCAAATTGTAATGATAAAAAGTATGAATAAAATGACGTCCATATATCAAAATTTAAATGTTGCCCAATAAAATGTAAATATTTCAAACATTTCCAAATTTTTTAATTTTTTAACATGAACTGTTTGTTTAAAATGTTTTTATGAAATATACTTTACAGAATGTTGTTATACATATAAAATATTGAACTATCTAAAAAAAAAATGTATATCCATCATGTTGATAAAAGCTTATTAAAGTTGCTCAACATTTTTTTATCTATTTTTTTAGCATTTTTGACTATTTTATTATGTTGACAGAACTTCATTTCAAAGGGTTGATATTCCCTGATAACATACATAATATATAACATTCACATTCGTATACATTTGAATGTCAAATAAATATTTAGAAACTATATCCTTTCATATTCTTAATTCTTTTCGATACCTTGGACATTATATATATATCTTTTTTAATTTAATATTCTAACTTAATTTGACATATTTTCAGTTTTTGTAGTCGCTGATTAGGTTTTCCATAATGGGAACACAATCAGTTAATCCATCGGATTAGAAGGAAGTGAGTTAAAAAAAATAATTGTTGCAATAGGCTTATTAGTTTGATAAAAAGTTATTCCATTTATTTGATGAAACGAAAACAGTTTTTTGAAATATTAAATAATTCAAAAATAAAAATGGCCAATAGCGATATATACTTAATTTGAAACGTGATTCAAAGCATAATGTAAACAAAATATCGTTAATCCCATCTTATCTCTGATTTCTTATACGTTTTCAACAAATCGCCCAAACATGCAATTTTGAACTCACTTCATATTTTTTTCTCTTCGTTGAAATTCGTTTCGCCTCGGCTACAATCGTTCGATAGCAAACCAACTAAACTAGTTTTCTTTAACCAAAATTCAAATTGTTTTTGATTTCAGGGATTCAAGGTAAACCAGTTTAGGTTAAATTTCAATGAAAATTTACCATTTACCACAGTTTTTCGGCAAGATTTTTTTTCTAATTATCCAATAAATTTAACAATAAGTATCACCTACCTACACAGTGTTAAATTTTTTTTTTTTCTTTTAGTTTATTTATTTAACTTTACAATCTATCTTATTTTTATCTAATAATAGTATGTCACTATTAGACGATATTAAGTAATTTGTTTTGGCTTCTTTTTGTAACAGGTGGTGAGTGAGCCCATTGGCTTGTCTCCGAAGTTTTATATTTCTGGTCAAGCTAGTGGGGATTTCTGGTTTGACTATTTATAAATCTGCTGCTTAGATCTATCGGATGAAACCTTTTCAGCCTTCGCACATGTTGGTCTGTACACTGTAGTTGTGATGCGAGATCGTTGGGATGTATTTCCAATCTCACAAAGTATTTTGAGCTTCTTGTTGCTATGGCTTCTTTAACCGATTCGACATTTAAGTCCTTTCTAATTAACTCATTTCTCACGAACCATGGTGCATTTACTATTGATCGGAGTACTTTGCATTGAAACCTTTCCAGTATTTCAACGTTGGAATTACTTGTGGCTCCCCACAGTTCTATACCATAGTACCAGATTGGTTTCAAGACGGCCTTGTATAGTAGGAATTTGCACTCCATTGATAACTACGAATAACGTCCTATTAACCAGTAGAGGCTGTTCAAACTTCAATCTAAGTTGTTTATTTTTGTTGACAATATGCTCTCTCCAATTTAAACGCCTATATTTTTGAAAATTAATATGTAAAAAACCTAAATTGTTCTAATAACAACAATCAAGAGTTTTTTTTACAATTTTTTTTTTTTAAATTCATAATTCATATTTAATTAACATTGCCACATTATTTTAATAAAGTGGATGGATGAATTAATTTCAAAGAATTTTTTCTTGTTATTTATTTATGTTTTTATTCAGATTTTGAAAGTATTATAATAACAAAAAAAAAATCGTTAATTCAAATCAACTTCATTTGGTTAAATTTAAAAATATGAATATTAAATTTGAATTAAATTTAAACTTATTTGAATATCGTTTAAGTCATCGTTCAATTAAAATGCTGAACTCGCTCATTTCTTCAGTACGCCCATTTTTTAAGTTAGTTTATATTTCGAGTTAACTTAATTCATTAGCACTCAGTTCGTAAGCGCGTTCTTCAGTTCAAAGTATGTGAACTCAAAATTTGAGTTGAATAGAGCGATAAGTTTAGTAAAATAATGTATCTAAAAATATCAAATTATTTAACTATTTAATACAAACTCTTTGTTTACTACATTTTGTTATTCATTTCAAATTAATCACAGCTAATTTTTGTCTAATATATGTATACAGAATTAAAGTTCATAGAACTAATTATGTCTGAATCAGAAATGAATTTTTGCAAAACTATATATTCCTAAGAACGATTTTTGCCGGTAACATAATACAAATAAAAAGCAACAACAATTATCATTATTGTGCTTACATGATTTTCTTTTAAAAAATTACAAAACAATAAAATATAAAAAAAATTAGGAAAAAAATAGAAAATGAAAAAATTTCTTTGGCATTTCAAAGGTTTCGTGTGCCTTTAATTTTGCTCTTCAACCATCTTTTGTTTATAAATAATTTTTATTTGTTTCTCTCTCCCCGTTTCTCTGTCGTTTACATTTGTACTTACTTATACTTATGTGTATAAAAATTATTACCTATCTAGAATTTTCTTTTTAAAAAATACCTGAATGCAAATAAAATAGAAAAGAGTTGGGAAATTTTAGTGGTTCTTTTTTATTTTTATATTTTTTCTAAGTATTGAATAACAGCTGAGATGTCGTTAGTGTGTTGGTTGATTTAAGACTGTATAGAATTATTATTGTGGATTGGATACCATACAATTTCAATTTACATATGGATATGTAATTGAGAATAAAAAAATGTAGGTATAAAAGAAATAATTTATCGCAACCACAATTATTGCACATGAGTTTACTTTTAAATTGTAGCAGTATATATATATATCGAATGAAAATGACTCAGACCGTTACTTTTCTTTTATTTAAATAAAAAATGATTTCGTTAAAAGCTTTTATAAATTGAAATTGTCAAGTTACCTATACATGCTTACATTCGTTTTGTATACATGTTGCTTTACTTGTACTGAGATTTTAAAATCAAATAAATGGGAGAAGAAAAATGATAGGAAAAGCAAACTAGAAACAATGAGAAAAAAGTAGTATGAAAGAAAAAGCTCAAATATTTAAAAAAAATTTAATTTATAATAAGAACATTTATTTTCCTGCTATACACATTTGTTTCTTTTTTTATTGATTTCAGTAACAAATGAAAGATGCAAAATGTTGCTTAAGCAAATTTTGTTGCTGAAATTTAAATTACTGCAGTATTTTATATTATTTCTCTATCTTTGGAAGTAAAATTAAAAACTAATTGCAAATAAGAATATTTAAATAAAAATAACTCATATAAATAAATTCAAAACTTTATCATCATTTGATGCAATGAAAATGATTAAATAGCAAAATTGAAAATTGCTGATAACGCGTGTAATTTTGTTGTCAAATAATTTTTTCCCATTGACAACAAGGAATTTTTAAATGATGTTGATTTTCATTGTTAATTAAGTTTGGTAACATTTATAAACTAAAAGTTATTATTAAATTAAAAAATATGTAAAATTATGAAATTAAAATTAATTTGAATCAATATTTCACTTAAAAATAACAGTAAAAATTACTACGAAGTAATAAAAATTATTTTTTTTTTATAAATAAATCAATAAAATGTGCGTCAATCAATAAAAACAATCAATTTAAGTGAATTAACCCTTAAAACTATATATTTTTTTATAATGATCAATATCCATAGAAAATATTATTTGTCCATGAGGTTGCCAGAGCCCTAATAACTAAATTAAACGATGATAACAATGTGGGATTTTAGAAATGTTGATTAACATTTAATCTGGTATTGTATATTAAAAAAAATATATTGATGATATAGTTAGTCTTGGTGCTCCAATCAATTTTGTGAAAGAGATTACAATAATGTCTGATTGGGTACTCAAAACACTTTTGGATAAAGTAAAAAATTGAACATTACATTCTGGTTTTAATAAACTGGGCTATTATTGTTTTGATATACAATACAAAATAATTGACTACACTGCACTTAATGCAACAACAATGTTTCCATTGAAAATATTAAAAATTACTGTACCTGATCATATTTTAACATCAAGAATGTATTCATTCACAATATTAAAATTATAATGCACGGGTTCGAACACTTTTGCAATCTGGCTGTTTAATAATATTTAATTTTAAGTATAAAAAAATACACTCCACTTTCCCAACAGCAGTAACGCAATAAGGTTGTCATTATTTCATTCAAAATATAAAAAAAAAACTTTATATGGGATATGATACTATCCATATGACATATTTTTTATGCAATATTTTAACAAAGTTAACCCTTCGTTATAGAAATATTTCCGTTTTTCTGCCTTCTATATATTTGTACATTCAGTTATGATGTGGGCATGTGCTAAAAATGTATTAAAGGTGTATAAAAGGTGATGAAAAAACGCTTTTTTTCTTATGTTTGCGAATTGTCAGCAACGCAACTGAAACAAATATAATTAACTTTTGATCATTGTAGTCAGACCAAATTTGTATCATTCTGTACAGAAGAAAAGACAAGTTTTTCTCAGTCTCTTATAACTTCCACGTAAACAAAATTTAGTAATATTTATTTTGTTTTGAGTGTATTTGCTCTACTGCTGCCACTCATTACTTCTGATGTAGTCTGAAATGAATAAATTATGACTTTAAGCATAAATTCTACATGTTACACAATAACGACAACAATTTGAATACGTATAATAACATTTATCGGTCTACCTTAAATTGCTTGTATGATGTACCATATATTGACGACCGAATTGCTAATTATTTCATGATTGTTGTATATTTGCTGTTCAATCCTTAGTGAAATCAATAAGTTCAAATAAATTGCTTAGAAATTGTACATACATATATGTTGTCTAACGTCAGACTTTTTGAACAAATCATTTTTTTTTTTGTAAATTTAATATACAGCCAAGTTCATCGTACTATAAAATATAATCACTTTGTGTTTCATTCCTTCATCTTGAAAAATTTTTGAATCATGCACCGTTAAAAATAAATTTACAGCTGCAAATCAAAATTGTAAGCATCTAATGAAAATTTCATGAAATTTAAAAATAAGTTGAAAATAGAGGACATCAACAGAGGACACAGAAAGCATCTTTTTGTGCAGAATCGTTATACGAATGCTAGTAAAAGATTTACCCAGACGTTTACAACTTTCCCAACTTTCCAAAGTTTTGAAAAAATTGCTTGTAACAATTATTAACATCTTTTTTTTAATGTAATTAAAATATTCACTTCGATTCACTTGTATATTTTATGTTAAACGTTCTTGTCCTTTATATAATTTTTCTTGTAATACCACCAAACCAAATTTTTAAATTTTCGTTCGCTTTGACCGTTTATATTGCGTAAATTTAATTTTGCCACAATAATGAAATATTTGATAATCGATTCTAATGTAAATTATAGTTCTTGGCGAGATGTTCATTCAAAAATTTTGTATGTCCTGATTTACGCAAAATATTTTTAACAAAAAATAAAGTTGCGACAAGTTGCTAAAACAATTGGAAATATTTCTAAAATACAAATAAAATTAAAAAAAATTCTGGTCAAACCCAAGTCTTATAATGGAGTATTAAGCTAACATTAATAATTTTACAAAAAAAAATAATCATTTTCAATATTATTTATTAAATTGTTTAGATACATTATATTCGAACATTATTTAAAGTTTTAATTAGTAACTGTAGTTTATATTATTTTTGTTAGTAGGTATATTTTAATTTTTTTTAACAACATTTTTGTGAGAGGTTAAGTTCTCATCATCTGTATACGAATATAAATATGTATTTTAGTAAGCAAAATTATTTGAATTGTACATAATTGGGTACATTGTGGGATACATTACTGTATACATTTGAATATAAACATTTTTTCATTGCGAAAAAACATACATATACATTTGGAAATTTAGATAGTAAAGCATTTTTTGTTATTATTTTTTTTTTGTACTTTTATTAAAATTTATTACATAATTTTTTTTGATATTTTAAAATAACATGATATGATGTACATGTTCATATATACCTCTATTACGCCCACTTAATATTATGATGAAATTCAGTACATATGTTTCGATTTGCCATTTGGATGTTACTTACTTGAAGAGAATCTTTCTATCTATATACCTATAATATCAGGTAATAAATAGGAACATGTTTATTATTAAACATCATATGTTGTGTATGATGATAATAATATTTTTTATTGCAATTTAACGAAGTATGAACAAAACGACAGGAAGGGGTAACAAGCAAAAAATTTGTAACAATAATTATTTGGCATGTTTTTTTTTTCTTTTTTGTTATGAAATTATGAAATTTTAATTTAATGATTCTTTTTGAATATTTATCGCTTTATTGTTATTATAATTATAAATGGGCTTTGTAATGATGATGTTTCTTTTATGGTTGATTACAGATAGAAAAGTAAAAGTAATTTTGTGGTCTAATTTTCCGGTTTCATATTTGTTTTTTTGTTGCGGTTAATTTTTTACTACTAAAAGACTTATTTTAAAAGAAATTTTTATTTAATTGATATTTTTCTTTTTGTTGTTGTTTTCTTTTTTTAATCAATTTAATTTGTTTGTATCAGACTTCTTATATTAACCATACTAACCACGTTCAAATAATTGCTCAAACGTCTAAGATGTTTATTTATAACTAATATTAGTTTACTAATTTTAGATAATAACAATAAATAACAAGTGTAGGTAACAATAAATAATTAATTTGTGTTAGTAGAGGACCACTCTCTCATTATCACTCTCTCATTATCACTTTCTCAAGGAAGTCAATACAATCACACCACCATGTGCGATTGAGATGGTTGATTAAATCGACAATTAATTTTGCTTTCCGCGTTAATATTTATATTTAAGGAAAACCTCACCTAAAGTTCGGAGTCTGACTCTAGCTAATGCTGAGCAGCTGCAAAGATAATGTTAAATAATTTCTGTCTCATTTTCATTTGTGAAGCTGCGATAATGGGAGTGAACGGAATATTTAGCTTGGCAACATGGCTTCCTATCGGCGATTCAAAACTGAGGGATATTACTTTTGATATATCAGTACGGGATCTGGCTATCTGGATCAGTACGGGATCTAGCTTTTTATTATAGGCAAATCTAATCTAGTATTGAGTTGTAACAATCAAGTACTCAATATCTCAAATAGTGTTGAACCATAACTGTGTTCTTTATTATTCTAACATAAAATTTAATTGAAATGAGGATATTTTAAAACAATTTTGTTGTTTAACTTCTTTTCTTTACATAGTATAACAAATTTATTCTTAAATCTCTAGGTTTAACAGTTTCATTTAAGACTTCGTGGAAGTAAGACGTGAAATTTTAGTGAAGCTTTTGGGTAAAAATCAACGTATTTTGTTGAATACTAAAAATGATAAAAATAAAAAAAAAAAAAAAAAAGTTATGAGTGAAAATATTATTCAAGGGACAGAACAAACTATTGATAATTTTAATAAAATAATAAATAAGTGTAACGATCTAGCACGTGTTAAAATAAAAAATAATAAAAAAAAAAAAAAACAAAAACAATGACAAATAAAACAAAAAAAACATTGGAGCAATCCAACGAAGATTTAAAAAAAGAAATTTTGGAATTAAAATCTATAATACAAAATTTAAAACAAAATAAAATAGAAAAAACAACAAAAAATAATAATGACAATGAAGGTTCTTATAACCAAAATAGGTACGAGGTACTCGGTACACCCGAAGAAATGGAAGAAGAATCACCGAATACAGATAATAACGAAGAATTTAAAAAATTAATAGAAACGGCAAAAACAAAAAATTTAAAGAAAAAAAAAAAACAAAAATCCAGAGCCAATATAATATTATCAACAGATAATAAACAAATTAGAGAACCAATAGAAGTGACAAATACAACAGAAAATGAAAATCAAAACAATAACAACACAAGTAACAAGAGTAAAGAAAAAATACCTCCGATTATTATTTACAACCAAGAGATGCCAGAATTAAAAAATATTCTGAAAAATAAACAAATAAAAGATTTTTCTGTGAAAAAAATTAATGATGAAAAACATTTAATTTTTTTAAACAATATCATAGACTATAATAAAACAAAAGAACTGTTAAAAAAAATCAACGCAAATTATTTCACATATACGCCAAAGGCACAAAAAAATAAAACATTAATATTGAAAGGACTAAATTCAGAAGATGAACCAGAATATATCAAGGAAGAATTACGATCATTAAACTTAGAGAAGGTAAATATAGTGAAAGTAACAAGATTAATAACCAAACGCTCAATAAGAGAAAACAAAAACCTGCCAATATTTATTGTACAAATATCACCGGAAAGTGATATATCAATAATACAAAAGATTAAAAGAATAAACTACCAAATAGTAAGGTGGGAAAAAATTACAAAAAACGAAATACCACAATGCAAAAGATGTCAAAGGTTAGGCCATGCGGCAAGTAATTGTAACATGGACTACCGATGCGTCAAATGTAATAAACAACATGAAATAGGAATGTGCACAATGCCAAAAGAATCAGCCTATGCTGAACTATACTGCGCATTATGCAACAGCAACGGTCATCCAGCATCGTATAGAGGATGCCCTGAATATATGAAAAAAATTAAAAACACAGAATTAAGAAAGGCAGCAATTAATAAAAGAAATGAAGCCAAAATGAAAATGATAAATAACTATGTACAACCACAGTTGTCGTATGCAAATGCAACCAGAAATTTTAATGGCAACACTATTAGCAATAATAATAATTATAATAATAATAACAAGAACGACAATTATAATAACAATAATAATAAAACTAATAATAATACACTAACAAATTTAATACAAAATAATGAGAATACAAATATTTTACTCGATTTAAAAAAAACTTTACAAATAATAGAAAACAAAATAAATGAACATACAAAAAAAATAGACTACCTATATGAGACAATGCCATTCAACTCATACTATGAATAATAATAATATAAATTATAAAAAAAAATTAAAAATTATCTCTATTAACGTTAACTCTATAATATCAATGTATAAAAGAGCGTACCTAGTACATTTTCTAGAAAAATATAATCCAGATATAGTACTATTGTCAGAAACCAAATTAAATTCTAAGCACAAGCTCAATTTTAAAGATTACAATTTTATAAGAACTGACAGACCGGGAGCTACACAAGGAGGTGGTACAGGTATTCTTATTAAAAAAATATTTAGGTATTGTTTAGATACTCAAAATTTTATTTATGATAAATTTAAATGTCTCGAGATAAGCACAATAGAATTAAAATTAGAGCAAAACAAAAAACTAAAATTAGTAGCATTATATGCAGGGCATAATCATAATGATAGGTTTGAAATTGAATTAAATAAAATTTTTGAGGTTTTAAAATTATACCAGGAAGATACGTTTTATGTAATCG
This sequence comes from Argyra leucocephala, assembly GCA_963942445.1. Taxonomy (NCBI): domain Eukaryota; kingdom Metazoa; phylum Arthropoda; class Insecta; order Diptera; family Dolichopodidae; genus Argyra; species Argyra leucocephala. The sequence goes on along the minus strand of OZ012679.1, from coordinate 111,544,597 downwards.
CAGGAGATTTCAATGCTAAGCACACGAACTGGTCAAATAACACAAACAATACAAGAGGGAACATATTTAAAAATTGGTTAGAAAAAAACGATATATTACATAAATCAAAATTATATGGAACTGTAGAGCCAACATATCCGAGAACAAATTCTTATTTAGACTTAGCAATTATTGATTTTAGATTGAACCTAAGTAACAATAGCAATAATAAACTGAGAACGATTCCATATGATAGTGATCATAATGCATTAGAAATAGAATTAATATTGGATACTAATAGGCTAACATTAACAGAAGAAAGTAACAAAAATAAATTAAATTATAAAATAACAAATTGGAAAAAATTTCAAAAAATCTTAGATGAAAAAATGAGTAGCATTTCAACTAATGAAAACCCTTTTATCCCTAATTATAGAAATTTAGAAAATATCGAAATAGAAAATAAGTTAAAAGAGTTAGAAAAAATTATAAATAATGCAGTAGAATCATGTAGCCCCAAATTTAAGGAACACACTATAGAAAAATTTTTAAATTATAAAATTAGGAAACTTCAAAATTATAAAAGTACAGTATTAACGGCCTTAAAAATGGCACATAGAAACAATCAACACTCATGTAATAGAACAATTAGATTAAAATCATTATTAAGAAATATTAATACACTCATTAAACAAAATTTATACATTCAAAAGAACAAATACTGGGAGAACATTTTAAAAAAAATTCATCCCTCTAATAACAAAAATATGTTCCCTATTATTAATAAATTATTTAGGAAAAAAACAAATAAAAATATCGACAAGCTCAGGATAGAAGAAAATCAAAAATACTTGATTGAGAGCATGGGTATTAATATCAGACAATTAGAAAAGGATGAACAGGGTAGATATATTATAAGAAATCAAACAGATATTTTAGATATTATAGGAAATTATATTGAACAATCACATAACCAAGTACATACAAATTCGTTATTTCAAAATGATATTAGAATACAACAAACAATCATAGAATTTAACAGGCAAATAAAAATAGAAAAGGATGCAAATATAAAAATAATTTATTTTAGTGAGACATGCAAAGCAAATAACTTAACAACAGCTCAAACATGTAATAATTATTTCGTTAAAATAACAGATTTAAAAGAAATATTTAAGACATTAAGCAACAAATGTTCCGCAGGCATTGATAAAATTCCAAATATAGTGTTAAAACATCTTCCAAATAGCATAATAGAAAACTATTGTATAATTTTCAATAATATACTTAATAATTGTTACTTTCCAAAGATGTGGAGAATAGCAAAAATAGTACCAATCCCAAAACCAGGAAAAGATCATAATGATCCAAAAAATTTTAGACCAATAAATTTATTACCAAACATAAGTAAAGTATTAGAAATTATAATAGCCAAAAACATTACAAAATTTATTAAAGAAAAAAGAATTATGCCAGAAAACCAGTTCGGATTTAGAAAAAAACATTCAGCAGTACATGCAATAAATAAATTAACGTCTGATATATGCTGGGCAATTAATAAAAAGGAATGTGTGGGAGCATGCCTTATAGACTTAAAAGAAGCTTTCAATTCGGTATGGATTGATGGACTAATTTTCAAACTTTTAAAATATAATTTTCCAACTCAGATAATAAAAATGATAAAAAATATGCTAGAAGATAAAAAATTTATCACAGTAGATGGACAAACATGTTCTAAGAAAATATTTAAAATAACAAATGGTTTACAGCAAGGGACTGTAAACGCACCTTTGCTCTTTAATTTATATATTGCTGAGCTATTAAATAAACTAAATCAAAACCAGTCTCTGACAAGGAGCTTGGCCTTTGCGGATGATCTTATTATTTATAATGTAAATAGATATGTATCAAAAATGCAAGCACAGCTGCAAGAAAATTATAATGAAACACAAAGCTATATTGATACTTGGAAACTAAGAATCAATTATAGCAAGTGTGAAGTTATATTATTCAGAACAAGTCTAGATAAAGCTAACTCTGATGTTAGAAAAAACTGACGAAAGTTCCACATAAAAACTAGAGACAACACAAAAATTACGAACCAAAAGTCTGTCAGATATTTGGGCGTAAACTTAACCTACAATTTAAATTATAAGAAACATATTTCCAATCAATTAGAAAAAGCGAGGAAAGCTTTTATGGCTTCCAGGAAGCTCTTCTATGAGAAAGGAATAAATAACAGAGTCAAAATCATAGGGTACCAAGCAATGATAAGACCTATTCTTACATATGCTTGCCCAATATGGTATAATATAAGTCCATCATGTATGGAGTTATTGAGAAAGTTTGAAAGAAAGTGTATAAGGCATTGCACAGGTAAATTTAGAAAACCGGAAACAGACTACAAACACTATATATCGAACAAAACGCTCTATGAGACTAGCAAAATCAATAAAATAGATCAATTTATAATTAACTTAACGAGAAAGCATTTTTCTAGGGTAGAATTTGTGACAGAAAATAGTCTGATTGCTCACTCAATACATCCAGATGATGGGTACATTGAGATGACAATGAGAACCGGTTATATACCTCCAGAAGGATGGATTTACCTGGATAAAAATAAATATATTCAAAATGATGATAAAGTGCCCATAATATACCATATATTTAGGAGAGCTACAAATAAAAAAATAGAATACCAACCAAATTTTAAAACCGAAGATAATAGAGAAATGTTAAGGTACGATATGTATATAACAAATAAAGACTTATTAAGCACCGATAAGTATTGGTGGCTTGAACAGAATAATGAATAAACTCATAAAAACATAGTATAGTTAGGGTAAATATAAGTTAGATTAGGATAGTTGTAAGTTAGTTATAATTAGGTGATAGTCTAGAAGAAGTAGTATAGGGTAAATATAAGTTAGATTAGGATAGTTGTAAGTTAGTTATAATTAGGTGATAGTCTAGAATAAGTAGTATAGAGTTTTATAAAAACAAAATACAAATTAAAAATTGGTTTTTATTAGAAAAAAAGTTTTTCCAGTTAAATTATACAAAGAAAGAATGCACTTACGCATTAATAAAATAATAATAAATAGCTAACAGCTGATCAAGTAAATTAATAAATTTAAGAAATACTAAATCTTAGAGTACCTTCCTCAAAAGGTCATTAAGTTTGGAAATAAGAAATAAGAAAATTTGGTTTAAGTGTTTTTTGTACAGATATAAGAAAAAAAAAAAAAGGAATGGATTAAAAAAAAATAAAACACATTAAAAAAAAAAAAAAAAAAAATCTCTAGGTTTAACGATTTTTGTGAGCACCATTCTATGTATGTAAAAACTTAAAAATATTGCAAATATATTAAAGAAAATTTTTAGTTTAGTTCTAATAGATTCAAAAATTTCTAACAATACAATTTCAATCAAATAAGTTTTATTTTAATAAAATGATTCAGTTAAAAATCAATATTTGCACTTAAAAATTAAATATTTGCACTTAAAGTTAATGATATTCTCGAAATAATATGACCGTACTGTATTAATTATCTGTCATTTATATTAGGGTTTTAATGTGAAGAAATAATATAAAGATTTTTTTTTTAATATAAATTAAATTTTTCTCACTATTTTTACATTCTTACACTAGTATAGCCTACAAAAATTTACAAAAACAGCTACTTATTTCTAATTTTATTAACATCTCAGCAATTTTTTCGTTTTTATGTTAATTTTACGCACAGTTTTAGGAATTTTTTATACTATGTACAAACTTTATAAAGTTTTTTGTTTTCGAATTATATTATTTAAAAAGTAGGGAGTAAAAACCAATAGTTATTTATTAAAAACCTAGCTTAACTTAATTTATCTTAATCTAACTAAAACTGCTTAACCTAATAAAAAAATGTATTATATTTGGGCTAATTATAATCAAGAGTTTTCCAACCACCAGTAGTTTGCTTTAATTAATTTGTCCTTATCTGGTATTAACATTTCAAATTTTAAATTTTCTCCGTTAATATTGCCCGGGTTATAAAACGTATCCCGTTTATTATAATGGTACAAAGAATGTTTGTTTCTCTCTTAGGGATGTTTTCTATCGATAGTTTAATATTACAAAAAGATATAACAACTGCCGGTTTCGTTCCATAAATGTTGCCCGCCGATGATCTGGCTAGTTCGTCAGCCTTCTCATTTTCAGGTAAGCCACTATGACCCGGTATCCCGATCAGTTGTACCTTATTTCAGAGCCCTATGAGATTTAGATTCTCCCACCAATCTAGATTTGATGAGGTTACTTTCAAGAGCTTTTACGGTAGCCTGAGTGTATATAGTTGGTAAAGGGACCGTTTATGGATCAAAAAAGTTTGGCTAAATTGCAATTAGATCTATTGGATCTCCTTTTTTGTAAACTAGCAGATTACAAGTGGAGGTATGCGCAGATTGCTTCTTTCTGGAAGCATATCCAAGGCTGTTCCACTTCTGATTACGGTTTTGAATATAACCGTTTTTATCTAAATAGATAGCAAGGTCATTTTGATGTATCCCTCATTGTGGTATAGAATACGTGCGATATTAAACCATTTTCTGGAGTGTTTTGTGCTTTATCATAATGTCTTCGAATTAATTTTATAATAAAATTATGGATTCTAATTATGTTTGCTTCCTTATACAAGTACAAGTATTTATTAGAGTAGAGTAGTAATGCTTTTATTCGGGATTGGGCTAATAGTATAAAGATAACATTTTATTTTTGTTATGTAAAATCGAAATGAAACTGTGAGGTAGATAATATTGTTTTGCCCACATCATCAGTCTCAGTTTTAAGTTATAATATTTAACAAATTAATTCTTTAATTGTAAATTAGTAATTTATTTGTAAAACGAAATGGTAATTTTATATAACACATAGATGATGTAAATATTTAATAAAAACTTGCTCCACTTAGCCACAGTTGTATTATTGAAGCACTAACTCTATTATAAAGGATGTCTTGTATGAATTGGAAAATGTTTGAAAAAAACTAAAATTACTATTTCCATCTCTTAAACAAATTGATTGAATAATTAGAGAGACTGTAAATGCGCAACTCTGTGATGGTGAAAATATTAAGATGATTCAAGGCTGATTATAGAAATTCTTTCATAGTCAAAATATCTAGAATCCATTCCTTATTTCAGGTATTTCCATCAAGAAGTGACAGTTTTTATATGTTTGATTTACCAACACTCCCCATCGAACATTTTTCTTAATCTTAATTCTAAGATCACGTTGCCAAAAAAATATTCATTCGTACGATACATAATCGTACTTAATAAACGTTCTGAAGATACATAATAATAATGACATTAATCAAATTGTAGGTAACAATAAAATATCATCATGTATAACAATATACATAAGAGATTATTAAAAGTATTTTGTTTTTGTTAATAGAATTTCCTTAAATTTTTATTTGCTTTTAGTTCAGGTTAAAGGACACAAGAAACGTTTTCTAATGTTAACTTCAATGCAACATAACTAAGTATATTACGCAATTAATCAACAATTAAAATTGTGTAATTTATAAAATTTTTATTTTATTTTAATCCCTTTTTTTAGCAGTCAAATTCGTATCTCTCTCTTTCTTGTGGACATCTGTCTTTTTTTGACTGACTTCAATATTAATTATCTTTAAATTTTCTAATGTAAAATGGCATTGAAATTTCGTACTCAAATAAAACTGAACATGTAGAATAGAATGTATGAAAATTGTTAGCTAAATAATAAAATTCAATTCAATGTTGTTTCTATGAATTGATTGTAACTGAAACAAGAAGCTCTGAGCAGTACCATTTGCTTCGGAAATAAACTTTAGAATTATGTCTACTCAAATTCAAAATATTTATGAAACGAGAACTGAAGCGAACATTGATTTGTAGTTATAATTTGGACACTCATATATATATGTATCAGAATGTTTATTTGTTTTAAATGTTGTACACCTTCACGATAATTAATAAACCATTAATAAATAAAACTCTTTAATAAACTTGTCCATCATAATCAAATTCACTTGTGATGAAATGAAGATTATTTTGACATATATTGGCTTATGGAATTTAAATTCTAATATCCATTCAAAATAAGTTCCTGGTGTACAATGTATATACCGAATGCAACTCAGCCTCAATGCCGAACATTCAACAAATCATTCACATGATAATCAAATACTTCGATATATATAACTAATCGACATATTCAATAAAACTTTAAGATGGTATTAAAATACAGAGAAAGTTTATTAATTTAATGAAAAAACAAATGCCTTTACCTTAGTGTTATAAATTCAATCGAATTATTGAACTTCTAGAAATTGATTTTGAAATTCTAGTTTGCAGCATGTTTTGATTTACCACAATTTGATTTTTACGTACGTGTACAAAATTTTAAGAAATCTCATGAATTTCACTGAGTTTAATTTAATTTTTTTTTTAGAGCTTTTTATAAAAAATTAATAAATGAAACTTAGGTACTCAAATTGAAATTTTTTAAGAGTCATAAATCTGTAAATTGAAAAAAGTATGAAACAAATATGTCAAGTATTTCACAACTGATTTTCATTATTATTCTTTCAAATGATAGATATTTAAAAGGAGACGTGGAGACAAAACTAAATATTGTCTCAAAAATTTTAAATTTTCACTTCATGTTTGCATCGTAAAATCCAAAATTTTAATTTATCAAATTGCCGCAACTCACCCAACGCCAGAATTAAATTTAAATATAATATATACATATATATATTTTTAAATAAAAATTATTACATATGCGGTTGTTGTCTGAGATAAATCAATTAAAAAAAATTATATAGTATCATAAATAAAATTGAAATGGCGGAAAACAATTCATAATAAAATTTTAAACGGTTTTTTATAAAAGAATTTATAGGAGCGGACAAATACTAGTTAAATTATATTTTGCAAATATTGATATTTCGAAAGTGATATACCTACTTCCTTCATCAATGTTTGCCACTATAATTTCGCTTGGGTTTGTTTGGGTATAAAAATAATCAATTTTATCATTCCATCATTATATTTTTGTGAAGCCATCATAAACGAAAATATATTGTATTTGTATGTGTCTTGTTCTGATGTATCCATATTACAAATTTTATTCGTGACTCTTATACTAGGTGGTTATTCTGTTGTAACTAAATTTTTGGTGGGTTCTTATAATACTCCTCATCTCTCTCTTTCTCTATCTCCCTCTCTCGCGTTTCATTATTTTTGTTCTTCTGTCGTTCACCACCTTTTATTTTCATTCTGTTGCATTCTCTCTATTGAATTCCACGATGATTTTAATTTAACCAGAGATATCTCTGATTTAACTATTACACAACGTGTATATAATATATATGTGATACATGTACAATATAATATGTTAAATATCATGTTGTTGTGCATTTTATATATTTTCGTCCAGAACGTATGGTAAGTCTCATGATTAAACATTTTTCAATAGTATGGTGGTGATATGTTTTTTTTTATTTATTGTTTCTTAGATATAGACTTGTGCTGTTGCCGCCGGCTGTTATTTTTGTAAAAATTTTGTATTATTGTTTTTGTTGTTGTTGTCGTTTGCTTTGTATTCTTAACCAACATTTTAAGGAGTTCAATTACCTCCTGGTTCGACTTGTTTTTTAGTTGTTGCATACACTAGGACATGATGATCAAAAGGACTGTGATAAAAACTCGATTTGAAGCTGCATGTGTTATTATTTTTTTTTTCTTTCTTGTGTTTTCTTCTTTGTAACTAACCGGCTAAAAATGTTGTACTGCAGGTTACAGTATATTTTTTTTTTTATTTTAGAGAATAATTTTAAAGTCCTTGGGAGTGCATTACGAGTGCACAATAATAAAAATAATTTATTTTAGTTGTGTTTATAAATAAAATGATCGAAAAATAAAAATTAAAATAATTCTAGTGAAGTTTCGAAAATTAAAAAAAAAAATTTTTTTTGGGTGCAATAATATTTTAGCGAATGAATATTGTAAGAAAATAGAATTGTTTACTTTTTTAAGAATTGAAATCAAATTTTTGGGAGTAAAAATATTTTGTTTTTACAAAAACAGAAAATATTTGTCAAGTTCAAGGGATATTCCGTGGGAATCAATTCAGTGTTTGAAAATTTCTATTCTTTTTTGTTTTTTGCTTTTTTTGGAGAATTTGATTATCGAGAATTTAATATATTGTCTGGAAATGTTGTCGTTTTTTATTTCTTCTTTTATAGTTTATTGACCTTTTTATTATTGTTGGATTTAAATTACATTTACGAATTTATTTATTCTTAAATTTAATGATTTCATATTAATTCCCATTATGTCTTACTTAAAAATTGATAATATTTATTTTTGACCAAGAATATTGGGGAGCTACGGTAACAATATATGCAAAATTATTTTGAAAACATTTTCAATTGGATTTTATCGATTGAATATTACCGATTCAATTTAATTTTTTGTGTTTAATCAAACATGCCCACTTTAAATTCATGTTCTTCCACTTGCATTTTGGAAATTATATTGAGTTAGAAAATACATCGCCTCACAATTATATTATATACATAAATTTTGTTTCCATTTCCAAACCGTCAAATTCAAAAGAACCGATAGTAATAGAGTAAAATTAACTAATAATGAAAGTTATGATACTCTAAAATCTTCATTTTTGGACCGATTTCAATGTTTTTGACGAAAACCTGACGAAAGCAAAAAATATTTATATTAATAAAAGGATTCAAACTCGCGATCAGTCAGTAATGTGGAGAAATATAAAAAAAATGTGTACTAAAAAGAGATCTTAATGACATTAATGAAGTAGTTTTTAATAATGAAATAATAAGTGAACATAAATTAATTGCTAATAAATTTAACAATTTCTTCGTTAATAGTATCAGAGAAATAAATAGGAAGATAAAAGCACTTCAATATGAAAGTATAATTGAATAAGATAATATTAATACATTTAAATTTCGAGCCATTCAAATGAATAATATTAAAAATATCCTAAAAGAAATGAATAATAAAAATGATTATTATTTTGTAAATAAGAAAATGTTTATTGATTATTTAGATATTATTGGAAACAATTTTTTGTCAATCGTCAACAGCTCTTTACAAAATGGGCAGTTTCCAGAAATATGAAAGGAAACAATAGTAATTCCTATTGAAAAAAGAAAGGAATCAACAAAGTTGAAAAATTTAGACCAGTTAATACCATTACAATTGAAGCTAAAATCATATAAAACATAGTGAATGAACAATTATTAAATTATTTAGAAAGTGGCAATTTAATATCAAAATTCCAATCTGGATTTAGAAAAGAACATAGTTGTGAATCACTATTTAAACTTAATAATAACAAATTAGAAAATGTCAACTCATGATAACAAGGTCATAGTCGCTGTTTTTTTGGATTTAAGAAAAGCTTTCGAAACAGTTGATAGGAAGATATTGCTTCTAAAACTACAAAGTTATGGTATAAGGGATGTTGAACTGGAATGGTTTCGTTTTTACTTAGCTAACAGAAAACAGCGAACAAAATTCAAGGACACATTATGTGATACTGTGGATGTGGATCTTCTTGTACCACAAGGTTCTGTTCTTGGTGTTTTACTGCTTCTAACTCAGGTTAATAACATAGAGCTTAGTGTTTCGTCTAATATAGTCTTGTTTGCGGATGATGCGTTATTATATGTTGTTGCAGATACTATAGAAGAATGTATTCAAAAAATAAATAGTGACTTAGATAGGTTAAATAATTGGTTTAGAATGAATAAACTTAGCTTAAGTATTGATAAAACAAAGTGTATTGTCATTAAATGGAGAAACAAATGATAATATTAAAATAAATAATGAAATAATAGAAAAAGTTGATGAAATTAAATACTTAGGAATAATTGTAGATAATAACCCATAGACTGTAAAAAACATTTAGATTATATTTGTAAAAAAATATTTAAAAAACTTTATTTTTCTAAAACAATCCGAGATAGAAAATCGTATTCAAGTGCTATTACAGTTTATAATACAATTATCAAATCGTATTTTGAATATTGTTCAACAATTTTATTTATGGCAAGTAGTAGTAATAAAATTAGGTTACAAATAATGCAGAACTAGGCTATGAGAGTCATCCTTAAAGTAAGCCAGATATACTTCGCATAAATTTATTTTAAATGTATTGAAATGGCTGAATATTAATCAAAGAATTATAATAAATGTATTAATAATTGTATATACAAAAGATGAAAATAGGTAAATATCCCAGTTATTTATGCGATAGTTTAGTTTATGTATCGGATATTCACAATTATAATTTGGGAAACGTTAATTCGTTTAGAAAGAAAAAAACTAAAAATATGCTTCTATACAATGGTCTCAAACTTTTTAAAGAATTGCCTAATGAAATAAATACGGAAACAAATACAAATAAATTTAAGAGAAAAATTCTAATACTAAATAATTAATTTTTTTTTTTTTTTTTCTCCTATTACTCCGCGTGGTAGCATAGGGCTTCGATAGTGAACCTCCATTCCTCTCTGTTGAGTACTACTTCCTTAATATCGTCCCAGGTATAATTGTTGACTGTTAATTCTTGATCGATTGTGCGTCTCCATGTGTTGTATGGTCTGCCGGGTCTCCTTTGTCCTTGTGGATTCCACTCTAGAGCTCTTCTTGCTATATCACTTTCTGATTTCCTTAGTGTATGACCTATCCATTTCCATTTTTTCCTATTTATCTGTCTGTTGATAGGTTCTTCTCCAGTTATCATCCATAAATCCTCGTTGCTAATTCTTGCCGGCCAGAATATTCTGCATATAATTCTCAAGCACTTGTTGATGAATACTTGTAGCTTCTGTTTGATTCTGACCGAAGTGAGCCATGTTTCACTGCCATATATTAATGTTGACTTAACACATGCTCTGAATATTGTTAGCTTTGTTGTTCTCGCAATTTGCAGGCTCCCAAATGTTCTTCTTGCCTTATTTATACGGCTGTTGACATCTTCTGTTGCACCTCCTCTTGATGTTATAATGCTCCCCAGGTAGTTGAATTCTTCTACGTATTCTATCTGTTGTCCACTCACTGTTATTGGCTCACTATAACTATTGTTTGTCCTCATTGCTTTGGTTTTCTCGATATTTAATTCCAGTCCCGATTTCTTTGCTTCTTCCTGTAATCTGTTGACTTTGTTCTGTAGGTCCCTTTGATTTTTGATATGAGGCATACATCATCTGCGTAATCTAAGTCTTCTAAGTTTCCGAAGAGATCCCATTCTATTCCGTTTATTCCAGTGCAAACTTCTCTTAGAATGTCGTCTAGTATTGTGTTGAAGAGAAGTGGAGATAGTGGACATCCTTGTCTAACTCCTATATTGGTGTAGAATGGATCACTGATCTTACCTCTGTGTTGAACTGTTGTCTCTGCATCTTTATACATCGCTTTGATGATGTTGATGATTTTTTCAGGAACTCCCTTCTTTGTAAGTGTTCTCCATATTGCGCATCTCTTGACTGTGTCGAATGCTTTCTTAAAATCTATGAATAGTAGATATAGTGGGGCATTCCATTCTACTGATTGTTCAACTATGACCCGTAAAGTATTTGCCTGGTCTACACAGCTTCGGTTTGGTCTGAAACCTGCCTGCTCTTTCCGTAGTATTGGTTCTAGTACTTCTTCTAATCTTTTCTTTATAATAATTGCTATTATCTTATGAATAGTATTTAGAACTGTGATTCCTCTCCAGTTGCTGCAATTTGCCAAGTCTCCTTTCTTAGGTATCTTGACAATCATTCCTTTCTTCCATGATGGTGGTATATTCTCCTCTATCCATGCTTTCCTGATGTGGGGTTCAATTGTTTTTGCGAATAAGTCAGGGTCCAGTTTGGCTATTTCTGCTGGAATTCCATCTTCACCTGTTGCTTTGTTGTGCTTCAGGATATTGATTGTAGCTTTGATTTCTTCTATATTTGGAGCTTGAGTAGATATTGGCAGTCCCTCAGTTGGGTAGATATTTGCATTGTCTCTGTTTCTTATGTCTGCTTCATTATTTGTACTTTCTCCGTTGCTCAGTTCTTGGAAATGTTCTCTCCATCTCTTTAATTGATCCTCTAAGTTTGTGATGAGCGCACCATTTTTATCTTTAATTGGTTGTAAATTAAAATAAATTTACTTAATACGGAGATAATCTAATTTAATTCATTTAAAATTATCCTTTACATGAATTTTAATTTGGTTTTTAATTCTACTTAAACGATTTTCCATTTTTAATTTTGTAGGAAGATTGTTATATAATTGCAAACCTTTGTACATAATCATATTTTTTTGTTTTTTCATTTCTATAAAAATCTAATCTAAAGTTAGCATTATTTCTTAAATTATATTCATGTATATCTGATGATTATATACAATTTTATTACATAAATAATTTGGGTAAAGCCCGTTTTTTATTTTAAATACAATGATCAAAACATTCATTTTAATTTGTTGTTCAATACTCAGCCATTTTAACGTGTCCAACATTGCATGAACAGAAGCATAGCGATTCAATCTCAGAACAACTCTCATAGACTTGTTCAGAAGTCTTTGCAATCTACCCATCATTTCAGAATTACACATAAATAATATAGAAGAAAAATATTCAAAGTGTGGTTTTATCATTGTGTTATGTAAATTGATTGCGCACTTAATAGATATTTTATTTCTAATCTTATTAAAAAAATTTACTTTTGTAGCGATCTTTTTACAAACATAATTAATATGACTTTTAAAATTTAATTTACAATCAATTATTACTCCTAAGTACTTTATCTCTTCGATTCTTTCAATTTTTTCACCATCCCTTATAAAATTATGAATGAAACACTTAGTTTTGAGTTTAGAGTTGAGTGAGGTAATTGAGTCAGAAAGTTTTTAATATTTTGTCTTCAACATAATGATTTTAGGTGATGTAACTATCAAAATTAAGATGCCAGAGATTTAATTCCTTTTGCATTTTAGAATAGAATCGTGGAATAGAATCCACAGCAGAAAAGATGTGTAAGGAAGGGTTGACCAACATGTGTAGGAATATATTGTGTGTAGGAATATTTATGCTTATTCTTAAAATATTTTTAAAAACTGTATGAATTTGACATATATTTATGTTTAAGCCTCCTTTTTCTAAACATTCATTCTAATAATAAACCGGGGTTTTTCTTCATGTTAACTTTATTACGAGTCTTAAAAATCTTTAAATCTTGTATATCTTTAGTAAACATTTAGGGAATCTTCTAGAGAACTCGGGTGGATTTTTTCATCACCTAATCGATACAATCAATGTGAAGATGAATGGAGACCTGACGAAATGAAACCTTACTTTATATTAATGAGGATGTTAAATTAAAAACTTAAACTAATATTTTTCACTAAATTGACTGCTGGGATGAAATGTTTTTAATAAAAAATAATTCTAATAAAATAAGAGTGTCCTATATATAGAGTTATAAAAAAAATTATTTTGGGTATTAGAATATTATCAGGATAATATTTTACAATTTAATTTTATATTTTGATCAATTTTAAATATTATAGTCTTATCATCATAGTATAATAGCCGAAATTGAATTAAAATGGAGTACATTATATATGAATATAATTTATTTTATTTATACATAAAATAATTGAAACCAAAATCTAGAATAATACAAATAATTAGATGACTCATGCAATCTTGTATATATATATATATATTTTTCATAATTTTAATTAATTAAATAATTTTTGTTTTTTTCATTTTAGGTAAGTTTGTCCATCTTAAAATATTTTTAAATTTCAAATTGATAATAATTTTATATACAATTTGGGGGAGATAATTTCTAAGTAAGTAAATTTATTTAATTAAATTTCATATATCAATTTAATGATTAAATATGTATCACCTTGTCACTTAGTGTACCGACTTAGGTACCTATAGTGTACCTTCATTTATGGTTGTTAATCGTGAAGTTATTGTAATATTTTAATTCTGGAGAAAATAGTTTATAACTGGTTATACTAAATCAAAACATATACTGTTTTTTGTGACAATCGTTTATGAATTCTATGTATACATAGATTTCATTATATTAGACATAATTATAGAACCAGAACCATGAAAATATCATTCCGAATGTGTGACCAGTAAGATCTATTGTATATATATATATATATCTTATATATATTTAATCATTTATTTTTTTACACTATATGCGTAAGAACACCGAATTATATTTTATTAGTGAATTTGAAATGGGATGCAAAATTATTTAGGTTTTAGAACTGGTTAGGTTCCAGAACTTAATTAAAGTAAATAAATAGATGAGCAGCTGGAATAATTATCATACAAGGCGTGGAATAGAATCCACAGCAGAAAATATGTGTAAGGAAAGGTTGACCCAGCTTTACAAAGATCATTTGAAAAATAAAATTGAGAGTAGTTTAATAACACATGCGTGGGAATTACATAGAAAACTATGTAAAAGTTCTATGTTCCCGAAATACCAGATTAAGAATAAGTTAATATTATTCCAAGCAGTTACCTAATGAGACGTACTACAAGACTATTTCAATATACAACAGGACTTAAAATCAGATTTACAATCTCTGAATACTATGTTTTTAATGTCAGTTATCAATATTATAATTTCATTTTTTGAACAAAACAAAATGACAGTATTTTTCCTATATACACACATATAACGGTTTATATAAAATTATCAACAAAAAATATATTCTATATGAGTCATGACCATGACATTAACTGTTATTGAAGAAAAAAAAACATTGGATCTAATCCAAAATAAAGTCAATTTTTAAATATATTTATAAATATTTTTTATATTCTTTCAACAGTCGACAATAATTGAATATTTTGTATATTTTATTATTGTTCCTTGGAAAATTGGTAAAAAAATATTTTTTGATATTTTCTTAAAGAATACTAAAATTGACGGATTTTTTTATTTTTTATTTTACTGCAGCGTGTTATTGTACTGTATTGGATAATTTTATTTTTTATTTGAAATGATGTCAGCTGGTGAGTACTAGACTATAGAGAGTTAGTCTACATATTTTTAAATTTATTCATTTTGTATTTTCAGTCTTCTAAAATAGTCGTCTTTTAATTAGAGATCTAAGTTAATTCTACCTATACTATTGTTTTTTTTTTTAAATAGATTTAGATAGATTCTCTAACCTTTAATTTCGCTGGTAATAATTCTCACCTGTTAACTTTTTGTTTTGAATATCTTTTCAATTTTAGTTTTTCCTAATTGAAAGCTCATTGAAGATAAAAAGTTGGTTTATTTAATACCTCCTAATAACATTTTAGATTATTCTAAATAAAGTACAGTACAGGGGCTGCTTGACTTAACTTGAACCGGAATTTTATTATGTAAAATTTTTCTCACAACTCATTTTGCTCAAATTCGGAAAAAAAGTATCTGATAATTTCTTATTCAAGTTTCACTATATTTTAAATTGATTGATAGACTTTCCTATATTGATTAACATTTGATTGAACTTTCCCTCCATGTTTTCCAAAATCTGAATTCAATCTGTTTCTTTACATAGGTGTAACTACTCATTTTTTAAATTTCAGATTCTTTAATTTGTTCTACCTACTTGATTTCAAATCTAAATCAAAATTACCGATAATATTTTACTAGGTATATATCTAGATCTACTTATAATAATATTTTCTATAAATTCAAAATTTTGTTCAAAAGTATACACAAACAAATCTACTTTTATTCATTCTTATATTTTTCATATTACTAAAACCGTTATAGATACATAGGTCATTTTAAATTTATTTGCAAAATTCTAAGAACATTTATTTAATTATTTTAAATTTTAGTCTCATCTTTAAATTGTACAATTAAATTTATTTTCTAAGTTTGACTTCAAAACTTGTTTTATTACTTGAATACACACTTATATTATTTTTGTGTCTCCTTTTTTACATAATTTATTCTTACTCACTCATACATGCAAATATCAAAATACCTATAAACATTTCTACACAAATATTTTATTTTCATTTAAATAATAAAATACCTGTTCTAAAAGTTACCTGATAATAATTTCAAATATATATATATGTATATATATAATTTATTGTAGCCGTCGTCTTCATCATCATCAATCCACAATATACGCACACACATTTTTACTATAACTCGATACTATCAAGATTACAATTTAAACTAAAAAAAATTTTTAGATGGTCTCTTAAAAAGGATGAGGAGATGTGTAGATTCAAAAAAATATTAAACAAAAAAAAAACCTGTTAAAGGTAAATAAATACAAAATATATGGACTTCAATATACCGTGAACTGAAAAGTAAAAAAAAAAAGTCAAGAAATTGATGCGATCAATTCAGAAAGACGGTGTTTTTCATCTGGAATCGTTTAAAACATTTTGTTTTTATATTTTTTGTTGTTTTGTTTTTTTTTGGGAATTCCAATTCAAAAATTTGAATGATAATTGGTTAATAAGTTTAGTGGCAGTTGAAAATTCTGTGAAATTAGAATATTTGAGCCTAAAGCGCAACTAACGATTGCGAATTTAAAATTTTTAAATGTATTTATTTATAAGGTATTATTGGTAATATGATATCGGGTATAGTTAAACATTTTGTACATTAATTTTTTAATATTCAATTTCTGTTTTCCGGATAATTCAATTTCTGGTCTATTCAAGTATACAGTCATTAATTTGATTTTATCAAATTTTAATGAAAAATTGTTAATTTAAAATTGTTAGCTTGGAGTTAATTAAATAATTAAATTTCTGTTTTGAGATAATTTAATTTCAAGTTTGTTCAAGCACTGCCTGCCATCCATCTGATTTGATATACATACAACTTTTATGAAAAATTGCTTATTTTCAATTGTTTATTTCCAATTAATCAATTTCTGTTTTCAGATTATTCAATTACAGATTTGTTCAAGCAATGTCATCCATATCTGATTTGATGCAATTTTCATGAAAAATTATTAATTTCCAGTTGTTAATTTAAAGTTAATTACATTAATGTACATACCTATAATTAATTGCAAAATTCAGTCAATTAGTGTGTCAACAATATTCGAATATGTGACAACAGCTAGATACACATAAGTTTCACTGTGTGTAAAATAATATATCCATGCATGTGAATGTAAGGTATTCTGGCCTAGAATTAAATTAAGATCAATTAATTAAATTGAAATAATATATGAAATATATATACTAAGATTATGCACCGTATTAATGTCATACTGTTTTATAATTATTATTATTTTTTTTTTAAATAATAAAGAATTGATTTTGTAGTGGTACTTATGTTATCGGTTCAAAAATATTCAATAAATTACTTATTATTTACTTCAATATTACTTTATTTGACAGACATATTCATATATTTATACAGATTCTATTCTTGATATCTTGAAATCTTGCTTGATATTTATATATACAAAATTATTATTCTAGAAAGATCGAAAATTAATATTAATTTAGAACTGTAATACTGTAAACTAATATACATTTTCCTGTAATAAAATTAACATTACATTTAACATAACATTACATTTTTATATAAATTAAAAGTTTAATAATTTATTATAATAACTTAAACCATTAGATTGTATGAGATATTTACGATTTTTCGTAAACATTGGGGAATATTCTATATAACCATATTCCAATATTAATTATTTTTTTTTTTATATTATTAGCCAAAATTTAGGTCAGAAAAACCTTTATACTTTCGTAACGCTGGCTTTGAGAACAGAAAAGAAAAAGGTTCGGCTGGGAGTTTCGAACTACGTTATTGATGTTCACTTTAATTTTTTGTAAATTAAACAAATAAAAACTACCCCTTCTTGGAAATGCTTGTAGTGGAATGCGATTCCACATTCTAGAAGTTCTGACGATAAACAAATTTCTATAACCAGTCTTGAACCATCTGGGTATTTCCACGGTGTAGGGGTGGGCATTTGCCTATCGCGTTTCTCGACGGAACTGCTTAAGAGGCGGAAGTAATGATTTTAATTCTTTCGAATGTGCCTACTTCCACGAAATATATATAAAATAGGGTTAGTGTTCCAACGATACGACGATGACCAAGTGGAGTAAGTGTTGATGAAACATTTACATCATCAATGAGACGAATAGCGCGTTTTTGTACTCTGTCAACAAAGCTTAAAGCAGTCTTTGAGGTACCGGCCCATAGATGCGAGTCTTGAGTCGTATGTAGGCTTTATAGATATTAAGCAGCTGTTCAGGTGCAAAATATGCCTTTACATCGATTTAAAAAAAACCCAAACATTTTGCGACGCTTTTCGCAATATCGAAAATATCGTCATTCCAGAGCATATTTTGATTTACTCGCATTCCGATAATGTTTAAATCTTCTCTGAGGTAGCTGTAGTATTGGATTTTTGAAATCGTAGGACATTACAGGTGTACTGTTATCTGCAAAATTATGTATTGGGTTGAAAGTTGTTTGGAAGAGATCTTTAATAAATCTTAAATAGAGAGTTGGAGAAAGGACAGAGCTCCGTGAAACACCAGCGTTTATTTGAAGTTGATCAGATTTAATTCCATCATTTGAAACTCGAATAGTCCGATTCGAAAGAAAACTGTCAACTAATTTAGTGAAAATTTGACTTAGACCTATAGCATGGTCCCATTTTGCTATTAGAGCACTATGCCATACTCGATTAAAAGCTTTGCAAATAACTAAGGCCACAACAGCATCCTCACCAGACTGATGTAAGTTAATGTTTAGCCTTTTGCAGAGCAAAATCATAAGATCACCAGTTGAACGGTGGGCTCGGAAGCCATATTGACGATCATGAATTATACCATTGCTATTAACATATTTCATTAGCTTCTTGTTGATAAAGATTTTCATAGTTTTGGAGAGAATGGAGGTGATAGCTATATAGGTCTGTAATTAATAATACAAATCTAGTTTAAAATGCCACGTTTTACAAATTTAATTAGAGTTCCACAATTTTTTATTTTGCCTCATCGTATCGTCTCTGCATTCATTAATAAATGAATCAGTTCAAGATCAGCTAACCTTATTATCAATTTTCCTTCATTCTGATCTCTATCTTAAGCAACTCTTTTCTACATCAGTTAATTTAAATTTTTGTTAGTTTAACAGGGCTCTTCTGAGAGAGAGGCCATATCCCAAGGATAGTTGGAATCGCTAACTTTCCAAAAATATATGTCTTTAGTGGCGCATCTTATGCTTTAAGGACGAAAAGGACATTTGAAAATATCCTTGTTGTTTTGATGTTTTAGGTGTTGATTAGGTTCTACGCCTATACAACATCTTCCTCAGAATCCCCGTTAACAGTTGTCCTGGATTTTGTCTAATAATTTTGATGTTTGTCTAATCTTCATTTATTACTTCTAGATTCAAGCGAATATGATAAATGAAGTATAATGAACATGATTTAAAAACTGACTATAATTATTTTGCACCAATTTACATAGATAGAATCATCCTTTTAATATTTCTAAAACTGTATTAAAACCTTAAACAATCACTTTTAAACTAAATTATTTTATAGGAAATATTTGATTTTGAAAATTTCTGTGTAATCATTCCAGTTAGTTTATCTGGTTGGTTTAGTTGGTCATTTAAGAAGAAGAAATATTTAAAGTGACATATTTTAGTACATAATACAACTGTTTCGACTAGAAAAGAAAAGAACGTGAGTTACAAAATATGCATATTTTTTTTTTAAAACAGAAGTTAACAATGTATGAATATGGTTGGTTGTCTACACCTAAAAATATTACGTAATTTACTGATTCACCAAAAATATACATAATAATACTTTGATGAATTCAATTCAATCATTGAATTGTTAATATTTCATCCAGTATTTGATTGATATCCTCTTTTTAAGTAACTATCTTCTCTTTGATATATTGATTTCAAACCACCCCCCGTCCCCTCTTTTTCTCTATTTCTTCTATTTAATATGCTTGAATTCGAAAAATTTTCATAAAAAACATTCTTTTGATATCATCATTTTTTGTTTTTTTGTTTTTATTTTTCTGAAGAACATGAATTCGCTGAAAATCATAGAAAATAAAAAAAGAAAAAATAAAATGCCGCTGGCATGGTATTTTATTTATCTATGAACCACCGATGATAGGGTTTTTTTTGTGTTTAAGAAAAAAAAATAATAAAATAACCTTTGGTAAAAAATTCTCTTCAAGAGAGGAAATAATCTGACACAGCACAAAAAAAAATTATTTTGTTGATAAGTTTTTTTTTTTTTTTATAGTAAGTAGAGTTACGAGTTTCAAAGTGTTTCTTTGTACAATACAGACAACAGTGATCGATCATACTATAAAAATGTAGTAAAATTTGAATGAAATTAATTCTAGATGTCACATGTTTTTCAAAATATTATTTTTCTTCATTGTTTTGCAACCAAAAATTTCAATGAGGCATTGGGCACAAGAAAACTCTTTTTAGTTGTCTTATATTTCAACTACCAATTAAATTATTAAATTGTTCCTTGAGAATTAGTTCCATTGCAGATCATAGACTCACACTTGACTCAAAACTTAATTTCAAGTTACACTATGATAAGATAGTGAGTAAAGCTAATTATTATTTACTAGGTTTCATCAAACGAATTCTCAGATCTTTAACTATCAAAACATTTTTATATTACATATGTGAGGTTAAATATGACAGTCAAGTATATGGTACCCGTACTCTCATTACTTTGCTGATATTAATAGGTTGAAATCTGTTCGTCGAAATTTAGTAATATTGCGTAATATTGTACGTAATACTAACTTGCTAAATGTTTTTTTTTTGTTGTCCATTGGTTATTTTTTTGTTTTCGGTTTTTTTTAATTTTATTTATTTTTAAATTTCATAATTACTATCATCTTAATCCTTTTATATATATTTTAAATTTTTGTAATCTATTAACAGTATATATTTTATCTATTCTATTAACAGTGTGACTACTCTTCTAACAGAATGTCTTTTATTTTTTTATCTAACGCTGTCGGGTCGGCTATTAACCTCACTGAATGATGATAAATTTTGCACAAAAATATAGTAAATTTTGGTCTCTAACAGACGTCTGATGTTCTTGCTCTAAACATTAATTCTGGCACTACTCAGTTGTGGTCATCTTCTTTTTTTAATATTCGCTTCCGTTAGACTAGACTATTGTCCGACAAATTTTCTTGGGTTTTCGATACAACGTGCACCCTGACGAGTCCATTCCATTAACATAATTTTTAAGTAATTAGTTGAATAGATTTCAAATCAAACTTATTTTAAGATTCATTAAGATGTATATGCAATTGTCATTAAATCGGAATGTATGATTTTTCATTTATATTGCCAGAGCTTAATGACATTTTTTTCAATTAATACAATTAGAAACTGTAAGTGAGTGATACTTAGTATGGGTTAAACTTAGTGAAACATCCTAGCATTTCTAATTTAATTATTAAAAATGTATAACCTTTACAACATATCAATATAAGAATTTTTTTCAATTGTTGTTGTTGTTTTTATTACTACGTAACTGCTTTCTAGTTCTCTGGTTGCTTTTTATAGCGTTTACAATTCTATTCAACCTAGTTAAAACAGTGCTTTGAAACAACATTGATTCTTTACGAATTTTTTCGACAAGAATAAATTTAATTCAAAAAATTCATTAAATCATGGGATTGTGATTGTCTTCACTTTTTAATTGTTGCCAACCTATATTTGCAAAATGAAAAATGGGATTACCATTTTGTCACTAACACTTATCTGGCGTCTGCAGTTGGTTACCCGATTTCAATCAAACTTGTTTAGATTCTAAGATTCACAAGTATCATGATAGAAAGTAGAAATTGATAATCAAGAGGCTACTTTACGTATCATTTATAGCCACTATAGCTCATCAAAATCACATTTTTTATTTTAATACTTTGAAAGTATAATACATCAATCCATATATCGGTTGCATATCGGTTGTAGTCACTCAAAAGCTACAAAACTAGTCACTCAAAAGCTACTTTCTACAACCCGTTTTCTGCACCCTTGCTGGTTATTATTAAGCTGTCCAAGTAACAGAATTTACAAAAAAAAAAATTACTAGATCAGAGAAGATTTTGTTAAATTAACAAAAAAAAAAAATTACTAGAGTCTAAGAAAAGAATTAAGATAGAAATTAAGAATAAAAAAAAAATCATCTTTATATACAAAAAAAAAAATCTTAATTAAATTTTTACCTTATACCTTAACTTACCTTACCTTAACAACAAAAATATGAATGATCATCCGATGATCATTCAGGTGAAGATAAAATTTTCAGATTGGGTTTAATTTGTTCTAAATATTTTATTTGTATTTAGATTTACCTATGTTTTGGTGGTTGTATTTCTAAGCTTAAATAAAAAAAAAATGAAATAAAAAATTATTTAATTAGCTCCCATCATCTTTTTCTAAATTCTAAAGACAAAAAAATATATATTTTTATTTAAAGAAATCTCAAATTGTCTAATGAGTTTTTTATAGTAAATGGAATGGCAATTTTACATATTAAATTTTATGACGTTGGAAGCACGACATTTAAAGAATCGATGATATTAAATAATTTTGCTATGAATCACTAAACTCTAGATAAAAAAATTTAATTATATTAATGCTCTAACCAACTCTAACGAATTTAATAGTTAATATTTTCCGATTGACGATTAAAATTTTTAAATCAGTAAAATATGACTACGGGTTATAATATGGATTAAGTCATGGCAGATAAACGAGTGACCACCAAACGGGTTGTATAGGTTGGAAAGTAGGTCAAAACTGAGAAGAACCTTCTAATAAATACTGTATTATTACTACAATAATATAGTATAATTTGTAATTGTATCTCTTTAGAAGTAGTTTTTGGGTTTGAATCAGATTAATGATAGATCACATGATCATAATTTCTTCATTAGCTGTTAATATTTTTAAATCACTTTGCTACCCTTGCTATCCTCTTTGTGTGATATCAATATTAGTATTGTTTTAGCTACTTGAAATTTCTGCTCCATATTGGTTTTATAATTGATTTGTAAAGCAATTTTCCAATTTTGGAGATGTGGGCCCTCCCACCAAAACCATTTTAATTGTTTGAATTTTAATCTTATTTGGTTAGGTTTATGAATTATGTAACCTTCCATATCAACTTGTTGTCAGTGTATATGCCTAGAGTCTAGGGCCTAGATATTTAACTTGTTTTTGAATTTATGTTTGTTTATTAATATTTATTCAGGGTCGTATTAAGTTCTTTTTTTGTAATGAAGCTGAATATATTGTTTAGGATGAGCGAATATTCTCATATTTTCTATATGAGCGAATTTTGCTATTAAAGTGTTCGTTCTATGATATTTACTATGATCGGTGTCTAAATTGATTTTTTTTTTATTATTTTCATCGATGCATATTTTTTATTTATTGAGCTCCGAAATAGTTTTATCTAAAGTGGGTGTTATGGTGAATTAAACAAAGTATCATCGGTCAAAACAAAAATCACTATAAATGCAGAAAATATTTCATTCACCGTAAGACATTTTTATGGCTTCAGAGTAAAATTATACTTAAGTCGTTAATCTATTTTGCTAAAACTAACTTAAACCAAATAAAGTAGTTTTAACCAAAATGGGGAAATAGAGATTTCAGTAAAATTGTAAGATACAAACTGCTTAGGAAAAATGTTTCATAGTATTGAGTTAAATGTAAAGGTAGATGCGATTGGTATACGTGAAAATGAGCGCCCGAAAAACACGACACTGTTACCAACTTAAATAAATTTAAAGTCTAGGTAAAATTATTCTTTAATAAGAAAACATATCTTTAAAAAAAGTGTTCAATAATTTTTGTAATTTGATAATGAATTCTAAAACATAGTCGTCATATCACTCCTCAAACAAAAAAAAAAATAAATAAAATTTTATTTGACGTTTTAAGAAATAAAAAAAAAATACCAAAATGTTTACATTATTCTGTATTTTATATTTATGTCTCTTTTTTAGCCCTTTAACATTTATTTTTTTTTTTATTTTTTGCAATATCCAAAATCAATCCCTTATTTTAGTTGTCCTTGAAATAATTTTTTAACAAATTGCTGAAGGCTAAATCAATATTTTTATAACTTAAGTAAAAATTATTTTTATTTTGGAAAATTTAGGTTTAGAAAACAAAGGGACCCATCCTTAAAAAAATAGTTTTTTTTTTTTTTTTGAATATATAAAATGAACTCCACCCTTGTATTTTTTAGTAAACAAAAGGAAAAAAATAAAATATAATGATTTTCAAAAATAACTGTAATACTTTATTTACATCATTATATGTGTGTATTCAATAATCAATAATTTTATTCTTATAACGGTATATAATTATCATAAAAAATGATAACCGTTAGTTATTTTTAATTTTTGATTGTGATTACAGTACTGTACAAAATTAACAAAAACAAAAATTAAAACAATATAGCACTTATAAAAAAGATCCAGATTACAGATCCGAGTCTTACTAAATGACATACTTATATGTAATTGTGTTTAGTTTAGAAGTATTTTAATTTTAATAGACTTTGTAAAACTAAATGAAAGAAATTTTTCTAGGGTTTACTTGCCTTCTGTACCAGATTAAAGGTCCTGATTATCTAATATTTTGAAATATGTATTTTAGGGCAGAAGTACCTCACACTTACATATAATATTTTACATACCAGTGAAACTTCTGTGTGTGGTATCTGTTTATGAGTCAAAGTGTTACTAGCTACCTACTACTAGCATTTATATGACTTAGGATTTGAATATTCGAAGTTTTATTGTTTTGACTATCTGCGCCCATCTACGAAGTGTGTGTAGAATTTTATGAGGTAAATACTAATGTGCAAATAGTACACAATGTAGAGAATATGTGAATCTATTGAACATTTGCTCTTCGAATACGAAGTGCTCACTGATAGCAGACTTTTCCGAACAATGGAAACCATCCAGCATACCATTGAATAATATCCTGAGTGTTATTACTAAATCAGGTATCCTTAAGGATTACAGACCTATAGCTAATTATATATAGCTGTCACGTCGATCCTCTCCAACAAAGTAATGAAGATTATTATCAACAAAATACTAATGAATGTGAATGAGTGTGAAAATGATAGGCAATATTGTTTTAGATCACAACACTCCACTAGCGATCTTATGACTTACCTTAGCGAGAAGTGCAACAATTAGCATTCACAACTCTGGTGAATCTACTGTTGTAGCTCTGGATATTTTAAAGGCATTTGATCGAGTTTGGCCTTGCCCTTTTTTATCCAAGTGCCAAGCAGTTTGGGTTCTGTTTTCAAAAAATGGATTGGAAATTTCCTTTCGAATCGTTCGACTCGTGTCTTAATTGACGGATTCATATCCGACAAACGCTTGTGTTCCTGTATTCAATGAATGTCAATGATCTTCAATCCTATCCATAGTTTTGCTCTTGCTTCAATCCTATCCATAGTTCTAACTTTGGACCTTATCCATATAGTTTTGCAGACGATAGCACTCTAGTAGCATTCTTCGATTTTCTTCGAAAATAACATGCTACAATACCAGTTACTGATACTAAACATAACATGACGGTTAGCACGCTCAACCATGACTTAACCATTATTTTTCACTGGGGAAAAAGTTGAGTGTAACACCTGCAAAACTCAAAGTTGTCTAGTCTCGTCCAAAACTACTCCTTTTAACCTCACCCTATTATTTGGGGCATGTACGTATTCATCGAACCGAACACTTGAATATCCTGGGCATGAATAAAATGATATGGAATGACCATATCCTTAATATTGCTGAAAATGCCGCGAGATGTTTGGGTTTTTTCAGTCGCTGCAAAACGTATTTTTTCCCCCAGAACAAGCTAAATATCTATAAATTATACTTACAACCCAAGTTGGAATTCAATTCACATATATGCATCACGAACCACACTAAAATTTTTAGACAAAGTTCAAAAACGTACCATTCGTCTTATTGACAACCCTAATGCGACATTATTTCTTTCACCTCTTTAAAATCGTCGTGTTGTTGGTAATTAACACTTTCCCTATTTTATAAATATCTCGTAGCTTTAGGCACTCATTATTCAGATAAAATAAAAACCCTGATGCCACCTCTCAAAAATTTCCGCCGATGAAGAAGAGAGACATGAAGTGCCCACACCTAGTTAGTGCAAATTCCAAAATGACTCAAAACTGGGTATGGGAATTTGTTTGTAATTAAATTTTCCCGTATGTGGAACCATATTCCAAGAAACGTGTTTCTATATATATATATATATATATGCAAATTTGTAAATGTATGACCAAATAAATATGTACAGGGTAGGGTATCTTACTTAGAAGAAATCTAAGTAATCTCTTTTAGATTGTAATTCGCCTTTATTAGCATTGTCTTCTTATCTTTAATATTTTAAACTATGCAGTTTTTGAAGTAAGTTTTAAATCAAAATCTTAATATTCTGCAAGGTCAAGAAGCAAGTTTTAATCTAATTTTAAATAGATGCTAATTTGGAAAACCACAATTAGTGAGCTCATAAAGCTAAATGCATCAGATGCGATAAACAATTAATTTTATGAAGTTATACAGTCCAACTTTAATTCCTATACAAAAACAATAATTAGTTTGGTCTATATACTATAATATGTGCACAATATAATTTCCGAACATAATATACACATAATATTATTACATATATTTATACATAATAGATACAAAGATTATGTAGGTTAATAAGTGAATTTTAAAAATTGCGCCCATTAATAACAATATTAGAACACGCAAATTAAAATTATGGTTAATGTCTATATATTTGGTATAGGTCGTCATCATCAATATTATCAGCATAATCATCGTCATCATCATTATCATTATAAAAAAAAATTAACAACTAAAAGAATTGTTTTTTTCGTTATAGTTTAAAAGAGAAGATAAAAAATAAATATAAATAAAATAAAAAAAGGATTGTATAGAAATACAATATAACGACGGGATTTATTATTCAAAATTTTGATATGTATTGTTTGTAACACACCCACTTATATTTTATATGAAAAATTGTTATGTTTAAGGGATTTTCTTTTTCAAATGAATAAATGAGCAAAATTTATACTTAAGAAAATTTCTTAATAAATAGAGTATAGAAAATCATATTAAAGAACAGAGTGTTGTATAATAATTTATTTTTTGAATTTAAGTTTTGAACATCTTAAACTATATTCAGTTAAAATTTTTTTAACTCTTGAAATTACATAATATTACCATAGTACTATTATATATACATATAAATTATATATAGGTAGATTAAAATTATATGCGACATAAAGTTTGAAATAATATTTTTAAAAGTTGTCTTCTAAATTCCTGTATTTATAGACTAGCATTAGTTGATCATTGAATTAATTTAACAATTGATGTCTATACCTACATACATAGGTATAGCTCACATTTCATTTAGATATTTTAAAATTTCCTACATTTTTTTTCATGTTCTTGACATTAACTTTGTTGAAATATATTTTTGTATATTACCTGTATTGCATAATTACAATAATTATTCGAGTAAGTATCTATTTATTATTTTAAGTAATTTTCTATCACAATATTATATAATAATGTATGTAGTGTGTCATCAAAACCATTTAAACTCTAAAGTTCTAATAAACTACTCGTACGATTGAAAAAAATATTATTTTAACCCATTAGACTCATAAGCAAATAAGCTTAGTCTGCCAGAAATTCTGCTTTTGAGATACAATTTTGTTGTACTGAGATACAATTTTGTGGTATTGTTGCATATTTGTAAGCAATAAAATGAATGTATCTTAATAAATAAACTATTTATATTGATTATTTCGTACATTAAATCTGATAACTTTAAATTTGATATTTTAAAAATTATGAACTTATAGAAGTCAAGAACATATTTAATTTAAATTTTATAAACGTTAAATAAAATATATTTAAAAAAAAGTTTTATATTTTTGTTTTGAATAACATAATTTTTCAAAAGGATTGGTTCATCAAATTAAAGTAGGTATCTAGGTAAGTTATAGATATACATATCTATAAAGAATAGACGAAATAAAATAAATTATTTAATGTCATGACATAAATTTTTTATCTTATGTTTCAAATTACCTTGAACAATTTAAAATATTAGACAAATCAAAAAATTTAATTCAATAATTTTTATTTTATTAACAATAAAAATGGTATCGATTGCAATTTGTAATTATGTTTTTGTTTTATTTATTGATTTTGTCCAATAAATAACGGCAAATTTTAAAAATGAAATACGGTACCTATACAAACATTGTAGAATCCTCAACTGTAGGTAGGTATATAAATTATGTAATGTAGGAATGTGTTGCTTAAAATATCTGGTATGAATTCTGAAATTGCGAAAAATAATAAATCGTTTCAAAAACATTATGTTTTAAACATTTGCATATGTACCTACCTAGGCCTACCTAATGTGTAAATTGAAAATTTCGATAAAACGTTTAAAAATGTAACATTGAAAACTAGTTTACAAAGAATAAAATTTACCGAAAGTTTGTTATTGCATTAAGTTTGTTCACTTTTGAACTATTTTTACTCAACATTATTAGTAAGCTTATCAACAAAATACAATTTTTCTAGATATAATAAATATGTTGCTATACATATATATATCAAAATAAATAAAATTAACACATTTATATGATTTACAAATTAAAGTATTGAATAAACATAAAAATGGCATACAAATAATTATTTTACATATTTTATTCTTTTTATTCTAACTATTGTACTTGTAGTAACTAAAATACTCATCAATTCCATTAAATATATATTTATGTTAGATATATAAATATAATCATCATCGCCGCCATCACACCACTCCAACTAGTGCAATAAAAATATCCAACATAATATTTCGTTAACCTTCAAAGAACAATAATATAATTATGTATTATTTTATATACCATATTCCTAAATAATATATTATCTTTTGAGATAAATGTTGCATGCAACAATTGCAAAACCATCTATAAATTTAAACAGAAAATATAACTAATTTACTACCACTTCATTGAAAATGTGTTTTTTTTTTAACGAAAATTTACTAACACATTGTTAAGAAATTTATCTTCGTCGCATGTATATATAGTACGGAACTTTTTACTAAATGTAAACACGTGGTGGGTTCAAAATTTTTTAAAAGCAAAAACCGGAAAACAAATTTCAAATTAAAATGAACACATGCAAAGAAAATTTGATAAATAAACACATATTCATGCATATATCATTATAATATATGTATAGAGAATCTAGAGAAAAAAGTGTGGATTTTGTTTTTGTAGTTTATTTGCGTATATGAATATGACATTATTCTATACATGAACATGGTATTGGTATTTGGTAAAGTTTTTGTTTCCATTTCGATGAAGTAAATTTCATTATATAAAATTCAAAACAAAAAACAGCTGATTCAGCACATTTTTATATATAGAATTGTAAAAACTCGAAGTGTATTGGGATATGCAATTTGATAGTATTGGTTAAGGTTTTTCAATTCATATGCATACACAGGTACACACTTCACCATTCTTAATCGCACATTTAAATAAAATTTCTTGAAATTGCCAATAAAAAATGTTGATAATAGTATTATGTTTTTAAAGAAATGTTGCTAAGAACAATTGAATTTTTAAAATGGGCAAACTTTATTACCGAAAAGTTCTTTGAGATCTATGTTCTTGGTAATGCAATTTTGATGGAATGGAATATTTAAACATTTTTTCAATGAAGCTTTAATTTTTGTTAAGAAAACAATTTTTACAATGTAAATACATATATAGGTACATATCTATTTGTTGGAGTTTGAACTAAAATTCAATTTTTAATTGAAAATACATAAATACTACCGAAAAGTTTAAAAGTTTTGTTTTTAGTTATGGGAAGGTAATTTAAAATAGGATGGCACACTATCTGTCGTTGTGGTACTTGGTGCAATATTGATCCCGTGCAACACAAATTTAATCGTAGTAGGTACCTACTTACATATATGCTATATCCATTATTATTTTAAAGTTTCTCCTACGAAGTTTCCTAGGATGAAGAAATCTATCGATTTACAATTATAAAATTCTGAAAATCTTGCAGAAACTTACCTTAAATGTAGTGAGGATTTGGCTACCTTCTATTAATTCTATCAATTTGTACAACTCTTTGATAACTTTCTGTATGCATGGTTGGGTTTGTTTCATTTTGACAGATATTCAATATCGATATTAAAATCATTATCAGCTGTTTCATTTATTTATTTATTTATAACAGTGGGATTTGCAGATAAATCTGCAGTCCAACTACAGATTCTTTTCCCCAGCTGTTTCATTGCCAGGGTTTTGTTTTCAAAAGTCAAAAATCCTCATCTTCATACATTTACTTTTTACAAGTAAAATAATCAGTTAAAACTGCATCCATCATTGAAATTATTTACATGCATATATGCATGAGAAATATAGCTTTTTATATGTGTATGTAAATAAATATTTACTAATTTACTATTAAATTTAAAACTGTCAATAATTGAAAATAATTCTTTCGAGCTTAGCATCATTAAAAAGTTGCCAAACAAAATGAATTAAATATATGTATATATATAGTATCAAAGATTACTATATAAGCATATAATATTCTTTGATAATATGAATCTTTTAATCAATTTGTATGCATATGAATATACCAAAACCAGTTTCCCTTTTGAAAAGTTTAATATATATTATCTTTTAATACAAACAAAAAAATAAACAATAAAAATTGAGATCTCTGATCTAAATTTATTTATTATTGAATCTCCTCTGATCTAAATTTATTTCGTTTTTCATTCAATATTTCACCGCAGTTAAATAATTTTATAACGTTATTTGTTTTTTGAATTTTGTGTTATTACTGAAATTAATGAACGTTAAAATTCAAACTATATATTCAAATTACAATACAATAGGTTACGTACAATTTTATATGAAGAAACACTACACTACATACACGATACAAAAAGTGCATGCAAAAAAGTTTTGT
Organism: Argyra leucocephala; assembly: GCA_963942445.1. Classification (NCBI taxonomy): domain Eukaryota; kingdom Metazoa; phylum Arthropoda; class Insecta; order Diptera; family Dolichopodidae; genus Argyra; species Argyra leucocephala. The sequence goes on along the minus strand of OZ012679.1, from coordinate 111,513,399 downwards.
ATCCACATGCATTCTCCATTTACTAAATGCGATAGAAATTTTTATTTTCATTTGTTTTATGTTGCTCAACATATTATATTATTTATTACTCATAAGTTGATGTTGAATTGATATCCATTTTAATTCTAGCATCAAAAACATATGGAAACAGAATGGAAATATAATGAAAACCTAAAGTATTAGGCTCTGAACTGAACTGAATGTTTTATATACCCGATTGTATTGGGATGTATATATACATTCTATTAACTATCCATTCCTTATAAAGCAAAGTCACAACACAATTACAAACAGTTAGAAACATAAATACAACACTTATACACTACACAAACACATACACAACATATAATTTTTTTTAAGCAATTTATAAATGTGTGAAGTACGAATACACATCACTCACGCGATGGTGTTTTTGTTTTTTTGAATTATTTTTAATTGTATTGAATATGAATTGGATATTTGATGAAGTTGAATAACAACATTTAGGTGGGGTACCGATTGTTTTTTAAATTTCTGCAATAATCAGTTCACTTTTTGCTGCTGCAGCGTCGTGTGTAATGTTTCGGTTTCATATTGTTTAGTTTATTATTGTTACTGTTCTTTTTTTTTCAAAGAAAAATAACTAAAATATAAAAAGAAAAGAAATAAAAATTGTGTTTTATTTAATAAGAAAATAAAAACAAAATACATTTTTTTTTTTAAGTTTTCTTTTTTATCATTTTTTTTTCTTTAAATTTTATTCGATTCGTTTTCGTCGTCCGTTATTTTGTGTAAATGAGAACGTTTCGTGTCAAAACTTAAAAATTACGAAAAAAAAAAAAGAAATTACAAAATAAAATTTTACAATATTTTTTTTTTTTGTATTTTATGAGAGTGAATTTACAATAAATAAATGATATATTATTTAAAATAAATAACTGTGAAATATAAATAAGAATATAAAAAATATTTTTATTGTGTTTATATGAAATTTTTGAATTGAAATAAAAAAATTATTACTATTATTAATTATTCATTAATTTTTATATTTTTTATAGAAATTAATTTTTCTGAAAATAAGTTCTATAATATATTACATATATATACGTGTACCTACAAACATATATTTATCTATCTTATATTTTAAAAACAAAACAAATTAAAACTAATTATTAATAAAATCAAATATACAAAACCCAGGTGTATTAAAATACAGGTAATTAGGGCATATCGATTTTAAAGAAAAAGAAAAAACTAATTTAAAAAGCAAAAATATTCATAAAAATATGAATATAAATAAGTAGAAAGTTGGAAAAATTATTGAATTCTTTAAAATGAAAGAATATTATTTGAGAAATTTTTTAAAAAGAAACAGATTTAAACAAAAGAAGTAGTTATAAATGTAAATCACAGTAGTTATTAATTGCAAGAATTTGGGTTGATTTATTAATTATTAAGTAAAAATCTGGTTTAATATGCATAATGTAAATAAATGCATGTACAAATTGTAGTCACACAACGGCAAAAATAAACTAAATATAAAAATATATTTATACATATATGTACATATGTACAGATATTTATTTATAACTATATCAGTTTTGCAAATTGATCCAGATAAACTTTAAGGTCATTTTCATTTTCAGAATGTGTACTTTTTCACTTTTTTTTTGTCATTTATTTTATCCCAACGACAAAGGGTACTAGACTACTGGATCAGGAAGAAAAATTCATTTTTACACAACTGAAACCTTTCGGTTGAAATCTAGCAGCTACTGTGCAATCCAACATGTTCATCGAAACAGTGAAAAAAATTAATATATAAGAAGGAATTTGAATTTTTCGAGTGGAAGCTTAATGGGTCGACATTTAACCCAACAATTTAGTAATCCAATTAACTTAATGAAAATATATATTATAACTATTTATATACGCGTGATTTTTATTTAAGTATTTATTTTATTTTAATCTTCAATGTGAGAAATTTTTATTTTAGATTACTTAGGTTATGTTATTAAAAATGAATCGAATCAGACATCAACTTCGACTCGGAATTCAACTGAACCAAGTTGAATTTAAATATAATTTGGTAGGTGGAAATAGTTTTGTTCGCGTACTTTCCTTGCAAAAACTTGTAAATAAGTAAGAACTGAAGAAATGAGTTATAAAAATATCATATTATGTAAATTGTAAGAAATGTAGAAAATCGCATTTATAGTAAAAACTTGCAGCTGTCCATTAATTGTCATACCACATTGTTATACTAGTATTTGCCGGCTCTTATGAATTGTTTGTTTTCAATAATTTTAATTGAGAGAATAAATCTCGCCACTAAGTAGGTAACTATATAATTTTTTTTTTATTGATTTATTTTAGACAACAACTGCATAACTATGATGTAATAAATTATGTAAAATTAAAAATTAAATTTAAATTTAATTCTGACGAGAACAAGAAGAAATTCAGTACATTGTTTAGTTGCAACATTTTGTCTCCTTTTACTTAAATATCTATCATATAACAGAGTAGTTTACTTATTAATGAAAATCGGGTGAGAAATGGTTAAGATATTTGTTTGTACCATACTTTTCTCAATTTACAGCATAAATATTATTAATGTTGATTGAGCAATAAAAAAAAAGTAAACTAAACCTAAACAAAAAACAATACCAAAGTCGAAATTTGACTTGCAAAAACTTATGCGAGAGAATGCCGTCACACATAATTCTCCTCATTTTAATAAAAAAAAAAAATCGAAACGAATTTTTTGTTAAAATTTGCATAAGCTTTCGCACATTTATAAAAACTTACCGTTGGTGAACGGGCTTGATACATATAAAGATATTTAGAACAATTATTTAGATTAATTTCTAACATTCTGAACCCAGGCTAATTATGTTAAATTAAAATTTTAACATTGTTTAAAGGTTTTTTTTAATCATGTATCAATTTATTAAGTTAAAAAAATATTGTTCTTAAATCAGTAGGTAGTTACTAGACTTATAATTAGGCTAAATATATTTTATTTATTTTTAGTAAAATTAACGGAAATTGATTCGGAGAAAAGTCAATCAATATTGTGAAAAAAAATATTAAATTATTGATTTACGATGAAAAAAAACTTATACTTTTTATTTTTTAGCTGTGGATGACCTTCAAGTAGATTCAAAGAGAGAATCAAAAATTTTTATTTTAGAGTTTGAAACCTAGATAGTGTAGCTACATATTTATTATTAAGTAAATATATTTACATACTTTAAATATTATTTTTACATTTTTCAAGTATTCAATTAATGAATATGCTTGTGTGAATAAACTTCATAAATTTTAAAGAATGAGTAGTTATTCAAAAAACAAAAAATAAAATCAAAGATGAAAATGCAGAATGGTTATTTTAGATTGAAATTATGTGGTATTTATTTACATAATGATTTTAGTTGTTCAAATGCAAATAACTTATGAGCAAAGCCTCTTTTAAAAAAAGTTTATTCAATATTCAAATACAAATTAAATGAATAAATATTTATTATTATTATTTAATTATTTCATAATGATTATTTTAAAAATTTAATTTAATTAAATTTTGTATAAAATATTGTATTTATTTAATTAATATACAAGATGTTACAAATATCTACAATAATTGTTTTTAATTAAATTTGTATATAAATAACTTACAAAACTTAAAATATATTAAACCTGATTTCAATAGATAAACCTTGTTTCTTTAATTATTTATTTCCAGTTGGATCACTTTGTTTGTATGAAAAAAGCAAATAATGAACTTGCCATGAGTAAAAGCAAGGAGCTTAAATTTAAACTATGTGTTGATATTTTAAACAGTTGTCAGGATTGACGCTCTTTGCTTTTATGCATGGCAAGTTCATATATTTGGTTTTTTCGTACAAACATTTTATCTGACATTATTTTCTCCAGCCTGAAGTCAAATGTTACAATTATACACATAGCAATTTTTAACAGAGCTTGAATTACCTAATTTATTTTCTCCTTTTTATTACATTTAATGTTGCTACCAAAATTGATAACCCTTCGAAAAAGCAAGTTTTAAAAAATTTTTTTTATTATTTTACGTTTTGAAAATCTTTGTTCATTATATTATAATTATCATCGACATTCAAATTGTTATTCTCAAACTGTTCCTTAAAAAACTTGTGAAAAATTGTTGTCCCGTATTTTGTTGTTTTAGTTCGTTTTATTTATATATAGATTTACATATGAATTTACGTTCTTAGTTAATAATTTTTGTAGAACATAGACAATTCTTGACATTACTTATAGGTGAATAATAAAAGTCGATGTAAAATTTTAAATTAATTAAATGAAGAACTAAGTATCTCTTAATTTAGTAGATTTTGAGTTATAATCATCAAATTTTGAATTTTAACAATATTTTCTTTTCATTTATTTCCGACTGATTCTCATTGGCTACTTTGTGGTCATAAACTGTCTTGAGTTGAGTCATAATTACATAGTTAAATGGAAATCTTATATTAATATAAATATAAAAGATTTAATCAGATCAATCAGTGTTTAAAAGGAAATTTTACTATCAAGTAAATTGAAGTTAAGTTTTTTTTAAGTATTGGGAATTTGAAAAATTATTTAAAAAAATTAATTTTATTTTTATTTACATAAATAATATGTACGTATAGTTACATTGTTACTTTTCTATATATATAAAACAAAAATTAAAATAAATATTTTCTATAAATTGTATTCTACTTCTGTTGTTGTTTTTTATTTATTTTTTATTTTGTCAATTTATTTCTATAATAACTAAAACTATATACAATTGATTTGTTCTTGACCTTTTTCTGAAGTTCATACCTATCAGACATGTGAATGTGTTTGTGAATAATATATGTATAAAAAAATTTGTATTTTTTTATATTATAATATATATTTTAGGTACCTTAAGTTTTATTATTATTTAGTTTATTGTTTTACTAATGTACAATAAATTTTAATATGTACAGTTATACTTACAATATGCTTGTACACAAAATTAAGTACAGATGTTTTGTGTTGTGCAATTTTCTATTGTGCAATAATATGCAGTAGTAAATATTTTATTCTTTTTTTTATATCACTATATTTATTGTTGTTATTTTCGTTTTCTTATTTTTTTTTTTTTTTTTATTTAAGAGTACATTAGTATAGGTGTATTTATGAAAAAGAAATGTGTTTTAAAAAACAAAATATAAAATAAAATTAAAATAGCGTATGATGACTGATGACATTTGTTTTAAATGAAAACAAAAAGTTAAATGAACAGTTGTTTAGTAACTATATATAATTAAATGTTCTTTTCTTTTTAAATGCATAACAACTTATATAATATATATATGTATATATATATATATATATATACATATTTATATCATTTTAAAACTTTAAAGAAACTTCATCGTATTCTTAAAAAAAACAGTAATAATTCAAAAGGTTCAATTAGTTATTTCTAACGGATTTAAAAAAACGACAAAAAATTACAAGTTAGGTGAAGTTAATAATGTATGCTGAGATGAATTGTATAAATAATAGTTAGGTATTGTTATGCTATTAGATGATTATAATATTTTGTAGTATGCAATACATTCCATAAGGTATATATTGAATTATAGTTTTTATTTTTTTTATTTTCATCAGTGGGGTATGAACTAATAGGCTTCATGCCAAACTTAAGTGTATTATAGTTTCATATGAGTAATCACTAAATAATTTCTTTTTAATTAATTTAAGTTCCTTTTAAAAATATTCTTATACACTTGTACTTAAAATGTTTTTGTAGTACATGTATAAGAAAGAAAACACATATAATATAATGTTTTTGTAGAACGATGACAATTATTTATATTAGTTATAATTATATAGGTGAAAAGTAAATGAACAATTTTTTTATTACAATTATCACTATCCAAACCACAGTAAGACGAGATAAGCAACGTATATATATACTATATACTATAAATTAATTTTAATAAATTAAAGAGTTAATAAATTAAACATAACTAAGAATACTTTATTTATAGTTGTTATTTTTTACTCAAATTCCTTTTACTATACCACTAAATACTTACCATTACATACCTTATACCTTACAGTTATGTACCTTCTAGTTACTAGTTATAATATTAGGGTAATTATTCTTTGTGTCTTTATTTTTGTTAATATTCCAACAGGACATTCTGAGAATTACAGATTTCGTTTTTGCAATTATATGAAAGAATTGAAATAATTTTTTTGAAGTAAAAAAGTGTAGGTTTGTGTTTTATAATTGTTGAGAACAAATTTCTGTACTAGTAATATGGATTGTAGTTACTGCGATTATGAACACATGGTAAATCTATCGGTCCTTTATTCTGTTACATGATCTACAATTTTTTTTTTATATTATTAAAATTATTTATTAAATTTAAACTAGTCTATATATAATTATTTACGTAATAACCTTTGTGCTAATATTTATTATCTTATATCTGCCTGAAGTCCTGAACATAATTTTAAATTTAAATTTATCTAAATAATGGTGAGAACCCACGGCCTACGCATTATAAGTCTGCTCTTAACGTGTTCTTTTATTAAATTTAAATTTTTTTTTTATATGATGTTGCTCCTTAACTATATGCTGCGCTACCGCTGACCTAAATTTCGTATAATTTTTTTCCCTAACCTATTCTGCTTGCCTTATATGTTTTCTTGAAATCTAACCGCAATTAACCTCTTGGATTGTCCTATGTAAGTTTTTGTACAATCTCGACATGAAATATGGTATATGCCTTACTTCTTCTTCTATTTATCTTTAGCAGATCCTAACAAATAAGACAACTTGAGGTTTCTGATGTTAGTAAGTAATATGACTATATTTAAGTTGTATTTCTTAAATATACTATACTTTTTGAAGACCATTTATAAAAAAAAATTTAATTAAAATTTGCAATTAATTAACTAACTACAGTTCGTAGCAAACAACATCTGAATTGCTTATTTTTTGAAAATTTATAACTATTTGTATTGCGACCCATATATTACATTAGTTATATCAAAGAATATACTTTAGTAACTTTTTATATTCTTTGGTTATTTATTTAACTGATAAATTATTTTAATTTAAAATTTTCATAGTTTGTATTCAAAATACTTTAATTGAAAATTTTCATTGTTATTTTTGTAGTATCCAACTAGTATTTAAAATTTGTGTAGTAAGAATGTTACAAATAAAAATACTTCTTTACATAGTTAGTAAGGCGGAAATTTTCAATTTTGTTTAATTAAACTAATGAAATTTATTCTTCTGATTTTAGAATTCAATTATTTTTCCTAATTTACTTATTATATTTATAACAAATCATGACTTTAACTATTTACTTAATTGTTAAAATAATTAATTTTAAATAATAACTATACTTAACTACTTAATATCAAAATAAAATGTGAAATAAAAATAATTAAATTACTAAGTAAGTACTTTTATAATTTAACATTTATTAAATTTTGTCCGGGAACAGAATAAAAATAAAGTAGAAGCTAAGAAATTTATATAGTTATATAAGTTATAACATTTTTTTTTTCATTAAAAAAAGTTGAATTAAAATAATAATTTTAAAAAAGTGCAAATTAACTTTAATATTTTGACAAAATAAATAAATTATAAATATCTAGTAAACTTAAATTAAAATCATTATATTTTTTTTTTTCAATTTTATAAGAAAATTTAATAACAATTAGTTAGTTATTCGAATTTTATCAAAATTTATTAATATTCAATTATTTAACTACTGAAGTATTCTTAATGTAACTAACTAACTATGTTCATATTATAACTATATTTGATTATTTTTATTTATCTTTTAGTTTAAAAAAAAGTTCCTAATTATTAAAAATATAAAACAAAAAAAAAAAAATTGTTAACATATTTTATGTCAAAAATAGAAATTTATATAATCAAATAAGAACAAAAGTTTTTAAAAGAATTTTAAATTAAAATTTGAATTCAAAATCTGAATCAAAAGTTATAATTCAACAAAAAAAATAAAAATAAAATAATTTTACTAAATTATATAATATTATGTATATTATTCAAGTTAAAATATTTTAAGATAATCTATATACATTTACATACATACGTCTATATTATTTAATAAAATTAAATAAAATCAGGAAAAAAACAGTTCTTCATATTTTCTTGGAAGTTTTTTGTTTTAATGAAATCTTGCAAATTTCATTCAAAAAATTAATAAGAGAGTATGACAAAAAATATCCTTAAATAAATAACGTAAGATATGCATATGGTATACATAAAAAATAAATAAAACATTAATATATTCAAGTCACACAGGATACAGCACAGTATAAAATAAGTGAATTTAATAAAAAAAAAAAAAATTCAAATAAAGTGATTTTTTGTCTTCTCGAAAAAAGAAAATTTATCCTTGCTTGTCTTTGATTTAATATTTTTTTTTTATATAGTTATATACTTAAAGTTAAAAAGTTTATTTTATAATATGATACTTTTATTATTTAAGTTTACAATTTGGTTAAAATTATTTTTGAAAACTAAGTAAATAAAAATTAAGTAATTAATAAAAAAGAAAATCCCTTATTATATAACTATTAGAACGTGATTCAAAAATTTAAATTAAATTAATTTGTAATTTAAAATTGTGTTAATTAGATATACTTATTTTTTAATTTAATTTAAGTATAAACAAATTGTATTATTTACTAATATTAATTTATACTTAACTACAAGTTTTACTTATTCAATTTTGTATTATGTTTTAAACATAACTATTATAACTATATATATACGTATATATAAATAATCACTCTGATTCTCTTAGATTCATTTTACGGCAATTATTATTTAAGAAAAATAAAATTAAAGTACTTTATATAAGTAAGTAAAATAAATATTTATTTCTCAATATATTTACCTTGTGATAGATTAATGACAATTTAAGTAAATGGCACAACTAAAATCATATGAATGCTTAGGCTGAATAATTAGTTTTAATATTAATATTATGTAAGTATTTAGTTTTGAGTGGATTAAAGCCCCCCATTTTAAAACATATTAAAAATAAATGGGTAAATTTCACGGTAGTGCCGCAATAGTAAATATATTTCAGCATTAATTAATTTATTTAGTTGTATGCTTTGGATACTTAAAACAATAGTTAAACCTTAAAACTACATTGAGGAGCACAATACTTTGTATAAAGCTTTTGTTAAACGAACTAAAATATATATATATATATATATATAAATATATATATATGCATATAAATATATATATATACATAATAATATTATAATATTATAATATTATGTATATATATAATATATATACATATACATAACATATATATATATTTATATATATACATAACATATATATATATATATATATATACATAACATATATATATATATATATATATACATAACATAAATATATATATATACGTATATAAGATATATAAATATATAATATATATATGTATAAAATAAAAATAATATATGACAAAAACTTATGAAACAACAAACAATTGTTTCATATGAAGCACTCCATACTTTTTCAAACTCTTAAAAAAATTTATAATCAAAAAATAAAAATATCCCGTTTTAAGCACTAGAAGCAATTTATTGATAACTAAAAAAAAATCAAATTTTTATTTAAAATGATCGAAATTCCGAAATATTACTAACTAGTTATACTTAGTTACCACATCTCTAGTATAATAATAACTAAGTAGTGTAAGTATAACCATATCTTCGTGGTTATAGTGGTGTCATTTAAGTTAATATTTATTTAGTCACTTTGCATAGTTTAAAGAGAGTTTTGTAATTGAAACAAATTTATCAATAAATAAACAAAATTTTAAATATTATAAATAAAGACAGTATGTAGTTAAGTATATATATATATATACAATTGTTGTATAATTATGTAAGTGATGATGAGTCTTAGAGAATATAAGTGATTAACTATATATACTAATAGTTTTACTTATTTTTACATTTAATTTATTTACATGATAAAATAACATCAACCAATCAATACTTAGTTATCAACATATCTTTATATCCGTTAAAATCAATTAATAAAAATATCCAAATACATATATGTATACCTATATATAGATTTGAAAAACAAAATAAAGTAAAAATACTTAAACCAATAATATATTAAATAAATAAATAAAATAAAAATATTAATAATAGAAGATAACAAGAATGTTCCTTTAAATTAAAAAATTAAAATTTATTAATAACTAAGTTACAAAATAAAAATACAATACAAAGAAATTTTGTTAACATTATCATCCTTTGTCAAAATAACATTATTTTTATCTACATATATAAATAATAATATAAAATAATATAAATAACGGTACATACAGGATATCTACTTATCGCACAACAGTACCACACATTTTTTAAGTGTATATTATTGTCTTATGGTTAATTGGTTTTTTTTTGTTTTAAGTATAACAAGAAAACAAGAAAAATAATACGCGATATACAAATTATTTTATATATAGCATAACACTAACAAAGTATAGATTCAAAATCCTTTATTCTTTCCATAATATAGCTATAGTAAATATAGTTACTCTACCACATTTACTTGTAGGAATATGTGAAAAAATATATATTATTTATTTTTGCTTATTTAATTTAATATAGATATTTGATTTACAAACAAAAAAAAAAACAAAATAATAACGAAGAAATAAATAAAATGTTAAAAAAATATATAAATAAATGAAATAAATAAACAACAGGATATTAATACAAATATATATATATATACAACAAAACAAAAATATTAAAAAAATAACCAAGCACAATCACAACAACAATAAAAATTGTCGCAGTTTATACAACATCTATAATACAAAAAACGAGGATATTAATATAACTGAAAAATAAATCCTGTATAAAGGAATACTTTTCGTAATATTAACAAGTGCAACAACAATAAAATAACAGTTTGTTATTGTGTTATTTTTCACATCGCATACGTATATCTTGTACTACTCTTGTCTTCTTCCTATTATTTTTAATATTTCTTTATTGTTTTTTTGTTTGTACATAAATACATAACTACATAGTTACTTACTTATTATATGTGCAATTTATTTAATTAATTAAATATTATAATTTTATATTAACTGAATTAGTGAAGTGTCAAGAATTTAAAACTGTGAATGTAAAAAGGATATCTTTTTGACTTAATTTTTTTTGGATAATAATTAAATATTTTACTTATTAAATACATAGATATATATTTACTTAAATATAAAAATATTGAAAAAAAAAGAGAAAAATTATAAAATTAATAAAAATATATATATAAAGAAAGGTAAAAAAATTTTATAAAAGAAATAACAAAGAGGAAAACAATAAAAACAAAACAAAGAGTAATTTTTTTAATTTTCGTATGGGTGGTGGAATATCATTAAATTCATCATCTGCTTCAGCTACAACATCATCATTAAGTTCATCAAATTTTGGAGGAGGTGGTGGAAATGTTATTGGTAATAATTATACAACAACAATTGGTGGCTCATCATCTTCAAGTTCAACAACAAATCAATTATTTGCTGGATTTTTAATGTAAATATTTAAAAATAGTTATACTGATTACGTTTAGTAATTATTAAATTAGTTTTTATTATTTTGAGATAAATTTTAATTTTTTTTTTTTTTTTTAAATTAATTTCAATATAGATGATATATATATATATATATATATATATAAAAGTTTTTTTTTTTAATTACTTAAGTAAGTATAAAAATTATGCAGTTAAAATTGGTTTGTTATATTTACATGTGTAAAAAAAAAAGTTAATTTAATTTTTTTTAACTAAAATTTTGTAGAATTTAGTAAAATAAAAATAAGAACATTGGGAGGACACCCGGTTAAGTGGTTTTCACTGGAACATATTAATTTTTGAAATGATAATAAAAATTAAAATAATCGAATCATTTGTTAACTTTTAACTATGGCAAATAATGATTTTGTCATCTGATATTGTAGATCGTGAGTTCAATATGAAAATTGCTAGTTCAAATCTCAGTGCGCAGTAAAAAGTTTTCATAATTTAAGTACATATATAGATAATTCTTCTCTTTATTTGGGAATATGATTTGGTAAATACTAAAATACTATGTTACTTATACTAGGAAAGCGAAGTTACTCTAAAATAGATTTAATTTTTCCGTTAAGTAACATGTCAAAATTTTCAGAGAAAATTTATTATGTGTATATGTATACCAAAACTTTGTGCAATTAGCTATTATAGCTAATATAATTGTTTCGGTAATTACAAATATAAACAAATAACAATAAAACAGTTAATTTGAATACCGTTAATTTATTTATTTATTTAACAGTGGACCTACAGATTAATCTGCAGGCCAACTACAGGCCCTTTTACCTTTCGGAATGTGGGTCTTTATAATATAAAGATAAATGAAACAATATTTAAACATTTACAAAATATACTTAACACTTAATATCTAGGAAATATAACAAATAATCTAAAACAGAAAAAATTAAACAATATAACAATAACTATATAAAAATTTAACATCAGTTTAACAATTTAAAAAATTACCGTTAATTTTAACACTATAGTAAATTTGTTTTCTTACCATGATATCTCATTTACCATATAGAAAATGTCGACAAATTTTGTCATACTTGTTCAGATATCGATTTACTTACTACATGTTTCAGTGAGTAAATCAGTGATTGAGTAATCTGTAATCGTTGCATTTAACCAAATTTAACAGAATTTAAAAGTTAAGTATTGAAGTTTCTCTTCCTGGTTTTGGTTTTTGCTATATAAGAATTAATTTTTTTAATTGGAAAACTCTTTGTATTATATAAAATGATTAACGACACATAACTGGGGAAGGAGCGGAAACAGAATCATCTCCTTCAAGAAGGTGTTTTTTTGTTCATTTCAATAATTAAGTATATATATATCATCCAGTGTAAGGAAGACCATGATACCGAGAATAAACATGTAACTATAGTTCGATGATGAAAAATATAATTTTTAAGCTTAGAAAGAAAATAATACAAAAAAGTTTTTACTTAATACTTATAGCTTATTTCTTAAATATCTAAAGAATAAATTTATAAGTAAGTAAATTTGTATAAAACTGCATTAAGTAATAAGAAAACAAAAAACTTTTATATATAAAATTATTTAGTTTATTATATTTTTTTAGTTTCATCTCATTTTTAATAAAAAATTTGCAGAATTTTTAATTTAAAAAAGATTTTTATATATTTTTATTATTTTCCAAAAAATAAATAAAATTATTGCTAAATTACACTTTATTATTATATATAAATAAGGTAATCAAAACAATAATAATAATTATAACAAAAAAACATTTTTTTTTTTAAATAAAATCATTAATTAATTAATTCATCATTAATATTTAATACGATTTTCTTTGAATTTCTGTTTTAGTTTCGATTAAAATTACGAATTTTATTTCTAGTTTTTTAAATTTAGTTACTTACTTATGTACATATAGCGTTTTGATTTTTGTTTTATTGAAGTTTTGAATTGGTAATCTTAAGCTACATCATATCAATTATTTTTGAAATTATTTTTATTTATTTTTGTATTGAATGAATAGAGTTAATTAGAGGCAAATTGCAGTTATTTTTTTCTTTGATACTTAACTACTTAGACAGCTTTTTGTTTTTGTTTTAACTAAATATAAAACTTACTTAATTTGGTTTTACCTTTTAAAGGTAAGTTCAAAAATATAAATTATTAATTATTAATATTTGGAGTTAATCTTTCTTTATACATATAGATAAATATTGATGTAATATTTATTTTATTCAAAGACAAAATAATTTATGAGTTCGTTTTGTGTGGGATTAAGTATAATTATAAATTTATTTACTTGTAATAAAATTATTATAAAATATTTTAGGTATACAATATACATATATATATATATATATATATATACAATTCAAATTGTTTTTAAAAATCTAATAATCCTAATAAGTGTTAGTAATGCTTTAAATAATATTTAATTTTTAAAATTACCTAATTAAAAATTCTGTTGCTTCTGTACTTCAGCATCAATCCATTCAAATTGGAAATATTTTATAAATTGGAAGTATTCACTGTAACTAATTATAACTAACTAGTTATCACCTATCACAAAAATTGCAGTAATTTTTTTGTTTAAAATCATGTTCCCAATATTTTTTTATACAACAACATACAAATTGTGTATTCCTTTTAGTGAAAATGAATAACTATGACTATATTTAAAAAAGTTAATCACTTACTTAGGTTAAAAAATTTTAGGTTAAAAAATTGTTTTAAGGTTAAAAAATTGAAACTGATGTTCGCCCAGTTTGCAAACTTTACTTACCAATGGACATTTCGAAAATTCCATTTAACAATAAAGACATTTCTCAAAAAAACCTTCAGCAAAGTCTAAACACTTAGCAAAAAAACATTTTGTATGTAAACATTTAATAAATACACTCTTAAAAATTTAAAGAGTTAAAAATTCAGGGTGGCCTCATTTATATGATTATCCCATATTTATTAGTATAATGCCACTGAGCTGTATAATGCCACCGGGCTGTAATAAAGTTAGTGTGCAGTTTAAAAACGTATACACCGCTGTATTGTAGGTGTTATTATATAGTTACTTATTAAAAAATTTTCAATCCTACTTCAGACATTAACTTTTAATAGTAGTGAAAACAATAATAAAAATAAATTTAGGGCTTTGCTATTTAAAGAAATTTTTTTTATTGGGAATATGTAAGTAGTTCTCTCTGTAGATACCTATAGATTGTTAAATAAGATACATACCTACATTCAAATGATTATATTATTATACTACGAAATAAATAATTACATTCATTCCAACAGTAATATTACCTCATCTCTTAATTCTGTAATATGTCCCACAAATTATTACTTTAATTATTAACTCAAAATATCAACAACAGTGTAAAGTAAATATGTCATCATAATGCTTTTATTCTTTATACATTTATAATTAACAAAATTTTAAAAATTTATAATTAATAAATTTAGTAATTCATTAAAAAATCAAATACAAATATTATTTGGGGTAATTTGATTGTAATATATTAATTCAAAAAAGAAAAAAAAATAAACATGAAAATAAAAAATATGAAAATAAAGAATAATAACTAAAGAACTTGGTATCATATACTTACTTTCGTTACCCATTAAAAAAAATTGAATTATTCTCTCAATTCTCATTCTTTCATTCATAATGAACTGCTTTTTCATTATTATTGTTGTTGATATGATTGTGTTAGTTGATATTTTTTGCTGAACATTGTTATAGCGTACATGAATACGAATATATTAAATATGTTATAAAGAATTTGATTTCTACAAATATATACATGCATAAAATTTGGTAACTAAGGCTTCAGACAGCAAAAAAAAAAATAGTATAAAAAATATAGTTACATAAATATTTGCTCTTGTCTTTTTGCTAAGATTGATTTTGTCAAATGTTTTTATAAAATTTGGTAACTAAGGCTTCAGACAGCAAAAAAAAAAAAAATAGTATAAAAAATATAGTTACATAAATATTTGCTATTGTCTTTTCGCTAAGATTGATTTTGTCAAATGTTTTTGTTTTGTTAAATGTCTAGAGGCCAAATATCCGTTTGTCATATCGAATTTGCCAACTGTACTATAACTACTCATAGAAATTACTTGAAATTATTTTGAAAATTGTTAACTAAGTATGTAAACCTAAAGAATTAATTTGAACAACTTAAAGTATTAACCAATTATTATTGAATTATTATGAGTAATTAATTATAGATAATCATCAATAAAATAATGATTCTTATTAAGGTTTCACACTATAACTCAAATTCGAATGACGTTGTTCAAATTCTAACACATCAATGCTTGGAATTGCGATTTTAGTGAAAGAAAATGTTGGATACAGCCAGGATATCTCCTTTTTCCAGGATTAATTTACCACAACTTTATGGATTTTGGCTTTTAGATTTTTTTTGTGGATTTCGATTTGTGGAATTAGTCACCAACCTTTACAAATGATTTGCTCAATTATTATTCAATAAGTATTATTGATATTATTTTTTTATGCTTCAATTCTTTCTCGTGGTCGTTTAAATATATGAAATTAATCACTTTTTAAACAAATTATAACAAATAAAAACTATAACTATAAAATTCGTTTCTAAAGCAAAAAGATTTTTGAAAAATTTTCCGATTAAGATTTGCTAAAATAAAAAAAAAAATTAATAAACTGGTCATTGGCCACCAAAAATCAAATCCTCAAAAATAAACAAATTTCAGAAAAACAACAATAATTTAATGGAATTTTACAAAGTTGTATTAAAATAAAATGTATATATATATATATATATATGTATATAATAAAATATATACATTTTTATTATTTTGTTTTAAATTGTATTTATAAAACTGTCGAGAACATTTTTGAAACCTTTGAAAATTTGTTTTTATATATGCATATACACATTATATATTTATATAGATAATAAATAAACATTTCCAGTGATTTTAAACTAAATATACCAAAATAAAATAAATATAAAAATTAAAATAGAATATAAAATTATTTTTTTATTTTTTTTTTATTTTCATTTAAAGATGACTAATTTTAAAAACGTAAAATAAACAAATTCACATGGTGGTAAAATTTAATTTAATATACATATACAAGTACGCATTCACGTCTTCATATAGTGTTATCTCGATATTTATAATCAATACGTGACTGAATCTATTATGTACATTAGGGTTATTATAAAAAATATTTAATCCTTAAATTTATTATTATGATTTATCAAAACTAATATTAAGCATATTAAAAAAAAAACTGCCAGAGATATTGGTTTTTGAACCTTAAATGTAAAATTGGCAAATGGTTATATACATTATATATAACTGTTTACTATACTATGAAATTGTAAATTTTATTTCAATCACTTTTCCAAATGAATTAGTTAACCTATTTGTTTTACGTGGAGGTATGTATAAAAGCCACTCAAAATAAATTAATGCTTAACTAAGTAGTGATACGCTACTTATAATTTAAAAAAAAGGTTTGTGATGATTCAATAACCCCTAACTAGTTATCTAGCCAATTTCTGCTTTCATCCTTGTCAACATTATTTAAAAAAATTACTATTAAATAAATATTCCAACCAATGTTCGAAATACTTAATTCTAAACTTTATTGAAATCTGGTTTAAGTCAATGGAACATACTATACCAATATACTTAGAGCAGGTTCACAAACTTTTTAACAAGATATTGATAAATAATGATCAGGAGTGTAAGCAATAAGTATTGTTCTGTGACTTGTTGTACTTTCACTCACTCAATCAATGATTTTTTTTTTAATATCAATCAAAAAAAAATCATTCAGTTATTATGAATATCACTAGTTAACTAAATTAACTGTACTTTCAATTACTCAATGAAGTCTTATTTGGGGAACAAAGTAAATTAATTATAGTTACATGAAAATCTAATGATAAGTATCTGGGTTGGTAATAACCAATTAGAATTAATAGAATTAATATTGATGCAGCAAATTAGGATATTAAATTTTATTAAATAAATTAATTTAAATTTAATTAATAGGTTCAGGTAAAATACCTTACTTATGTAAAATATGTGTAAAATTAATTAGTAGGCAACGAATATAATATCATCAGGTCTACGAAATATATGTAAAATAAACAATATACAATCTAGTTAGTAGAAAGCACTTAACGGATATATGTATGTTGTATGTAATTTTAGTTTATGGTATCCCTTATCGGTCAATGAATTTAGAGACGCTTTTCAATTAATTGGATATAGAAGCACTTCTGCTGGTTGAATGATATAATGTTTTATTTGTCTCACACTTACATAACATTGGTTACATATTTTTTTCGACTTAATTATATGGTTCTATACACTTTTACTTAATTACAGAGTTCTATTTGCATAAATTTACCCAATATATGCAGATATTTATTTCCCTGCTAGGATAAAATATTTTTTTCAATTCATAATGGCATAATCATTTAAAGGTTTTTACGATCGCACTAATTTATAATTAAATTTCCGAATTCTTTTCCATATTCAAAAGTATATTTTATTATCTAAGTTACCTAGTTTTCATTTCAAGTATACTTTTTTGAATATTCATTAAATTATTAAGTATTAAAATATTCAAATTTTTTCAAAAAAAAAATTAAAAATATTTTTGGTTTTTCATTCTTTATTTCTATATTTCCATTATTTATTAATTAAATTTTGATAACAATAAAAAAACAAAACAAATAAAACCAGCAATAATAATAACAAAAACAAAATATGCAACAACCATGTATTTAAACACCTATTAAAAAGAAACTTTACAACCACAGAGTAAATAAATTACAAAAAAATAAATAAAATTAAAAAGGAAAAATACGAAAAAAATTAAATTTCATAAAATGAAAAACCACAACAATAAAATATGTGAAAAGGAAAAACCTTAAGAAAATTATTTAGGAAAATTTTTCGCATTTTACTAAATTTAATTAGTTAAAAAAAAAAAATAGATTTTTTTTTTAAATTTGATTTTTCATTCTAAAAATCTTAGGTATAATTAATATAGAATAATTATTCAACATCCGTTAATAAAAAAATAATAAAAAGATAATAAAAAAATGAATTATTTAGTTATGCAATTTTGTAACATGGATTCAAAATGCGTTTAGTCTAATTCCATTTATGCTCAAAAGATTCGTTAGGAAGAAAATTCATACAAGTATATAAAATATAAATATAGTTATGTAGGTATAAATAATACATAGTCATAAGTTCATGAACAATACTACTCGAGTATAAGATCTGCGTGATTTGGGGGATTTAAAATCACAATCAATTACTTGGCTTTAATCCAAAACCCATATTCAATTCAAAAATTCAACCCAATTTAAAATATATATTGTGTATAGGTTTTGGGACCTGCACTAGGATGAACTGTGAAATGCATTTCTAAACTGATATCGTTGTGAAACACAATGATCAACATATGACAATTCCTGCACTTAAAGTATACTCTACACATTACTGTACATTACTGTTACATTACAAGTACTATACCTATATGGTATACAGTGATTAAATATCAACTAAACAAAAGTCGTAAATGTTAAATCCCCATTTTATTTTTTTTTTATTTATTTATTCAAATAACCTCAAAGAGTCTAATTGCTCGTTATGGCACATTTTTTAGAACATTGATGTTTCATATTGTTCGTCATACATTGTTGAATCAAATTACCAAGACACTGTTTATGTGTGTCTGGAATGTAAAAAGTTAACGAATATATTTTTAAGTTTCAATAAAAACAAAACGGTGTAAGATAAGTATTAATGTAGTTTTTTATTTATTTTAGATTTTGCATTTATTTATTATTTATTTTAACAGCTGATCCTAGATAAATCTTTAGGCCAACTTTTTTGGTCCTTTTTCCTTTTGAAATGTTGGCCTTCTTATTAAATTATATTAATTATTTGGTATATATTTTTGAATATTACATATTTATATAATTTTTTTATTAGTTATATTATATTTTTATTAATTATTAAATTATATTTGAACCGATGTGGGTGTATTGAAAATTACATTTTCAGTAATTTTCACCATTTGAAAATTTTTTCGGTTCTCACGGGGTTTAAATCCGTGCTCCTTCGGTCGTTACATTACTACATTCGAGTGTTTTACCACTCGGCTACCGAGGCCACTTTAGATTTTGATTCATGACATTTTTATTTAAAAATTATTTCATGTACTTAAATGAATTTTTAAAAATTTGATTCTGGAACACTACTTAATTTTGGCCACTTTTTCACTGTACTTATTTCAACAAAAATACGAATAATGTTGGTTTTAAGGTAATTTGAAGTTTATTTGAGTAAACCAATAATTTAAATTAATAAGCTATATCTGGTGCTCTTGGTGGCCACTGGCCAGTTCATCTTGGCAAATTCTAGAGATTCCACATTATTTTAAGTATAGAAAATTACTGATAGGCTCGCATCCTAACAATACGGTGTCTTTAGTAAATATTTATAATTATTGAATAGGGTAAAAAAAAAATTATTTGCTAGTATGTCTCTCGTATTTAATTTGAATTTAACATTTCGTTACCGAATAAAAATTTTGAATTTTAAACCAACAAATTTTTTTAAAGTGGAATTTCATTTTGATTGAAATTCTGGAAATTCATTGAATTCCTTGTATTCCAATATTCATCTAATTTATATTGTCTATTCTCGTTATTTAAAAAATTCCTTTTCCGTTTATTGACATTTAAGTTATTCTTTTACAAATATTTTCTTTAATGTAACTATATTTATTCTATTTTTTTTCTTCTAAGTATTTTCAATTTAAAACCGCTTATATTTATTATATTTAAGTACTTACATATAAAATTTGTTATTTTCAATTCTTTAAATTACTAACTTACTATATTACAAACCTTACAATATAAAAACAAGCAAACAAAAAAACAATAATGAAAATAAATAAAATTAGCAACTTTAAAACGTATTAAATTAGCACCTCAAAGGTCATATCGTGTACAAAAAAAAAAAACAAATTTTATTTATTTTTTAGGAACTATGAATAAACACTATCTATACTTCTATAAAAAGAATACAAAATTTTCAATGTAGTACGAGTATTTACCTGATGTTTAAGAAAAAAAAATAACAAAAAAATATTGTTTTTTTTTTTGCGCAATTTTTAATTTCAATTTAATTGTATTCGATTTTGGATCAATACCATTGCCATTGGAATTATTTGAACAAACAGTAAAAAAACAACAGAAAAAACAGAAAAAAAAATTATTTAGCACAACAATAATAGCTATAATGTTTGTTTGGATCTTGCGGATTGAAAACTAGAAAAAAAAAATGATTACCTCTAAAATGGAAGAATACAAAATTTCAATTTAAACGCATGTAAAACATGGCATGGTATTCTTGTTGATTTTTTTTTGTTTTTTTGTTGTTTTAAAATAAAAATAATCTAAAATCTAAAATAAATTACTTAAATTTTTTCTTTTTTATTATAAATATCTATGTGTACAGCGAATATTGAAAATAATATATAAATTGTATTGGAGAGTAGAGCTGTAATTATTGTCAAAACATTTTTGCCAAATTATTTTTGTTTTATAGTGTTAATTAAAATGTATTAACTGAAATTTAACTGAAATTTACACTGTTTTTTTATTGTAATTCTATTTGTTTTTTGGTTGATTTTTATAACTCACAGATGTTGTTTACAGCATCTTGTTATAAGTTAAAGAAACATTCTGAATAAAAATCATATCTCATGTGTGTATGTAAGTAGTTTAGCACTACAATGTCTACTGATTAGTTCCAGTTATATAAGATAAATTAAACACTCCTTTAATAATTTTATTCTTTCTTACGCTAAATTTTTATAACTTAATTTATTGTAATAAAAATTTTATTTAAACAAAAAATTTGATTTTTGCAGATCTATTGATTAATTTGCTTTCTATTGAAATAAAAATCATTTTCTAATTATAACTAAAGCTACTTCAAAACATATCTAAGTACTTAAAAATTTGCATCGAATAGCATTAAGTATTTATTTGCATACAATAATTGGTATTTTTTTTTTTAAGTTAAGCCAAACACTAGTTTTCAAACGATACCTTTATACACGAATATATAGCTTGGACTAATTGAGGACTGTAAAAAGAAAAATATCCCTTTGATCAGTAGGGACATTTTGAATAAATTTATTAATATTACTCTTGAACTTTTGTAGGTTGTACGTAGGTATATTTTTGCATTGGGGGAATATGGTTCCACATTCGAGACAATTTTACTACAAACGAATTCCCATAGCCAGTTTTGAGCCACCTTGGAATTCGCACTGAGTAGGAGTGGGCACTTGATGCCTCTCTTGTTCCTCGGCGGAAATGTTTGAGAGGTGGCATTATTAGGGTTTTTATTTCACCTGAACAATGAGTGCCTAAAGCTACGAGATATTTATAAAATAGGGTAAGTGTTAATTACCAACAACACGACGATTTTAAAGAGGTGAAAGGAATAATGTCGCATTAGGGTTGTCAATAAGACGAATGGCACGCTTTTGAACTTTGTCAAGAAAATTTAGTTCGGTTCGTGATGCACCGGCCCATATATGTAAATTGTATTCCAACTTGGGTCGTATGTATGATTTATAAATATTTAGCATGTCCTGGGGAGTAAAATACGTTTTGCAGCGACTCAAAAAACCCAAAAATCTCGCGGCATTTTTAGCAGTGTCAAAGATATGGTGATTCCATATCATTTTATTGTTGACCTTCATGCCCAGGATATTCAAGTGTTCGGTTCGCTGAATACACACATCCCCGAAAAATAGGGTGGGGTTAAATGGGGTAGTTTTGTGCGAGACTAGACAGCTTTGAGTTTTGGAGGTGTTGAACTCAACTCTATTACTTTTCCCCCAGTTGAAAATAATGGCTAAGTCATGGTTGAGCGTGCTGACCATGATGTTACGTTTAGTATCAGTAACTGCTATCTAACTATTATTGGTATAATATGTAGTTGAGTCAGGCCCAGGACCTACATGATCTGTTGGCCACCTAAGTAAGTAAGTAAGTAAGTAAGTTTAAACTATATGTAGTAACAAGTAATAATAGAAGAAATATGTAGTTGAAACGATATTCAAATTCAAACTTAGGAGTTGTTTAGGTAGTCCAACACTAATATGTTAACTGTTGAGTTCCAGTATAGTGTTGGTAAACGAAACACACTCCTTTACTTTAAAATAGTTACTTTTATTAAGAAAATATCAAAAATTAAATACTTAAAATATTGTTGATAATTGTTTATTTATTTTTATTTCTCACTGTAACTACACATTTCTATTATTGTTTTATTGGCAGTGGCAGCTAATTAAATTTTTAGGTGTTTATTGTATTATACCCTTTATGTTTTGTTTGTATTAAAAAATTCTGCTAATAATATTATTGTTTAGTTATTTCGTTTTTTCTCTCTCTTTTTCTTTTCTTTTTTGTCTCACATTTCGAATATTTTATTTATAGCAACTAAGTATAGGGTTTATTCTCTATTGTCCTTGAAATATATGGTGATGGTTCGATTGGTTTTAAAATTTTGTAAAGTACAAATGTGTACTTATTTTTACACTATAATTTATTTATTTATTTTTTTTTTTGTTTGTTGTGCTCTCGAATTTTATTTTTTTATGTTTTTTTTTTGTTCTTAAATACTAAAATTAGAAATAATTGAAATTAAATAGTTTTAAAATGAGTGAAAGAGACAGGTTAATTTTTTTTTTCCAACTTAGTATAAAATTTGAAATATAATTACGTTTTATTTCTACTCTACCTATGGTTTTTCAAATTATTTGTATTGCATCAAAATACTTTATTGGTTTTTTGGTTCTTGAAAAAATTATTTTGGAAGTTTATGTTTATTTAAATTGTCAAGAATTGTTAAAATTTTGAATCTCAATTTTAAATAAAAATTTATCATTTTTGCTTTAGTTTAAGATTCAATTAATTCAATTGGGTTATGAATTTTAGAGGGCAAGGAATGAATGAATAATTAATATAAATAAATTATAAATTATCGCTAGTTATCAATTTTAATGCATTTTTATTTAAATCAAAGGTTCATTGATTCATAAATACTGAAAACATAAAATTAAAGGAGTGTTTCGTTCACCAATACTACTGGAATTCATCAGTATATATATATAGTTATAGTAGTGTTTGATTGGATTATCGAGGCAGCCCCTAGTTTGAATTTGAATAGTTTCAAAACTTATTTCAACTCATTTATAGTTTTTATAAAAAAACAAAATCATATGAATTCGATCAAATTTTCAGAAAATAAGTAACTAATAAGTAGTTGTATTTTAAATTAGCATATCAATTAAAGAAGCTAGTGTTATCTGTCAGTCGAATTTACTTATCACTCACTGACTGACTGACTGACTGACTGACTGACTGAACTGACTTACTGTCAGTCTAACACTACTTATCTGTCAGTCGAATTTTTTAATGTTAAAAAATTTTTTTTTTTTTAAGTTATTTTAAATTTAAATGTGGTTTTGTTACGTAACTGTATATCAAATTATTAACACAAACATTTATATTTTAACCCGAAGATTTATGCAATTTCAAATACACAATACAATTTAAGTAATTCAATTTAAATCAATTATTTTTTTCGCAAAAATTATTACTTAAATATCACTTTAAAATCAAGAAAAACAAATTTTCGTTGATTCCAAAATTTATTTTTAATGAAAAGTCGTTCACACACGTTCCAAATCGGTAAAAAATTACCAAATCAACAAATTTTGAACAACCGGTTAATAAATCAAAAACAAAAATTTAATTTTTCTTATATCTATATATAATATTGTATTTTATGTTGAAATTTATTAATTTTTTTATTATATTTTTTGGAAAATCTCCAAAAAATTACAATTTATATAGTATATATATATAGTTATGTGTTTATAAAAACATTAAAAATAAGTCAATGAAAAAAACAAAAAAATACCGTAAAAATTAACTTCTAAATTGAATTTTTTTTTTTTTTCGTATTTCTGAAATCAAAAATAACCATGAACATTTTGTGATACATAAAGTGAGATAAAAATGTGTGACGATCTGTAGAAGATTTATATATTAGTTAATTAATTTCCGAATTTAATTAGAAATGCTTTCACCACAAAATTTTTAAACTTACGATTAACTATTTGTTTGAATTATAAAAAAAAAGTTCCGATTTTAATGATGATTATACAAAATTCATACGCAGAGATGGTGGTGTCGTTTTACACAAATAATAATAATGATGATTAGTATACAAAAAAAAGTTGTTATTGTTATTATATTTAGTTGTTGTTGTGCAATAAAAAAACAAAGTTGCGGGTGGATTTTGGTATCGTCTGGTTAAATTTAATTAAAGTTTATTATTTTCCTGTTTTATATTTCGCTGTTATGTTTTTATTTAAGAGGTAATTTTTAAATAATTTATGTTTATGTATATATATTTTATAGTTGTAGTTTATCATTTTACACACAAGTTTATTTTTTAAAATTTTAATGCTATGATTAATATTTGTGAAAATATAACTTTTGGAGATTTTAAAAAAATTATTCTTGGAAAATATATAATTTTTACTAAACTTTATTAAACTGAAGTCGATATGCAATATTATGTTATAAAAATACGTAGTTATAGATTAGTTAATCTAAAATTTTTAGAGATTTTTGGAGAGTTTTGGAGACTTAAATTGAAATTTTTGTTTGCTTTGCTGTGACGGATATGTACTGCAAAATAACATTTAAGTACACAGGAAAAAGAAGAAACAAGTTCCACGTTAAAAAAAAATCTTCAAATGGAAAACCTCAAAAAAAAAAGAATAAAAAAACAAAATTGATTTTTTTCGGAGTTACGTCCATGATAATTTAGTCTTTGGGATTTTGTACTTAACCCAGGAAAATATCTCCAAATTGTAGACTTTGTTTTTATTTCCTCTCAATACTCTTTCCTTTAAAACCTAAATACAAAAGAAACTTTGTTTGAACCTATAAATTTGTATTAAGCAATTCTCTTTTAACTATAATTAAGTAGTAGAATATTTTCTTGTTTTCTAGAAAAGAATATAAGGTTGGTTCATATTTGTAGAATTTGGATGAAATTGCGGATTATTTTTATTGATACTTACATAAAAGAACTGTAATTAAACTGGATTTAATGAACTGACACTGACATTAGTTATAATTGATTTGTCAATAGAAAACATAAATAAAAGTAAACAAAATAGTTAGTTGTTAAAATAGTTAGAGAACAGTTAAGTATTTCTCAATTCTTAAAAGTTATCCTCAAGACATAATAACTTAATAATTTAGTTTGTAAAAAAAATATGTAACTACTTACTGTACATTTTTGTACTCGTACTTACTTTTGGGTTTACTTTTACTTGTTTCAGAATTTGATTCCTTAGTTATTCTTGTATAATTATAACGTGAATCATTCATAACTACTTATTGCTATTTATCAATTTAATATTATCTTACATTCCAAATAATTAATTAACTATACTTAAGTATTTATAAAAATAAATAAATAAATAATTATTTTCAAATAAAGTAAATTTATTTGCCGGAAATAGAATTTGAAGATTTCTGTTCAGTATAAAAATATTTAACTGATATTTAACCAATCTTCAATATTCAAGTACGTAGGTACATAGTTATATATTTATTTCTACATTTTGAATTTATTTAATTGTTAAAAAGATCACCTTGAAATTTTTAAATTAATTTTATGTAATTTATTTTTAGCCAATGTAGGTGTTGGCATTATTTTTTTTTTTTTTTAATTTTTATTTGAAAATATTAAATATTTTGTTTTTAAAAAGAAATACATAATGTATATATATGCATACTTGTATATATATAGATATATATATATACATATATATACAAGTATAAGAATTCTTTCTAAGGTGAAAATACTGTCGCGTAAAATATGAAAACTTAATTAATATAATTTTCCTTAAATTTTTTGTTGCTTTTTGTTTTGTTTTTGTTTTCTAAATATTATTTTTGAGTTATTTTTGTTAATCTAATTTTTTTTTTAATTAAGTACTTGCATACGTATATACATTATATATAGACTTCAAAATATTTATTTTTGAAAATAAAATTATTTAAAAAGTCCTTCTGTCCGAGATAAATTCATTAGGTAATAATTAAATAAATTAAATAGGTATACATGTACTTATACTTAGTTAAAATTTTTTTGCAAAATAAAATCTAAAAATCTATAAACGAATTCGTATTGCAATAATTAAATAATTTTAAATGTTTTACAAAATACATTTCCTATACTTAATTACTTATATTAAATTTTTCGATTACTTTTAATTGTATTTACTTAAGTATATATATATATATTGCACAGGAAATTATTACCAATTTAATAATATTATTCTATATCTATTTTTAAAAATTAATTAAGTACTTAATTATTTTAATTGTAGAGAAATAAGCAAAATTTCAATCAATAACTTCAACTAAATAAAATAATTTTAATAATTTCGATCGAATTTCTCAATACTGACTATTTTTTTTTCTTTCTTAATTTCATGTCCAATTTTGTTTTTTTTTTTCTATAAATGTTGATTGATTGTGTAATTATAAAAAAAAATGTTTAATCGATAAATTTTAATTAAAGTAAATTCTTATCGAAAATAATCTTATTATACTTAAAGTAATTAATCTATAGATAACATTACATTTTTTATTAACCTGAATACGGCACTGTCACGTTAAGTGATCAGTTTTGCTTCCTATCTGATTGCCTATTTTCAATAATAGTGCTCCAATATGTTGTGTAAAGTAACTGTTTTCACACATTTCTGCGCATAAACTTACATACCTCTTGTTAATGGGTAGATAGCACTGGTTAGTAATGATCTGTTATATTTATAATATAAAGTTTGAAATTTCAATCAATAAAAATTATTCATAATGCCTTCGACAGACATGTAATATCAACATTAATATCAATATTGTAATATTCATGATATTACTTCTTGACAGAAATAAACGTAGTATTAACGTAGTATTCATTATGAAATGTAAGATGGAGAATAAAACTTTTTTTTTTAAATGATAATTTTTTTTAAATTGTATTTAAAATTTGCTTTTTCCTTAAATTAAATTTCAAATTTGCTTTCATTTGCACTTTAACTTGACAATGAAAAATTTTGTTTAATTTTGAAATTGTGTCAAATCAACTATTTTTTAGTATTAATTTAATTATTTATTTGACGATAGACTACGCTTGATGTACATCATTGCCGCGTTAATTCGTAATATTATGTCTTTGTTTGGTAATATCAATGCTACGTTTATATTGAAATAGTATCATGATATTCGGTGACACACATATTATAGTAATATCATGATAACAGCAATATTACAATATCGATATTACATGTCTGTCAGTAGCATAAGCTACCTTTTTTTTTCAAAAAGAAAAAAGTTATAAAAAATTTAAATATCGTAGTTAAGTACTTAACCATAATTTTTATTTTGTTAGGTGTAAGTATAAGTATTAAGGTAAAGTCACCCATCACCGCCAAGACCCAATTACCACCATGGACAATTTGAATTCAATAAAACAAGAAAACTATAAGTTTTTATATTTATATCTGCTTCTTTTTTAGTATAATTCAAACAAATCTCAATATATTTGATTTATTTCTTTTGTACATTTTGAATAAAATATAACAAAGTACTTGTCATTCAGACTTACATCGTTAAGTTATAAAGTAATAATTCATGCATGTTCAAATTTTGTTAAGAAAAGGTAAGAATTATTTTATCTGTTTTAAAAGAAGCCTGTTCCGCATATAACGGAAGTAGTAAAAATAACATTTATTAGTGAAGTTTAATATATTTTCAATTAATTTTTGTTGAAAATTTCTCAAAAAGCTAAGCAAATCAATTCATATACATTTTGTAATTTAAGTCATGGCGGTAATTGGATATAACCATTTCTTATAAGTACCTAAGGCTTACTACAAATCGTTATTGTGAGATATTTAATTATTTTTTATATTTGGTGTTTTCTGAAATAGAAAGTTCATTTATTGAAGAATTTCAAGTCCAATTGCCGTCACTAAAATTATTAATAAGTATGCAGCTACAATGAAAATAAAAATGATGTGGTGGTAATAGGTAAATTCATATGACGGTGAAAGGAGCCATAACTCTGTTCGGTTTTTTGCGTTTTTCTTTAAATATTTAGAATAATTTTATGATTTCTTTTTAAATAACGTTTCGAATATAAAATATTAATACAAATTGATACTGATTTCCTTTAATAAATGAACCTAAAAAGAAACAAACGGGTTTCTCTTTGTATGACGGTAAAAAGAGCCAGATTCATATCTAACAATGGAAGGAAATTTCAGTACTCGAAGGAACCACTTGAGGCAGTAAAATTAGGCAATAGCGTAAATAAAGCCAGTAAGACATTTTGTGTGCCACGCTCTACCCTAAAACATAAAATAAACAATAGGTATCATCCAGATTCAAAACCAGGAGCACCAACAGTATTAACATCGTTTGAGGAACCCTTGTTAAATGGATCTATACTTTGCAAAATGTGCATTTCTGATAACTAAAGCATTATTACTTGATTCAGTTGATGAGCTAGTTAAAAATTTTAATATCTTATTTTTGGAACGTCATTCGAGAATAGTCAAAAGAATTTCACAAAATCTTACTTTATCCCGGGCCAATTTAAGGGAGGAAAAATTCGAAATTTCAAGTTTAAAGAGATAAAAGAAAGCTTATTGAAGGATAATGCAATAGATGTAACTTTAGACCCCAAAAGAAATTTCAATTGCGACGAAACAGCATTCTTCCTTGCACCAAGGGAAAAATTCGTACTTG
This sequence comes from Argyra leucocephala, assembly GCA_963942445.1. NCBI lineage: Eukaryota > Metazoa > Arthropoda > Insecta > Diptera > Dolichopodidae > Argyra > Argyra leucocephala. Next base: position 111,483,800 of record OZ012679.1, on the reverse strand, counting down.
TTAAGAAAGGTTCCAAAAATATTTTTTTTATTGTGGAATCGGAGTTTCTGATAACGGATGGATGACGGCTCAAACTTTTATGAGTATATTACAAATGTGTTTCATCTATGGCTACTGAATGAGGAAACCACATTTCCAGTAATTCTTTATTTTGATGGCCATTCTCCTTGCACATTAATCTTCCATTAAGTGAATTTGGTCAGCAAAAAGGTATAATTTTAGAGGCTTTATATATATATACAAATGTCACTCATATGTTTCAGCCATTTGACGTAGAACTTTTTCATACTTTAAAAAATGAGTGGAGAACCGTGGCTTAAAATTATCGGTGGAGAAAAATTAGATAAAGAAACATTTTGTTAAAATTTTGAAAAAAATGGAAATTTGCCTTCTAAATGCTAATAAAACCTCAAAATTATTGCCTGGCGGATAATTGGAGTTATTTTGGGCGGTAGTGGGTCCGATAAAAAATTTGGGTGGCAGTAACCGAACAATTATTTTAGAAATGCTTTTATTTATATTAATTTATTGATTTTAGATTTTTTTTTGTCGCCATTAAACACACATTTCAAATTCGGCAAAATTAAAATCTAAAAAATTGAGAAGGGTTTTGTTGAATCGTGCTACTAACTTGACGGTAGTTGGTGCTTTTAAATTTAAGAAATCTATAGAATAAAATATAATTGAAAAATTAAAATTACATAACAAGAAAAATATTAATTATTAGAATACAGTTTTAGTAGAAAAATTCATTACGATTACAATGTTATAACATCCAGAATGTAGTTATAACACATTTTCTCGTTTTATTTTCAAATTGCTTAAGAAAAATTAATAAGAATTCTACAGATTTAACTGAAATGTTACAGTTCAAATATTATTATCCTTTGATAATTTTTAATTGAAGAAAAAAAATTTATTTTAAATTTTGGATTTATATAATAATGACATATATATATATATATATTATACTTATTATATTTAGTTAGAAAATCAGAAAATCACATTTGTTTTATTTCAAATTTTCATTTACACATAATTATTCATATGTATATATATATATATATATATATAGACATAATAGTTAAATAATTAAATGGACAACATATTATCGTTTAAAATTGTTTTAATTTTCTAAAAATAAACTTAAAAGAAAAATAAACATTTTGTATTTTACTGTCATACTTAGTGTCAATTTTTATTTAACCTTATGGAAAATAATTTAAAATTAAAGAAAATTATGGAAATTTTCCACAATTAAAGTGGCTTTTATTGTCATCTATGACGCTGGTACTAAATTTGTTTATTCACATTTTTATTTTTTATTTATTTTTTACTCAATAGTTAATTAAAATTAAGAAAAATATAATTTTATATTTGATTTTCAATTTTATAATTTTATAAATTGAGGTCAATTTAAATTTAAGTACATTTAAGTAAGAAGTTACGTTTATATATATACTTGTTTTATTAAAACAATAATAAAAAAAGGGAAACATTTTTTAATAAAAGTAGATCAAATTATTTTAATAATTTTTTTTTAATTGAGAACTTTAGAAAATCATTATATATATATAAAATTTTAGGAAAATTTTTCGAAGACTTGCACATACCTAAACAAAATTAATTGAAAGTAAATAATTTTTGATTAAGAGTTATTATTAATAATAAATAGTTAGTTGGGCTTACTTACTTATTTCAAATAACATTTAATTTAATTTGTTTCCGAAAATAATTTCAAATTTGTATCCACATTTGTGGAGACTATTAAGTAAACATTTGTAGAGTTTTGTTTAAAATTATTAATTTTATTATATATGTATATATATATATATATGTATTTTATATTGACCATTTACTTGAGAAAAAGTACTTAATTACATATAAAGTTATTGATACATCATAAATAATATATAAATTGAAGATCTGTGTAGACTATTTCTAGACTTTTTTTATGGTATTTTTATTAAATTTTTAATTCTATTTTTTTTTTATTATTTAATTATTATTTTTTATTATTTAACTGTTGACATTTAACATTAAATTAACACTAAAATAATTATTTATTCTTTTAATTAGTTAATTCAATATTAAAAATTCGATTATGATTGCAAAGACGATTGATTATAAAATGATGATGTATATTCTACAAATATATTTATTATATGTGTGTATACTTACATTTATAAAGTTTAATTATTCATTTTTGCATTTATTAGATAAATTTAAGACTGCCATATTGATTCTATCTGACTGTATATGAAATGACGCTACTGGCAATTTATTATTATTTTGTTTTTTTAAATAAAAATGGTATATTAACCTGAACTACTGTGATGTCTTTATATCAGCATCCGTATATTAAATCGTAAACTACATAATCATTTTATGAATTTATAAATTTATAACTATAAATGCAAATATTTAATTTAAGGTTGCCAGCTTTACAACAAATATTTGATATTGTTATTAATTTTTATCTTTGAATTCCTTTAGTAGTATAGGTTTTCCACATAGCTTCATAACCGTACTCTATTTCGGGTCAATTGTTTCAATTCCGCCCATATATTTCATTTACTTTCAATATTGCTGTGAACTGATCTTCATCAAGTTAATTGTGACAATGTTTTTAAAATTGTCACCGAATTTTAGATTAATAATTTAAATTTTGGGCTATATTTGCCGATTTAAGATGTCCAAGTTATTTTTAAAAACTCAACTAAAATATACAGTTATTATCTTATAAATTTAAAAAAGTTGTAAACTCTGTAGTTGTTTATTTTTTCCTTTTTTTTTCCTTTCATTTACATATACTTATATATACTTACATATACTTACCAAACAATTGAATGTTATTATTTTTCTTCTATCGTAATTAAATGACAAAAGACCGCTAGTAGTACCACTGGTTGCTATATTTAAGTATAAGTTTTGTTTATTAATTGAAAAAAATTGCCTATTCCATTCGTCCAGACACAGCAAATGGGCAATTTTTTTAAATATCAATTTAAAAATATGAAAAGCGCGACAAAAATCAAAATTGCATAATCATTTTCATATATGTATGTATATATAAATACTTATAATTAATGGTATTGTATATGTGAAAGTGTGCGTAGCATGCATTACTATTTAATATACTTAATGTACATATTCATAAATTAATGGTTGTTGTTACTGATTTGAATTTTGCTTTGCTACAGGGCAACGTTGATAGACTTATTCATTTTACAATTAATTAAAGTTGTGTCGTATAAAAAAACCCGGGGTTGTGATCATTATACATACATATATATATACAAATTATTTTTTTTACATTTAAATGTTAATTGATTTGCATTTATTATTTACGAAGTAACTGCTAATATGACAGCATCGATGAAATATTATTGAATTTTTAGAAGATGATTTTTTTTTTGCATTAATGCGGTCATATTTAGATTGTTTTAAAGCAAATAATTAAAAAGCTGTCAATAAAAATAACAAAAATAAACACAAAAAAATTAAGAAATTTTGTTTTTTTATGATATTGAAATAACCTTGAATAATGAAAATTTAAAGATTTGTTTTAATGTTGTATTTAGTTAAGATAAAAGTCGATTTACCAATATATTTTTTATTTTATGGAAATATCGATATTTTGGAAGCCACATTCTCGATGTTGATTATTTACATGGGCCAATAACATTTTTCGTAACCATTCAAATTTGCGGTATGTCTAGACAATAACACTTATAAAATATTACAAAAATTTTTAGTTTTACTTTTATTGTTCATTGTAAATTAAGAAAACATTGCTACGAACTTGCAGTCAAGGTAAAAAAAACTAATAAAATTAGAACGATGAAAAATTTGGACACAAAATTTTTCACATGACGAAAATCTTCTGCCTCCAACTGAAGTTAATTAGCAAAAATGCTTATTACAAAAAATACAAAGTTATTGTAAAACAAAAAATCACATTACTTTCTTCTTAAATTTTAGTTTTTTGATTTACTGTACATAAACTTTTTTCAAAATTATAAAAAATATAATTTTTTTCAATCAAACGTTGTCCATGTAATTTGTCCGCTAAGTCACTAAAAATTCGTTACAATAATTATATTAAAAAAAATTCAGTTTAATTTTCCAACGCAATTTAAAAAGGATGACGTAATATTAGAACTATATTGCAGTAAATATGATTTATAAGTTTTTGTGAGTATTTGTGAAATTAGGACTTATTAACCCACCGAAGTCAACGTGTGCATTAATTGTGATTCAGCTGTGTCACAACGATTTTTCGATAAGTAATTAAATTTTTGCCATTTCTTTTTTATTATAATATTAACTTTGATAATTTAAGCTGGACGTACTAATTTTTGGAATTCAAATACATTTTACAATATGCAGATAATAACATTTTTACGACATTTTTCCACTTCGTCCCACGTCTAATTCGTCACAGTTAAAGAAATGACGTAGTGAACCCAATTGTGACGTAGCGGAATTCAGTAATCATAAATTACTTATTTGCTACTTTTTAGTTATTATTACTTTGCTTTATTATGGCAATATTTTCAAATAACTACATATTTTTGAATTTCTATATAAAAATTTATAAAGATACCTATTTATAAAGAAGTAGTTTTTTGCTTGTTTTTTTTGCCTGTTTTTTTTGAGCAAATCAAAATGACACTTACAGCTGCAGAACGGCAAGGTCGATGCCGAGAAAAGCGCAAAGAAAATAATATTAAACATGAAAATACAAAATGTTTGTTTATAGAAAATTATATAAAAAAAAAAAATTATCTATGAATTAAATTTTGTCTTTTTAGGTCACGTTTTGAGTCCACATCGTCACAGTTTTTGACGTGTCCCTAAGCAATTATTATAAAAATTGACTCAAATTAAAAGAAATTTTTTAATACAAATCAAGACATAATGATGGTTTTTGTTGGGGCTACAAGTTGCAATAATTTTTAGTTTCTAAATTATTGTACTTCTACATTTAAAATTGAATGTTAGAATTTTTATTTTAAAAATTGTGACGAAGTGGAAAAATGAATCCCAAATATTTTAAAATAAATAAAATTATAATCATATGGTAGATATTTTTTGAGCTGCCCGTGGATAATATTAATATCGACAATACTAAGTAAAAGTTAATAAGTACGTAAGAAGTAATAAACCGAGGTGCATAAATGTTACTTAGTGGACTTTTTTGTCCATCCTCTCAAGATATTAGCGCTATAAAATAGAGGTTTGGTTGAGTTGGTCACTGCTGACCAATTATTTACAATCTCGGATGCATAATCTATGAATTTATTACATTAGCAATCTATATATCCAAGCCAACTCAAATTTTTACCTGTGGTCACAGAAAATGTTATTGGTCCACATACTAAACTGGAACAGAAGTAATATACAAAAGTATAAAGTTAATATACAAAAAAACATTAAAAAAATATATAGTTATATATTGTCTAACAAAATACATTGTCTCTTAGTATGTCAAAGCACGTGAAAGTTAAGAAATTAATTTTAAAGTCTTGGAAATTGTAATAGAAAATGCTTTCCTTTATAAAGAAGATGTAGAAAATTAGTTGGTTTTTTGGCATAAAAAAAGGTTTCAACATAATATTCTCTTTGATCTGTAGGAGTTTTTAACTCTTTTTGAGATGATAATTTAGTATAAACAAATACTTCAAATATCAAGCATTTATATGTACATATTAGGTATAATAACTTTTAAGTGTTGTTGTTGGATTTATACAGGTTAGATATTTGCATTTTACAATTCAATTAATTTATTTACCAAAATCTTTATCTTATACTAAATCAGTTGTGTATAACTGAAATATAATTTATTTATTTCTAAGTTAAAGCTAATTTTGTTACACTGCGTACGGCTTATGAAATCAAAAATTTTGAGAGAAGAACTTGAAAATAAAAAAAACAGATATGCAAACGGACTAATACAACATCCTAATATTGATCTACAAAACATTCCAATAACCAGCAGGTTAAAAAAAAAAATTGGAATGAACGAGTAAATATGAAGTGTCAAATAATTGGACTTGACCTTTCAACTTTTTAGATTGTAAGATATGAATAAACTATAAAGTTCACTATTAATATAAATTATTGTCATTTTCGTTTAAAAAGATTCAATAAATTCAGTTGAGAGGGATAAAATAAACACTTACGGCTACTTACAACTTATACTTATACGCTAATTATTGTTATTTAAACCATGTTTTACAATTTATTGATACATGTTTTTTGTTAGGCTATTTTCAGCTATACTAGGCACTTGTCTATTAGCTTAGATATTTGAATTTAAAAACAGGAATTCAATTCCATGTTAAATAAATCTCATGATAAAATAACTACTTTGAATCACAATTCGGCATATTAGAAAAATTTCAGTACTTAATTCAAACTGTCTTAATAACAATAATTGCAGGTGTATTCATAAATGCTGTAAACTGACAACAAGTTTGCCACCAGTTGGCGTACTTTGCAATAATGAATACAAATTCTACCTATATTTTACCTTTACTTGACAATTCTGCAAAGTTTCTGTTCATTAATACAGACATTTTGAAAATAACATTTTTTTTTAAATAACAAAACAAAAGCTAAAATACTCAAAACAACAAAGAAAACTACTTCAAAAAATTGTATGCATACTAAAAATTTATTCTGCCAAGTTGACGCCCAGTAGACTTTGAGTCTGCATTTATGAACAGCATTCAGAAAATCTGACAAGTGTGTTCATAAATTCAGAATATGCAGATTGACTGAAGCTTTGCATTTATGAAAACAAGGTTAATCTTGAAGCCAAATAAAAGGTGTTGTAAATAAGAAGGGTTTACTAATTTTGTTACAGAATAAATAAAATAACATACAACTATAATTTTCTTATGAAGTAAAATGATACTGGAAAATTTGTACCTATTGTAAACTTTATTACTTTTTTGTTTTGTTATTAATTGTGTATATACGTACTTCTAAAACAATATAAATACAACAATTATTAAGGTGGTTGATGAAATTTTTTTGATTGATTCTTCAGAGTTCAAGAGAATCAATCAGAGTTCAAAACCAGGGGTTTTTTAGGTAGCTTAAAATTTAAATAATAACTGATGAGTTTTATTAGTGTTAAATAGACGAAATACTATTTTAATAATAATTAAAACGGTGCTCTTGCATTAATTGTTTTTATTTCAAATATCGTAAAAATAGCAATATTTTATTTTCTGTAACTATGGTTAAATTCTTGGAATTTCAACAGAAACAAAACAGTAGGATTAAATCCACATTAATTACAGAAATATAATGAAGCAGCCGTTATACGTTATCATCGACACATAGTGAAATTAAAACTCGAAACTGTATTTTCATAATGACCTCGAGAGTTTTAGTTCGTTTTTGTTACATAAGATTAGTTGATAATTGCAAAGTTTAATTTTTCATTATTTGAATTAGTTAGTACAGTTAACCATACATAACAGAGCATGGAGTACTCAAAATGATATTTTGAAATCGTAACCATTCTTTATTTCTAAAAAAAAAATAACATTTATTTTCTGTCATCATTTATTAATGATCGGTTTTGAAGTACAGAATACAATATTGTACAATTTTATGAACAATGATTCTACAACCAAACATTTCATTAATTTTTTACAACAAAATGTTTTTTTATAAAATCAATCAAAAATGTTGCCAAAATTTTATAGAATATATTTAAACATTGTATATCTGTAAGTATATCTTATCATATTTTCATATTTTTTTTATGTATTAATCCAGATTAGGTATAACTATCATCATATAAAATTAATCAATCAATTAATAAAAAAAAAACAAATCCATTTCTTAAATGTTTTTTTTTTGTTTTTTTTTTTTAATTTTCAAAAGTAATTTTACCGCAAATTAAAAATACAACAAAAATAAACTTTTTGTTTGTATCCAAAAAATTAATAAAAAAAAAAATCACAATATACTTATGTATAAGTCTAAAGTCGGCATCAATAATCAAAAAAATAAAAAATAAAAATAAACTGTGATTTCAATTCAATCCACTTGAAATCCACTTAAATATAATTGTTGTTGCTGTTTGTTGTAATAATAATTATTACTGTTGTTGTTGTTTTTGTTGTTGAAAACCACTCAACCTTTTCAGCAAAAAAAAAAAACAAAAAACAAAAAACTTCAATTGAAAGAAAGCAAGTAAGCAAGCAACCAAACAAAATAAAAGATTCTGTTTGAAATTGAAATAACTTTATTTACAAAATAGTTAAATGGCCAATTTACAGTATTTCTATATAAGTACAGATAATGTATACACTTTTCAATCCGTCTACTCTTCTTGAATTTTTCCCTTATTTTTCTCTGCTCTTTCCTTACTAATTGTAATTTTAAATTGATGGTTGAATAATAATAGTCTGTTGAATAATTTATCATCACCATTTTACCAGCTGAGTTATATTGAGTTATTGAAATTCATATTGTATGTTTTAAATTTGTTGAATTTGACATTTTGGTAACTGTAACCTGATAACTAGTATTTTATTTTAAATTAAGAAGTGAGCTTTTCATTCTATTTAGTCTGTCTGATAGTAAGGTTAAATATTATTATTCGTGCACCGTTAGGATATTTTAAAATACTATATCAGTTATTTTCATAAGTATCTAAGAATGTACAAATAATTGTTAGAGATCTGCATGGGTTTGAATATACAGAAAAATACTAAAAATTGTTATCATTGTCCGAACTAAATGAAAACTAAATTTTGAATATAGTATATGTCTGATAACTTAGGAGATATATCTAGAGTTCGAATCAAATCGAAATGAAAAATTAATAAAAAAAAAATTTGACGAAAATCATTAGTTACTTAATTAACTACTTTGCTAAAACGTTTTTCAAGGTAAAGGTTAGTTCAATTTTTTTATTTAAAAAAGTTTATATATTTACTTTCTTTTAAGTATACTTTTGATTGTTTAATCAACGATACTGTATTATTTTGCACAGCTAATATAATAACATTGAAATTCTAAATTATATCTCCAAATATCCTATCTAATAAAACTTCTGAGCAATTAAATAATTCCAGTACAGTGTTCGATATTAACTTTGGCTTCTTCACTATATTCATTCGATTTTGCTACCAGTTTTTCCCTGGTCTTTAATGACATTACATATTTACTCTATAACTGGAACATTGTGAATATGCATTTTACCTGAAACAATGTTTCACCTTATAAAAATTTAGATTTGGGAGTGATGTAAATAGTTGGAGTGCGTTCATTTTATTGGTCTATTCATAAATCAATAAATTAGCTCCGTATGCTCCATCACTGGAGATTGAATGTAAAAAAAAAAAAAAAAAAAAAAAAAATGAACCTTACTACTGCTTTGTAGTGGTTAACTATATTTTAGAAAATTTTCCATCGACTTATTTATAAAATTTATTTTTAACTTTCTAATATGACGATACACTACAAGGATAGGATATCCATACCTTTTTTTTTCAAGTAAGTAGGTTTTAAAAAGTCTATTTTCAGCCCACTTCTATGCACTTATTCCTTAACAACTAAAATATTGTTAAAACAAAAATAAGCAAAATTTAAGTAAATAAATAAAACGTATATCAGAAGAGAGCAGTCGTCGTTCGTTGTTCGTCAGCATTACAAAGAAGCTCTAATTATGTTTGTAACTTTCAATGAATTTAAATAAAGAAAAATAAAAATAAAAACAAAACAACATGAAAAAGAAAACCCACAGCACAGCAAAGAGCATAGCACCATAGGAATGATATATAAACTAAGAAGTTATGTAGACCACGAAATAGCGGAACAATTTTTGCTTTGCAAAAAAAAAAAAAAAAAAAAAAAACCACAAACAAAATAACACAAAAATTATTTAAAACCGTGAATGAACCGTTTTTTTTTTTTTTTTAAATACTAAAAATTAAGAAAATTTGTGTTGGTTGGTTGAATGATGAAATAACACCGTTGCATATATTTTAACTGTTCCTCTTTTTTTGTGGTTATTTTTTTTTTTTCATATTTGTTTTGTTCTGCATTTATTTACTTTTCATGCACACGTACACATATATATATTTCTACATACGGTTCCATTTCTTTAGTTTTTATAATCAGAATGTTTGGTTGTTGATGGTGGAACATGTTATAAACTCCAAAATAACATTTTGATTACTTGTCGGTGCATTTCAAGTACATTCATTTATTTTTTTCTACCTTTTTTTTTGTTTTTTTTTAACTGTTAACTGTCTTGTTAATTTCTCCTCACTTACTCACTTAATTTCTCTGGTTGGTTTTTTTATTTATACACATTTGAATAACTTTGAGTCTTTTTGAAAAATGCATCTCTTTATAGTGGAATACTGTGAATTGTGATGTTGTAAAATGTATAAAAAAAAAAAAAAAAAAAAACAAATTTTATGGACAATTGCATAAATTGTGGGTTATTTAATTTACAGTTGGTGTTTTTTCGTTTTTTTTTTATTTATTTGTAGTAAAATATAAATTATTTTCAATGTGTTAATTTATTATTAACAAAATAAAAAATAAAAAGAAAAAAAGATGAAGTAAAAAAGGAAAAACAAAAAGGAAATGCGAAATATGGTTATTCTTAACACGTTAGGTTTGTGTCTAAGCTATTCAAATTTTTATTTTACATGTTATACAGTTAATTACAGGAATGATTATCTTATTAAATACTTTACTAAAGTAAGTAATGCACTTAAAATATCGAATTTTATTCAAGTTTGAATTATGATTTTAATTAAGTAAATAGTAATGGTTGCCGGGAAAAACAGAACATGATAGACTAAATAAGTTTATTATGGTGCATGATTTGACTTAAATAAAAATACAAAATTATGAGAATTTATATAGTTATGTGCTTCTTTAAGTGAATATACTAGAATACAATATTATTGACATAGTTAATTATTATTTTGTTTTTTTTTTTTTTGGTCTTTGTAACAGACAATAATTTCAACTATCAACTCTACTTCGGTCTTTTCATGTATTTGTAAGGGAATATATAGTGTTAAGTTACATTATATTTTTTTACCTTTTTATCGATCGAATCTATTTTATTTACAGATAAAAATGTAGATCTTATTGTGTATCGTGGAGTGTGAACAATTTCGCGTAAAATTTGATTTTCAAAAATATTGTTTAGTTATTTATAAGTTCTGAATAAAACAAGTAAACATCTTCGGTTTGGAATTCATCTAAGGAAATGATTTTCAATCGAAAATGTTTCTGAAAGTCAATATAAATTAAATCACAGTACAATATAAATAAATTTAGAATATTAAAAAATCAAAAATATAAAAAAAATTTCAACTTGTACTGCTTTGTTATTGAATGTTATACGTCAAAATGGCCTTACAGGTTTATTGATTAATCACAAATTATCTCTTAACAGCATCTTCGAATCACAATCATATAATCATACCTATACTAATGAATTATGATAAATAGTACCATTTATTTCTTATATTTTGGTTCTTAAATAAGGTTACATGATTAAATTGTTATTTATTAATGTTATAATCACACTAGGAGTTAAGCTTATGGTAACTCATTATGGAATAATATATCTCTTTATATTTATTTTAAGGTTTTTATCTAAATATTTCAAATTTGTACAGAAAAATGATAAAATTATTTTGTTAGAAATCAAATTTAAAATTAATATTAAAAATTGTCCCATGAAAAAAATAATTAATTTTTTAATTAAATTTCTTCAACTTACTATCATTTTTACTTAAAATATATAATTTTTAAAGTTTGTAACAAGTTTTATTTAAAAAAACCATTAACTAAGTATTTAAATTTACAACACAACTCTTAAAACTTCTTTTGGTAGTTTAAAATTTTTTTATTGAATTTTTAAAAAAAATTTACCACTAAATTAATTTTCATTACCCACTTGTTTACTTCCATTTCTATTTTTTATTTCTTTTCTTAAAATTTTTTTTTTTATTTTTTCCTAAATTAAATTTTAGTGAATACTTTTCCAAGATTTTTTTTTTAATTCAAATTCAACCACCTTACTTAGTATTCAATACTTATGGTTATTCAGTACTTAAGTTATTCTCTTCATTTTTTATTATAAAAATTAATTCCGTAAAATACATTTAAAGGTATAAATTGAAATTGAGGTTTCTTTTTATCTTAATTTATAATGTTAAGTAAGTATAATAAAAAAGTAAAATCAAAAATCAAAATAAAATCGAATTTTATTGAATTTGAAATTTAAAGATAATAATATTTATTTACAGTTGTTTCGATGAGAGTTGTCGGGTGGTGTTGAAAGAGTTTCTTAGCATGAAATATAAAGTAAAACAAAGAACAAGTGACTTCCAAAATATCGATATTTGATCGAACATTCTAATTAAGTAAAAGAAAATTCAAATCAAATTTAAATATATTTACCTAAATAAAAAACAATGTATTATTACAACGAAAAGAGTATTTTTTAATCAATAATGTTATTTTTTACACTAATACGTTAATTCCCTCTATATATCGCTTCCGGCTTCTCCATTGTGTTCTTTTTTGGAATAGGTTTTTTTTTACAGGACATATGTTGTGCTGTTTGTATAAATTTATTTATTTGTTTATCACAATTCACATTAACAGCACATTCATGGTATCCCAACACTTCTCTTACAACACTTCTCTTACAACACTTAAATACATTTTCAATTTTCACCTCCTTAATATTTTCTCGTAACTTGCCACAGTTCACTGTTTGTAATCTGTTTCGATCCAAAGATTTTCCATATTGCACTGAGACTCTAAATCATGTTTCAATTCCATACTGACTATACAATTTAAAATATTCTTATTTTTATGCCTCTACTTCGGTATGCAAGGTCAGCACGTATGTGAAACTCAGCACGTTGGTGATCATAGTTTACTAAATCTAAAAAAAAAAAGTGAATCTAAAAATTCTGTGAAAAAACAAGATAATCAAAACTCAATGATTATAGTTAATAGTTATTATCCAAGAACTTGAACTTGTAGTTATTTTATAATCACTGTTTTCGAAGTATGTTTTTTTTGTCAACAATTTTTTGTCCAAAAGCACAGATATTTGCAAATGAAACAAAAAATGGGTAAAGTATTGACAATGAATTGCTATATTAATTTATTGTTTTATATTCAATTTTTAACATTATGAACGAAAAATTAAAATCGATAATATTATGCTAATGTTTATCGTATTATATACATATATAACATAAACTAACTAACTCAGTCTAAAGGAATACCCAGAATTGGAATCATAAAAGAGGATTTACGGTTTTTATAATCAATTTCAATCAAATCAAAATGATTTTTTCAATAATAATAATAATAATAATAACGTTGAAGAAGAGAGAAACTAAAAGAATGAAATAGAATGATGAACAAATTTTATAAATTGCATTTCATTACTTAATGAAATTGTAAAAGTACACAAAAAAAAAAAACAAAAAATTAAAACAAGGAAAAATAAATTAGAGAACAAAGAAATAAATCTATATTTACCTTAGGAATTACTAACGGTATAAGTATAATTTCTTTTTATAATAATAACGGTTTTTCGAATATCGTCTTCATTTTAATACACACAATATGGTGGTAAATTTAGCCATTTTGTTTTTCATTTTACCGTTTTTATCGTTATTTCTTATTGTGCAAATAAAAAAAAATATGTAGATAACTGATAAGTACATATTGTACATTGAAATTAATTTAGTTAATTTTATTTATGTTCTTGAATGTATTTTCTATTGTATGATATATATATGAAGAGTGTTTCTTGGAAGATGATCAACATAAATGTTGGTTTACCATAAAATATTAAATGCCAATATTACAGTTATATTAAAAAATTTTTTTTTAAATATAACTAGTTTTTTTATTTAAAAACTTTAAAAGCATTTATCTGGAAATGAATTCGATTTGTTTTGAGTTGTATTGTCTAGACAACATATAAAAAAAACAACAAAATGTGGTGAGTTTTTTAATTGTCAATATTGTCAAATTGATTGATTTGAATTGAACACACCACACCAATAATGTTGTTATTTCTATTATTATCTTCATACATTTTTTGGATCATTGATTTGTAGTAGTAAATAAGAATTAAATATATTGCTTGAGAATTTATTAGAAATAAAAATATTAAAAATTTTTGAAAATATAAATTTTGTTGAAATAAAATTTACATACATACGTAGTTACAAACAAATCTAAAAACTTAGTCACATTGACAACCACAAAAATTATTAAACAATTTAATAAATCTTAAATGAAAAACATTGTCATATTGATGTAAATAAAGTTAGTCATATTGATTATTTACATTAAAAATCATCAATAAATTATATTCACCTCATATTGTTTTCTTCTAACAAAAGCAAAATTATTAGAAATTTTTCATATAAGTAATTCAATATTAGTCATATTCATAACAATTTAGTTTATTTAAATTTTAAATTTCTGATTAGAAATTAAATTTTTTATTTTTAATATTTTATTTAAAATGTATAGAAATAAAGAAAATCACCACAAAGTTATGCAAAATGAAAAAATTACAAAAATATATTATATAACTCATATTTTTACAATATACATTATATATATATATTACTATATATATATGTATGTATATGTATATAATATATGTATTTTTTTGTAAATTTGCAAATTATGAAAATTCAACAGATAGAATAAATCTGGAATAAGGAGAGCATAGATAAATTCAAATGAGATTTTAGTGATTACCAATTACATATTTTATTTTGTTTTTGTATTTTGTATTTCTCTATTAGTTTGTATTAGTTTTATAAAATATAAATAATTCTGTATTAGTTTTATAAAATATTGCAGCAAAAATGATTTTTACTCCAAAACTAAGTATTTAAACTCCAAAATTTTGTTCACTGTGACATTTTAATTTACAAAAAAAAATCATTTCAGTAGTCATAGAAGTACATCTGAAGCTTGCAAAAAGTATCAATCCACCGACATGTTCGTAAGAACTGTTCAAACTGCTAAATTAAAAACATTGTTTGGAAATAATTAATAAAATGGAAATTTAAATTAAATATCAGACATCAATCATATTTGAATTATATTAAAGGGCTCATTACAGTCCTTAAAGTACATTTTAATTTACTTTAAAAAAATAAATTGAGATTCGTATATATATATGATTCATATCTTCATTTCACCGATTTGTTTTCATTTTACAATTGAACGTTTCTATTTTTGTGTGTGTTTTTTAATTAGTTAACTTTCGTGGAAATTAAATGAAATCAACTTTAACCCTTAAACGCATATTGCATCATTTCATACAGATCTGCATCATGTTCTCGATAATTGCGTGGTAAAACTTTCAAAATTCATTCGGAAAATTTTTTTTTTGTTTTTTTTTGGAACATTCTTAATCAAATGCAACTTTTAAAATTTTACTTTTAACATTTTGATTTGTAGTGAAGTGTCAAAAAATCGCGCATCAGAAAGAACAATCTCGATTTTAATATAATTAAATTATTAACCAAAATTCGGAAAACAACCCAAAAAAATGTTGTTTTTGTCCACTTATCTTTCTATTGCGTTATATGTACGTTTTTTTTTTTGTAAATCGGAATGTAAACGAAGTTGTGAGATTAGCTTTTATGTATGATGCATATGCTACAGTATACATTAAGAATAAAAATTTAAACATTTAAGAGTTAAACTGATGACTAAATTTCTTATAATGAAAATTTTCACATGTGGGTTTTAAAAGTTGTTCCAATTTTTGGTCTCTGGATTATAAAAACAAAATCGAGAAATATAAATTTCGGGAAATCTTAGGATTTTGTTTTTATTAAGTGAAAATGTTATATATTTCATTAATTAGAAATAATATTAATTAAATGGCCGATTCTATATCATCTAATCCTTTCAAGTTTAATCTGAACTCTATGATATCTCAATTATAAATGGTGGATGTTGGTTTTTCGATGCTTCAATGTTCGTCAAGTTTGTTGGCATGACTCAACGTAATTCGGCAAAAAAAAAAAATTGCCTTCAAATCCAACATCTTCCTTTTTGAGGTATATACTGTTGTGTCCTAAATCATAATTATAAATCATTAACATATTATTCAGCAATTATGCTTATTTAACATAAGAGGTGGAAATATATCTTATTTGGAGATTTTTTTTTTGTTGAAAAATTAAGAACAACTTCCTACCGCTCTAACACATATTGAGTATAGTTTTTAAGCGATCCATTACGTAAGTATGTTTTTGCAAGTTAACATTTGACACCTTGAAACTAAGTACCTATTTATTGACACCTAGCTATATTTGATTTACAGTGCTGCCAATATAGAAAATTCAAATTGGATCATCCATTATAACGGAAATATGGTAACAATTATTTTAATACACCCCTAACAACTGATGTGCATTGATTAGTTTTTCTTTCTTTTAAAAAAAAATTATGTATACTTTAGTTATAGCTGGAAAATAATTTATAATATAGAAAATCTCTAAAAAAAATTAAAATAAATTTTTTTGTTAAATTTTTCAATAGTTTTAGGCGTTTTATTGTAATTTCCATTAATTCGCGAAATGAAAAAAAATATTCAAAAATGGAAATTTCATTAGTTAAAGGAAAAAAAATAAAAATATATTTTTTCGTGACTTCTTTTTTTCATCTATCAAATACAATCTAAAAGAGGTCTCTAATTTTCCATATTGTTAGAATCTTTAAGGAAAACTTTGAAATTTATCAGTAATTCTTTTTTCACAATTTCATCTCCCAAATGCATATAGATTAATGTTTAATACTTCAAAAGTAAAAAAAAAAAATTCTCATTATAAACCAATAAACAGTATCTACTGGGGATACTAACAATTGTTTTTTTTTTTTTTTGTGTTTTTGTATAAAACTTGGATTATAATTCACGTCGTGATGAGATCCAAAATTGGTGATATAACTCTGACGAGATAATGAGCCTCTGATGATAATTTATGCAAAAAAATAAAAGAAAAGGAAATAGAGTAATCACAAAAAGAGACAAAAAAAAAAATTGTTTTTGATTTTCATCCTCCAAATGTGGTCAAATCGTGACTTAATATAACAAAAGCAAACCCAACCTAAGCCTCAATTCATTTTAATTTGATTCTCATTTTCTTGTATGCATAGTTAGTAAAAATTTTTTTAATTTAAAATTTACTTAAATAAATATTTATTTTCATCTTGCCTTAACTACTTACTAAAAAAAAACAAAACTCTTCAAATCCATTAGAAACAGAATTAAGATTTATATTCCTTTTTCAAACCAACCATCATTGAATCTATTTTAATCGGAACTCTTTAAAAAACAAAAAAAAAAATTTTGACCTAAAATGAGAATTTTATTTTTATAAGAAAATTATAGAAACAGTCCTAAAAAACTCTTAATAAATGTTAATATAATTTTTTTTCGGGAAATTTGAGTTTTTATAAAAGATTTTCTAAAAATAATGAGAGATAAAAAGAGAGCAAAGATAAGTGATATAATAGTAATAAAGCTATTTGGAAAGGAAATTTGTAACTGAGTATTAAAAAAATAAAAACAAATTATAAAAAATTCTAAAGCATTGGTTATTTATGGAGAATAACGAATTCCTTCATCAGAGCGATAATTTATTCAATAAAAATTGAAATTAAATTTTACTTTTCAAATAAAATTCTGTGTGAAAGGACATTTTTTATATACTTAATAATTAAAGTTTTACAATCATCATCATCATCATCATCATCATCATCATCATCATCATCATCATCATCATCATCATCATCATCATCATCATCATCATCATCATCATCATCATCATCATCATCATCATCATCATGTTATCTCATCTGTGGGGAATAGAATGGAAAATCATAAATGAATTTTATACGTTTAGGGAAATTTTTTTATTTTTTTTCTTAATTTTAGTTTAAAGTGTACTTAAATTGTCACATTGACTGGATGAGTAGTAGAATTATATAAATCGTAATTTAAATATTTGTTTTTACATATTATTAAAGAATTGCAACAATGTTATGCAACATTCAATATTTGGAAAATTTATTTTTTAATTAAAAAATTAGGTATGTAATTAATACGAATATTATCGATCATATGTTGTCTATTGACTAATAGTAGGTAAATACATCAGGTATTCTGCGAACACAATTAGAACAACTTTAATTTCAATATTTTGAATTCAAGTGGCAAGTTGTTATTTGCAATGAATTACGATAGTGATTTGTGGTATAGTAGTTGATAAAATATTTATTGATAAAAATAATTGTGATAGTAATTGATAAGATAGTAATATATAATATTGCTGTTGTAATTGGGTTTACTTATAGTGTGTTATCTGTGATATGAAAAAAAAAACTAGTTAGGTAAAGTAATTTTTTGAAAGGATTATTAAAAAAATATTTCTAACCGTGTAGGTTATAAAAAAAAATTATTTATTCTGAAACAGTTCTGTATTGTAAAATTTTCAGTACAATATAGTTTTCTCAATAAATGAGCTGGATATAATTCTTATTAAGTGTAGAATGTTGTAAATAAATATTTCGGTTCTTGTGTTCTTGATTATCAGTGGTGAATATTACCAATTAAATGTTGCGTATATATATTCCAATTATTTTTTTTGTGTTTTTTTAGTCAAATGTGTTTTTGTGTCAATCACTTCAGGCATCTTTTAATATACGGAAGTTTACTACATTTCTTTGCTAAGTATATCAGCATACAGTGAGTTTAGTACTTAAATAAAATTTACAATTTTATTATCCCTTATTCTAAAGAATAATGTGTATATATATAACTATTTAGAAGTGTTATTTAAATTAAATTAAATTTATTTGACGATATTCGGTAATTTGAATAAACTATTTTGGTAGTTGTTCTGAAACTCTGAATACTGAATACTGAAAAATATAATACTGAATAAAAATTAATGCTGAATACTCTGAATACTGAAAAATATTTAGTTGTAATTTAATTGTATATCGCAAGATGGAATAGTATATTTGGTTTTTTTTTGGTTCAAATTAATCAAATAATCACACCCTGTATCAAGATCAACTCCTTATGGTATTTCTTAGATAAATGTATACCTACTATACTATACTATATGTACTTATATTTCCATGTGTTTCCATTTATACTCTGGTAGTTAGGTGTTCTTTTTGTTATAATATTCAATAAATATAATTTTATTGGTAAATCCTAAGTGAATTTTCTCAATTCAATCTAACTATAATTTATTTATTAAAGTCCATTTATATAATATGGATAGTACTTTATCCAAATATTAATGTAAAAAATAATAACTGATAATACAGAACCAATAAAAAAGGATTCAATTATATTCCCCCAGTTTTCATAACTCTTTTTTTCTCTTTTTCCAACAACATTCAATTTTTACAATACATACTTTGAAATGTAATAAATTCCAGCTGCCAATTCCAAACCATTTTTTTGTGGTATTTTTTTTTCTTTTTTTTTTTTTTGGATACCATTAAACAAATCAAAGTTTCAAATGTAAAATACAACAAAAACAATTACTTTAACCATCATATTATTTTCTTATATTTCTTCCTCCTTATGGTACCTACACCCAGAAAAGGATAGTTTAAATTACATAAAATAAAAATACGACATTACAATGTTTGGTATTTGTAACCACCAAAGACCACATCAATTTTTCTCTAAATTGAAAACCATTTTTTCCTATTTTTTTTTTTTATTTTGTTCTAACATAAACACACCCACACACACATTCAATCGAAAACAAAAGTATATGAAAAAAAAAAATGTTATCCTTGCAATTCAAAAAAAAAAAAAACTTTCTAATGTGATGCTTGTAAGTAACAAAGAATGAAAGGAATAAGTTAAGGATCATAGAATTTGAACAATATTTCTTCCATCCCCATCCTCAAGTATAAAGAATTACTAATCAATAAGATCCCAATTTTTATTGTATTTGTGGGTTTCCATTCAAATAGAAATAACAATCAGAACAAGAAGAAAAACAATAATTGGGGAAACATTTTTTCTCGATGGGTTTTGTTGTGTTCTTTGACCAGACATCGGGGTTCAAAGAAATTTTTAAATTTGTTTTCTCTTTGGCTTTTGTTTTAAATTTAATGGTTGAAGAGACATTTTTCGAATTTATTTAAGGAAAATTGGATAAAAACAATCTTATAAGAATGATTTTTAAATTATTTGTGGTGATAGGTGGAATGAGATAACAGAAAAAAAAAGTAATTTGAAAAATTATGTTATGTCCTAGTTTTGCAATTTTTCCATATATCTTATATGCCTTTTTTTGTGTGACGTATTTAAACAATTTTTTTTTGTTGTTTGGTTTTTTTTTTTTTTTTGTTATATAGTTTTAGGAATTTATTTTTAATAAATAGTGGAACACGTATTAATCCAGCTGGTGTTTTTTAAATGTCCATTACAATTTTTTTAATTTCAATTGGAAAATTTTATTATCAAAAATCAAAGAAATAACCATTGACATAATTGTGGATGTAATTCAATGTAAAGTTACACCATTGGACCCAATTCATATAGCATTTTGCATTAGGTTAGGCAATTTGTGATGTTAAACCTTTATTGTCTGTACAACGTTTTGATAGTCTGCCTGGTTGATATTTTTCAACCTATTTTTGTTATACTTTAATCATCCATGCATATGAAAAAAAATTTAAAATTAAAATTAAAATGGCAAATATTTAAGAAAAGCCATATATTATGTACATGTTGTTCGTTGACAACTAATCCTTTTGAGTATGACAAAGTGAAAATTGAAAAAATGTACATGTTGTTCGTTGACAACTAATCCTTTTGGGTATTTTGTGTGAAGTTAAATTTGGCGAAGTGGAAATTGGAAAAATTGAATTAAATTTATTTTATTATTATAATAAGGCGTTTCATTAAATTTTAAAATGTTAAATAATTATAGTTGTGTAACAAAAGAAGCACAAGTAGTTATAGTGCATCGAAAGACTTGTATACTTACAATATAAATTTAAAAATAATAAATTTTTTTGTGCTTTTTATTATCAAATTTTTTTTCTTGTTATCAATTTTAATCACTTATGAATTTTTAACATCTTCAAATAAGTTGTAAGACAAAACTAGAAGTTGTCTAGGTAGTTCAACTCTACATTATACTTATTGATGAGTTTCAGTAGTGTTGAAGGGGCGGAACATTTTTTCGTTGTCTATTTTTTAAGTTTTTATTTTATTAATGATATCTGACATTTAAACTGTCATTTTGACAACTGTCACAACTAAAAAGTTATTGTTAAAATATTTGATTTGTCGATTTTCCTTCTGTTGCATTTAGGGTCTAGGTTTGTTCTTACAAGTTCAGTGATACTCTAATTTCCATTATTTTAATTTCTTTCCAACAAATTTTATTAAGGGTTCAAAATTTATAAATTTTGTTACCCGATTTAACAACACTGGATTAGCGTAGTTCACAACTAGAAGCTCAATAATAATTGACATATTAAAAAACAGATTTGTTTGCTTGATCTCCAAATATCCTACATTTTCACTTCTCATTTGTTAAATATTTTTATTACAAATCGGAGCTCACCCATTTTTTTTATATATATATATATATATATTTATATATATATTTTTGTATTACTTACAACGAATTTTTTTTTAATTGTTTTTTTAATTTTATGTAATTTTGTTTCAAACATTTCGGTCGAAACAAAATGTTGTCGAAACAAAATTTGGATGACATTACGTAATTTGAAACGTTAATTTATTTTGAAACGCTCGAAAAAACAGTGAAACACTTTACATAATTCCATTTTGGATTTGTTTCGTTAAAATTTCAACAATTACTGCTAGAAAATAATATTAAAAAAAAAAATGGAACTAAAAGAAATTGCAACTAGATACAAGTAAATGAAGCTAATTATAATACCAAAATTTTTTTTTTTTTATTCTGAAAATTTTTTTTCTTGAAAGAAAATCGTTATAAATTTACTTAATTTTTCATTTTATTGGAATTTTTATTTCTGTGAGTTTCTAAAATAAATATTCCAATAAAAATCATGTATTAATTTATTATTTTTTTTTTTAATTTACCTAAAAGCGTCAACTATTTTTCAATCGCCAAAATTTGGTCGTATCAAATGTAAAAAAGTAGCGTTTCAACCTTACGCAATACCAAAATATGCCGTACCAATTTTGAAAAGATTGAAACAAAATAAAAATGGTCGAAACAAAATTATGCAATGCCACTTTTTGAAAATAGTCGAAACAAAACGACGTTTCAAATTACACAATGCCACCCCTGTTACCTACCTATTATATAAAAAAAATTTTCTACATATAGTTAATTGTTGTAAAACTATTGTTGCAACATATTCTTGCTATCACAAAAAATCTGACTAATTAATTATTAAAAAAAAAAAAATTTCTACTAAATTTCATTTAACTACATATAAATATACTGTAGATATCAACAACCTGAATGTCCAACTTTTTGTTTATGTTCAACATTTTCATTTTGGTGAATATTTTTTAATATGAAAATAGTTTTCATTAAGGAAAATATATTTCCTAAATTTTTTATTTGGAAAATGTTTTCTACAAAATTTATTTATTTTTAAGAAACTAAAATAAAAACTAAATAAATTAGGAAAATATGATTTCATATTTTTTAAAATTAAAACAAAAAAAGAAATCTATAATATAAAAATATGAAAAAAAATTAGAATTCGATATGGTTATGATGATGATAATTTTCTCAAATAGTTACACATGACTAATCTTCTGGAAAAATTTTAAATCAATAATTTTTTTGTTTTTTTTTTTTGTTTATTACCCTTTTTTATACATAGTTCCAATAATTCAAGATTAGATTTTAAAAAGCATTGTATTACAAATTGGGTAATAATTGATGAAGTTTATTTAAACAAATTTATTAAATTTTGATGACGACATCTATCAGTTTAATAAAATTTAGATATTTAATGGAGTTAATATTTTTGTTGAAAAAAAAAAAAAAATTTGGACACTAATGGAAGTTAAAGAGGGAGTTATTTTAAACTATCCAGATCTCCAGATTCATTGAAAGATCAGAGATAAGAATATTGAACAGAAATATGTAAAATGGGATGTTATATTCGTAATAGACTTAATGAGTGGCTGCGATTTTGAGATTTTGTAAATAACCATAAATTTAAAATTTAATTTAATCTAAATCAAGTAACTGTCGTATATTTAATTACAGTACATTAGATTGATTTTTACATTTTATTGATTGAAAAGTAGCTGACTACACAACATTGAATACAATGGAGTTGTGAATGTAGTACGAAATAACTAGAAGATTTGATTTTTGTTCGCATTGACTCAATTGAAATTAGCATTGAGAATATTGAGATCAATGTTTGGGAATGTTTAGTTTTGGTTGTACCTATGTAATTATATGGATACTTGTTATAGTTTAAATCGATTCACATATAAACGAAATTAAAAATATTAACCGGAGACGAATTTATGTTCGAATTGATTGATATGAGTAAAATATAACATATATATACATAAACCTGAGAACATTATTTTTTATTTAGTTCAGGTACGACGAATTTTGTAAAATTTAAAAAAATTCTTACATTGTTTTGGAAGATTTTTTTTAGTGCTTTCTGCAAAAAATTAGCAAATAAGTATATATATAAGGGAGAGTAAAATAAGTATAAGGAACCCCTCATTTTCAAATTTTAAAAAAAAAAACCTTTTTTAATTGTAAATATTTCACAGAAATTTTTGTTTTCGTTTTCAAACGTCAAAAGTTTATTGTAATTATTTTCTAAGCTAAATTTTTCGACTTTTAAATTTTTTTTTTGAAAAATTGTCTTAGCACTTTATAATGAAAATTTTTATTACCTTAACTCAATTCTTTTTATTTGATTTTTTTTTTTGACCAAAATTGTGTTAATATACAAGTTGACTCAATATTTAAGTTAATTTAAGTTGAGCAATTAGTTAATCATAAACATACAACCCTGGTTACTGATTAAGAAAAACTAAATATGAAAATTGAAGGTCATTTATAAAAAATTTGATTTGAATTGGAAATATATTTTCGGTCGATTTTTCACTAAAATAATTTATGATATTTCCATTTGCAAGGCAATTCATCAATATTTTAATTACTGAATTCTGCATTTGTTTGTGTTATAAAAAGTTTGTAAATTAAAAAATATGTTTTATACATTTTTTTTTAACTTAAGATTTAAGAAAAAAAATATGTTTTTTGATTTTTATTTCGTAATCATTTTAATAAAATTTCACAATAAAAAAAATCAAACAAGCAACACTTTCAGCTCCAATGAACTACACAATTTCAAAAAAAAAATCAAAAAATATCCATAAAAATAATTTTCAAAATGTTTTACAATCAACACAAAAATATCGAATCTTTAAATACAAAATTCAAAATTCATTGTTGGTGGTTTATTGTTATTTTTCACCATCTGTTTTATTTTTTTTTATTTTAATGTGTAGAATTTTTTTCATACCTTTCATTTATTCTTCTATTTTACTCTTCTATTTCCAAATACCACACCATATAGATTTCATGCCTAATTAACCTATTTTGGAGATTTTTATTTATTTTTATATTTATATTTGTGTTTTTTTTTTTTTTTTTTTTTAGATAAAAATAAAAGTTTTTTATTTTAAATTTTTGAGGAGAGCCCTTTTAAACAAAATCAACCTTTACAAAAACAACTGTATATATATATTCAAATAACTAATAACAATAATAGTATTATGCAATAAACAGAAATTAGAGATGTTTGTTTAAATGTAAGAATCAAATCTTGAATATTTTGCAATCGCACATTTGAAATTTTCAAAATAAATCATAATAAAAAAAACAAAAAAAAAATTACCAGACGGCTAACCTATAAGATACATCTTGTATCTTGTTAAAACGAAAAATAATAATAACAAAATTCAATTTTAAATTTTGAAATACACGATTTTTTTTTGTATTCAATTATATTCAAAAATTCACAGAGTATTGCAAAACTATTAATATAGAAATTTATTTTTGAAAATTATTATTGGGTCAAATTAAAATTGAATTACTTAAGTCAGTCGTTGATAGTTTGAAAGTACTGTCATATTTTGAAGAGAAAAATATCTTAATAGAGGTTAAGGCTTGTATTGTATGAAGGACAATTATTTTAGTGCGATTACATATGTTTAATTTTTCTATCTTGACGCTCAGTTTTTATGATTGCAATTTTTAAGATGACGTACAATATATCAACAAAAGTTCAAACATCGCTAATTAAAATTCATTTTTTTCTGGAAATCACCAAATCTCACTTTTACAAGCACGTAATCACGTTGAAATAGTTACAATACCGGACCAGTCCATGTCTATCACGTTTCTTCTAACCGAAATGTACTTATAACTTCTACAAATTTTTTGAAACGATAAATATAGTAATATGTGAAAGAAGCTACTCATAAAAGTATATTTTCAAGTTCTTCATCGTCTTCCAACGTAACATGCACGCTCGCAGATTCCATTCAAACCATATGGTATCGAATAGGGCTGGTGCATTGCAATTTTGTGTCGATGTCTCGAAATTGTATTGATTAAATACTTATGGGTCTTACAAAACAAATACCTACTTGCTAAACTATAACTGAAAAATTAAATTTAATTAAGTTTCTGCTAAAGATCAAATTTCATCGCCAATGTGAAATCTTCATTAGAACTAACAACATACCTTCAGTAAAAAAAAATTATTTTTGTAACACCATGTATTTACTGCCAATTCATTCAATAATATTTTATTGATTTGAATTCAACAATTCGAAATCGAATATTCAGATCAATTTTATTTATTTAATTTCTGAAAGTAAATATAAATATATTTTTTTTTTTTTTGAATTTTACGAAATTCGATTACACTCCTTTATAATGTAATGTTCTGCTTCCCGTACAGCTTTAAAACAACAGTCCTACAATAACAAGAACACCATTCCAATAACAGCTCATTTATAATAAAAATTCTAATAATGAAATTGAGTTTTTCATGTTTATTTAATTTTATACAAATTGTTTGCAATTGAATCAATTTGCTTTTGGTTTATATTTTGTGTTTCATTATTGTAATTATGTTTTAATATAATTTACATTTTAGTTAAATTTAAATTTTTTTATAAAACTTAGCAACTTAGAGTTAGCAATTAGAGATTATAGGATATAAAAATAATAATTTTTCGCAATGAAAAATATTTGGTAACATTTTTTTATCTCCATATTTGTTCATCCATCTTATAACAGAATATATAATAAAATAAATCAATGAACCTATAACAGAAATATTAAAGAGAATTTTGTTTTTATGATTATACCTAATTTTTTTCACATGGTCGATTTTTTTCATTCAAAATTGCCAACAAAAATTAAAACCTATTCGAAATTGTATTGAAAATTGAATATGCGCTACAAACTCAAAATTGTAAAACTGCATTTATGACCATAATACTTTGTACAACGCATTTGGTTTCGATTAAAGAGCATGATACTTTGCATTTACTGTAAAATAATATACGTACTCTGCATTTTGAATCATAGTATATTTTAAATCAAATTAAGGCTCCTAAAGAATTGTAGATTTAAGATGTAAGGGTGCCAACATCATCCTATTCAAATGAATCTCATTATAATATAGGCAATGGAATAATAATAAATTTGTTTGAACACAGTTTGTTTGTTCAAAAACATTTCGATAGTTCAATTTGTGATCGGTTTTGATGTGTTTAAACATTTTTTCCTTAATTTTTTTTTTATAATCTTTTCAAACTATAACTACAATATTTACATAAATGGGGAATTTTACTGATTTCATACTTGTCTTTTCAATTTATCTTTTTCAAATCGATCAGTTCTGCCAAATTGGACGCTTGTTTTTCAAGGTATTTTGCCATTGTAAGTCTTAATTTCTTCTTTAATTGTAAATAACGAGTTTAAAACTAAATTAACTATAAATTACATAATATTTTTCCAATTTTAATTGGACATTGAATTGTACTCTAGACAATTTTTAGTGACAAGAATGTTACCGTAATATCTATTTTTATTTTTATAAGCTCTTAAAAAGCTCTTAGAAGAAATAATGATTTAAATATTACTCATGTTGTTCTAAATCTGTAATTCAAGTCTCCACTTTCCAATTACTTATGTTTTTTTTTCATAAATTTTGTCATTTTGAACTTAAATACCGAAACAAAAAAAAAATCAATATTTTAATTTCTATACAAATCAATTTTGAATTTTTATCATCAATTTAAAATAAATAAATATATATTATATATATATATATATATAAATATATAGCAATAAATATAGAAAAAAAGAGTTCAAATACTATTCAGTTTTTTTTTCGTAGCCTTCATTAGGGTCATCATCGTCATCTCACAATAAATAAAAAATATAAAGTAGTCTTCAAATTTAAACTAAATTAGACAATAAGTCACAAGAACAAAAAAAGTGAAACAAAGTTGATCCAATCTATTCTAGGAGTAAGTATATAAAATAAAATTGTATATTAAGTATATATATATAGCTTTATATACTTAATATACAATTTATGATAATTGTATATTAAAACATTGAGAATTTGAAAGAAAAGTATTTTACATTAAGTATTACGCTATACCTGCATTGTCTTTATGTCATTTGACTATACTAATTGCAAGATCTCGGGCTCGAATCCTGCTCAGGGTATGAATATAAAATTGAATTTTTCTTTAATTGTAATGAAATTATACAAAAAAATGTTCAGAATTCAATTTGATAGCTACTACTGTTGTCTATCGTTCCTGATAGATAACAGTAGTAGTTTTCCAAATTTATTTAGTTGATATATCGGAAAATTGATAACTAAATAATCGTAAAACATATTTATTGTAATATATCAATTTATGTAATAAATTGCAGTATCGTACTTAATATAATAAAAAGTTGTTCTACGCAAGTCTCTGATTACTTAGTGTGGTTATAATTAAATATAAAATAAATTTTAAAACTCTTTGTCTTACTATTCAGAATGCATAACAGTTTCCAAATAATACTACTTATTGTCTTATTAGAAATTATTGTAATGTCAATACTAACAGGCAAGTCTGAATATGAAATCTGGTCAAAATTATGCTAAAGGTCTGGTAATAAATATAAATATAAGATTTGCGTTTGATAATGATTAAATAAAATTTAGTTATACTACTTAAATCAATTTTTATTAAATTATATTAGAACAAAAAAAAAAGATTATAAAATTTATAGATTATGTTGTTGTTCAACAGAAATATGAAGGGGAAGGGGATGAAATGTCAAGCTTTAGATAGAAATTTGTCTTATAATTAATATTGTAATTCGTCATTTTTCAAAAATTTTTTCGATCAAAATACATTTAGAAATTATTAAAAATCATATTTTTCAATACTAAATAGTGAATTATATGAAATTTATTAATATCGTATATTATTGTTTATTATACTTATCAATAATACCTGATACCTTTGGTATCATCATAACTGAAAATCAAAGTTATGATACCCACTCCATTTTTATTATGTCTAAAAAATATTTCCAAAAAAGTAAATATCAATGAAAACCTCCCCCTTTTTTTGTTTTCTATTCTCAAATATTCCCGATTAAATACTCTATTAGAATTTTCGAAAGTCTCTTGACATTATAAAAAAAAAAAAATAAATAAATAAAATACTCGTAAATAAAAAAAAACAAATTCAATTGGGCAAATTTAAATGAAATCGATTTACATAAATTTGTCAAAATAAGTGAGTATCTGAATAGCTTAGTTCTGTCTCTATAATACTTTTTGTTTTTTTTTTTTGCTTTTGTTTCTTTTTTCTTTCAATTATCAATATTGAGTTCCTAAATTTACTCAATTGATTCTAGTAGAAACTAAAATAAAATATTATTAAAATTGAATTTAACAGATTAAAAAAAAAGTTTCTAATTTGATTTAGAAAAGCCAATTTATACGATCAGGTTGTTTTCATTGATTATGAACATAAACTGGTGTAAGTCGAGTTATCAAAATATTTGTATAATGTCCTTATGGGAGAAATAACGTTTTATAATTGGGAAAATTTTGATTAATTGTTTTAAGGATGAAGATTCTGTATAAAGTTACACGCGATAACTGAATTTTACTTGCCATGGTTTTATTTTTGTTTCGTACTGATATACTAAAGCAAAATAGTGTCATACACTATCCGTCTAAATGTTGATAGAAAATTTATCTAAGGAAATCAGAGCAAAGGAATCAAGAAAAATAAAATGACGTGCACATAACTCTTACAATATTAGTATTTACTATTAACAGAGTTGGGTATGTAATGCAAATTTCGACTTTAGTTCATTATTTCTAAAGTAAAATTCCAATTTTAGTATTGATTATTTTTGTATATTTAAAAAATTTTCTCATATTAATACTGAACAAAATTTTTAATTTATTTTGTCACAGACTAACTTATGATATATGAACCTAATACATTATTTCTAATGAAAACAAACGAATATTTTCATTCTAAGAATACAATCTGAGACTGGATCTCATTACTTATATATATGTACATAAAAACAAACAGATATATAACCACATTATTTACTCTCTTATTTTTCTATTTTCGACCTATTTAGGACATGCTGACATTATGAAGGTCGAATGATACCTAATTGAAATGAAAAATGAATTTTTAGATAAAAATTTATACCATTTTTAATATTTAATTGTATTTTCCTATTCTACCACTAATTCGACTAGTTATCGCATTTAAAGTTTCTTGAATACGTCATCAATAAATACTTATTATACGTTCTCAATAAATACTATTCTGCCAAATTTGTCACGGTAGCTCATGTTGGACCATATTGTTTCTCACCGAATAGAGTTTCTGAGATTTTAAACTCAGATTATCTATAATTTGCACCACATTTCGCATGCTTTCGATTTTTCCTTTGAAAATTAATTAGAATAATTTGTACGTTAGATACGTTTAGAAAACTGATGATGGTGTAACAACTAAAATTACTAAAGATATTAATGAAAATTAGTGCAATATACTGAATATTTTTAATTTTATTATTTAAAAATGTTTTAACAAATAAAGTTTGCAGAATATCATATTATATTATGATTATATTTACATAAAATAATCTTGGTACACCGTTAACACCATTCCATTTCAATTTTGTTTGACTATTTTATTGTTTGACTGATCAATTTTAGTATATTAAATAACATAATTGAAGTTATGTCACACGATTGTAGATTATATTTAATTTAATTGAATATGATTCAATTCGCAATCAGGTCTATAATTAATAAATTGTATGCATATATAAATTAGAATTCCATTTGAATGACACAAATTTTCTCATAATAAATAATATTAATTAGCTACAAAAATATCTAGCAATAATGTTGTATCAACATACATACATTACATTCATATTCTTATCGAATTAGAATTATATAGTACAGCACAAAAAAACGACGTTTGTATTTTTAATATTTGATCAGTGTAAATAATAATCAAGAAAAAATTCTTTTTTTTTTTATTCAAATAACTAAACAATTTAAATAAATAGAAAAAAAAACAAAATGGTGACAAAAATTAACAAAAAAAAAAAACAACGATAAGAAAATACTATCATTACTATTTTGTTTGGTAACATATTCTGCTGTTAAGCTAGTTTTTTTTTCTTTATATGTTTAATTGTTATGCCAGCAAATATTTACTATTTTTTTTATTTCTGTAGTTTTTGATTATGAAATCATGTTGCTGGTTACTGTTGATTACCTCAAATAAAAACATAAAACAGAAAACAAAAAAATAAAAAACAACAATAAAAACTTGTAACAAAGGAACAATTAATATGCAAATTAAATTTTGATTTAATTTTTTTTTTTGTATTTATTATTTTGTATGGTGTTAAGGTACATACCCTATCATCAGAACAATGGAATTAATGATGTATAATAGGGGGAGAGAGGAGTTTTCTATCATATTTCTGAGGGTATAATAATATTACAATTAAAACAACTAACCAACAAATGTAAATAATGTACAAAAAAAAAAAAAAAAAAATTTGTGTCATTGTTTTAAAAATGGGAACAAAATAATAAATAACAACTTTTGTTTTTGTTATTACTTTGTTAATTTAGTTTTTATTGAATTTTCATTTATTTGTAAAGGTACCTATTTGGAGTACTGACCAGATGATGATAGTTTGCATAAATTGAAAAAAAAAAATTGAAATTTATTGAAAGTGATAGTTATAATTATAATAAATTTGAAGGGAGGCCATCAGTTAATAAATTCTGGTCATCATAAAAGAGTAGACTTCTATAAAATTTCAATAGTAATCCTATTGTATAAATAAGTTGGTTACTTCTTGTTCTCGTATGGATTCACTAATTTTTTTTTATTAAAATTTTCAGAAATAGGACGGCCTAAGGAAATCTAAAATTTGTAAAAAAAATATATGAAGAAATTATAAAGAAATAGTAATTGGCAAAACCATGTGCTTTGCAGGGCAGACAATTTAAAAATATTTTAGCTCAGTTTTTTTTTCTTATTTAACTACTTTTTAATATGTTTATCATAAGACTGTCTGATATATTTCTGCGCTGCTTAGTATACTGTGTTAAAGCGTAGGTTTACATTGTAGGTTACATTGCAATTGAGTTGTTCAAATAAACGTTCGCAAGTCTTTTATGTTTTTCATTTCATTTCATTAACTTATTGATTAACATTAAAATATATACTTGAGATTGTGTAGTTTTTAACTTTAAGTTTAATTTTAATTTGTAACAAAAATGTATTTGAATTTATACCAAATAAAAGGGACCTATTTATTTATATGAGATTCGGCCGGGCCCGCAACAAAGAGTACAATTTATTCGGAGAATTTCTTAAAATTTATGCCATACTTATTACCGTATATAATCTAGGAAATTCTTTTATTTTAAATAGGTGGATCTAGTTGGATTCTTCTGGTTGTTGGTTGCTGAACTGTCAACACCTGTCAAAACACACACAAAAAATATCAGCACATATTAAAATCATAATATTTTACATTGATCTATCTATATATATATATATATATATATATATATATATATATATATATATATATATATATATATAATATATATACTGATTTTGTTTTAATAGCAATAACAATAAAAAAACAGTTCATTATGAATGAGAATTGAGAGAATAAATCAATTTTTTTTAATGTATTATGGAAGTGGATGTTCTGGAAGTAAGATGTAACGAGAAAATAATATTGAGAGATGATACATATTTACTTTACTTTGTTGTTGGTATTTTTAGTTGTAATGTGCATACTTCTTTCAACTGCACCCAAACTTTACTAGATTAGAAAGGGTATTATAGTAGTATGCATATATTATATTTCGAACACCACTTTATGAAAATTTTTTATCATAGTATTATCAGAAAACAAGACTTAAAAGTTATGTTACTTTTCTTTTGCCATATATATTTGTAGTGAGTTTTGTAAATAGTTTTCGAAATAGCTCTTAAATAGATTCACTCTATCCTTAACCTAATAGTTAAATGTAAGTATTTTGTAATTTTTTCTCCAGAATGGATTATCATAACAGAATGTACATAATAACCTTGATTTACTTTATAATATTTAATTTCAATTTCCAAACATATCAAAGTAGAGGTACCATATTATTATATAACGTTTTTAATTTGTATAAATTTCAAATTCATAACCTAAAAACAAAATATATTATGCTGAAATTTACAAAATTTTACTTGTTAAATGGCTAAATAATTACTTACCTAACAATTTTTTTTTTTTTTAGATCAATTTATGCAATATTTGAACTTTTAACTTTTTAAATATCTTCAGTAATAAATCATTTCAAAGATGAAATAATTTATTTCAGTAAAAGAATACGAAACAAAAAAAAAAAAACAAAATGAGGAAAAAAAATTGATTTAAATCTTTCAGCTTCTTTACATAATTTTCGTTTGCATCTACCACTTCATTATTACTACTTACTCCATCAAACCACAACAATCTAAGTCATAAATCTTTAATTGTTAAAAAGAAAATTAAGCAAAATATATAAAAAAAAAAAAAAAAATGCAATCACGGTTTTTGGAAATCTCTCTTTAATATGCCATTATACACCATTCATCAACGATTTTCCAAAAAGTGTAATATTTAAAGGTACAGTAAAGGTAATTTAAAAAGCGCTTAATTGTTAAAAAATTTTTTTTTGTAATTATAAAATGTTTGTAATTAAAAACCGTTATTAATTTATGTATTTTGGTCGATTTCTTTTTAACTCACAGATGTATTAATAACATCGATAAATAAGTTATAAAATCAATCAACGCAAAAATCAGGAGTTGTATAGGTAGTCTAACACTATAAATATCTACTGATGAGTTCTAGTGATGTTTTGTGATCAACGAAACAACTTCTAAAACTTGTTGTTAATTTGTTAAGTTTAAATTTGTACTAGTCAACACTTTATAGATACTTATTTACATTTTATACTAGCTCAGATGGCATTATAATTTTGAACCAATGTTGTTCTAAACTCAACATCTTTCTCCTTCATTTGTTTCTCACATCAATTAATTTTAATTTTAATTTTGAAAGTTGTTTAATCGTGAATGAGTGTTTTTATCAGGAGTTTTAAGCACGAACTGTACTACTGGAATTACAAATATTTATTTCACAAATAAGTTAATTGTATTTTTTTCCCCTATTAATAAAAAAGAGTAAAAATACTTTATATAATAGTAAAAAGAATAAAATATACGCAATTTATGGAAAGCCCTTTTTATTGGCAACATTACTGTTTTTCAACATTTAATTAGTTGATATTCCAAAAAATTAAAGAAAAAATAAATACTCGAAATATATTTCAAAGTTTTTGTAGTAAATATTATAGTATGTAAGTATTGTGATTAATGTACAAAAAGCTTATTTTATCTAAATTGCTAAAAATAGCATAAAAAAAGTTGAAATTATTTGGTTTCATAAGGGTGACACCAAGGCTTCCCGTCCCTGTCACAATACTATAGACAGTATTTTAAGTATATAGGTATTCTCAGATTTTAAACTGAACCACATATTCCATGATTAATCTCATATACATATATAAATTAAATGTTATTGTTATTGGCCATATACATAAGTCAATCTTCTTAATGCTCTCCATTTGTCGAAATCTAAAAATATATTCAATCACAAGAAGAAGATTTAATCGAATTTCCATCAATGTAAATTATTACGAATTATTGGTAATACATATATATTAAAAATTACACGTCTAACAGTTCTTATTATAATTTGTGATTTAATATTATTAATGTTTCATCATCGTCATCATAATCAATATCATCATTATCGCAATCATAATATTATTATTCATGTTAAAGTAATTTGATTAAAAATTTTTAATACAATTTTTTTTTTTGTTTGTTTGTTATTTTGAAAATTATCTATTAGATTTGGTTTACCATATGGAAATTCAAGATAATTAAATCAGACCTTGTAAAGAATTAAAAGCAATTTTTTTTTTTTTTTTGTTTTTGTATGAATAGGGAAATATAAAATTAAAAATTTAAATTTAAAATAAAGTAAGTAAATAAGTAAAAAAAAAAAAAAAAAGTCAAATTATCACAAATGTATGTAGCATAATTAGAGGAGAGAATATGTGCTTAAATTGATATTTATTAGTCTCTAAAGAAACTGAAATATAAATTAACAATTAAAATCCAAGAAATTAAAAAAAACTGTGCTCAAAGAAGCTTTAAAATTTGAAAAAAACTAAATTTTTACTCTAAAATAATTAAATATTTTTTCAAATTTACATACATACATGTAAGTTTTATATGTACATGTTTATTTACAAAGTAAATTACCTGAGTTATTAAAATTAATTTTCATTTTTTGTTTTTCACAAATTATACACATAAAGTTTTAATCGTTGGATTTTACCTTGGAGGATTTAATTTTAAACTCAATAAAGATTAAAAAAATAAATTATAATTTTCGTTTTTTGTGAATTACTCTGTAATGAAACGCATATGTACTTTTGAGTTCTTCATTGTATATGGGATATGAAATTTAAAATGTGTAATATTCAGTGAATGTTCTAACAATGTTATTTCTTGATTGTATAATTATATTATTGTATTAAGAATTTAGTTGTTTCATTGGTGTGATGGTCCGAATCGAAATTTAATTTCCTGAAATATTTTATGTATCGCTTCAGTGACGAAAAATAATTTTGTTAATAGAATTTTAACAAGGTTTTTAACTAAATTTAATATATATAAGAATTATATTTGAAATATATTTGTAGGTGACTTAAACATGTTTGACATTAATATCGGTTTTTGAACCTGCATATTACCAGTATTTTGAACTACTGTTATTAGGTTCGAAAATATTGTTACTGGTTTAAAATAAGTATAGAAAATTCATATAAAGGTTTAATTTATTTGCACACCGGTATTAAGTACTCGAATATTTTTTTTTATTTTATTTTATTTAGTCTTTTCTAAAAATTCATAAAAATATTTTATAACTGTAACATACTATATAACTAACTAAACTTATGCTTTACATTAAAATTTACATAATAAGAAGTAAATGAAAGTAAGAGTAAGAAAATAGTAGAGGTATCTTATATCTTAAAGATAGTTGTAAATACTATAAATTCAAATAATTTTAAAATAACTAATTTATTCATAACGGGGTGATCATATATTAAAGAAACAAAAAATTAAATAAAAAAATCATATACAATTATAATTCATAATAATTTAAAATAAAAATATAATAATCGATTAAATATTAATATATATACTAGTGAATCACCTGTGCAATTGCACAGTAGCAGTTCTTTTAGGTACGATTTTATGTAAAAAGAAATATTTGTTTTGGTATAATTGTAGTTGTTTTCTTTATCGCCTGATTCTTGTATATTTATACTTTATAATGAAATCCAAGTATAATATATCTAATACTTTATGACGAAATTAATACTAATTTCAATATAACTTAACCCTATAAA
Source organism: Argyra leucocephala (assembly GCA_963942445.1). Classification (NCBI taxonomy): domain Eukaryota; kingdom Metazoa; phylum Arthropoda; class Insecta; order Diptera; family Dolichopodidae; genus Argyra; species Argyra leucocephala. Next base: position 111,447,551 of record OZ012679.1, on the reverse strand, counting down.
ATCCAATTACTCTCAACGTAGTAGATCAATGTATTTTAATTCGTTTATAGTCACAATTCTGTTATAGTCAACAATTTTTTTGAAAAAAAGTAATAAACTGCATAAGTTCATACAATCGATGTCCTTTACAGTCACATTAAAATATTACGCCAATTTTTTCAATAAAACAAAAAGATAAGTCAAAGGTTAATCTTTTTTTATTAAAAGACTGATTTATATACTATATTTTTCTATTCTTTATTACAAATATGTATATTTTGTGATTACATAACAAAATTGCTATTTATGAATAAAATAAAGTTTAAAATTGTTATACAAAAGATATTTTATTGAATTTGATTTTGTTTATAAATTTGTAATTTTTTTTTGACTACGCCTATATAGTCACAAAACGGTTATAGTCAGAAATATTACTAAAATGTAGCGAATGACTATAACCGTGCTTTACTGTATATATTTTTTTTTAAATAGCAGAAGCAAATGAATTAACATTTATTATATCATTTTTGAAGAGTATGATCTGATCTGATTTTTGTTTTTCTGTTTTCTTTTAAATGTGTGTTTGTGTTTTAGTTTTTGTACTTTTTTCTATAAGTTTGTATGTTTATTTAAAATGACAGAATTTTTATGAAGCCTTTTTAAAAATTGTCCGTGATTGAAAATTCTTCTAGAGTTTAAATAGATGTCGCTCAACTTGTAAATAACCGTCATTTATTTGGTGTAAATAATTGAAATGTTCTCAGTATTCATGACAAAGAACTTGCTAAAATTTTAATATTTTTGTGGTGTAAGTAATTTATTATTCAATTATTCGGGCTTTTTTACTCACCACGTCGTTCATCTTGTGTGTATTATATATATGATATGTCTATAAAATACAAAAGTATATAGTTAACATGCAAATAGATATATATGCATATGTATATAGCGAGTGCAATAGAAGAATTGAAAGCCTGGTATGATTCAGGTAAATAACCAATTATATATCAATAATACTTGTGCTAAATTCAATTTGTTGGTAAAGGGGCATTAAACGTATTCTTACAGATGCATGATTACTCGTCTAAACATAATCAATGAAATTAATAAATCTTTTATGAAATCGTTCTTCTTCATATTTGACTTTAGAACTTGTAATACGTTGATAATGAGTTCACTATATAATGTTTTTCTAGAAATTTCATCTAGTGAGTTGCAAGAAGCTTTTGTATTCAACCGAAATAATTATGAATCATTTTGAATAAGTGATAAGTAAATAATTTAAAATTATCAACTTAATAGCTGATTATTTCAAAGTTAGTCCACCTCAGAGTATAACAAACTTGATTGTACGAGCTCGTTTAAAGTCTTTCCCCTACAGTTTAAAGTTGACAATATGAGCACGAAAGAACTTTCCTGTTTTCAATTATTATTTTTATTTTTTGTTAGTTTTTATGTACGAAATTTAACATTTTAACACGTTTCCCCCATTTGAATCCATTCGAATTGGTATAGGTACTACGCATTTTTGTTATATATATATTCGACATTACAATTTTATAGGTATTTCCTTAGAATGTCTATTCTGTAAGATGTAACAATTACAGAATCCAATGAATGACATTCTATATAACAATAAAATTTATTTTAAAATTCTTTTTTTTTATTTTGTATTTTTTCCTTATTACCGCATTTAAAAAGAAAGGTATGACTAAAGAACTTTAACTTAAATTTTTTCTTCATTATGGATTTAATAGCATTAGTGGTGTGGATTGAATAAAAAATAATTGTAGAAAAGTTTAAAATTATTTTCAATTAAATTGTAGCAAAATTTTTTAAGAATTGTGTACCTATAGATTCTTTCGTCACTAAATAAAATTTGAAGATAAAGATAAAAATGAAGAAAAAAACATAAGAAAAAGAATAATTCGCTAACATTACATAATATGTAAATCTCAAATTGCCTGACATAAATATTTGTCAAATCATATGTCGACCCATAATGACATAGTAAAATAAACAAATATTTCTTACAAAAACAATAAAAAAAAAATAATAATTTCATACGTCGAATTCGGTCTGAAAAGCATTCAAAAATTGATGTTGCAAGTCATTTAGATGCTGGCTGAGGTGACTATCTGATGTAAAAGTATCGAAATTAGTCTCATTGGCTTAAGTGAAATATGGTAATTTTTCTGTTATTTAAGTTATATTTTCGTAAATCGATCTTCAAAAAGAAGATTTTTAAGCCAAGTTAATTAAACCTCAAATTAAAAATTGTAGTAAATCTACTCCAAATGCAGTAAAATGTTCGGACTACACTGGCACGAATAGAACTTGAATAGCAAATGAAAATTACATAAACATCACACAAAAGATAAGAAATCATGCATCATCATCATCATCATCACTATTATCATTAGTAAACAACACAACAACAGTAATACACGAAAACCTCAGAGAAATCATTAAATCTGATGTGTATGAACTCTCTATCTTATTATCCCATTCAGTTCCAGAATTTTCAATGTTGAGTTTTATGTTTCTTTGTTTATTTAGTTTATTTAATTTTTTTGTTGACTCTGTATAACTATGCTATTTTTTTTTTTTTTTGTTTCGATAGTGTTGTATTCTACAGAAAATTTAATTCTTTGAATTTTATTCTTAAAAATAAAATTAAAGACACAAAACAATTTTAAAATAATGACAATCTAATGACGTGCTCTTGAGTATAAAAACTAAGAGTTAAAAAAATAAATAAAAAAAAAACAAAAAGAGAAAAATAGTTTTTGAATTCGAAATAAAAATAAACAATTGCTATATGATGTGTAAAAGAAAGAGAAGGCAATAATATTGTATTTAAGCTAAAAAAAAAAATGAACAAAATCAAAAGAAAAGCCCTTTGATCTCTTTTGTATCAAGCGAAATAAATTTTAAATGTACTATTGTTGTAATTTTGTAATGACGTTGTCGTGAGAATATGATGGAAGGAACTAACTACTTTAAGTATTTCTCAGGAACTAATTTTTTAGCTTTTATTCATCCTGAAATTTTAATAGAAATTTCTGAAAAAGAAAAAAATAAATTTAAGAAAATATAAAAGTACCTACTGAAATTTGTGTCAATTTTGATACCGATGTATGCCATTGCAAATATGTCGTTTATCGATACATATGGTGTGACTTGTGAAGGTTCATCAGAAAGACCCAGCTTCGAAATCTGCTCAGAGCATGAATATTTTAAAAAGTTTTTTTTTCTGTTCGCAAAAATTAATTGAGAATACAATTTGGTTATCATTACAAGTATGGGATTATGTGTGCTAATATTAAGACGAAATTATTGTACAATTGTGTTACCTCAAATTTCCAATTAGCTTGTTTTATTTAACGTTTGATGATGTGCTTGCTCATAGAATAAATATAACAGTAATAATATAACTACCAAAAGTTTATTATTTTTACTATGGGATTGCTAATCTGTTAAAATTTAGCGTAAATATTATATATAAACCAGTTAGATTTGACACTGTTCAAAAAATTTATTAGATTAGGGTTTGATAATATAATTTCATTATGAAATTTTATATCACGTGACAATCTATTTCGAACAATATAAAATTCATTGTAACTTTTGTATATTTATTGTTTCTATTTTCGTTACAAATTTGTGGTAGTAAATAGTCTCCTCCAATAGCATATCGCTCTTTATTGATTGTTTCAAGAAAATTTAAGTTCAGTGTACCGTTTAAAACACGTAAATATATAACTACTATGTATCATATTCAATGATAATTCAATTTCAAATTTAACATCCATACAACGTCTATACAATGAACGAGATCTTATCAAATGCTTAATTAAAAATTCAAAGTTTATGTTGCAAAGAGTTAAAGGGTCAGATTTAAACAATAGTATAAAAGTGAAGCAATCTTAGTATATGATACAGTAGTTAATTTGAAAATTTATTTGGACATAACTAATATAGAACAGTAAAATTTTGTAAAAACTGTAATAATTTTCGAAATATTCTTAAATATCGTAGTTATACTCACAACAAACGGATTAATTACCAAATCTCAATATCAGCTATACTTTTAAAAAATGAATAATAAAAGGCAAAACTTTACATTAATTATCATTCAGACCTTTGAGTTAGTAACCAGACATTAATTATTATACTTCATTCAGTTAGGCCTATAACGTAGAAAACCTCTGCAATTTAAATATCTTGTTAGGAGCCTTTTGATCGTTATAAATTTTATATAATCCTTAAATCAATAATTGGTGGAGCTCCACTATGTAATAAATTTCTTACATCATTAGCATGCTATAATCTTGTCAAATTTCATTAATCTTTTTTTTTCTCAAACATAATAAAATATGATAAATGATAACAAAATGTATTAGGGTGGGTCAACAAAAATAAATATTTAATTTTTATTAACATTGTTATTTATTTTCAATTCAATTAAAAATTTGAAAATTATCTCAAAAAAAGAATATCAAAAGTTGCCAGACACTTTTAATGACAATCTGAGGATTGAATTGATAAGAAATTTTGTGTTTTTTTCTCAATTTATTTACTTTATTATAAACTAATATTTAAGTGTGTATTGTGTTATTTCGAATCTATTATTTAAAAAAAATATATATGCTGTCTACAATAATACTCATTTCAATATCAATTGAATTGTATTTTGTGTATTTGTACGTATGTCATACATATTATTATGATAATAATATGATGAGATTAGGGTCACCTAATTTTTAGTACTTACTTATATTTTAAATAGTACATAGTAGAAAAGAGAAATTAAATATTTTACAACATTAACACGTGATATGTACTGTACTAAGTGTTTTGTTTTTGTAAAATGTCGTTTTCGTTTACTTATCAGCAGTTGTGTTTTTTTTTTTTTTTTATTTAATTAATTAAATTTTTTTTTTTATTTATTTACAATATGATAACTTTAAAATGTAAATTTAATGTATATGTATGTAAATAAAATTGAAAATATAAGAGAACTTTTGTAATAAGTGGAAAATTTACATTTTGTTTTCTTGTTTTTGTATAAATGAGTTCAAGTGAACAAATTTTATTTTAATTACATTTTTTATGAACTTCTATTGAGAATCAGGGTTGGGTTGACTATTGAGACTGAACTTAAATCAATGTTTTTTTTTTATTAAATATTTAATACCATTAGAATTTATTTCCATAGAAAATTACTTAGTCAATTTTAAAAATTATTTTCTAAATTATTTAATAATCGAAAAACACATTTTTTGTTGACTTTTAATTGTAACGTCTTAAAGGTTTAATTTGATAATTTTTTTATTAATTAAAATTTGTGTAATTTGATCAAGGAAATGCATGTTACGGGATTATTTTCTTATGTTATTTTGATCATTAAAATAATATATTCTGGATATTCTGGAATTTTCAGGTTTCGTAAATTTGCTTGAGACTTATTCATTTTTAATCATACTACATTAAATAGGATGAATTAAAGAATATTTAAATACAATTTGAGGGATGAATGTTATAATATGATTGGTTGATTACTATTTCCTATACTATGAGAGATTGCGTGAGAGTTTAGTTTAACATTTGTTGTGAGATTTAAGTGAAAGTTCTTATTTTTTCGTAGTATTTATTAATTATACACTTTTCATATTTAAATTTGGGTTATATTTGTTTTTATTTTTTTATTCTATGTATAGTTAAATACAATTCAAAGTAAACTGTTAAGGTTCAATCACTTTAGAAGTCGAAATTAAAAGAAAGTAGAAGTTGTATTACAATTTCTATATAAAATTATTTATAAAAATTTTGGCTGTAAAATACAACGGAATGATGTTACTTTCTGTTATGCAAAATATATGTAAATTTTGAAAAATTTTGTGAAAATTAATTTTTTTTATTTAGTTAGAATCTATAACAAAACGTGATTTGCTGTTTAATCAAATTTCGCACATGATTTTAATTGAAATTAAAATATTATTAATTTAGAAGATGCAATTTGATTTTTTGAAGAGTATCAGTGTAACTGTATTTCATATTGTAAAATGAAAATTCTGTAATCACCATATTTTGAAATTTAAATATTGATTTCAAATGATTTTGCCATTTCATGATAATCATTTGGACAATAAATACTTAAAGGATATATATATATATAAAAGATTGTTAATTGTAAGAACATTTTTTATTTTGACATTTATGAACGATTTTTGTTTTGAAATGCTGTTATTTTACTAATTACTAATCTAATTTTTGTACAATATACTTTCGAATTTGTAATGATATTTTCAATTGAAAATTTGAATGTAAAATGTATTTTTCTAAACATAACACATTTTTAGAAATTTAATTAGAAATTATTAAAATTTATATCAGATTTTACTTTTAATAAATAAAAAGAAAATATGTATCAAAATAAAAATCAGGAGTTGTATAGGTAGTCTAACACTATATAAATATCTACTGATGACATCAAGTAGTGTTATGATGAGCGAAACAACTCAATTCTTGCTTTTACAACACAAATTGTTTAAAATGAATTTTAATGTGTGCAATTAGAGTTCCCATTTTAAGTCCCAATAACCTAGTTTGAAGCTTTTTTACTCATAAGTATAGAAATTGGCTCATAAATTTAGGTAGAATTAAAGACGATGTTTCTCAAACTTAATTTCTTTATTAAGATACAATTGATTTGTTTTATACATTTTTCTTCTTCATTGTCTTGCAAATGTTTTAAAAGAAAAAAAAAAACCTGGGAATAAGGTAGAACTAAGAACTTCTGTAAGACTATATTATGGACTAAGTATGGACACAGTTAATTACTGTATAATGGTGTACTGTATTAATGGTATAATTCTTTATTGTACTACAATACAACCACGACAGTGCGGTATCTATAGATTGAGGATTAAGATGAAATTAACAAAGAAGATAGAATTGATGTAGATAAAATAATGTATATGTATATATAATTGTAGATTACATTTTTTAACTATTACGTTAAAGGGTGAATTCATTCTGATGCGAATTGTAGCCTTTTAATTTCTGTGTTGTTACAATGATGAACATTCAATATTTATTTGTTTATTTCATACATAAATTTTATTATGTTATTTACTTATACTCTATAGTAGTCATTTAAAATGTAATTTGGCCTGTTCTATAAAATATTCCAATTTTTAAAGTTGGATTTTGGTGTTTGTGCTATTTTAATTTTACGATTGCAATATACTTCAAAAGTAAGTTGATCGAAAAATATCGTCTTTAATTTTCTTTAATAACTAAGTTTTTTTTTGTTTTTGTGGATTTTTGCATAAATGGAAAATTCTACATTGTTTCTTCATTTTGCTTAATACAATATTTGGATCAAGGTTTTTTTTTTTTGTTGGTATATTTTATCCTTTAGGTATAATTTAGGTTTAATAATAAAAACAATATTCGAAGAAAATCGTATTAAATTTATTTATTTTTTTTATTCATATTTATTTATTTATTTTTATAATTTCTATACTTTTATTATTATTATTATACTTCTTCTTTTATTATTATTTGCAATTTTTTAAACCATTTGTTTTATTTTTATTTTTTGAAATTTTATTTAAGTTTTTCATTTTATTAGTTTATTTGTTACCAAGAAATTCCTCTTTGTTATTTTTTTTTCTCGTTTTCTTTTTTATTTCCATGATGACATTCAGGACTTATTGCTGAAAGAAATGCAAAGACGCCGCAAGAAAATCCTGTGAAAAATAAAAAACAAATATTGTTTTTTTTTTTCTTTTTTAACTTTTATAAAAAAAGAATAATATAAAAAGGGAAAGAAAGTAGTTTTATTTCGTTGAATAGCATCAGAGAAAGGAAGGACCTTTATAGAACGAGAAATAAAGTTCTGACTTTTTTTTTTGTTGTACTTTATGTGTATTTAAAATACCCATAGGCAGTAGCATAGCATTGGAATACAGTTCTCTTTAAATTTCTAAATTAGCTTTTTTTCTTTAAGAAAATTGAAAAAAAAAAAAAAACTTTAAGTTAAAATCACAAATTTAAAAATAAAATATATTAAATATAAAAAAAAAAGTTTAAGAATTGAAGTGCTTTTCATTTTTGATATTATTATTGTGTAAATTTTCTTATATATTTGTTAAAAATAAAAATATCCAACTGTGAGTTATAAAATCAAAGTGAATTTTTTTAATTATTAAGTAAATTAAAAAGAAAAAAAAAATTTTTTTTTTTAGTTTTTATTTTAAATTTAAAAATTAAATTACAAAAAAAAAAGTAAAAGTTGTGGAAATAATAGTTATATTGTGTAAAAAAAATGTTGCGATCACCCACACATTTAGTGGGTCATGGTCCAACATCATCCCCACATCATATGGCAACGACCCCAAATGTTCATCGATTAAATTTTACTACTACTAATAATAATAATAATAACAATAATAATAATAATCATAGTAATAATAATAATAGTAACCATAATAATAATAATAATAATATAAATGGTGCCAATATATCAACATCACATCAAACAAATGGTTTATTTACAAATGGTTCAACAACTCCAACAAATAATGTTACAATAACAACATTATTTAAAAATTCTGCAACAGCACCAACAACACCAACATCACAAGCAACAACACGATCATCATTATTTGATTCATGTCATCGTAAAATTCGTTTAATTGGTGGCGGACCAGTTGCTTTTCTTGGTGGATTAGTTGCGTAAGTTTAAATAACAGTAAATTAACTGTTATTTTTTTTTTATATTTTTTTTTATTATTTAATATTTTTAATTGATTTAATAATTGATCAAATTGGAATGTGGAACATGTATATATGTTTTGTGGAACATATCTATATTGTACATATTTATGATGTTGTGTCTGATTCTAGTAAAAGTCTAAAATAGAAAAAAAAACTCCAGACCGATTGTTTTTTTTTTAGTCTCTGCCTCTTACATTGAGTTCTTGGATCTATTTTAATTTTAATTTATTGTTTCAATTTCTTGAATTTACTCAGGTTTCACAAAGTACTCCACTAATTGGTGTATATACAGTTACTATTCTGCCTAGAGTCTTCCGATTTATTGATTAATTTTTATATTTTGTGGCATAATGAGTTGCATAAATTCATGTTTTTATACATTTGAAAAATTATTTCAAGTAATTATAAAAAGTGATTATCTCGTTTATTCAATCTATGTATATACATATACATATATGTATATACCCTTAAAATCCACATTGCATCACTTTTAATTTTTTCAAATTATTTACATTTTTTATTTTAATATAAATTTAAAAATATAAATACAAAAAAAATTTGATAAAAAATAACAATATATTCATTCTACATTCTACATTCATTACATTCAAAAGTCTAGTATCATCAACCTTTTAAGTAATTCGAGCTAAGAATTCATTATAATTTACCTTTGTCCTAAAAATTCATTAAAAATAACAACCAAATATCTAACAGGTAAATTTAACATGGATGCACTATTCATTATTTATTCATTCATATATGTACATTTATATATAAATATGTGTTTATATATATCTATACATATATATCCAACAATGCAACTTCACAAAACATCATCACTACTATCTCACAAAAAAAAAAACAATAAACAATTTTTTTCTGGGAAAATACTTTTGAAAACTCAACAAAAATTTCTGTATCTAAATATCTCAGTTTCAACACGAAAACAAATAAAGGACCACCAACCCTGTTGTGAACTGAACTTGTGATGTCGACTCTACTGTGGATTGACACAAAAAAGAAAAGTAATTTTTAGAAAGAGACAAAAAATTAAGTACATATATTTAGAATTCATTTAATAGGTGATATTTACTATTTACCCGAATCAGATGTATATCTATATAGTCACATATTTTAGTTAGGTATTCACATACTTATATAAACTCAGGTTATTTTGTTTTTTTTCTTTTCTTTTTTTTCCAAAACAAAATTTTATGTCATCACAGATATCACAGTATCATAATAATATGTCAGTAAATAAAATGAAATTCTTGACTTCTTTTGTAATATTTTATTTACTTCCTTACCGCGGTTCAGTGTCATTAAGAAATGACCTTTAAAGTTGTATAGCATACACTGCTGATGAATAAAAAACAGAAATAAATAAATAAACTGGACCGAAAGTAAATAAGAAATTTAGAAACAACAATTTACTCCTTTTTTTTACCATTTATGAGTTTGTACATAATTAAATTCATATGTTGGTGTTAAGAGAAAATTTCTAACAAACCAAAAAAAAAAAATAGAACACAAAAAAAAATTAAAAAATGTAAACCCTAGAAAGACTTAGAAAAATAAAGAAAAAGAAAAGCATTAAATGAACTCTTTAATTATCTACGGAGAACCTCACAAATGCATCAAGAAAACTCTTGAAGTAAAAAATTTTTACTTTAAATTATCTTATCTATTTCTAGGGAATTTGTAATTTATACATAAGTGATTATTAAATTAGAGTGGATTGAATTTGAAACCCTCATTCATTCAGGGTATTTGTATGATATCAGAAGCTACCGGCATGAGTGTTTATTATTTTTTTTTTTTACTAAAACTTTTTTTGAAAATTACATTAAGTTACAAGGATGAATCGGTTGGAACTATTAATTATTTATTTCAATTTTGTTAATATAAATGTAATAGTCGGAGTAATGTTTTGGATGATTAACACCTAGGTGGTAATTTTGATTATTTTTTTTAAATTAAATATTCTAATGTTTAAAGCTATAATTAAACTAGACTGTTTATTTCAAGTGTGGAACAAAGAAAATTATATTTCAAGACAAAAAACAAGTACATAATTAAAAGATTGGCCCAATTATTGTTTGGAAAATTATGTATAAAACATAATTAGTGAGTAATTCGAACGTCTTGATTGCAATTCCAAATTAAAAGTCAAATTGGAATAAGTAGAGATTAAGAGTAGTTTATTGAATAGCTCGACATGATTTATTTCAAAAAGAAGTTCATCCCGACCTGGATGTACCAACTAATGATGGTGACTTTAATAATATATTCGCAATCAAAAAGATTATCAAAAAAATTACAGCTTACAATGGATAAAAAAATAAATAAAGTTAAATTTAGACATTAAGAATTTTAAATAAAGCCAAGATTTAATTAAAATCTTTTAGATTACCAAAAATGCCACCAGATATTGTGGCAAAACCAACTTTCTCTCCCGTTCATTTTAAATCTTACGACCCAAAATATTATGCAATCTAATTATATGGTCCTTTTCTTGAAAAAATTCAAAATCTTGTCTTATAGACAAGTCAAATGTTAGGTCGATTTATCATACTGTTGAAGTATTTACAATATTTTATAGATATCTGATAAGTGTATCTGGATTCAGACGACTTAAAATATTTACTAAAAAAAAAGTTGCAATTACCTATCTCTACATAGTGGAAATTCCAAGTTTAAAAACGAATCACCGTTATCGTTTATTATCAAATAGCTCTAAAAGTTGAACTATATTCCAACAAATATTAACAATCTACTGACATGTAATCTTTCAACATTTGAAAGAATATAAATAATTTGGCTCAAAATATACCTATACTGAACACAGGAACATTTTCCTGACTTATAATTTATTTTTACTTGCTTTTGTTTTTAATCTCTTTAATCTCCACAAAAATTGTTTGTTTTATATATGCAAGCGTATTCTTCAAAATTGGGTCAAATATTATTTTTGCCGAAATTACTTGAGCCAACAATGTTGCCTTTGCATTCATTACAACTGTGTTTTCTATGAAATCAATATTGCTAATCCACTAACTGAATAAAAAATAGAGATTTGATTAAATTTATTTTGGGAAACTAAATTTTGCATTATTTTTAATTTATCTAGCAATTGAATAATAGATAAAGGCTTGATGGTGTACTTTAGTTTCCAAAAGAGATATAGCAAAAAAATAGAGCCAATATTATATAGATAAATCTTATTTCATTTTTGAAAATGGAATTTTGTTTTTGAGCATTTGATTATTATCAGATTGTTGACAAACACTTTCATATTTCAACAACTTCAATTATTTTCTTAATAAATTTCTAAATTAACTATCAAATTAAATAATAAAAATTAAAATTTTTATCTTAAATTCACAATCTTTACTTTTAGAAATTAATTAAATAATAACAAAATATAACATTAAAATATTTCATTAAAGAAGAGTTACTCGTACTTTGAGTGATCGGTGCAAGATGAAATGCAAGTCTTATAATTACATTTGTTTTTGATTTTGTGTCAAAATTGACAGTTTTTTCTTCTCTTCTTTTTTTTATAAATATCACTAAACCAGTATTTGTAATTTTTATTTTTTTTTGTATTTTTTTTTTTGCACTAAATTAAGAAAAAATATTTTTTCTCTGTCATTTTAAAAGAATCATTCTTGTAGCCTAGTAATTTTGTTCTTATTTTCTTATACCTGTCAAAGTTTAATGATTGATGACCGAAATATATAATATTACTTATTTTTTTTTTTTTTTACAATTAAACCGGATACTTAGATAATAATTTTCTTTAGATTTAGTTTTTTATATATTTTATATATTATTTTTTACCTTTGGGTTAACACAAATGAAAATATTTACAAGTTTTTAAAAAATTTCAATTTACAGAAAAAAAAAAACACTGTTTGGTTTGTTTTGTCAAATTTGATTCTCTTGTAAATATTCCGAACCAATAAAAGAAAAAAAAATTCAAACAAAACCAATAACAACAATGTGAAACCAAATTACATACAACATTCTTGCACCGGACATGATGTAATTACAATTAAAAAAAAAAAATTTTCTTTATTCATTTTTAGATCAACACTCATCGAAAATTTTAGTATGAATTTTGAAAAGAAACTTAATTTTCATATAATTGACGTAAAATAACAGAAAACTGACAACTACAAATCTTATATAGAAATAAATTTAAGCCAAAAAGTTCAAAATACCAAAACACATTTGTTAAATTTATTTACAAGAATTTAAGTCATTTGAACTTTTCTCTAATGTACAAATACCAGCTATAAATTTAATTGTAATAACACTTAGGGACAAAAAAAAAAATTAATTTATCCTAATATAAAATGCAAAATGATCTTTATTACTTTGTTCATTCACATTCAAATTAAGCTGACATTCAACTCTACACAGAGATTTCAAAATGCATATTTTGAAGAGTATATTTTTTAAGAATTAATTTGTAAAAAATATTAAGTACAACTAACTGTAATAAATTGAAAACGCGTTATGTTTTGTTAAGGCTTACTATCAAATTTGCTTAACATTGTTTAACTTACTATCAAAAGTTCACGTCTCTTCAACTCAACTATAAAATAGACTTAACTTAACAATCTTAGGAAATTATTTATTATCTACAGTTTAAAAATAAAAATTAAATTATAATAATTAAATTTCCCAAATTATTTCAAATAATGCTTAAATTTAAAATGGTATTGTATATAAAGGGTAGATTTAAGTTTTAACGAAAAATTGCATTAATTTAACGAAAGATTGGTTAATTTAATTATATAATTAATGATACTTGATACAATCGTACAAAAAATTAAACTGTCTTAAAGTGGTTGTCTATCTTTATTTTATTGATTTATTAGTAAAAACTATATAATTATATAAAATATAAATCTCAATTAACAAAAAAAAAAATCAAATCAAATTAAACTATTTTTAATTAATTCCTACTATAAATTTTAGGTAGTATTACGGCGTTTGGGCCATTTTTTTTTTTTTTTATTTATTTAATTCAACTTAAAATGTCTAAAGGGACAAGTCTCAAGATAAGGCTATATTAACAAAAATAGAAAGTTTATAAAATATAGAAAAAATAACAAATGAAGTAAAATTAATAAGAGCAGCAAAAAAAAAGTAAATAGAAATTACATAAATGCAATGTTTCAAATTAAAATCAAAAATAAAAAATCTAGTACACAAAAACAATTATAATAACAGATCATAAAGTAAGAAAAAAAAGAATTAAAAAAAATAAAAAAATTTTAGAAATTACACTTCACAGGTATAAAATACATAATATTAATTTTAATATAACTTAAAATTATTTTTATTAAAAACAAAAACCAAAGAAAGAAAAATAATTTTTACGTAATCATCAACGTAATCTTCTCGTATAGTACGTAAAAGTACGTAGAATTAGAATTAAAAGCCCCGACGACCGATCGTTGTTATCCGATCCATTATACTACTATCGTTCGTCTAATAGAAGACACATATTTATCAAATGGAATCTTTAAGCACATGCTTTAGTGATAATTGTAGTACATAGCATAACAGTAAAATCTGAAAAGCTCACAAAATAAAAAATCTGTTACTGTTTGAAGAATATTATTAAAACAAAATGTTTTAAATTTTGTTGATCAAAATGAAGAACTGATTGCATTTTGATTCGGGATTAAGAAAGTAATTTTGTAGAATAGTAATAGAACTAGACCGTATAAAGTTCTGTCACATTTATTAATAAACATTATTTGAAAACGTTTAATTTTTTCTATACAAAATTTAAAATAAATATTAGTATTTTTCTACAAGTTTTTTTTTTTTTTTTTAACCAGAAGTGTACATTATGTATTCTATTATAATATGCAGTCAGTATATTATACACCCTAAAAAATTTATATGATTTGAAAATTATTTCATTAAAATCTGCAGCACGTGTAAGAAAAATTAATTTTGATAATGAAGGGCATGCGTTGTTGTGAAAATGTTAAAATGATGATCGTTGTATTTATACTACCCACCTGGTTCTTAGTTTTAATATATATATTTTTTTTGTTTGGATTTGTATAAAAATAAATGTAACAAATTAAGATGAAAAAAAAAAAAAAAAAAAAAATAGAAAAATTACGAAAAAGTTTCAGAAGAAAATTAATTTTGGAAAACGAGTGAGAAAGACATAATTAATGACAACGTTAAAGTGTGATTGGATTTGTAAAAGCTGAAAATATATATATATATATATTTTTTCTTTATAATTTTAGACTCTAATTAAGAAAATAAATTTTGTATATTTAGATTTAATTCACTTGTTCGTATATCGTAAATGTAGTTAAATTTAATAAATTTGGCATTTAAAAAATTAAAAATATAATATATTTATGTTACAGTTATTTGATTAATAAATAGACTTTAAATAAAATTTTGTTGACAAAAAATTTGATAATATTTAAATTAGGGTCTTTATTAAACTCACAATCAACCAAAAAGTACAAGAATAGTCATAGAAAGTTTTTATTTATTTGATTACGCATAAAAAAACTAAAAGTAAAAAACATTTTTTTTATACTGTCAGGTTGTAAAAGTACAAATAATTTCTAAATGGTTGAGAAAAGTTATTTCTCGATTCTTATTTTCATACATTTTTCTGTTAAATAAAACCTCATAAAGTCATTTGAATCATAGGTTTTTTCCTCCCGTTTATAATATCTTGTTTTTTCAGTTGCAAAAAAGAAGTATTTTTGCAATATTCCCAACAATCTGAGAATTAAAAATTTCTGAACACAATATTTAATAATACTCAATAACGACTGTATAAAGTCCTAAGTCCTAAAGTAATACTTAAGTTCTAAATTTTTAAAAATTAAATAGAATCTTTAAAAAATTCTATTTTTGTTTCAGAACTGTTTCATTATTCGTTATTCTTATTTCTTTTGGGTTTAAACCACAGGTCATTGTAGCTTTTTAATCCAAATTGACAATCCAAATTGAACAATCGGTTGAAGAATTTGCCCAAAGTCTCAATGATTTTATCAAATCATTGTAACTAGTTTATTTTATTTTTACAACATGAGTATTTCCTCCATCATTCTGTTGCTGTTCTAACTAAGTACTGAAAGTTTGTATAATTATATTGTTGTATTCTGTATCTGTTGCATTTGATGCAGGATGTATCAATTTGTCAATATTACTTTTGGCAATGCAATTTTTAATGTTTAGCCAATCAAGACATTTGCATTCTTTCAATACAATGTCCACCTTCAATTTTACTATGAATAATTAATTGAAGTAGCTAGTATTTTTCTTTAGTATGACCAAATGCCCAATTTAGACTGATTTCCTTTGTATGTAGGTTAGAAAATGTCGTTCTGTGCTCATTTATTGTAAAATTTGATGTGTTTTCGTGGTGTTCTTAACAAGAACAATGTTTCTGACTTCTTGATATGTGATACTTTTAGTGTCCAGAATTGAACAACATGTAATATTGCAGATAATCTATAACATTTTACAAATCATAATCGAATATTGAGTACAATAACGTAGAGCTAAGGTCAGCATATGGGTCAGTTTTCAAATAAATTTCACTTTAATTAATATTTATTTTTTAATCGAGCTAAATATGAGAAAACATTTTTTGTGTATTATTACTTTTTTTTAATTTTTTCAAAAATCAAGGTTAAAAGTTACATAATTTTTTAATTATCAATAATTGCTGTTGGTTTTAGTTTTTCGATGTCAAATTTTATTATAAATTATATTCAATATCTAAATATTATTTTTAATTATTCATTATACAACATTATAATTACAATAAAACCCAAAATATGTTTTAAATTTTCTTGGCATCACCATTACAATATTTAGTGTTTTTGGTTTTTGTTTTTTGATAAATTAAATATACAAAAATAGTTTTTTCTTATATTCATTAATCTTCAATAATCCAATAAAATTAACAAAAAAAAAATTTATTTAAAAACCACCCTTTTGTAATGCGAAATTTAATTTTTTTTTATATTTTTAAATTATAAAAATATCACATCATAATTATTAATTCCGTCATTTCTTTAATATAAAATTTTAAATATATTGCAAAAAACAAAAAATCGTTTATATTTAAAATAATACATCTACCGTCATCTGTTGGACATTATGTATATATATATATGTGTATAATTAATTCAGAAAACATTAAGCCAAATTTATCATTGTGGTTATATTATTTGTTTATTTAATTTTTGTTTTTTTTTCGATTTAACGATTTGATATTACATAAATGAAAATTCTATTGTAATTTATTATAGTTCGCCAAAGATATCCTGTCAAAGATATAAAAAAGTGCTTTTATTGATTTAAAATTTTTTTTATTAAATTAATTTTTTATGTACAGTAATAGTAAAACAAAAATAAAAATGATTGAAAAACACGATAACTAGATAGAGTGATTCTAGTTTTCCTAACTAGTAACAGAAAATAAAAAAATGAATATGTATGTTTGGTTAGTAAGCGATTGCGAACATATTACGGTAATAATTTAATGTTTAAGTACATGTACATATAGAAATTATACATTTATTTCTTCTATTGCAACCGCAGCAAGTTATCCAATAGTTTTATTATTCTAATATGATCAGTTCGAGGAGTGTTAAAAGGCGAAATTTCTCCAAATTTTAAATGTGAAATTCCGAATGAGCTGATAATTTCAAAACATAGTTAAATACCTAATTAAAGTACATTCAAATGGTGCATAGCTGGAAAAACCTGACGATATAATATACTACTGTTTCTATATACTATCTCTATTTCGTGTATGGAGCAAAAGTGATTAGAATTATTTTAATTGAGGCTTGGTTCTATATTTCCAATTACATTTTGTTCGTTAGGACTACTGTAATATCAATCAATACATTTAATCCGTGATATCTCTGATTGTTTAATAAAACTGAAAGTCCTTTTCAGTAAAATTCTTATCCAGTTTTTCTGGTTAAATAAATCCCTGTTCAAGGAAAATAAATATTTTTTTAGAAAATATAAAATTTGTTTGGTTATAGTGTTTCACCAAAAATGTGTTATACCGTTTACTCTATTTCATCACACATAGTCAGTCTGGACATCACTACTGATCAGTGATTTGACTAACCTGTTCAGATATGCATTCACTTGTGAGAAATGATATGAAGTTGACCGCTTTAGTATACCACAAAATGGCAGTGGCTATACGAAATTGATTTAAAAACCTTTTTTGACTAAGTCAATCGTGATTTTATTACCTTCAATACTTATGTAATGAACAGTGTACTTTTGTCTGACTTCACTAATTTTTTGAGTATATATTTGAGTATGCTAGACTGTTCGAGACAATGTAATAATGTTTTTATTTCCTGTAGTCTTCCTTTTTTTATTTCCTCTTCTCACACATAAATCGTGCAATTGCAAGTATTTTTGTTTTGGAATACTGTCCAATCATTTTCAAAGCTGGCATATATCTTTGCCGCTAAAATAAAATTTATATTATCCAGCTACTCTTACATCATTTTATTTTAGATTCATTTGTATACTACATTTAGAATTCAACTTCAAAACCTAAGTTTATATACAATTCAATAAACCAAAGTGTAAATTTTATTAATATCATTTGAAGCCTTTTCATTCATTAGACTGTGTTACATTCTTTTACAATATTTTTTCGAAAATATAGAAATCGTATATTTTCAGCAGTTTACAAATTATCGAATTTTAAAGTTTTTTTCTATGATATTCGACTTCATTTAGAACCAAAGTAAGTTGCATAACACACTACACCAGTATTTCATATTATTAATTTTGATTTAATTTTCTCTTCCATTTAATTTAAATAATAATAATATAAAAATTTTTAAATTATTTCCAGACATTTCATTTGAATTCGAAATAATTTTGTTTTTTTGTTTGTTTTTCTTCTACAAAGTGCAAATAGAACATAAAGGATACCATATGAAAAACTAATCAAATATTCTTGTCTCTTTTTCTCATTCCATCCAATTCATTATAAAATATACCCACATACAAAAAATACATATAAATCTGTATAAGGATCTATATATATATACACATATATATATATGTTTTTTCTCATTTTAATTAAATAAAATCCCAAATGAAATCTTGCAGGATTTATACACAATATAATGCTAAACAAAAACAAAAACAACTACAAATTAAATAAATAAGGAAATTTAAGAATGATAGGAGAATAGAGAAAAAATATAAAAATAATAAAATAACAAAAAAAAAAAATTTTCTTTTCAAGGTCATGTACTCCAATGCAGAGAAAAATTATTTCTTACAATTTAACACAAAAAAAAAAAAAAAAATGGCGGCAACTGAAACTTAAATACAACACCAAAATATCACAAAATGTAAAAGAAATTTAAGTATCTTCGTCAGTGTTGGTGTCAGTATTAGTTTTTGTTTTATAAATGTGTCAAGAATTTCTCCAGTAATATTGATTAACATTCGAGTAAGAAGTGAAAATGACATTGAAATTTTAAAATCAAATTTAGATTCTGAAAAATATAAGCAAATCAGAAGAAAAACTTCTTCAAGGACATTTTTGTTTTATACAATCTATTTCCCAATTTCAATGCCATTCACGTGTTTATTACAAAATAGAAAAAAAAATTACAGCTGCAGTCAAAGTTTATATAATTTTTTTTTTTTTTTAAATTCATAGTGCCTTCTTCCAGTGTTCTACCTATTAAATATATACTTATACAAATTTTAATATTAAAACGTTTTTAAAATTTTAAAACTTCTGGTACCTTCTGCTGTACTTAGAAATATTTTAAAAATTTCTAGTGCTAATCCTTTTACAACATAAATATATATATATATATTTACACATAGAAAAGATACATAAAAAACGATTTGATAATTTAATGTTTCCATAACCTTCTTAAATATTATATGAACCAAATTGAGAATAAAAATAGCATAAAAACAATAAGAAAAACAAAAACAAAAGGATATAAAATTATTTGTTTAAAAAAATAAATTTAAAATGAGCCAAGAACATGGATAACGATAGCATCTTTAATAAAATAGAGAATATTTAAAAAATTCTACACTTTCAATTGTTATATGGCTATACAACAGTAGACTTAGTTTATATTATGAATAAATATACTTTTTTAATTTAATTTTATTTTATATACAAATTGTATACATTATTGATTGTTGACTCATTAAATGCAAAAAATCAGCATTAAAAATGTTATAGACATAATGATATTGAAATGATTTATGGTATTGGTGCAGTGTATGATATTGGGCATTTTTGTAAGTCATCAGGCCTTGAGACATTTGTAATGAAAGTTTGTGTATTTATATATATATGTAGTTTATAATTTAGAATAGAATAACGCATAATTTGATTTTGTAGAACTGTTGCCATCACGAAATGTAAAGTAAAGCAACCAAATTTACATTACCTAATGTCTTTTGAGGTTATTATTACATATTTGTAGCTGCATTAAACTATATTTATATATTTCAACAATAGTGTGTGTTGTTAAATCTTAAAAATGAAAAAATAAATTTTTTGAAAAATAAAAATAAATAGTATTTAGTACTAGTAGCTATATAATTTGCTAAATTTGCTCTAACAACTAAAATAAATCGATTGTTATTTTCGTCTTTTAGCTGTAGCAGAACTCTTTCAGATAAATTATATATAACCGAATTAATATAACCGAATTACAATTACAGCAACTCAAAATCGTTTTCTACAGTTGTATTATAATATTATAATGTAATTGGTGCTTCATTGTTAAGTTATTTATACAGCGTTTGCCATATTTGCATATAGAGCTTTCATACCCATATTCGTAGGTTGAGACCTTCATGTATTGTTTTGGCAGCCGAACATTGACGTCTTGTATATGATAATATTGTACATGGTTAACATGAACAACCATCATATAATAAATAAAAACTGGCGACTTGGACAAAAAAAACACAGTTGAGTATAACTCGTCTAAAACTCGAAATTATATAATTTCTAAATATTGAATCAAACTTAGAAAATTTGAATCAAATCTCTTTGGAAGTTGTTACTTTACAAAACTCAGATATTTAGTTTCAACATTTTAAGTATGCGCGTGAATCCTAAAATGACTTGAAACGATCATATTTTTGACATCACGAATGGTGCATTAAAATGTTTAGGATACTTGAGTCGATGTAAAGCTTTCTTTTCACCTTCGGAGCTTCTTAATATCAATAAATAATTTAAACGACCCAAGATGAAATAAAATTGATTCATTTGAACTGGCACTTTCATTTTAGAGTTATGGTACCCTATCCAACTGTAACTTCGTTATTAATTTCCCTTGTACAGCTTGGTATACTATAAGCGCATTTAGTCCTTACGCTTGAATATTTATAAAAAAACAAAATGAATTTAAAATGTTTTTTTATAGTTCTTCTTTGGATTTACAATTCAATGTGTGGTTGACTCTCTTTCTTTACTAATTGAGGAGTGTTGTTTTTTTTTTTTTAACACGATAATTGAAAATTGACAATTTTAATTTTGGAACAGGATTTGTGTACCTAATTCAAAATAAAACGACCTAATATAAGACAATACAAATGATATTTTCTAAATAAGAGTATTCTCTCTATACATAGAACCATTGATTGAACCACCTAAAATTGTTAATTTTAAATACATAAAAAAGTAATGCTTATTTTCCCGTAAGTTATCCAAAATTTCGATTCTTGCATTTTTTACCAAATTTCATAAAATCTAATGGTAAATTAGCAATCGAATAACTTGAAATATATTTGTAAGTGTTATAATTTATATTTATTACGGTATCTAAGCACCCACCTTGTAAATGAGTAGCTTGACACTTGAAAGTTTTACCATTGCAACCGTTGTTGATTACATGATTCCCGGTGGTCAATGTTAGGTATGCCAAACAATTAGGTATGAAACAGTTACAACACAGAGATAGCAATCGGCCAACCAGCTACCTTATTAGTTCTAATCCGGATCATTGGAGATTTATTATCTATCCTAAGGGTAATCAATTCAAAATCACAGAGTTGTTTGCAAGCAAATAAATTGAATTCAAGTAAATTAATACGTTTACGTAAACTGTCTAATCTACCTAATGATTTTCTCTATTTAATAAAATTATACTTAGAATCTTTTATAAATATCAGTAGATAAATTAAAGTGACTATTCCTATAATTTCTACAAACCAAGTTATGCTTTTTCGTTGTTAATGATTAGTTTTAGAGAATTGATTCGTATAAGCTCTATTACAGATCCAATTAGCGCAGTTGAAAAATCTAATTTTCCTTTCAGATATATAATCCTCCCTATACAATTTCTAAGTGAAAAATTAAAATTTCCTTTCAGAAATATATTTCAGAGTTTTAATGTTTGTTTTGTATGATATATGAGTATTAGTATAAATTCAACCGACATCTGTTAAATTATTATATTTTTTTTTATCTGGAAAAAATTTAGAATAAACAAGATAAATTATTGTTGTGTGGAATCGAGTGTTCAGATATTGCAAATATTTACATATTTGAAGTAAACTTTGTTTAAGTTAAATATGACAATAAACTTTATTCAACCCCCGTTCTGTTTGCTTATTAAATAAATGACTTTAGAAAATGACTTTTTTTTAATTATATTTCAGTACTAACTTACTTAAAATATTTTTTTTCTTTTTAAAAAAATTTTGATTTGAATAAGTCACGTGATTATTCAAATTATATGATATTAGTTAAATTATGTGAGCTGAATTTGTATTAATATGGAATAGTAAGTATATTCTCTGATCCAATAACTAAAAATAGTTATATATTTTAATTGTTGTGATATGAGACTTGTCGTATAAAATCATTATCATCGTAATATAACGCTATATTATATGCTTTCAACGAAAGAGACAGTTTTTAAGCTATTTCAATTTAAAACTCGCAAATTAAGTATGAGAATTTATTTGATATATTTTTGTCGTTCTTTGGCTCGATTGATATCAAGTTTATTGTTTAGTCCTATATTAATGTTTTTTTTTCTATTTGCGTTAATTTGCTCAAATATTTTACATAATTTCTGATATGAATATACCATATTATGATATTGCCACTTCTTGGTTTAGACTTGTTAAAAGAGAAAGATGCTCCAACTAAACTGTTCTTGCCTTAACAATTCGTTGTTATAAGAAAATAATTAATCACAAACACGAACTGGACAATTATCTATTTTTTGAGCAGGCCCGTGGCTCTAGATATTCTGCAAACGCAATTTTTAATCTGTGTTAGGTTGTCAAACATAATGATTTGAGTCTAATTTTTGCCAGACTCGCCAAGTTGCAGAAAATACGCTTGATCTCTTTTTCAGTATCAAGACCTTCGTAGATTCGACAACTATTAGGAATGCGAGGGCATCAGTTGCATTGTGTTGTGTGCTTGTTAAGCAAACAGTGGTTGTTTCAATATTGCAACAAACTTTTTTATGGGCATATGGATGTTTCGATTCGCTGAGCTTATGTCAATTTAAACCCCTCTAGCGAGTTTATCTGCTAATTCATTATATCATCTATATCTATATTAGAATCCAACAAAGTTTTACTGTGTAATGTTCTACTGAAGATGTTCAAGTAGCATCCTGCAATTACCTATTTACGATATATTAGTATGTACAAAATTTTGTATCTATAGTTCAATAGTTCTCTTCTTTTAATTTATTTAAAACATTTTATTCTTTCCTTATCAATAAACTACCATTTGTCTTTTGTGATGGTTCCCATTTTTTTGTTGTTTGTTTTTTTTATTATTTTTTTTTAAGTGTTCCATTTAAATTGAAAACAAACTTTGAATGTCAAATTCATTTGCACATTTATATATTTCTATATATATAATTCTAATATAATATATTTTATTTTTATTCACTTATTATTATTTTCAAATTACCATAACCATCGTAATTTAATTGTGCAAATTATTAACTATAATAATTGGTATTTGATTGACATTGACATAGATAAATTATTTTAACTGCAATAAAAATATTAAAACTACTGTGAATTGCCAAAACGGTATATATATACATATATATGTATAGAGAATGCCAAGTAAATGTTAAAACAACAAAAAAAAAATAAGTCAAAAGCGGCCGGTATCAATCCAAAAAAAATAATTTATTTTCAATAAATAAAAAAACAACGAAAACAAAACAAATGGTGAAGTCATCATGGATGGTGGTGCTTATATGCCACAATTTAAATTGTTTTTTTTTTGTGCTATTTTCTTTAAAACCTTGATTATTTTTTTTTCATAAAAGTTAAATAACGAATTGAAGAACTTGAATTATCGTCTTTGAAAACCGCGAAAAAAAAAAATATGTACGCAATTTGGATCATAATTAAAAAAACAAAAATGACTTTGTTAACTCTATAAGAATATTAAATTAATATAATTTCAATTTCACCATTAAATAACAAATAGTAATTCACCATACCATTTAATAACATTACTTACTAGTAATATATTACTGTAATTAAAAAGTATATTTACTATATTACGTACTTACATACAATCAATATAGATTCATTATAGTAATTATGATAATAGAAAAATTTTGATAAAATTCAAGAAAATTCCAAAAACTCGAAATTTGAAACCATTTATTTTGATATTTTTCGAATAAAAGCTTTTAAAATGGTAAATTTCTATATCATGAAGACTTAAAAATATCATACTTAACTCACTTCAATATGGTCAATTGTTGTGCCCATATTTTTAAACAATTATCTTAGCAAAAATGTTAGGGCAAAAATCTTTTAACTACCGCGAGTTTTCCAAATATCATTACGTCATGATAAAATTCAAGAATTAAATTATATTATCGGTATATTACCACTAATTCCAGCCTCTGTATGTGGGTTAACTAATTAAAGGAGTGTTAATTAATTTTTTCTTAAGTTCTGTTCAAGTCTGGTTGAGTGGTATATTGTCTTTTAAAAACCCTTTTGTCTAACAGAGGATCTTTTGAATTTGACGAAGAATTTTTCTTTCGAAAATACAAAATAGTTGCTCTTACTTTTCGTTATGTTCACCTTTCTGAACCATAGTAATATAAGAACACATACCCGAAGAATGAGCGTTTTGTACAGATGCGTTGGTATTGCGGAATATAGGGGTCTTAAGTCTTGAATGTAAATTTACTTAATATTAATTTTTTTTTTAACTATTCGATAATGAAAAAAGCATGTAATTTGAAATAATATCAATTTATAAGTGTACATCTTTAGTTTCTTTTTATATATTTTCCACTTTAATGATAACAAAAATATGAAAAATTGAATTTATTTTAATATGAATTAAGTCTTAGTTCCGATAATTATTTTAATATTTACAAAATTCTTAAGATACAGATAACTCCCAAACGATTACTCCACTTGATATAATTTGACGTTAAATAAGTTGTAATTCCCTTACAATGACTATTTCTTTATAGCTGTAAAGTACTTCCTTATAGTTGTATATTTTCTCTATTATTTATCATTTCCCAGAATATAGGCTGTGAAAATATATAGTTATAATGCTTTGAAATATTTTTACGTCAAAACGATAATATTTTTTTGTTTTTTGTTTTTGTTTTTTTTTTATGAAACGGCATTAAAAATTTCTTTTAGATACTGAAAACTTGAACACAACCAGTGCAATTTAATTCAATTAAATATAATTTTTTATAGTTTTTCTGTAGTATAAGTTCAAGTTTTTCATATCGAATAATAAATTATAAAATATAGAGACCAATAGAATATAAATAATAAGGTGATTACAATTTGAATTTTTTTTCTATTTGGTTATTTTATATCGAAATTGCGTGTAAAACTTTTCTACCCTATTTCTTCCCACCTCGATTTCATTAAAGTAAGGTAAATTGAAATTCACAAACTAAATTGGATGTTTTTCAATTGATTTTTGTCATGTTAACCTAACCAACAAATTTAACTATTCAATATAAATATTTATATATAATTTATATATAATATGTGTCTCTACAGCTTGATATATACGTATGTGTATGTGTTTGGTTTAAAATTAAGAAATTTTCAATTGTTATGTAATTTTGAGCTATAAAACAAGGTTAAAAATCAATATGTGGGTATATTAATTGACCTAAAGTGAGAAAGGGAGTATAGTTGGAAAGAGAGGTGGTCGATTTCGTGTATTGTCTGTATGCCAAGAAAATATTTTTATTTTTGCAAAAAAAAAAAAAAAAAAAAAACAAAATTCAATCAAAAACTTGACAAGAATTTAATTGAGCGTACAAATCTGAATTTGGCGTGTTTCTTTATTTAATTTGTTTTATTATTATTTATATTGGAATTAAAATAGGTAAATTGGACTGAATTAGCTTGATTCCTTTTATGGTAATACCTAAATAAGAATAGAAAAAATAAATTGCTTTAATGCTCAATTAAATATGCTATTGATTTTTTTTTTTATTTTTTTAAATATTGAAGGAATAGAAATTAACAAATATCAGTTCAAATCTTAAAATCCATGAACAGAATCAAGAAATTTCGATAAATTATTTGGTAGTTGATTATATGGTATTGATTTGAAATATTTCGCAAATAGTTGGTGGAAACAATTATGTTTTTTTATTTTGAATTATTGAATTGATGTCAGAGAAATATCTCAATTACTGCCACTTCGGTAAAAAATTTTCCGGTTTTATCCCGATTTTATAGTGTGAGTAGGATATATAATTTGTGTCTTCTATTAGACGATAAATGGTGTGGTTGATACGAAGTTTAATAGTAGACAACTTAACTTGTATTTTGTAAACAAAAATGAATGAATTCAAGTAATCGTTCAATGGATATAAATCGTAGACTCAAAGAGAGATAATAAAAAGGTGGTATTAAGGTGTTTTAGCAATAAGTTTTTATAGGGTAAAGAATTTTTTTATCAGGTAACACAATATTTTGTGTGATTTAAAAAGAATTTTTTATTATTTTTATTCTTCATTCAAAATATTTTACATATTTTACAAAATATTTTACATTTTATAGTATTTTCATTTTCAAATTGTTTTTGGGGTTTTCATGGGTTTCGAATATAATTTAACTGTCGTCGAATTACGAATAACTTATTTATCACATATTCAACAGTAGCAGCACTCAATTCGATATTCCCGAAAAATTCTAAAACAAAAATCGTTTCGAAATATTGAACAAAAAAAAAATGGATCACTTATATAGCTATCTTTTTTACCAAGCTTCATTTTGTTTTTATATTTTTGTACTTTATATTCTAATTTAAGTAGACTGTACGCACGTGATTTCTTTAGCTTAAATACTATCCAATTATGTTTCTTTTATATATTCATAAAGTGTCTTAACTTCAATATTGTTTTGAGATTCAGTTAAAATTTGCAATAAAATTTTATTTGCCTATAGCCTTCTGATGTGTTCAGATGGATTGCAAACATTTCGATTCAAACGATTGAAAATTAGTTAGTATAAATGTTTCGTTCTTTCAATGCACTAAATTTAGTAATGAAGTCTTTAATTTTTTTATTTGCAACAATTCTATGGTATACATCAGATTATCTAATTATAGATGAAACATTAAAATCAGAATTTGAATTAAAATGTTGGCTTTTCTATTGCTTACTTTAATGTTGACGAAAATAAATTATCTGATTGGTTAAATATAGATAAATTATTAAATATAAAATTTTGTATGGTTATTAATTTATTTATTAAAATAAATTCATTTAAGTGTGTTATTATTTAACATATTTTTTCATCAGTACAAAATAATACTCAACTAATTGAAGCATAGCTTATACTCTATTTTATCACACAAGAATATTTACAATACGTAAGTATTGTTTATTTCGATCTTCAATTATTGACTAACTATTCAATATTGATCCATTTCAAAATCGTACGTATGCTATTTAAGTATATAACTACAAAACTATTATTTTAGAAAAATCTATAATTAACATAAGTACATCTGCAATATTCTAACTGCAATACTATTATTAATC
This sequence comes from Argyra leucocephala, assembly GCA_963942445.1. Taxonomy (NCBI): domain Eukaryota; kingdom Metazoa; phylum Arthropoda; class Insecta; order Diptera; family Dolichopodidae; genus Argyra; species Argyra leucocephala. The sequence continues at coordinate 111,419,685 of OZ012679.1, read as the reverse complement.
AATTACAAGTACAAAATATTACAAATATTAATAAATTATCTTTGCATAATAATAATACATTTAACATAACAGATAACACTTATGACATGTAATCAATATTACAAGTATTAATGAATTATATTTGCATAATAACATTACATTTAACATAACAGATAATATTACATACTTATAACACTTATATGATCAATATTACAAGTATTAGTTAATAAATTATATATGCATAATAACATTACATTTAACATAACAGATAAGATTATACATTTATAATAATTTTATTACAATAACTTACAACTCTAGATTGTGAATGTTTTCGAATATAATGGCTATGGCATATTCGTAACTAATAATTAGTTAGTTACATTTTTTATTAAAATCAATTAAACTGTTTTATCCGTACAAGTCTTGATTACTTTTGATTAACTGTTAAACAATATCAATATTATACAAACAAAATGTCTTTAATAAAGCCTCTCCATGACACCAATTTAAATTTCGTACATTGTTACATCTTTTTATATTTAAGTATAAGTAAATTTATTATTAAATTAATATTTTTAATTAGTTTAACATCATTTCTTTTAATTTAAACATTATTTCAGTACATAATTAAAAAAAAAGAAACAGTTAGAGTGAATCCGTAAAGTAAACTAATTATAATTTTTGTTAAATTTTGTTAACAGCTTCTCTGTTAATTAATGTTTTGTACTAAAAATAAAAGAAAATTGAAGGTCAGTTTACTAATTTAATCAAAATTACTATCGAGTTATTTGAATAGATGTGCTATATTATTATAGTTAATGTAAAATAACGATGACACTATACATATATTAGGATTAACTTTTGGACATCGTTTTGAATTTCTACAGAGTGGTACAAAAAATGTTTCTGTATCTAGTTATTCTGAAGTTTATTGGTGTGTCATGTAAAATTAAATATTATGAAGTTATATCAAATATATACCCACTTATATAACATTTTTATTTATGATTTTTATAATGTAGTGATCACTTAAAATGTCAAAATGAGCTTTCTAGTAAGAGTTCAATATATTCTTTCCGTAATAAATAACTTCATCAGTATCAGGATCTCACAAAAAAATGTGTATCAATAGTGCATGTCTTAACATGATGTTAAATTTTAAAAAGTAAATAGATACGATTAAGTATTATACAAATTCATGTTGATCTTTAACATATTCAGCATCATATTTTTGAATTTTGTTAGCTGTTAGACATATATATTTGAGCTAAAGTGTCAATAATATATTCTATAGTAATACTTTTATGTCATGGATAAGATTCTGATATGCTTTAACTATAATTCTAACATACAATAATTAACCTACCTCAAAACTTCTATACGATATCAATTCTTCTTACACTAAAAATTTATATTGAAAAGAAATTGTTTTATTTTTAAATTACCCTGTTATTTGAGTAATTCAACTGAATTGAAATTTGTTAAAGGACATCATGACATGATCATGTACATTAATTTGTTTTTGTAACCCTAGTAACATACCAAACAAATTAATCATGTTGGATACCAAAAAAAAAAAAAAAAAAATTCTCATTTAATTTATGTAGTAATTTAAGATAATTAACCCCTATAGGGTAGTTGTCATCATTAACCTTTTTGGTGTATAATTTTGTTGCATCATTCTTGATTTGTTATTTTTTTTTTTGATTATTTTGAAAATTTTTGTTTAAAAGAATTGTGAGTTATTTATAGAGTTTAGATACCTCAATAGTTTTTCTTTTTCAAATACCCTTTAAGGTGTATTATCTATACATACATATATACAAATATTTTGTATTTGAACTCTAAATTTTCTGTGTTTTGTTTCTTTCTATTCCTGTAGTTACTATTAAAGTGAAACTATCAAGGTTTCTCACCATGACATTACAATTATGGAAAAATAACTATTAGGTTTTTTTTTATTATAGAATTCTTTCATCATTGCCGTCATTGAAATCAGTAAAAAGTTACAAAGGAGGTTATTCCTTATACTCCTTTTTATTTTGTACCCATATGCACAAGTAGAAAATATTGTATATGTATATGTTTATAATATATTAAAAAAAAAATATTTCATTGAATTCTGACATTATCTTTTATAAATGAATTTTACTCTTAAAGCTATAAAAACAACAATTTTATAAATATAATTTTGGATAGTGTTAGTATAACAGTTTCATTTTTCATAATAAATTTTAAATTATTTTTTTTGTTGGTTAAAATGTAAATTATGTATATCATATATATACAAAACAAACTAACGATAAAGAAGAATAATCAAACTTGAAATTAGAAGCCCAAAAAAATGTGCAAATGTTATCGATTAAATCGCTTGTGATTTGATGAAATAATCAATTGGTCCAAATGTTTAAAATACTTAAGTATAGTTGAGTTCAGATCAGTTCTAAGGCTATTCAATAAATAATCAATTATTATAATATCATAATTTGAAGAAAATGTTTTTTAAAAATAATATCCTAATGGCCATCAAATAGAAAACTATTCATGTAGTAGAAAATAATACACTTACAGCCGCTTACAAAATTATTTGAACATATAAAATAATTTAAGAATACCTAATTTATGTAAAAATTAAATGCAAATAAATTTGAGAAATATTATTAAACTGAATTCAGCCGAAGATCACATTAAATAGGTTGGCTGTCACATAATTTTATTTTTTATTTTTTTATTTTGTGTTTATTTGCGCTAAAAGAGTTCATAGCTCATACAGATTCAAACATTTTAAAAACTTAGTAATAGATATATATTAAATTTAATGTAAAAGTGCATTTAGTAAGTAATACAAATGTAAGAAAAAGTAATAGTGCATTATGTATCAAACTTAGAATTCAAAAGAAAAAAAAAATATTGAAACTTATTTTTTATAGTTCAATAAGCAATAAAAAGAAAAATAATAAAAATCGTCCTAATAACATCACACTCTTTCATTCATTAATAAATCTTAAACTAATATAATTTTTTTTTTTGTTTTATTAAAATGTTGGTTTTTATTTCTAGAGGTAATTTGTTAAATATGTTGATAGACGTGTTATAGATTCCATCAAAACCAAAGGAATTATTTTTTATTTTCTTGGTATGTATTGCATTTGTTGATCTGGTATTATATTGATGTATTTCCCAATTAAGTATATGCGTTATTATAGAATTTGTATTAATTAAATTGTTCCCCATATTATAAATCTGTAGCGCCATTTAAAAGACTTTGCGTAGTTTTTAAATTTCTTTTTTTTTGTGCATTATTCATTTTTAACGTCTTTCTGACATGTTGATGACACTCTAGAATTTTGTTCTTTTATTTTAAAATAAATTATTATTTAAATAATTATTTTCATTTAAGTAATAAGGACGTATTTTTTTATTTTATTTTTGTAAAGTTGCACACATGATAAGTTTTTAATTTGCACGTTTTTCGATCAAATATTTTAATTTTCGTAGCATTTTAAGTTCTTAAAATACTCCTACCGTAATAAAATAAAAGCTTAAATTAGAATTAAAGTCAATTTCATGTTTTTAAATCGTGATATGATATATCAATTTTGTACTGTTACAACAACTTTACGTCTAGAACAGATATTAAAGAAATCGTGTAGTTACTGTAAATGACAGTTCAAATAATTTTGTAATTTAGATAGCTTTGGTACCTTTTATTAATAATTTTATTTATATACTAAAGAATAATAAAAATAATAATTTTATAGCTTATATTTAATGCTGTAACTTTCGATCCAAATTGTAAACAATTTTCCTTTTTCTAGTAGAAATCATGAAAAATTAATTAACTAATAAAAATTTGATTTCCGTTCAATAATTATTTATCAAACCTATTCTTCTTTATTTCTAACAATGTGCAATAATTAGTAGCGTTCCATTATGCTGTGTAAACTAACCATTTTTACACATTTTTGAACTCAGCTACACTACCTCTTGTTATTGTGTAGATTGTAGAAAATGGTTAGTAACGATCTACTTTCCGCTAGTTGCTGAATAAAAAATTTTGCTGAATAATTATTTAGTGTCATATTTATAATTTAAAGTTTGATATTGAAAACAAAAATAAATAAACATAAATTTAAATTGAAATATTTTCAACAAAATAATAATACAAATATTATAAGTAACCATTTCATTTTAAAAATAATTACATATAAAACTAAATTTAATGAATAAAACTAGACAACACCAAGAAAAGAAGAGAATTTTTTGATAAATTTTTTTTAATAAATAAATTTCCAAAACAAAACAAACTAACATAAATTTTTTTGGGTTATATGGGTTAACGCTCATTTTATGCTCATGAGCGTTCCTTTAATAATCTCCTCATGAGTAGTTTACACAACTTAAAGGAACGCTATTATTGTAAATTTTACATGTTCAAATAATTTTGTGATTGACTGTAACTATGTATAAAACAATTTATTTAAAATAAAAAAAATAATTTTAAGATAAATTTATCCACATAAAAAGGATAATTTATACTCTCTGATATAAAGGCTTTGTACATATCCTCTTTATTTTAATGTAATGATCAAAAGGATGTTATGTCGCCGCCAGTTGTTATATTTGCTATACTTTTTATGTTCTTGTTCTTGTTTTTCTTTTATTTTGTTTTCTTAAGTTTGACTTGTTTGAAGTTAAAAATTACAACAAAAATAAATTTAATTCAACGATATTTTGATGGTTGATTCCTTAATTTTACTTTTTAAATATAATTTTAGTTACCTGAAAAATAATGCTTTAGGCATATGCAACTAAAATGAAATGAATGGTATAAATATGATGATTTTTATAAAATATGAGTTAAGTATAAAGTTGTGTTATGAAAATCGAAAAATCAAATTCATTAATAAAAAATTGTTGAATACTTTCGATTCAATTTAAAAACTAGCATTATACTCGGAACGATTGTTTTCAGATCTTTAAAATGGATTTAATTTTAATTCTCAATTTTCAATGAAAATTTATACAAACTCGTATAATTGAAAAATAAAAATAAAAATAAAGAATTTCCTGGAAATTTAAATTTTAAAACATTATTATTTTTTTGTATCTCTCTCTCTAATTTTCAATTTTTTTTATTTTAAGTAAAGAAGGTAAACAAAAAAGGGAAGTTTAGAAATCAAGAGTAATAATAGAAATCATAATAATAGTAAAAAATCGCCAGGTCATTTATTTATGGTTATATATTATTCTCAATTATACTTATTTATACACAAGATGTTTAAAAAATAATACAACATTTTTGTATTTTATATCTTTAGGTCAATTAAAATGTAAGTTTTTCAATAGGAACGATTTAATATTGAAATAAAATAAAACATATATGTACGGCATGATTAATGACAAAGTGAAAATTATATTTTGAGAAATTACAAATATATTACGTTAATTGAACAATTCAATATTATCGTTATAATAAATAGGAGTATAAAAAATTAATTCAAAATGTCCCTAATGATTAAAGGCAAATTTTTCTTTCCCCAATCCTCAACTAGTTCAAGCGGTGTGTTTGGCTTAGCTTATGATAAAAATGACAGTATCGTCGTAGGGTATCTGAAATAAGTTTATTATCAAAATATAAAGGATTTTCCAAAAGACACTACAGCTCTACTTTTAGTTAGAGCTTATTTGTCCGTTGTATTTACATCTACGATTAATTTAACTTAGTATTGCGATATTATATTTTTAATATTTTGTTTTTAGCAAAAAATGGTTCTTCTTAATTTTTTTTATTATATATTTTATATTGTGAACAATATTCACAACTAATCATACTATTTTTCTTTTACAATACTTTCGGCTAACTTCTAATATTATTTTTAAATTTAAAAAATGTTTATTGTCGAAAATTAATAAACTAAATAAAATAAACAATTACTTTTTTAGGCCACGGGACTTATAAATGAATTGCAAAACAATCACTAACTCAAAATGTTTATGCAATTTCAAAACTATGTAGAATTATTCATCTTCACATACTAAATTCTATACACTTAAGTTCTAAGATCAATTATATGTACACATATTCTACTTATATCTAACACGAATGTTGGAAAATGTTGTATAGAAAAAATAATCTATTTTTAATAGTTTATTTTCCAACCATACTGTTTTTTTTTATATCAAATTAAAAATTTAAAATAATAAAATCATTGTACAGTATACTAATTCTACTGAAATTCAATAATCAATAAAAAAAATTCTAACACATTTGTATAGGTGTGTAGCAATAAAAGAAAAAGTTGTAAAAACTGGCATCCGACAATTTAAGAAAAAATATATAAAATAAAATCAAAACAAAAAAGTTGGTCATGGAAATAAACAGAAATAAAATAGCTCAAAACGACTAAACTAATAAAAATATTCATAGAATTATAATTATTTCAGATTTAGAGACCTTAGTTTCACTTAAACATTTTCATAAGGGGTCTTTTCAATAAAAACTCAATTTGTCTTGCTTTGTTTTTTTTTTCACTTTTGTTGTTTTTGTTTTATGTATTAAAAATTGAAAAATCATTTATTTATTTTTTTGTTATTATTTACGAACAACTCACCTAAACACAATTGAGTGTTATTATTTTTTTTTTTTTTTTTTGTAGAGTTTTCGACAGGTAATTCATTTTCAATTAAGATCATCCTTAGTCTTAATATTTTAGGTTAGGGATTTATGACAAACACATTTCGTTAGCAAAATGATTTTTGATTTAATGGAATTAAATTTTTGTTGATTTACTATGATGAACTATTAAAATTTTGAGTATTAAATTAGAAATCGATTAGAAATATTGCAAAATGTTTAAAACTGAATTTAACTTTAAGAACAAATTACCTAATATCGATAAATTATAGTGTATTATAATAACATTTAGAATTTTTGTACTTCGTATTTCGTTAGCTCAGATTACTTTGATGGTTTCAGCAGAGCTAATACCAGTTAATTTTTTTCTTTAGTTATTCATAACTTAAATATTACTGGTAAATTTTAATCACTAACCGATCAGACCAAACACAATATCGTGTGCAGCGCATGCATAAATTATAATAGCAATCCGCTCATGAGATTGATATTTTGATTTGATGTTATGAGGGCGTTTTTGTTAAACGTTTTTGGTTGATATAACATTTATTGTTAAAATTTCAAATTTGGCTTTCAATTTATTTATTAAAGACTACTTTTGTTAGCCATTAGAACAAGTTTTTCTGGTATCAACGAATACATTGCAATTTTATTTTTTAATCAACACAGTATGCCTATAACTTGAACCAACTGAAGCTCAATTTAATGAAATAACAAACTTCTTATTTAGTTATTTTTTACTTAATGCCTTTGCCCTACTTTTGTCTTTCAATCTCAAATTTCGAAGACTTTAGGGGATGAACTTTTATTTTAGTCTTTCACTACTTAAGTACTTACTTATGAATTATTAAAAACAGTTGCCAATGTTTAAAAAATTTTATGAATTGGGTACATAAATTTGGAATTAAAAAGTTCTGAGTTTCGAAATTTTGATTCGATTATTTTTTGGAAAAAGCCAAAAATAATTTTTAAACAATTCCTAATGCCGTAATTTCGAATGTAGTAAGAAATAATTTTGAGCAAAATATAAAAAAAAAGAAATAAATAATTACCGTTGTGCAAAAATAAAAAAAAAAATCATAATTTTGTAATGCGGAATTTTGATACAATCACAAAATATATTTATTTTGATTCAGAATATAATATTTTTTTTTAAATTATAACTATTTAATAAAATTTTTATCTGTGAATTATATATTTACAATGAAAATTGTTTTTTTTTTTTATATTTTTAAAATTTTAATATTATACTAATTTTCTTTTCTTTTTTATCTCATTTTAGGTAAGTGTCATTTTAATGGAATTCAATTTAGTAAGTTTATAATATAAGTAAGTTTATAATATAAGTAACTACGTATTTTTAAAGATCAAAAATAACTGTTGTAAATTGTCTATATTTATTTTCAGTAACAATATCAATATTTCAAGTGGACCTGCAGATTTATCTGTGTTTAATTAAATTAAATATCAATATTATTGTTTACTCTACGTTGAAATATTTGAATAAACAATAAATTCTATGTTCAGTACCCTTTTGAAAATATATATACGATATAATATAGGCCCAACGATAGAAAAGTTTGAATACATTAACTGTGTTTTTTCATCGGAATCAGTATCGAGATTTCATTAATAAGACGTAGGTAATTGTAAAAACGTGGTAAATGCAATTATTTTTAAACAAAATGCAACATTTTCTACATATATGACTATATGCAACACATATCTATACACAAAGAATTCAATATTACTGAATCACGACAATAGTACATTAAAGGTAAATTGCTGAAATTGTGGTTTCAATCACATAAATGACATCTTGTATCTAATGTGAATCTGAGAAACCATTAAATATGGATTTAACTGACAAAACAAGTAATTACCATTGGAAATATCAAATATAAAAAAACATATCAGATTTCTTTACTGAAGAGAAGCGGCTCAAAATTGCACTAATTGAAATACCTTAAAATAGCACCAAGCCCAGTATACCTTTAAAATCTATTTCACATAGTAGATAAGTATCGAAATCATTTCACTGACTTGTTATGCAATATTAAAATAAGACATTTGATAAGCCAAATTCAATTCTGATTGTGGCGCCACTGAAGAAGCTAAAAAATTAGTACAAATGATGATTGATGCTGTAACTGCTATTGTTAATTTAAAATTTCCTTATATTTTTTTTTTTATTTTTTATAATTTATTGAATAAGAATTGCATGAGTAGAATTCAATAAGAAAAGCAAAAGCAGTACACAAAAAAAATAATAAGAAAATTATAAAAACAAGTATTTCAATTGTCTTAGATCGATCAAGTTATGTTGACGCCATTATTTCGATTTCCTGGTGTAATCAAAAATTTATTCATAAAAAAAAAAATTTAGCTTGTTTTTAGACTAGAAAAACATTAATATACAATTGAGATCATTGTTGTGCAATATTTCAAATTTTATATTATGTTCAAATTGAATAAATGTAATATATATATATAACTACAGTACAGTTCATAAGTTTAGAGATAGTTAAAAATTAATAAAACTTATTATGATCTTTATTGACGATGAAAATAAATAATTTAAGACATTTCATGCGTTTTGATAAAATTAACAGGACTGAAATAACTTTTGGGGAGCACAATGGGAAAGACTTTCTATTTTCAGTGTCGCAGTTGTATTGAATTTTAATCCTTTTACTTTGTCTTATTTAAGTATTTAAAACTAGTAAAATAGACAAAATGTAATTTTATAAATATTTCCTTGAAATATGTTAATTTAATTATTAGGCTCAACCATAATCTTTTAATTCCCTTCACATTTTTCATTCTTTTAAATTTGTTATCTAAATGATCACTGATTTTATTTCTATTGAAATACTTCGAAATGTCGATATATATATTTATTATGCTTTCTATCTTGTGGCGAAAATTGTATTTTAAAATTTGAGAAGTAATTAAGAAGGTAGTCAGGTCTATTATTGAATAATTTTTGTGTTTTCAAAATTATATTCCAGATTTAATCTTTCATCATATAGTTCAGTATCACAAGCATTTAGTTTTACTTTCGAATCTACAACATCTTTTGTATTAATGGGACATATTCTTTGTCAATTTTGCTTTTATTAAAATTACTTTCAAAAGACCTTAGTTGACTTATTTATTTTTTTCCACAAAATATAGAATGTCTTATATACTTTTAGGCTAGGCGCACACATGCAATTTTTAGCTTTGCAACTGTTTGATTGCAAGAACTCTTTGCGCGCACACATAAGCAACTAAACTATTTGATTTTCTGGTACCGCGCACACATAGCAATTAAACAGTTGCATTTCATATAGTTTGAAAATTAATTTTATAAGGAATTAGCATGCATTTGTGCTGTTGAAATTAAAAGAAGGGAAAAATTAAGGAAAAGGAGAAAAAGTAAAAGAAGAAAAATATTAAGGAAAATAACATTGCAGGCTTACCTTTTATTAAGACATAGATTAATAGCCTCATTCTGTATCTCACTCACTCTGACTTTCACGTCAAATTCTTCACTCCCCCTTGAAAATATCTTATATTCTGTATCTTGAAATAATTTAGGTGATAGTGAATGGATATGTGATTGGAAACATACATGTCCAAAAAGTTTGGTCAATATTATAAATAATTTTTAAAAATTTTTCGGGTTGGTTCGACAGTCCGGAAATTGGGACAAAAAAACCTTGAACAAAAAAAAAAAAACAAAAAAAAATGTTTTTTATAGTCGTCTTGACACGCAATGAACATTATTGACATTTTGATTTTTGGACAATTTTTTTGTTCAAGGTCTTAGGTCCCGACTTCTGAACCCCGGATCAATCCGAAAATATTTAAAAAATTATTTATAATAATTATTAATAACCTTTTGCTAGAAAAATACAATTTAAGCCCGTGATATAGAGTTTCGGCCCCAATTTCTAGGATCCCGGACCTATTGTCTTCATCACATTAAAGAGCCATTGTACTGCTAACAAAAAAAAATTCTAGGTCTTCGGTCCCACACTTGGGACGCCAGACCTCTGGTTTGTATCGTGCTTATGAGCCATGCCATTGAACTAAAGACAAGTTAAAAAAAATAAACAAAAAAAATTTTTTTTTACGTTCAAAATTTGAAACAACTGTACTTACACAAGAAAAAATTAATTGCAACTGGTTTTAATTTCAAGTGTGGGCGTTTACATTTAAATACGTATAATACAAATCGATTGCTTGAACTAAAAGTTGCTATCAGTTTGTAAAAAATTACAAACTGTTTGATTGTTGGATTAGATGCAATCAAATAGTTGCATGTATGCGCGCTTTCATATAAACTAATGGAACACAAACGTGCAATCAAACAGTTGCAAAACTAAAAATTGCATGTATGCATCTAGCCTTACCCGTACCTAATACAATGAGCAGCACTGTTGTATACACGTAATTTTCAATTATTGTGTTTTGTTTTTATATTTAATTTAATATATCCATCATTTCTGATATATCATAGCCTATATTTGTAATTTTTTTTTTCTTCTTTATCTTTAACAAACATTTTTCAATTTGATATCCATGAGAAAAATGTACTTACTTCTGTCTATTAATACATACCTATATTTCTATTTAGAAATAAACGTAAAAGATATAAAATGTGCGTGTGAACTACTGAGGTTTTAATCTAGATTTTTTTTCTTCTTATTTTTAATTCATTTTGTTTCCAAAAACAATTTCAAAAAAATGAGAACGTCTTATGTAGCTTTAAACAGCAAAATTAAATGACAGTAACTCTTGCAATAGCAATTATGTACTATTATACACCTATGTAGTAATGTATACTATCGAGTCGTCATCATCGTTCTCCATAATGCATTATGCATGATTAAAGCTTTCTATATAAATATTCTATGATGGGAAAATATCCAAAATTAATTAATTTGTTTTTTTTTTTTTGCTGTAACAACTAAATTAAATTTATGAAATATATAAATAAAATTGTTTAAAGTCTCCACTGTCGTAAATGCATGGATTTATTATTTATTAGTTGCGATGTAAACAAGTGCAATTTTTAAAAATATTTTTTGACTGCATATATAAATTAAACTCATAAATAAAATTCATGAATATTGATATCTTACTAAATGTTATAATTTTGGTCTCCAAATTTTTGGAGACTATAATAATTTATTGTTTTTTAATTTTATTTCTTTTTTCTTTGCCTATAACTTAATGGTTTTAGTTGAAAATATAACGTAACCCATTTTTCTAATTTTTGTTTGTTTTTCCTATAAGTTTTCTTGGCAACATAGAGTTTCCACAGCATTTTTATCTTTCGTTTGAAATATGATTTATTGAAATATGGTTCATGTACCAGCCAGTTGAGACATTTTATTATCCGAAATATTTTCCAAATAGTGTTTCTGTGTAACTGACAAATCCTCCTCTGAAAATTCTATTCGAGGATCGGTTTTGCAATAAATTTCGGTTTTTTCAGCACATCTTCCAACTACTTATATTTCCTATTTCTAATCTAAATCCTATAAATATTTCATTTGATTCACTTCACTTTTTTATATATCAAAGTATTCTTCAGATGTTGAATAGGTAAAAAATAAATCAAAAGATGTTAGTGATTGATAACTTAATAAATATTGATGACTATATTTAAAGCTCATATTGAGATCCCTGATTATGAGCAGCCGTTGAAACCTTTAGCTGAAAGCATTGAAAAGCTTTATTGCCTCGGCAAATTTTTTTCTGACAATTTTCAAAATTTTGTATGTTTAATTTGTTTTGTTTTTCTGTGTATTCACTTGTTGCTTCATTTGTACTATATGTACTCCATAGATAGATAATTAAAGTTTTGTGGCTCACATAATTCAATCGATTTTATCGATTCAGTTCTGATTTTTTGAGTTAATTTGTTCTGTTTATTTTCAACATCTCAAAGTTGTCGAGTATTATCACGTTACAAGTTGTAATTCTAATCACGATTCAGTTAACTATTTGTACTAATTTTAAAATTTATTTCTCTTTAACCAAATAAAAAAACAAGCCAACAAAATTGTAGAAATTTATGTACAATGATGATGTAAAAAAAATATGTACAGAGGTTCAACTGGAAAACAACATCAAAGTAGACCAATACTAAGATGGTTAGATTAGATGATGTTGAAGAAGTTTGATAAAAAATTAATACTAGATATAACTGATGCGATCTGTTTATGAACGGATTGCAAAACCACAAAAAATGAGTGTTTGCAGTACTAATGAATAATGAAAATTTGCAAACTGAATGTAACCCAAATAATTTGGTGGATATTTCGATATAGATATATTTTGAAAGTTTCTGTATAGCTCTTAAACTTTATTTAATTTTAAACTTAAGATCTATTTCCTCTCAATTCTATTCTATTAAAATGATTAGCTTATTCTTTATTTTTTTTTTATATCAAAACTTTACTTTTTTATTTCATTACATGTTTTTTTGATTAGTTAATTACAACAGATTTCGATGAGTTGACGTATTTTACAAAACTATTCTACATTAATTTTTCATTTTAATATGATTTAGTGGTAGCAGTTCTTTCATTTCCGTGTTTATATCATAAATGCATTATATTTGTATATTGTTGTTCTTTGTTATCTCGCTATTTCCTTATATAAATAATAGACCGAGCCTTTTATAAATCTGTTACGTTTCTTTTCTTGTCTTAGCTACCTCATTTTCAAAAAATCAATAATATATTATGCAATTACATAACTTATTAAAAAAAAAAAAAAAAAACTTTAAATAAAAAAAATCAGGTTAACACTCTGTCATCGTATATTTATATAAAATCAATTTAACCCAACTTGAATACAACTGAAGTTGTGTATTATAATTCATCTTATTTAGATATAAAGCTTTACTTATCTTATGATTTTTTTGTTTCATCATCTTACATAATAACAAAATGCTGTCACCAGCGAGAATGAAATCAAAGTTAATATTTACTATTAAGTATTGCTGAAATTTCATTATATGTACATACTTAAGTAATCCACCTTAGTGGTATTCATCATTGTTATAATATTGGTTTATTTCATATTGGTATTATTGGTATAACTTTAAATTTGTATCTAATATAAATAAATTACTTTTTACAATTTACTGTATATTAAATACTTACTTACTAACTGAGTGAAAAGCATAGAATTGAAACTCGATTTCATAAAAATAGATATTTTTTTTCTATTATTTTGTTATTGTTGTTTTTGTTTTTATATTTTTTAGAAACTTGAAATTGAATACAACAATAATATTTTCATTTGAACTATTATTATTATTATTATTGTTGTTTGATTCAAAACTAAGACGATTTTGGTTTTATCAGTACTTTTTATTTTTAATATTTCTTGTTATTGTGTGCCAAGGTGGTGCAGTGATAATACACTGAGACACTAATATAAATTGTTTTTGTTTTTTTTTGATTTTGTTTAACATTTTAATATAGGATTTCATTACAATTTACAACACTTATATTGTCTTGTCATCTTGCAATTAAATTGAAAATTTTCTCTTGCTACTGTATGCAAATTAAATGATGAGAAAAATGAATATATAAAAAATAAAAAAATTTGTTTCCATTTGGTAAAGAGAATTATTTCAAATATGTAATTAGTAAAATAATTATTTTTAAAACATTTACACGCTAAGAGAACCCTTATTTATGCATCGTTTACGCGCTCAGTTAAATTGAGTATAATGTTTTTATTTTATTCGTTTCAGTTGAAAATAGTCCAAATTTAAAGCAATATCATATATATAAGGAAAGTGTATCAATGATGAAAGTTAAATTAGATCAACTGGAGGCCTGGAGGAGATATTGGCACAAAATTAAAACTCTTTGTTTATTCTTGTTTATTTTTGTACGAGTCCTATTAATTGTTTCTAATATTTCGTGTTAAGTAATATTAGAATGCCTATTACAAAATCTATTTGTATGTTTTTCAGCAGCTCTCTACAAGAACCTTTGTTGTAGGACCGCTTACGTATCAAATAAGAAATTATTGCAACAATTAATAGACCATAACTATTAATAGAATGTTATAAAAATCTTTTTTTTGAAGTAGAAGAAGATGGATGGATGAATACTAAAAAAGGGGAAAAGTTAGGTGGGGTACTACAAATCAATTTTTGTCTAATGTCGTTGCGTATTTTAAAAAAAAAGTAAGTTTCTAACATATAATAAATTTTTACTGCTAATCGTAATGTAGTTTAATTTAAATGTAGAATTAATTATTTGTTAGTCCCAAAGGTTGTATAATATATATATGTAATAATTTATTTTACCATCCTGTCGTCGTTTCAGAACTATATATTTTGTCTTTTACATTATTACATCTGTGTATTGTTTCAGTTTAAGGTGTTCCGACAAAGTTTATAATTCCCTTTATCTCTGTATATGATTTGACAAAGTCAGTGTAACTGATCTTATCTGTTCCTGATCTGAAAATCATCTATAAGAAAAAAATAGACGACTTTAGAATAGGTGTCCGATGCCTTTTTATTCAATATACAACACCATTCAATGCATACAACAGGATTTTTCATCACAACTATAAAATTTTATTTTCGATCATCAGTTCTGAATAATTTGAATTTAATTTAATTTACATCTTGTTTAAAGTAACAGAAATTCAATATTTCACATTCACATGTGCAAATAAGTTAAATTTAAGAGTTCATTCTGCCACTAATTTAGAATATAAACTTTGGAAGACATTTTTAACTTTATTCAGCTTTATTTCGATGACATTACAGCATAAATTGAGTTGCGATTTTCTTCCAATCCAATTCAATTCTTTTTTTTTGTGACTTCATTAATTTTAATTTTTTTTTATCAAACGAATTGAGCGGGTAAATCTTTCTCATGCTCTCGCACAAATTTGAGATCTATTACTTTTAGCTAATTAGTTCTCAAGTGTAGTTAATTGAGATAAAAGCTTTTGTAAGGACAATTTAAAAAAAGCACTTTTTACAGAATTAAACACTGAATTAGTGATTGGTCAGGAATTGATTCCTCTTTTAAATTTTGTAAAAAATAGTACAATAGGAACAACACATTATATATTTACATATACACAAATACAATGAGGTGTTGTGTTCAAATTGAAACTTTCATTAAATAATAATAAATTAATTGTCATAAGAAAAAAATTTGAAAAAAAGTGTGAAAATAAACCAAATATCTATTCAAAATAAAAAAAAATAAAACAGTTTTTTTAAAATTACCAGTAGTAGGTAGTAATCATAAATTATAATAGTTAACTATCATATTTTTACAGTAACAACAATATTATAATATAAATAAATATAATATAATTACATTAAAAGCAAACCAAAAACCAGTTATTTAATTTTTTGTTTTTCATTTTGCATAATTTTTACATAAATATTTTTGTATTCAAAAAATTTCGTAAATAATTATAAAAATATATTATAATCATAATTCGGTACATAGTGTATCATTTGTGTGAAACTGTATGCTGTATTTTTATAAATGCAAAATTCCATTTCGTGTATTCTAAAATTTATTTTATAATTTATAATGGAGTTAATTTTCAAAAAATATTGCCTAAACCGAAAACTTGAAAATGAGCTAACGTATGAGGACGGTTACTGATATTCACTTCAGTTTTTCAGTACTAATTATAGTACATATATCAGTTTTAACTGAGGCTTTTTAAACATTTTAAAGAACACCAACCATCCGTCTAATTGAAGTTAAACCATTTTAATATTTTTTTACTCATTGGTCTTAAGTTAAAACTAACTAAAACAACCATTGAACGCATAATCTGATCCAATATGAGACCAAATGAAATAACATTTTGTTAAAGAATGCCAAAAATGACAAAATTTATTAAAGGATTTGATTCGTTTTATAACGCAATTGTGCATATATCTGCATGCAGACATTTTTGTCAGATAAATGTGCAGATATCCTGTATGCAGCCCAAGAAATTTTTTCAGAATATTTGAATTTATAAGTAACTAACCAGATATCATTCTGCACTCTCTGCCACGATGCAAATAGTGTTCAAACCTAATTTGGCTGCGCCGTATTAAAACTAAGAAAATAAGATATTTTGCCAAATTTAAATATAATATGACAAATAAAATGGCAAAGTGCATCACAATATCCTGAAATAAAAAAAATTTAATTGTTATGTTTAGAATCTGCTGCTGCATTTTACACATATGCAAAATTTTGCACATGTAATTGGACTACCATTTTATTTATATTAACTTTGTGTAATCTATTACTATCTAACAGTAAATTGAAATCTGTAAATGAATTTCAAAAATAGCTCACTAAAAATTTCTTTAAACAAATATTTTTCAATGTTTTGTTTTGTTTCAAATGATAACTTCGCATGTTAAAATCAATTCAACAACACTTTCATTGATCTCTTTTTTGATTTGACGGCCAGACCTAACTTACAAATATTAAAGAAACACCCTGTATAGTGTATAAGTACTCAACAAATATCATTAACAATAGATTTAGCAGATATGTGTATATAATGAACATTTAAAAACATTTAAAATGGTATAAGCTTAACACAAAACTCATTATGGTAGCCATATAAAATATATTCTCAATAATAACCATGACTTCATGGTCATTTTAAGTAAAAAATTTTTAGAGCAATACGATCATCATGATCATCATCATTATCATTATATTATCGTATTTTTCATTTGATATTCTATTTGACAAACTTTCAATATTCAAGATCAAAATTAATAATTATTTATTAATATCAAATGTTAATATAACTGACTAGTTATTGAATTTTTGTAGAGCAGCTCCATCTAGTTTTAAAACAGCAAAGTTCAAAGACTGGTTTTTTTTTGTTGCTAATATTTTTTTTTTTTTTTTTTTTAATATTAGAGATTGTAGCTTGAGAGACGTCATTTGCAAGAGAAATTTTTTGAAAAAAAGCGGTTTGTGAAACATGTTTTTTTGTTTTTTGTGGTTTTTCATGTGTAGGTTGATGTCTCTGATTTTCTGCAAGACAAATGATCTACATAGTTGGACACTGTTTTTGGGATTTTTACCAACTCATACTATGCTCCCCTTAGTTTATTTGGCAAAAGAAAATACCGTTTACAATTGGCTATCAAAGCGTAATTAACTTTTTTTTTCAAATGTTACGATAAAAAATTAAAATTTTGAAATGGCGCAGAAAACTGAAATTAATGTAAATAGAAAATTAAAATAACTTCAGAATTAAATCAAAGATAAATAAAATTTTTAGAGGAGATACCGATAAATTTTGTAATAGAACATTTGGAATTTATGCGGTAACTGAAATTGACCAACCTACTGAATAAGATTTGTTGTCTTAAAAAGACCTACTATAAGACAAATTTCTAGAGCGTAAAGATACGATGGTAGTGTACTTTAAAGGTATCGAATATGAAACATTTTTACTGAAATTAAAACACAAAAATTATACAAAAAGTTGTTACAAACCAATTACATAAATCAAATTTAAGGTCTTTAAACGGGAGAAAACTATATATTTATACGCGTTGGATGCCTTTAGAAAATAATTTTTTTTAAATTATTTTTAAACTTGATCTAACTATATATAACTTTTCAAGTGAATGCAATCCTTTAAAAAATTTAAACATTTTTAGACTTACAGAAATAAAGACATTGATGTTGGAAGAGACAATTTTTTCTGATCTCTATTCTCTAGATTTTGGATTTAAACTGTTAATTATGGATTGTACTTTGGTCGCATCAAAGTTTATTAAAATCGAATTGTAAGAACGAATCAATTTTTGGCTTTACGGAAAAAAAAGTGAAACCAAATTTTTTATCTTGATCTAATAGTCATCAGTGATAAGTAGAATCAATTGGAAATTAAATAATTTTATTTAAATTTTATTTCCAAGAGGGCGGAATTCAATTATATACGAAGTTTTTTTAAAATGTTCGGACTACTAGGTAAGCCTCTTAGTGGACAATTTTTAATATGTGGTAAATTCTTACGAATTGCAAATTAATTACTATTCTGCAAAACAGAACGATATTTGTATACATTTGATTAATTTCTGGTGGATCATTTATCATAATTCATTGCGAACCAAGTTGTCTGTAAAGTACCGTCAAGACGTTTATTGTTGATTTTAAAATTTAATTTCAACAATAAATATTATTCTATTGTATTAATTTTAATTATTTTCATTTAAAATGTACAATAGCTCCTATACTACTCTGCAATTGGATGTAAAATGATATTTTTTTTTTTAATCATTTCACTTCACCACCCATACAGTGACACCATTTAAAATTTTTCTTTTTGTTTTGTTTATTTATTTATTTTTCTTTTTGTGTATTTGACATTAGAGACAATAATGCGTGTCTAATTTCGTACATGTTTTATGCCTGCAATATTAGGAGTTGTTGAAGAGTTTTTCATCATTAAAACTTGATTATCGTAATACATATTAATTGTTGTTGTTATTATTATTATTTTCTGTTTTATTGTTTTATAAATTTGACCGTCAGAGTTCATAAAGTACAGGGTAAGCATGGGATAGTGATGATGACATTTTATGTGAATATGTGTGATTTGTAAATTGTTATTTACATAAATAATTTTCAAAATTATGTAGAGAAGGAAAGTCACATAAAATATGCGAATTTAATGAAATAGAAAGATAGTGAGAGAGAGAGAGAGAGAGGGGTGAGAGATAATTAGTAGTTTAGCTGATATAATGACTGATTTCGCTAATTTTGATTAAACATTAAATTTTTTAAAGTTTTCAATGTCATTAAGTTGTTTTTAAATAACTCTAATTTTTATTATAGGTTTTTGCACTTTTAATCCTAAAATATTTTTTTGGAAAAATACTTTTGAAAATTAAAAATTCATTATTGTTTTTTTTTTCTTTCGCTATTATTTATTTTACAAAGACATTGTGAAAATATCGAAATACAAAAAATTTGACAAATCTATATCAACCACTAAAACCACCAACTCGGTAACCGATCTAAATGTGTTACAATTAGTAATTAGCTAGTCGCATAAAGTATTTTAATAGTATTTTATTAGAAATTACTTAATTGTAGAACAAATTTTGAAGGGTATTAAAATTGAATATAACTCCCTTTTACTTCTCTCCCTTAACTTTTTACACTCCCTTAGCGTTCTTTAGAATATCTTGAAAGAGTTTTTGGAAATTATAATCATATAAATATTCCGACTTACTTAATTGTATTAATTTGATTTGAAAATTTTCTTCTAATAAATTCATAGGTATTTTAATGGTTTCATTAAATAAAAATAATGTTAACTATTTTTTGTTTTTGGCATGCTCAGTAAGTAAATTTATCAAAATAGCCCATTTTATGACGATATTACTAACTAATAATTTACTTAAATATATAAATGAATAAATAGTTTAATTTAATTATTAACGAATATGTATTGATTAATTTAACTTACAATTTCGCAATACATAATATAATAGATCTACATATGTATCACATACATTCCACATACTCATGGATCCTAATTATAGGATTGAATTGAATTAAAACTAATTTATTAAGGTGCCTGTACCTATAGTTTAGTTTTTTCTTTGATAAATATATTAGGTAATACAATATATATATATATATATATATATATATATAACACTTACAAACTAGACCTAAGAAACTAGGTCTAATTGTAGAAGATCATAAATTTAAATCATTCATTTGAATTTTATATTTCATTTTATAAATTAAACATTTAAATTTGTTCAATTTTTATGCATTTGGATAGTTGAACATGAAATTAATGGCATAAGGAAGGCAATTAATAGGAATCATTTATGACATTCAAAATTATTTTCTAATGTTTTGATACAATCAAATCTCATTATTTCTAAATTAAAATAAAGTAAAATAAAACAAAAGTTAAACCTATCCTTAAATTTATTGCCTGAATACTTAAATTACTTACATGCTCATAGATATTGTTATAACAGTATTATACTGTAAGATTTTTATTACTTCCGTATCCGGAACTCTATAACGAAAAACAAAAAAAAAAAATGAACAGTGTTTATATTAACCTAGCATGCCTATAAAATCACTTCATTTATCATAAAATTGTATATTTTGCTATTGGAATTATTATTATTTTTTTTATAATACCTATTATCATCATCATTATTACCTGACACCAACATTATACATATATATATAACTAGATACAATTCCAAAGTACATAATATCAAATTATTTAAATTTTGGTACATTTATATTTTTATAGATTTGGAAAGTACTTATATACATTATGTATATAGATTGAATCGCTTCATTAAAATTAGAGTAAATATATTTTTAAATTATTATATACTAGTAGTTGTAATTGTAGCCTTTAGGCTTGACATCAACTTAATTAGATTAATTTTATTCTCTGTAATTTTTTTTTTAACAATTAATTTTTTTTTTCCAAAAAATAATACTCAGATTACTATGATAAGAATACAATAGATATATATTATGGCAATCTTAAATTGAACATGAAAATAAAAGACAAACAAAAAAACGAAAATAAAAATAAAAACTGGTATGGCTTGAAGCATTTAATCTTAAGATTTGAATTGATGTAATTAACACTCAATAAAAAAACAACCAATTCAATGACATTATTATATTACTTATTATTGAGTGGCTTTTAAATTCAATATCATTTCGAGTGGTTTTAATTCTAGTTAAGACGATTATCAAGAAGAATAGAATATAATAGTAGTGTATAAATTTGAGATGCCAGGTTGTTAAAAATTATTGTATTTAATAGTTATAAAATTGTTTTTATTAATCTGATGAACACTGGAAATAAATATTAGTATAACACTAATAAATATTGTTTATCTTACAAAAGTTTACTAAAGTTTTTTTTATATTCTTGTATTAATTTTGATTGAATTTAAAAGATTTAATATAACACAATTAAAATTTGTATGGTTGACCTACTTTTGAAGTACTGTTCATAGATATACTGAAGTAGTGTTTGGTTCATTCAACAAAACTCATCTTTATATATTGTATTATTTAAACTATATATATATATATATATACAACTCGTGATTTTGAATTTTGATTGATTTTATAACTTAAATTGAGATGGTGAAGACCATGTGTGAGTTATAAAAATCAATCAAAATTTATCCGTAAAAGCTGTAATACATAAAAGTATGTTCTAAATCTTATAGATAAATTTAAGAAAAAAAAATGTATAATTTAGTTATAATAATTTATAATTTCACCAATTTTTTAATAAATAAAAAGGATTAATATTCAGTTTATTTATTAAAACGTAATTTATTCAGGATACTAGTATACATAGATATATATATTAAATAAATAGTCGTTATACAATTGTATTATCATTTATCTCTAGTCAAAAAGTTTTGTTTTCGATTTTCATAATGCAAAATAAAAAAAAAATAATTTTGTTTAATGTAAATATTTTTTTTTTAACTCTAAACAAAAACAAAATCGGCAACCTTAATTATTAATTTGTATTTTAAAAAATATTTCAATTTATTTTTAAATTTGTAAAACAGTTTTTCAATATATATACTGATATTAATTTATTTATTATAAATTTGCTGATTATTTTCAATAAATTATAATGATAAAACACTCATCAAATTGATTAAAAAAATAAGAAAAAAAAAAAAAATAACAAACTCAATTTTGTGGAAAAAATTGTATAGTTATCTGTCATTTTTGACATACTTGATTCCAAATAAAAACATTTTATAGTTAGGTAATTTAAGTACAAATTATCAGTTTTATTGCCAGTTCTTGAACTGATAGTCTGTACATAGGACTAAACTAACAGTATTATTGATGAAAATTAAAAAAATTTAATATAAAAAAGCTGATGTGCTAAACCTACTTATATAAGAAAAAAAAATTTACCTACATTTTTTATTTCTTTCTTAACTACAAAATAATATTTTCCTTCCTATACTCACTTATTTTTAAAAAACTTATGACTTTCAAATATAATTTTACCAGTTTGACATTAAAACTCTTGCTCATTTCAGTTTAAAGTTCAATTAACTTTGAGCTTAATTTTTATTTTTATTCTTTTCACCTTTAATAAACCTTGAATAATAATGGTGATACTTTCACTGGCGGTTTTTATGTTTTGGTAATTAATAGAATAGTAAATTATTTTAAACTTCATACAAAACATTTTGATAGTTTCGTTCGGTAGCTCTGTAAAATAAAATTGAAAAATATTTTTGGATTCAAACAAATAAAAAATTTTAAATAACACGATTTAGTTACAAGCTACTGACTATTTCAAAAACTGTTAATATTGGTAAATATTAATAAATTATTAAATTACATCAAGAACTAGTGAATCAAAAGTGTCCTGCTTACAAAAAGGATCTTACGAACAATTTGGGGAAAGTTAAGTTACAATAATGTAGCAGATAAATTTTAACTAGATTAATGGCAGAAGTGGGTAGTCGAATAAAAGTATTTAAATATACTATAAAAAATAATTGTTTTGAATTCACTTGATTTTGTGTTCTAAAATACAAATAGAGTATGTTACAAAAATGTTTCAAATATTATTTTGTGAGTCAAAACAGTATTTGACTTGATTTTTTCACATTTAAGTACATAAGGTAAAAATGTACGTAATATCGATATATTTCATATTTTTATAAATAACTTCCGTTAATTTTGATCCAAATCGACGGTTGAAAAAGCGTTGGATTTGGAAATATTAATTTTCAAATTTTGTAAAATTTGACGGAAATATTTAAAGTATTTCGTGAGAAAATTTAATTTAAGTCTATAAGTCTACAGAATCGGATGGATTTTGCTAGAAAAGAAGGAAGAATTGCTTGAATGAGAAAATAATTTATATTTTAAAATTTCTGAAAGTGATTGTTTTTGCTGAAGCTGAAGTTATTATTAAGTTTTGTCAAATAAAATTAAGTATTAAAAATTAAAATTTTAAAGTTTTTTGGTTTAAAAGTTTTTAGTTTTAATAAAAAAACGTAAAATAATATATATATGGGTGAATATTTCAAAAGGTTGATATTTCAGACATCAAAATGGCAAAATGCTAAAAAACTCAATTTTAAATATTTTTTTGTTTATTCCGTTTAATAACTCAATAATTAGTAGGTCCTTAGGAACGACCAGTTTATTTTAATATTTTTAAGGACTTTTCGTTTTCACGGGAATGACAACTTGGCACGGAAATGACAAATATATAGTTATTGTAAGAAAATTACAATATATATCAGGGAAATTACTTTATTGTTTGTTTAATAAATTAAACATTTAGTCTGGAAGCCAGCTAAACGTAGAACATGACAGATTTAGCTATTGGACGATAGTTTACGATATAATTTTTTGAACCCTTATGAAATGGTTTGATATAGACATATTTCCAAAATTTTGAAAATATTCCGTGTTCAAGGGACTTATTAAATAAAATTGACAGTGGATAAGCGAGTGATTCAGACAGTTTTTTTAAAATTATCTCCGGAATATTATTGGGACCTGGGGATGTTTCGTTATTTAACATATTCAAATAGACTTTTATGTGGGATGCGTCAAACTGGATCAAAGGTATGGATATTGCAGGAAGTTGTGCTAAATTAGGAAGTTTAATTCGGTCCACTTAAAGATGTTATTGTTATCCCTTCTGAAATATGTGATATATTTTTTACATAACAGAAGATACAGGCATAACTAATGGTTCCTTTAAAGGAGATGATGGTGATATACTTTGTTTTAAGAACTGTACGTTTTTTTCCTTAAACAAAGCTTTATTCTTTCTGTGGTTTCTTATTTTAGTTATCCACCTATTTTTTCTTCACATTGCTGCCGTGGAGTCATAATTATAACAGATTTTCTTTAAGAGTATTTTCCGTGCGCTTGATGTAATTCCCATGAACGCACGGGAAACCACGGAAGTGACAGCCACTGAAATGACAAATATGCAGAAATTATTCCAAGAAAAATAATGCTTAACTGTGTACTTTTATTTTGATTATTCAATTTGAAGATTGCATGTAATTTTTATATCAATATTAGGTATAACTATGTATCGATATTAGGAGCATACATTTTTCATTATATTTATATTACGGACATATGACCCTGAAACTTAAAACTTCTATAACTCCCAGAAATATTATTCAAAATTTAATTTTTAAGTTGTATTTTATTGAAAAAGGTTTACATTTTCTGAAAATATATACTTTTTAAACTTTTTTTTGATGACTATTTGAGTTATAATAACAGTTTGAGTTATAATAACAGTGAGAAGTCCATTAAAAATATAACGATAATACGTACGTTTACCTTATAAAATGCAGTTAAACCTCGATTATCTGTGGTTCAACTTGCCGAGAATTATATTAACCGGTGACTTTCAAATATATTTTTCTCTCTTAACCGAGGTTTAACTCTATTATCTGTATACCATATAATTTCTATTTATTTATTTTAATTATACGGGGATCTAAGTAATTTAAATAGGGAAATTTAGATAAACTTTATATACTTACAGTTTTGGTGGATTACGGAAGACTTAAAAATGAATACTTACATTGATTTTTTTTTTTTTTTTTTTTTTTTTCTCCTATTACTCCGCGTGGTAGCATAGGGCTTCGATAGTGAACCTCCATTCCTCTCTGTTGAGTACTACTTCCTTAATATCGTCCCAGGTATAATTGTTGACTGTTAATTCTTGATCGATTGTGCGTCTCCATGTGTTGTATGGTCTGCCGGGTCTCCTTTGTCCTTGTGGATTCCACTCTAGAGCTCTTCTTGCTATATCACTTTCTGATTTCCTTAGTGTATGACCTATCCATTTCCATTTTTTCCTATTTATCTGTCTGTTGATAGGTTCTTCTCCAGTTATCATCCATAAATCTTCGTTGCTAATTCTTGCCGGCCAGAATATTCTGCATATAATTCTCAAGCACTTGTTGATGAATACTTGTAGCTTCTGTTTGATTCTGACCGAAGTGAGCCATGTTTCACTGCCATATATTAATGTTGACTTAACACATGCTCTGAATATTGTTAGCTTTGTTGTTCTCGATATTTGGTTGCTCCGCCATATCTTCATTAGGCTCCCAAATGTTCTTCTTGCCTTATTTATACGGCTGTTGACATCTTCTGTTGCACCTCCTCTTGATGTTATAATGCACCCCAGGTAGTTGAATTCTTCTACGTATTCTATCTGTTGTCCACTCACTGTTATTGGCTCACTGTAACTATTGTTTGTCCTCATTGCTTTGGTTTTCTCGATATTTAATTCCAGTCCCGATTTCTTTGCTTCTTCCTGTAATCTGTTGACTTTGTTCTGTAGGTCCCTTTGATTTTTTGATATGAGGCATACATCATCTGCGTAATCTAAGTCTTCTAAGTTTCCGAAGAGATCCCATTCTATTCCGTTTATTCCAGTGCAAACTTCTCTTAGAATGTCGTCTAGTATTGTGTTGAAGAGAAGTGGAGATAGTGGACATCCTTGTCTAACTCCTATATTGGTGTAGAATGGATCACTGATCTTACCTCTGTGTTGAACTGTTGTCTCTGCATCTTCATACATCGCTTTGATGATGTTGATGATTTTTTCAGGAACTCCTTTCTTTGTAAGTGTTCTCCATATTGCGCATCTCTTGACTGTGTCGAATGCTTTCTTAAAATCTATGAATAGTAGATATAGTGGGGCATTCCATTCCACTGATTGTTCAACTATGACCCGTAAAGTATTTGCCTGGTCTACACAGCTTCGGTTTGGTCTGAAACCTGCCTGCTCTTTCCGTAGTATTGGTTCTAGTACTTCTTCTAATCTTTTCTTTATAATAATTGCTATTATCTTATGAATAGTATTTAGAACCGTGATTCCTCTCCAGTTGCTGCAATTTGCCAAGTCTCCTTTCTTAGGTATCTTGACAATCATTCCTTTCTTCCATGATGGTGGTATATTCTCTTCTATCCATGCTTTCCTGATGTGGGGTTCAATTGTTTTTGCGAATAAGTCAGGGTCCAGTTTGGCTATTTCTGCTGGAATTCCATCTTCACCTGTTGCTTTGTTGTGCTTCAGGATATTGATTGTAGCTTTGATTTCTTCTATATTTGGAGCTTGAGTAGATATTGGCAGTCCCTCAGTTGGGTAGATATTTGCATTGTCTCTGTTTCTTATGTCTGCTTCATTATTTGTACTTTCTTCGTTGCTCAGTTCTTGGAAATGTTCTCTCCATCTCTTTAATTGATCCTCTAAGTTTGTGATGAGCGCACCATTTTTATCTTTAATTGGTTTGTTTTGTTGTTCCGACTGGTTAGTTAAGTTCTTGATTATGCGATGCAATTCTCTCAGGTTATGTTGCTGTGCTGCTTTTTCTGCTTCTCCGGCTAAATTTTGTAGAAATTTCCTTTTATCTCTTCTTGCTGCTCTTTTTACTGTTTTCGCTATTTCTTCATATTCTCTTCTTGATGCCATCCTGTTGTTTATCATTTTCTTCATTTCACCTCTTCTTTTAATCAAGGCCCATGTGTTATCGGTTATCCAGATTTTTCTTTGTGGTTGTGAAATTCCAAGATTTTGTTCGCTTGTTTGGTTGTAAATTTCCAGAATCTCTTCCCAAGTGTATTCTCTATTATTTCTAATATTTTCTCGTAACGCCGTAACTATGTCAGCTCTTACTTGCGGATTTTTTAAGTTGTTTATATTTATTTTCTTCTTTCTATATCTTCTGCCTCTTCCTTGTTGGCTTAGTTTCATTCTGAAGTCCCCAGTTAGTAATTCATGATCGCTGTGTATATCTGCTCCCCTTCTATTTCTCACATCTAACATTGATTGTTTCCACTTCTTGCTGATGCATATGTGATCTATCTGATTTCTTGAGATCCCGTTTGGTGTTGTCCATGTGTATTTGTGGATATCTTTGTGTGGAAATAGACTCCCTCCGATTGCTAGGTCGAAAGTCTGACACAACTCTATCAATCTTTCCCCGTTGTTGTTTCTTTCTCTTCCTAACCCGTGTTTGCCCATTATCTCCTCAAGTCCATTGTTGTTAGATCCTATTTTCGCATTCCAGTCACCCATTAATATTATGATATCTCCCCTATTTATGAGTGCTAGCGTTGTTTCTATTTGTTCGTAGAAGTCATCCTTAATATGGTCTTCAGCGACATCTGTTGGTGCATAGCATTGAATTATTGTTACATGTCTTGTCATATTTCGAAATCGCCCTATAACAATTCTATCCGAGACTGCCTTCCACGAAACCAATGTTTGTCTCAATTTCTTTGATATTAGTATTCCGACTCCACTTTCACCCCCTGTTTCCCTTCCACTGTAAATTACCATGTTTCCATTCTCCGTGTTGATTTCTCCGGTGTTGTTCCATCGCATTTCACTTATACCTAGGATGTCTATGTTGTAAGTAGCCATTTGAGCTTCCAATTGCGAGAGTCTTGAAGCTTCTCTAAGTGTTCTTACATTCCATTGTGCAATTCGGGTCCTTTTTTGAGTGCCAAAGGTCGTTATCAAGTAGTCATTCGTGTATCCGAGGCTTCTTCTTCTATTATTTCGAATCCATTGATTTACCGATTATGCGGGTGATTGGCCTACAGTAACCGGTCCTAGGAGATGGAGTAACCATCTACCGCTGCCTAGAAACAACGTGGCGCTACCTTATTACCGGTTCGATCTCAATTAATGATTTTCATTCGATTAATCTCGAAATTTCAATTAACAAATTTAATGATGGATTTTTTTTTTTATAAATCGCCACCAACCAGGTTCGAACCGGGGTCCCCTCGGTCATGGATCCTGTTACATAACCACTGCGCCACCGAGGGGGTAAAATTACATAAATACATTGATTACAAAGTATTTTACAGTGATTGATGAAACATATCATGAGGACTCGTTTTTTAAATCAAATTTTTTTTTAATTTGATCGATTTTTCATTAAATTTTATATTGTTAAAATTGAACAAAACCATTGTAGAATTTTATATTTGTAGAAAAGCAATACATATTGTGTAAAGTAGCACAACTAATATTATTTAAGATAGTTTCCAAGGATTATTGTGATCTAAAACCTTTTTCAAATTAAATATTAACCGGTTAAATAAATCAATCAGGGAGATTAGATTTACGCCGACATTGTTTATCACACACATAGACAATTCAAAACAAACATCTATTGAATATTGGTAATTTCAACACAGGCAGATGTATATTCTGTTTAATGGAAAACGATTTTCCGCTCGCTTCATCTATTTAAGTGCGATATTATAGTTCTCAAAAGATATAAATATGTTCAGATATACTCACACCATGGTCCCTTGATTAATATAAAACTCGACATAATTACAATATTAGTGTTGAATAGAATTAGAATAATCAGACGGGGAAGCACAATAGATTTTTACAGATCTAAAAACGTGGCATCGAAGACCACCCAACCCTCAAGGAAAAAACAGAAAAAAAACTGAAAGATATCTACAAATTTATTAACTTCTTAGCAGTGTGTTTATGGAATTATTTTTAAAACGTTTATTGTGGTCCTAATGTAAAGAATGCATCAGTCGAAAGATGTTTCTTACACTTTTTTTAAAATTATCTATTTGATTACTCGTGGGAGCATATGGCATCAATTTCCACTTTTCTCTGTTTTATGAAGTGATCTTGATTTCTCCCAAGTTTGTCTAGCTAATTCAGCTGTTATGGTTCGACGCCAGGTGATTTTGGGCCTTCCTTTTCTTTCCTTCTTTTCTTTGTCTACTGTCTTGGGCGTCCTATTCTACGGCCATTCTGGAACTATTTTATTAGAGGTTTTTAATTCTTTTATGGATTTCAATTAAAAATGTAGTACGTATAACAGTACTACAGTAAAAATTCCATAATTCACACATTTAGACCCAAATGAAATAACCATTAAGTCCTTGATTATAATAAATGAATATACATTATACTTATATTAGGGGCCCCTGTTGAGTAATTATAATTGAAGTTGAAGCCAAATTAGAGTTTTTAAAAGAAAGAAAGCTAAAAAGTTTTAAAAAGTAACAGTAATTCACATAGAAATCTCAGCACAAAAGATTTGAGGTAAGTAAGGTTTATTCCACTACTGTTTCGTTTCTGATATTTTTTTTAAGTGGTATTCAGTGGATAAAATTAAATATTTTTGTAATTAAAGAGCTAGGTGCACCTATACATATACATATTTTTAACAAAAACTATATGATTACTACAAATTACCAAAATTTAGAAACAGTTACTCCAAAAAATTAGAAATGAAGAATTCAAGGGATTTTTTTTTTGTTTTTATTTGACATATGTACGTAAGTTCATTGAAAGTAACTAATAATAATAATTGATTTGTTTGTTTTTGTTTTTTATTTTAATAAGAACTCACATATGCATGTATTTGGGGAATAATAAAACCATATTATTAGAAATTTTTCCAACTATATGTGCGGATTATTGTTGTATATACAACTTATTTACATATTAAGAGTTCATTAAGGAGAAGAGAGAGCAATTGAAAAGGTGTTTACTGCGCAGGTCCTTAAATGCTTGTCTATTATATTATACTTATATTTATATCGCCAATTGTGGCAATAATATGTTAAACCATTTTTTTTTTGTTTTCAGTTTTACAATTGCAATTTATATCAACTGCATATTTTTTTAAATGCAAAATATGTAAAATGTCATAATAACCATAATTCATAATAATATCATGGATTGAGTGAAAAATTTAATATTATTTACTGAGTATTTCCTATAAACAAAATAAGAACAAAACTGACAGTCAAAGATCAGCCCACGCAAAAACTGAATTGTTACTGAATTTTTTAATTCACTAAATACGAAATCGAAATTATATTTTTATTTTATACAACCCAACCAAATTACAATGATGTCAAATTTGGCGATCTTAAAAAGAATTTCACTTTTTAATGTCACTTTTTTTTTGTTTTGTTTTGATTTGTTTGTATATTATTGGACAGAATTGTAAGACGACGCCTAAATTAAAAAAAAAGAAAAAAAATTTAAATGTATAAAGAAAACTTATAAAGAAATAAAACAGATTTTGTTATGGGAGCTGGATAAATAAATTTCCCTTTTCGCCAATTCTTGTTTTTTTGTTTTTTTTTTTTTTGTATTTTGGGATTCTCTTATGAATATGAAACTAATTTTTTATATATATATGTATAAAACAACAAAGAAAAAAAAACAATAAAATTCCTGAATGACCTAGATTTTTATATTCTAATTTTTTAATACTATAAATTTTGTTTGCTATATTATTATAAATAATTTGATATTGGAACGCGCGATCTAAATTTTATGAGCTTAGTTAACGTTTAATATTTGAAATTGAGATCACCTGAGACAAAAAATATTCAAATAAAAAAAAAAAAAAACAAAAATTACAAATTTGGATTTGTTTTGGTAATAAATGTTTGAACAAAATTATAGAAAAACAAAAAAAAAACAAGAAGCATAAATATCCAATCGAACGTGGGTAATTTTTAAATTTGAATCAAGAAAAAAAAAACGAAAAAAACAAAATGCAAATAAATTAGGGTATTAGGGTTTTTCTATAACAAAGCAAAACAATAAAATAACAAAAATAAGAAAAAATGCAAAATAAATTTCACTCTAATTTTGGGTTCTTCTTTTTTTGGAAATTTACAATTTATAAATGTTTTGATATAGAGAAGGAAAGTTAAGTTGTAAACCATTTTTGGAAATTTTATATTTTAAAATTTGATTTTTTGAATTGATTTGATTTGATTTAAAAGAATTGATTTGGGGATTTATAAAATGATAATATGGCAATATTTTTGTTTAAATAATAATTGGTACAAAATTATTTATGGAATCATTTTTTGTGCAATGTTGTAGAATTTGGAGCGATATTTTAACAAATAAATTTTTATTTTCAAAGGTAAACAAATAAATAAGTAGGTATTTTCGTTCAAATCTGTCAACACAACGACAATCCAATCCACTTATTATAAATTTCAGGAAGTGATTACGAGAGAGGGAGAGGAAAACTAAAATTTGCCATAAATTATTATTTTAAGAGATAGAGAAGGAAAAATAGAGATTAAAATTAATGAATTTGTATTTGAGGCTTTCAAACTCAGAGCCAAACCAAACCAATGTTTTCGGAATAATAAAATAAATATATATATCTCTGTATATATATATATAAAAAATAAAAATATATATATCTCTATAACTCCCCTGACCGGGAGTAGAATTTTCTAATTATTATTTTAAAGTGGTTAATTACGCTGCACCATATTGGTCGACAGATTTAAATATTATTGTACCTACTGCAATTTTACCTGAGCAAAAACTTTATAAATAGTTGTAAACATGTTTTAAATAAAACGTTATGTGTCTTCACAGAACCTTTGAAATGTGATACTTATTATGGAAACTGACGCAAACAATATCTTATAATATAAAGAAAAACTCGATAAACATATAGAAATAAGCTACAGTGAGAGAACTTTTATATATGAAAAACTAATTATCTCCGTCAGAAGAAAATTTTTATGGAATAAAAGTAGAATTTTCTTTTACTAATCGTTTAATTTTATTTTGCAAATATTGATATTTCGGAAGCAACGTACTCCTTCATTAGTGCTTGCAACTTCCATTCCGTAAGAATTTTGTATTTCATAAATTAAATATGTCACTTAAAACAAATCTGGTTATCAAAAATAATGTTAAAAAAACATTTAAATCAATGTCGGTCAATCAAGGAAATCGTATTAAAGTAAATATATAGTAACATAGACAAAAAATGTTTCTGTTGGTTCTAGAACGTGTTTTTTGGAAACAACAAATATGAAATCTAATAAAAATTTTCGATGAAAGTAAGTGCAAACTTCACTTTTGTATTGGGAGTAGATATTTTTCCTCACTCGAGACCTAATAATATATAATTGGATGAAAGTAAGTTGAATCTTCGCATTACTTAGCATTGAAAGTGGTACTTTCGAAGAAATCTTGTAGACAAAATATTGATGAATGAAAACTTGGTGTAGAAGTAATGAATGTATCCCAGATGTTTTCACCAAAATATGAAATGTAACAACGTTGGGATTGTAGTATGTAACTTTGTAAAAAACAAATATAAACAAATTTATTTCATTTTTAAACTTTCAACTATTTAGTAATTTTTTTAATTACTTAGAAATTAATTTATTTTTTTATTACATTTTAAATAGATACATGGGTAGTTATACGGCAAGGTATCTGTTTTTATATCCTAGTACATATATTTCGAAATATTCAAAGAATTTAATAATTTTAAAAATGTAATTAAGTTACAACTAACCCCAAACATTTTTTCTATTTAATTTAGAGTCGACGAATTTGAAGATCTTTTCAATTTTGAAAATTTAATTGAGCTCGGATTTAATTAATTTGAAAGTTTAGTTACATTAAACATTTTCATATAAATGTGTGTGTTGTCACATAAAAAATTATCATTATGTGGTGAAATATATTCACAACACTGAGAAATAGATTTTATTTTGCTCATTTATATTGAATTATTTATTATTATTATTATTATTAAAATAATTCATTTATTTCAAATATCATTTACATAATGTAGTACTTATAATTCATAAATTAAACAAATGATTAGATTCTACGAAATCATTGGAAATTATGCAAACTAATAAATTTAATTATTTTAACGGTTTATTTAATTACACTCAACTAAAATTTTTATTTTTATCAAATATAAAAATCCAGTATGTAAAGTATTAGAAATAAGTTGAGATCATTCAGTTGCTACAAGATAAGCAAGAGTTAAATGACCCGAAGATAAGTCAATTGGTAACATAAAAACGTAGTACGGATCTAGATATATGTTAACCCACATCATGGTAATTCTGAAAATAATTTTTCTGAAAATTAATGTTGTGTATGAATTTTCCTGTGTAAACAATCCCCAAACGAGCCTGGTTTTGATTTCAATCATTCGAATCGTTCGAAATCATTCGAAAAATATTTCATTATGATGTTGACCAAAATTTTGTGGAGAATGCTTCAACCCAATCACATTTTTTTTAATCTGTTACTTCTAAATACAATTTATTGAAATTGAAAGTCTCTGAATTTGTATTGTCACAATTCAAAAAAATTTAAATTTAAAAATAGTAAAAATACTTTATTTTTTAATTCCATTTCGAGACACTTTCTGTAGAACTACCCACACACGTTTATTTTTATGTTATTGCATAACTATTTCGTATAAGACATTTTCCCTTTTTTTAATTCTTTCTATATTTTTTCATTTTAAATGATTCCTTCCACATTTAGAAAAAAAAAAAAAAAATTGACTAAAATTATAATTTTAAATTTTTCACAATTTTTACATATTTTTTAAAAATATTTTTAAATAATTGCTTTAAATCGATGAAAAAAATTATACAACAAAATATATGAGTAACTATAGTTGAGAGATTTTAAATATTCACATAACTTTAGGTGGTATACAAAGTTTATTACCGTTACATCACAATCAACATATTTTCAATTAGTTATGAACTAAAATTATACAAACTATACTTAACTACTCATTTAAATACAAAAAAAAAAAAAAATACAACAATGTAATCTACTAAAAACAGAAATTTCATTTTTTTTTGTTTGCAGTTGAAAAGGAAGGAATTAAGAGTAGACATTAAAAAGATTATGATGGCACTTTGAGAAGCCCTCTAAAAAAAAATTATTTTTCTTTTCCTTAAATTGTTTTTCTTCACTTTTTATATTTTTTATTTTCCTAATTATTTTGTTCTGTTGTTGTTGTGATTGTACTTGTTGTATTATCTAAACTTATGGTGGAGTCTCATTTAATTGTCTTTTCTTTTATAACAAATTATTTTGATGACTTTTAAGGAAATAGAATGGCAATGTGTGAATAAAAAATAAAATAAAATTAAAAGTAAGTGAGAAAACTGGTTCCTCAATAATGATCTAAAATAGAAGATACTCTAATTTTTGATTCACTTACATTGTTATGTTAATTTTTTATGGTAATTAATAATTTAATTGTTGTCTGGAAATGGCTATTAACTTAAATTAAAAAAAAATAATTTTCTCTTTATTTTTTTTTTTTTTTTTTTTTTTTTTTAATATTTGAAGAACTTACTCTTAGACTATTCTCTAGTAAACCACATATGCACTAGGCCGTAAAGGTTATGTTATTCAATTTACAGTAATTATATGAACTCTACCTACAAAATACATTCTAAATCAAATTTTGAAATAGATAATCAATAATTCTAAATTCATAATATTACACTGAATTGAATCTGTGATAACATATTAATTGATATACATATATAAAGATCAAGATATGAATTGTTTCAATTATAATTTGAATGATGAAATTATTATATAAGGTCTTATTAAAATTAATATGAAAATAAATTGGTTAAACTTCCTAGACAATTTTGTTCACTGTCGAAGAATATACGTTAAAAACTGACAGCTTTAAAGTGTGGGTTTATCACCATAAACCAGTAAATAAAATAATTCATCTCGTTGAATGTCATGTTCTTACAAGCTAATTAACTGTTACATTTCTTAACATAATGACATGAATTTTTGTCTTTCAATCGATCCTCTGATAAATAGTTTCCAACCAAAGATTGTATATAGAGTATAAAATGGCTCTAACGGATCCACTAGGCTTTTAAAACACCGATATGAAAACAATATAAAATTTATTTAATTTAACGACTTCTAAGAAAATTATTCGATAGTAGAACGATTGAGCAATCGATTGTAAAATGAATCAACCGAGAAAGTGAAGGATCAAATCCCACAGATTAAAATTAAGTTTTTACTGTACAAATAATTCTCTATGATATACAACGTGATCTCTTTATGCTATTTGTTATATTACAGGCTCATTTCCTAAACAAGCAATGGGATCCAATGTCCCAGATAATTGCTGATTATTAGTCTGAGGAAAGGAAATAAATAAAATTCAATTATACCAATTTGATACTTTATTTCCTCTTAGTCAATAAAGTACTGTACATGAAAATAGAATTGAAGAATTGAAGAAACAGAAACGAAAATTGAGTAATAATCAAAGAATCAATAGAATATACTTTGAATAACTGTTGTCCAACTGTTATGCAACTGTTATGCAACATAATAAGGAACAAGAAATATTTAAAAATTTATAATTTATTACCGATTTGATTCCAAACTTATGACATTTTATTACAAATTAGTTTTCATTCTATATTTTACGTCATATTTTATACGGAAGTTATTTATTCGTTAAAGTAAGAAAAACAAAAACAACAATTAAATAAAAAAAATAAAAGAAAACTGTAACCATGAAATAACGTTTTAAAACATTTTCTTTATTCATTGAATTTTCTTTTCTTCGCACTTTATTTTATTTTTCCTTCAAAAGGGCCCTTTCATAAACCATCATCATTTTCAGATGTAAAGAAATTAAATTATAAATAAAACTAGTGAAAAACAAAAACAATAAATAAAAAATGGAAAATGGAAAAAAGAAAGTCAAACTAACTACTTATATTTACTGAAAACCGGTAGCGCAATGGAAAATTATGCAATAAAAATGCAAAAATAAATAAGTGAATTAACTGTAATTGCATAAAAGATAAAATGCAAAACATTACGTCACTATACAGTATAACAATATAATATAGAGTTAAAGAAAAATACTAAAGTACATCAGTATACTTATTATAATAGTATTAAAAATCGATAAATTTTGCACCAAAAAAATAAAAAAATATTTTTTTATTTGGAATCATGTTACAACAACAACAATAACAACAACATTGTTGCGGTAAATTTATATAAAATAATTATACCCATGCATAAGATAGATGATTTTATTTGCATGATTTTATTTTGTTTATACATTACTATAATATTTAATTTTATTATGTTGTATGAAGGTTTATTCTGGGTTGCGTATTATTTGAAATTTAAATTAGATATCTATTTCGTTATTAATTTTCAGTTTTAAATTGATTTAATATAACAATTGAAAAAAAAATGTTTTTTTTTTTTTTTAAATATCAATTGAATTGTAAACTCATGACTTGGAAAATGAATTCAATTAATGGGAAATCTGAAAAATGCCTTATGATAAATTTTAAGTGCTGACAACAAATTAGTGTTGTTTTTATATAGTTGGCGAGTTTGAAACGGTTTTTAAAAAATGGTTTCTAATGAAAAAATTATCTAGAGATTTCACACCGTATGTTTTCACTGTTCCGTTGGTATCTCATTCACTATGCACTTTTGATTGCATTTAATAAGCAACGCAACTTTATGTTGGTTTTCTAATTTGATTATTTTCAGAACTAAGTGAAGGTATTGACGAAGGTTTGTATTTAGTTGACATTAAAAATATCTAATTTAACATTAAAAGCAACTAATTTTTGATAAATGAAATTTATAGTTAATTATTACAAAAACACAAATGTTATTTTGTTCAAATAACTAATATTTAAATCTTAATTAATCACAAATTTTATTTCTAAGACACTATTTACTCTTGTATACTATTTCTTTGAAGACCGATTATAAAAAAACTGAGAGAAACTTACATTATTATTTTTTTTTTTTTTTATAAAAATCATAACCCAAGTTTTATCTATAAATATTAATTTATTCAGCCTATTTGTTTAAAAATTAAAAATAAATTCTGTCATCTTTATAAAAGAAATCAATAAAAAAAAAAAATTAAGTAAACTTTACATTCTATCTATTATTTAAGAATATAATTCCCTGCTGGTCAACAATTATTATTGTTATTACAATTCCTAAAAATTTTATTTGCATATTCCAATTTTTAGTCTATAAATTATTTGTAATTATAGTAAGTAGGTACATGATTTCTCCATATGTTTTACTTTTTTTTTTTTTAACTTTCTTCAAATCATAACAAATATCGTTTTTCTGTCTCTGTTTCTTTTTATTTCATACCATATTTTTTTTTTTTATTATTATTATCTCTTTCTCTATTTCTTATTATGCATTACATACAATAAAATAATTGTCTATTTTTGTTTATCATAAAATTTTCATCTTCCTATTGCAAACTATTATAACAATAAAGAACCTAATTTGAATTTTATTCAAGAGTTGAATTATTATTGTTACAATTAAAATTAGAAAATAAATTATTTGCTTCTTCGTTTCATTTTTTTTTCATTCTATCTCTTTCTTTTTTCTATGTAACTAAGTAGCTAATAATTGAAAAAAAAATGTATAAGCATTAAAAAAATCTAATGTAGATAAAGACAACGAATATTTTATCGTATTTAGGTCCAATAAGATAAAAATAAAGAAAACAACAAAGATAGAAAATAATAACATAACAATTAAATGATAAGAGAAATGTTAAAAACAAAATAAAATAAAAATAGCATAAAGAAATAATTAATGATAAAATTGAAAACAAAAAAAAATTAAGTAAAACACGCAAACCTTATTAATGTAACGTGAATAGAATTAATTCCGGAATTCGTGGAAAAGTTTCTAAAAATGTTTAAATAAAATTAATTTAAAAAGAAAACTAACGATTTTTGTAGTTAGAATTCAAGAATATATGCTTAATGTAGTTATTCTTTATAACATAATATGATTTTTTTTATATTATCGAAAAATGTATAGAAAAAATGTGAAAATAATTCAAACATTTATACAAATAAAAGTCTTAAAAATCATTACAAAAGCTCTATTGTACATAATAATAATAATAATAATAGACCTATCTGAATTGGAAATTATTAAATTTTATATCGGGTTTATTTTATATGTATGTCCACAGTACGCAAATTGAAAATGAGCAGCATGTCAGTAGTATTAGGTCTAAACGAACTAAATTGATGTATAATACTATCTATAACTTAGTTTATTTGTTTAGAATAAAATTATTTTTTCTGAGTAAGATAAAAGCCAAATTATTGTCAAATTAGATTAAAGATATAGAAAGATTCAATAAATATATTTGATAATAAAAAAAAATATGATAAATATAATAAAACGAATACAGCTTAACTTTCTGCAATAAATCCATGCCGACAATTCAAATTTCTACGATAAGTTCACGTCTTCAGCTGGATTTTCTACATTCTTTATAAGGAATTCACGTTGTCATCTAAATTTTTTATATTATATATTATATAATGAATCCACAATTGTATATTCCAATCTCTGTAACTTGGAATTAAAAAAAGAAAAAATTATATTTTCTACATTTTATACAATAGTACGTACGTATAAAATAGTATCATACGTAAGTTCACGTCTTCAGCTATATTTCCCACATTCTATACAATAAATACACGACGTCATTCGTCAGTTAAGCTTTTTTTACAGTAAATTCCGGTTTTCCGTTAAAAATGTTTATATTTTCTAAATTAATTCACATCATCAGCTAAGTTTTCTACAATCCACGTCGTTACGCAAATTTTCTACATTTCTCTTTAAACTCTGAAAAATAATCATTAAAGTTATAAAAACTAAAACTATTCATAATATTTATATTTTATTTTTTGTAGCCAATTTATTTGACAGCTGTCACACAAATAAATTATTCGTAAATATATATTTTAAAATGTGTTATAAATAAAATTTATTATTCAAATTTTTCTACATTGACATTTTAATGACAGCTGTCACTATTTAATATACATATTTCACTTTCATCAAAAATAATTTTGCTGACAGCTAGTTATCTACTCTATTTAATAAATATCATCTATTAAGTAAATGAAATAAACAAACAAATTGATTAAGAAATGTTTCTTAACAACACTCACTACGTAGCGCCATTTGTATAAAACTAAAAAAATAAAAGTAAACAATTTAATTGAATTAAAAAAAAAAAAAAAGCAGGAAAAAAACATTTTTATTCATTATGTATGAATATGGTTTGTCATTTTTGTTATTGTTTTTGTTTAATCATTTTTTTTTTCTTTTACCATCCTTAAAACAATACCGCTATTGTCTTTCAGTTTGTTTCTATTTTTTTTTTTCTATTTTTAAATAAAGACTATAAAAAATACATTGTATAAAAAATAAATTATGTTTAATTTTATGTTTGTTATTTTTTTTTTTTACATATTCTATCGTGACATGAAATCCAAATTATAAACTTTAAAATTAATTATCCGATACCTTAACCATAGTTAGAAATTAGGTATATTTAAAAAAAAAAAAAAAATAAGAGAACAATTATTTAATTTATCTATTCATAACGTTGGATAATTTTTCAATGTAAATTATTTCAAGGGAAAGTATTTCAGTTTAAGAAACACTGGTCAGTGTTAATAAATTAAATAAAAACAAGTACTTTGATTTTATTTGTAATAGCAACCTACTAAATTTTAAAACTGAATTTAGAGAAAAAAATTGCACAATTCTATTTGTATAGAATTCAACTATATGGCTTCAAAAACGAAATACGTTGTGAAGTAATCTAAATTAATGATTAAAAATCCACGTGCATGTAATGCTTATTCTGAAAAAAGACACTTGTGCTTTAATGAAATTAAGTAACGTCAATATACGTAAAAAAATATATTTTTTTTCCGTAATTGGACTTAGAAAGGACGCTAGATCGATGTAATAGTACTTGAAACAATTTAGTCTTAAAATTTATTACTGACTTAATGAAACAAAAGTTACTTTTATTGTAAATAATATCTTATAATATATGCAAAGCGCTATCGAAATATATCTGAATATATGGAATAAACTGAGGTTCTGCAACCACAAAAAAAATAGACATTTGACATAAATAAACAGGTTCTAAATTAATCTTTGTATTTAATCTGCAAATTGAAAAAAGTACAGTACAAATATCTGAATCATTTCAAAACCGATTTTCATTATTATTATTTTAAATGATAAATATTTAAAAACAGACGTAGCGAAATCAAACATTTTTTAAAATTTTTTTTATTTTCAATTAGAACGAACACATTTTATTTACCCAAATTCACCAAAGTACAGAATTTCTTCTTTTCCTCGCCAGAATTAAATTTAAATTAAATTTTGTTTTAAATAAATTATTACGTAAGCGGTTGTTGTCTAAGATAAATCAATAAAAAAAACAATTAAGTATAGTTATAAGTGCCAAGAATGCATTGAAATGATGGAAAACAATTGACAATGAGATTGATTACGATTTTTTCGATCAAACTTCCTCAAATTTTAAGGAGCCGGCGAATACTAGTATAACAAATAAATTTATCCCCAAATATCAATATAAGTTTTTCAACTTCACCCAAACAACTTGACTTCCAACCTATTTGAAGATCAGATTGAAAACCTAAAAATAAAAATTCCCAATTACTAGCTTCTTTGAATCAACCCGTCAATATTCCTTATTTGGAAATGTTTTATCAATGGAAAATATCTCTAAAAGTAACTTAAAAATTTAATTAAAAATATTTTTTAAATTCATCATCTTGTGTATACAAAATAGAAATCTTTAATAATAAGTTTATGGATTTATATACCCTTACTTAATATCATAAATTACAATTAGTGTTCTAAAACTTTTTGCTGACAAGCATAAATTCTTTTTTTTTAATTATGTCATAAATATTTCTCATAAAATTAATACATATAAGTATATATATATAACGATTTACTTTGTTATAATAATTGAATATTTGATTTGAATTCAAATCCATTTAACTTATTGTTTACATTATAAAATTGTGTTCAATTTTAATTATTATGAATCAGTTAAGATCAATGCCACTCAAATAATATTGCACTTAATATTTTTGGGAAAACAAAAAAAAATAAGTTTATTCATTATACTTACTCAGCATATTAATATAGTTTGTAATAAATCTATTGATTTTATTATTAAATATTAATATAAAATTTATGTATAAATAAAATAGGGTATAATACTAAGAATAAGTATCATTCTAAGAATTTTCCTTCAATGTGATTTGATCAAATTAAAATTACTTTCAACAAAGCTCATTCGCTTTAATAGTACTTTAATAAAAATTATAAGTATTTTAAACAGATTTTAAAATAATATAACATAGCTCTAATATTTGTTTTAACAAATTAACACGCTTTGTCTAAATAGTCTTAAGAGGAAAAATATTATTTTAACTAGATTATTCGTCTAAAGAAATTATTGACAAAAAATTTATATAAAACTCTACGTAGGCATCTTTTAAAGATGCTAACAAAAATAAAAAATAAAATTTTCTGACGAAATCACTACATACGAATCATTTTGAGTTGTGTTTTTTAAATTTCTCTTGTCGCTTATGTGTTTTTATATTGGTTTGGTAGCTAAGCTAGCTTCGCATCGGTTTTTTGTACTCATTTTGTACTTGATCAGCATTATTGTAATGCTACCTGAAATTTTTATCAATTGTGGTTAATAATTGCTTATCAAGTTGTTGTATCATAGAATATCATTTCTCCATTCTAAATTATACCTGATTTTGATAATACCATTAAACCATATTATATTTTGTTCAAACTCTAATTATTTTTTAAGAAGCTCTTGTTTAGAAGAAATTTTTTTTTTTGTTTAACTTTGACAGTTCCACAAATAATACAAATTAAATAAATTATCATCATGATCAGCATTATTGTCCTGTATGACCCAGAAAGTGAGGCATAAAGCGAAATGAGTTTGTTAATTTTGACTTTAAATAAAAGTACCAGTAGGTTATTTATTAAAAGTTTTAGTAGGTTAAAAATCTTTATTTAACAATATATATTTCTTAAAATGAATCTAAGTTCAAAAACAATATAAAGTAAACTGTCACTGACATTTAGATAATTAAGTTTATATGAACAATTGTTTTTACAATAAGCAATTGCACTTTAACATATAGATTTGAACTTGATATCAATATATAAAATCTTTGGTAGTAATCCAATTAAAATTGAATTTTTCTGATGTATATATAGTTTGGATTAATAACAATATAATAACAATAACATTGTAATTATTATTTAATAAAATTACTTACATAATAAATTGTATAATAATATATTATATATTTATTACTCGAAAAATATAATTAATATAAAATTTTAAATTGTTCTAGATTAATAGTAAGAATAAATTTGCTGAAAATATTTTCATTAAAAGTTTTAATCTAAAAATGAAAATTTCACAAAATTTTCGGGAAAAAAAAAAACAAATTTAAAATTATAATAAACAACAATAATTCAATATTCATATACTTAATTAACAATTTTCATTATCATAATTCTCATCAAGTAATTCACAATATATACATATAAACTTACTTATATATATATTCTTTCATTGTATAAATATACTTCTGTATGTATAGTTATATTACGGTGTATAAGTATGTATAGTAAATAAATATTAATTAACACTAAATGCTGAAAAAACATATTTAATCATATTTCATATCATATAGCTTCAATCATTTAACAAATACAAAATTTCATAATTATTTTTGACACTATTTTAATCCTTTCAATCCTTTTAAAATAATATACGTACATACTTTAAAATATTTTCTTCAGATGAAAAATGTTTATATAATTTTTAATTCGATTATATCGTCATTATATCATCAGTGTCTTAATAATATTTTAACTAAGTATGAACAAAATTCTAATTTAATATTTTTGACAAGTATCAGATGTTTACTGTACTTGTATAGAGTATTTTTGACAGACATTAACAGTTTAGTTTTCCTATACATGGTGTTTTCCTATAATAGGTATCAACTGTTTACTCTTTTTTGACATAACTACTGTCTTAATAGATATTAACTGTTTACTTTAACTTGAAGAAGGTAAAATCACTTTTTAAATTCTCAAAATTTGTGTTTGGCAGGTATATCAACTGCATAACTATTTAATTTATCATTATAACAATAGCATTACAAGTAATTATTTGTGGATTTACAATTTTTCCAATTTTATTTTTTAAATTTGTATTTGTTTCTTGCAATTTACATATTTATTTATCTCAAAAGACCCCAACTGATCATACAAATGATTTCTATATCAACATTAGCCTTTGCACATTGGATTTGGTAAAAGTAATCATACTTAACTCATTTCTGATTTTTATTAACTAATTGTTGTTATATATATGAAAGTTATTGGTCAGCTCTGATCCTTCTGAATATATTTTGTATTTTCTTAATAGCAGTTTAGTTAAAGAAATTTTGTATTAGAATTAGTGAAAGGAATTCAAATGCAGGACATTATTAATATAATAAAAGTGAAATAGAAAATTTATCGAAAGGTTATAAAATATTTAAAATTGTGAAGATTGTTTCGATAAATAATATTTTGTGCTACTCATTTGCATTATAATAAATATTATCAAATTTTTTTTGACTCTATGAATTGGTGGAAATTTTTGAGTTAACTTGACATCTCATGTGACTTGACATCTCTTTCCTATCCTTCACACATATTAAAACTAGCCTATAACAGATTAAACATTAGTTTATTTTTAATGTTTGAGTAATTGATAGCTGTGATGAAATTTTTTTTTTATATATTTTTAAGGCTAAGTATGTGATGAATGCCACCACTGCTACTTTTACGGAGAGATTTGGCATACATACGATAATTTTTTCTTTATAATTTTTATTATATATATCTACTAATTTAAATGTGGAAAACTATATATCTATTATATATTTATATATCTATTATGGAGTAACTTTGGCTTAATAATTTTGTGTTTTATCAATATTGGTTGTGTTTAATGCATCATCCCCAAATTTGTGTGGAATATGTTCAAACAGATTTTATGAGCTTGACGATATATTAGAAATTTGTTTTCTATGTTAAATATTTTAAAATCTAGTAAATATAATTTTAGAACATTTTTTCAATGGCCTCTACTATTCTTCAAGCTCACATACGTAAAACATTTCAGAATTGATAATATTAATGAAGAAAACTCATTACTTGTGATATGCTCATTATGATAATGCCTTCTGCACCACACATTCATTCAATTATTCCATTTTCTTTCAATCGCCTTCTAATTTATCATTTCTAAATTTAT
Organism: Argyra leucocephala; assembly: GCA_963942445.1. Lineage (NCBI taxonomy): Eukaryota > Metazoa > Arthropoda > Insecta > Diptera > Dolichopodidae > Argyra > Argyra leucocephala. Next base: position 111,374,893 of record OZ012679.1, on the reverse strand, counting down.
TGCGTCTTAAGTTTAAATAATACATTTTTTTTTTTATTTTTTTTTCGGTTTTCCTCTACATTTTATTTGCTTCAGATTTACTGAGAATATTTTGAGTGGATTTCTGTTCCCATTCATATTACTTCATAGCTTGGTGCATCTCAACTTTAACTTCTTATGAATTTTTATATTATGTCCGTTTATCAGATCATGTACAAATATAGTTTATAATTTTTATATTCCACTTACGGAGTAAACTCTTTTTTTCTACTTTCAACCACTCCACTCTTTAAGAAAAGCACAAAAAATTAGCGTTCAATTGCAAACTACTTTGTATTACTTTAACGAAAGGAACGCAGACATTTGAATTTTCTTCTAAATTGTTCGTTTTCTTACATAATGGCAACATACTTAGATTTGTTGTAGAACTCAAGAAAGAAAAAAACTAAAAAATTAAAATTGACATTCATTTAAAATTGAACCACGAAATTACGAAAAACTGAAAAGTCACCATAAAACCTCTAGAAATTTCTCTGAGGTTTTTCCAACTATATAAGTTAAAATTATTTTCTTCCAAATCCTCAAGAAATAATGTGGGATTCTGTTCTTGAAAATTTTCAAAAACTTTCCTATCAGTTTAAGAAATTCTTTTTTCTTATTTTTTTTTGTGTTTTTTTTTTTTTTTTGTGTTGAAAATTTAATTTTTCCTGTTAAAATTTTTATTTAACATTAATTTTATATGTATGAATGTATGTATTTCGTATGAAGTGAAGAGAGTATCTTATTATCCTTTTAAAATTGCATTTTACTTGTACATAGTTTTTGTTGTTGTTGTTTTTATTATTATTCTTTTTTAAATGAAATTTCTTTTGAAATCACAATATTGTGTGGGATTTTTATATACATGTATAAATATATATACAAAAAAACTGTAGGAAAACAGAATAAAATTGTTGTGTTTTAGTATTAGTTAAAATATTATGTAACATTAAACAGTCATGTGTAATAATTTCGGAATTTTTAATTATAGTATAATTTAAATTAATTTTCGTAATTTTAATGGAAAAAAACTTCATTTAGACTTTAATTTGTGTTTATAGAATGGAAAATTGTTTTTTGTTGCATTGAAAAATATGAAGAAAAATATAAAAATTAAACAGAGTTGACACGTGTCAGAATTTTATTGTCAATAAAATGTCATAAATAAGGAAATATGTACACATTTCAGTATTTGTGACATTGATTAAATGAATTTTATACAAATTCCAATGAATGAACAATACAAGTTTATTGCACACAAGTTCTGAAAATTAAATTAGTTTCATAATAAAGCAGTGTAAGTGAAAATGATTGATAGAATGTATACTTATTCTGTATAAATAAATCGTTAATTGTCAGTAAAATTATTTTAAATTAATTATGAGTAGGGGTAGTTGGTGAGATATACGTGAGGGTATCTAATTCTTGGTTGTCATACTTAATAAAGTTGTTTTATGATTATCCTTTATTTCTGAGTAGTACTTCAGTACCATTTAAATATATTAAATATATTATCCTTAGACTACTAACGATAAGTTCTGTAATATTTATTGGTATAAGTTCTGTAAGATTTATTAATAACTTGTTTATAAAATTTATCGATAAGTTGTGTAAGATTTGTCGATAAGTTCTTCAAGATTTATTTATAACTTGTATATAAAATTTATCGATAAGTTGTGTAAGATTTGTCGATAAGTTCTGCAAAATTGATTGATAACTTGTGCAAAAATTTTGTCAAAAGTTGTGTAAGATTTGTTGATAAGTTCTGCAAAATTCATTGATAACTTGTGCATAAATTTTGTTGATAAGTTTTGTAACATTTTGTCGATAAGTTCTATAAAATCAATCGATAATTTTCGCAGGTTTCATCCATAACTTCTGCAACATTTATCGATAAGTCCTGTAGTTTATAATTTTATTAATCGCTTGCCCAATTTTTCAGTATTATTTGTTTTTTTTTTTTCAATTATCCGCTATTTAAAGAGTATTATTGTATAGCAATTGTAAATGTTTGAATTTGAAGTTGGAAATAAAATAATGTTAAGCCAACACTTAATTGCCAAAAAGAAAATTTAAATACGCAATTTACTAAAATGTAAATGGAAATTTATCATAATACAATATACTTATTAGCGTTCTACTTTGAAGTGCTTCTTTCTATACTTGTGTAAAGATTTGGAAATTTTACATCTACGTTTACGTTTTCAATTGTTCAAATCAATCTTATACGAAACTATGGTTCACTCCTAGTGAAATATTTCGAAATACATAACAAATTATATAACAATTAATTCTTAAAATTCTTAAATTACATAACATAAAAACAATTATGTACGACAACTAAAAACGACTGACATGTAAACATAATATAAATTTTTTTGAAATTCTTTGAATAGTTTTTAATTTCAATTCTGGTAATTGCTTAGTTTTTGTCACCACAATTTACATATTTTGTACTCTGTATTTATATGTATATATTTTTATTTTGTGAAACAATTTATAAAACACTTAAAACTTACGTCATTACTAGCATTGTGTTTAAACAAAATTGTAGTTCTTGTTTTCTTTTTGTTCTTTTTATCTTAACAATTTATTTACTTTCTCTTTTGCGCTGTTGTAAAAAAAAATGTTTTTTTAATGTAAAAATATAGTTTAATACATATTTGACATTTAGTAGCTGTCAAACTTTTTTTTTGTTTGTTTATTATTGTACATACAACAGAATACTGTTTTCATTAAAGTAAGGAGATATGTATATAATATTGTGAATCCAAGGACTTTTCTAACGTTGAATAATTTTCAAGGTTAAAAGAAAAGTTTTTATTTTTCTTTTTGTTTCTTTTACAAACACAAAAGAGAAAAGGATATAGATGACGGAGGAAAATTAAAAGAAAATATGGACGTGGTTTTGAATGAAAAATTTGACAAAAGAAGGAATAATAAAAAAAAATTATTTTATGTTCAGAAAAAGCTATTTAGATAAGAGAAAACGGTGGAGAAAAACAGTTATATGTATTATCTTTTTGTCTTATTTTTAAATTATTTTCTAACTGCAACAACTATTTTTTGTTTTTTTTTTTGTTAAAGTATGTACTGTTATTTTAGGGTTGTTTATTATGTTGGGTATGCAAAACTAAAATTCCCGTTATATTAAATTTTTCTTATAAATAAAAAAAAAAGTAGTAAAGTATTAAATTTTTAAAGAAACTGCTAGAGTGTTAAAGAATCGTTGTATTATAATATTATAAAATTGTAAGAGGAAGAGTTATATAATTATCCTTAAAAACAAATTTTAATATAGACTGAGTGAAACCAAATTTATTTAGTCGCCCAGAGACTTGAGAATATCGTGCAGCATCTAAGTATGCAAGTAATCTTGTTTTCATAAACGCAGAAAAAAATGCGACGCTACTATGCAGATTTTTTTTTCTAATGTTTAAGAACACGAAATTATCTGCAGATGAGCAGAAAAAAACTACGCAGGTTTTTGTGTTCAAAACGTCAGAAAAAGTTTTTAACTTAAGAGTTTTTTATTTAGTTATCGTATTCAGAGTATTAACATTAAATTATTTAAATTAATTTTATTATTTTAACCTTTAAAAGGTTAATGTTATAGCGTGTTCCATACACTCCATCGAACATTTCAAAATAGTCCCACGTTGTTGCATCCCTTTCAGTGGAACTATTTTTTAGTTTTATTCGCTTGTATGTAGTTTTTAATTTTCAAATTTCTTTTTAATTTCATTTGCATTAAAAAGGAAACCATTACAAACTTTTGAAATTTCGTTTAACACCTTGCACCACAAAATACTTTTCTTCCCGGAAATTAACTGGGATTCTATCTGAAACTTCACCCAAATTAAGACTTCCCTTCTGTGTCTGTCCAATGCTTTTCACCTTCAGTTTGCCTTTACATACATAAGTACATATTGAAAATATTTTAATTTAACCAAATTTGTGGAGAACATACGTAAATACCAAAATATTTCACAATTTTTTTTTGTATTTATTAAAATATTTTAGCATTTATAAAAATAAATAATTATTGTTTTTAATAAATAACAATAAATTCAATTTTAATATGTACTTAAAAAAATCTTGCGAGTTCATTTTAGTTTGTTTTATTTGTATTGCAGAAATTGCAACAACTTTTTTACCTGCAAAATCTTACCAACGCTGCCGCAATACTGCTGATTATGAACACAAGCACCTGCTTTTTAACTTTAGAAAATTTATCGTATGACTTTGTCTATGAATACAAAATCTGCAATTCTGTGCATGTTCTGCGTTTATGAAAACAAGATTAGTCTGAAATTTCTACTTAACCACAAGGGTCGTTTATCTTCTTAAATAAACCAAATACCAAAAATAATCATTATCGTTGTAAGAGGGCCTTGTATATAATGAGATTTTGTAATCATTACAATTTAAAGTGATTAATAAATATATAAATCAAATTTTTTATTGAATACTTAGATCTACTAATTGTCTGATTTGTATTTTGTAACTATTTATTTAATAGAAAAAAGTAATCATAAAGTATTAGAAGATATATTTTTGTTTTATTATATTATAATACAATTATGTACAAAAATATATTTTTCAATTACTTTTATATTTAAGTTCATTTGAATGAATAGCATGAATTCAATGGAAAACAATAATTGTATAGTTGCTAAAATAATATGGAGAAATTACTAACTAAACTGATTTTCTGTGTAGTTAGTTTTTAAAGTATTCTAATTACATTAATTTAGTACTTACTTAAAACTAATCATATCATATATTATGATCTAAGTGCAATATATAATATTTTCTTATAACTATCATTATATAATATTTAAGTACTTTTGTCTTTTACTTTTATTTATTCTGAATATATATATCAAATAGTTGAAAATCAAAGTAGTTGTTATAACTGAATTATGTATTACCTCTCTTTGATATATTTTTCACAATTAATGAGTACTTTTATGAGTACTTTTTTGTTCCCCCTATAAGATGAAGTAATATATGAGTTCTTGTACCCAATATATATTTTCTATACTACACTAACTGACTAACTGTGACAGACAAATGTTTACTGATTATCTTTGTTAATTATCAAAGCATTTTAATTTCAATATTCAATGATACGAGCACTTTTGTACTTTTATACTTTTTCCTAAGTAACACAAATTCATTTCCAATAGTTTTGTTAAAAAAATTATTGATATTCAAGCTATAAAATATTTTTAAAATTATTTCATAAAATATTTTATTTTTAAAAAAGTGCTTCCAAACAATTCTTCAGAATTTTCAACCTCAAAATTTGAATAATTTAAGAGTATATAATTATTATTACTTAACAATTTAAATTACAAAATCAAAAAAATAATAATAATTATATTGTTGTCTTTCATTGTTAATTAAAAAGTTATTTTTTTTTTAGAACAAAATATATTATATTGCTATAGATTCTAATGTATAAAAAAATAATTAAGTAAAATTTATAACCCCACCACCCTTATCTGTCATAAAAAATTTTAATTACCTCATTCATTTATATCATTCTACCATCCAATCTTTTATCTCTATACCACCACCAATTAAATTTAATATTTTCTTTATTGAAAGGGGTTTGTGGGGAAGAATAAGAAGGTGGAGGGAGCGATAGTACTTACAAAATGAATAACAAAAGAGTAATAAATTTCGAAAAGATAAATTTTAAAATGGGGAAAGTCGACAAAAATTTTTAATTACAGGTAAAATATATATATAAAAAAAAAATGCCTTTTAAAATTTCATAATTAAAAAAAATGGTTGATGAAGCTTTAAAAGTCAATTACAAAAGAAATGAGGGAATACAATTTTTATTTTTATTAAATTTCTCACTCCAATTTTAATTTTTAGTTCCTGTCCTAAATTGTAATTTTATTGTTATTGGCAGTTTTATTAGGATGTTACATACTATAAAAACAAGTAACTTAAACCATGGTGTTGTATATAAACTTGTGTGCAATTTTTGGTAGTTATTAAAATTTTAAATGTCAAATATTAAATTTTTTTATAGTCAACTGATTTTATAGGACAAAAAAAAAAGTAAATAAGAAAACCTGGCTTTTTCAGTGATTATTTAATTAATAAAATTAAACGAGCATTGTATTCAATTATATTGATTCTGTCCCACTTACATAGTTAATATATTTTAGCACTTTATTTGTTAAAATTCCAATTTTAGAATTGACAAAATTTTATATCCATTAAAAAAGACAACACCATTAAAAGGATGCTGGATTCACAATATCTATTACCTACCTCCCAACTTAGTTGTTTTGAAGCTACATATACAAATGTAATTCTAAAATAACTTATTTTTATAATTTTCTGTATTTTCAGATTAAACTGAAGGTTGCTTACAAAATTAATTTTAGGCTCTTCTGAGGGAGATGTTGTATCGGTGTAGGCTTGTGTTATATTTACTTCAGAAGATTGTTACTTCGTAAAAGGCACATTCCTAGTTTTATATAGAAAAAGGGGGGAAATTTTTTTTTTTTTAATAAATGCTTATATATTCTAAACTATTCGACGTAAACGTAAAGTAGGTATGTGTGAGTTATAGATACAAATGATAACTTGTCAACAGTGTATAAATATTGGGGTAATTTTATAGTAAAATCTTTTGGTATTTGGTTTTTCAAGAAAGACAATAAAGATTGTTTTTTTTTTTCCAAAATTTTCTACTTTGAACTACAATATCATCAAATAAATGTTAAAATATGCTCCAGACCTATATATATATATATATTTAACAGATCAACAGATATAACGAATTTTATACAAAAACACAAAACAACAAGGATACTTTCAAATGTCCTTTTCGTCCTTAAAGGTTAAGATGCGCCACTAAAGACATATATTTTTGGAAAGCTAGGAATTCCAGCTATCCTTGGGATATGGTCATTAGGTCATATGTCGATACAACATCTCCCTCAGAATCCCCAAATTTTAATTTTAATGAAAAAATTGGCTCGAAAAATTATTTTATTTATTTATAACCTTAATATTTTACATAATTGTTTTTTGACAGAGTTATCCTATTTTACAGATTAAAATTATTTTAAAGAAAAATTTGAGTCGACTAAATTTTCAATTCAGATCGAGTTCAATGACAAAATGGTGATGTTGTGAAAAAAGAAAAATTTTAATTTCAAACTAATATGTTTAATTTACCGATTTACTAGTTTATTTATGCTATATTAACAATACAATCTTTAATCAACGCAATTATTTAAACAACACGTTTGTAACTAACTCTATTATTTTTACAGACATTGTCTATACAAATAAATTAAATCAATCTTAGAATAGTTTAAAACAAAATACGAAAAAAAAAATGCATTTTAAATTCGGTCACATGAAATTCGTCATTTGTTCGTTTACAATATTTGGAATAGAACAACAACAAAAAAAATTTGCATAATAAACCGCCACCGACGCATTAAAATTGAATACATACAAACAAACATACATAGGTCACGAATATCTAATAGTCTAGATTCATTTTGCTGTAAATATCTATATATAGCTATGTCTCAACTAAAAGTTATATATGTGGTGTGGTATTAACATTTTGTTGTTGATCATCATCATTAGTTATCTTGATTCAATGATGATTTTTTATGCAATGATGGGGGTCATCACGTTTTCTACAAAAAAATTCGAATTAATTTGCATTTTAATTAATCTAGACTTTTGTATGAAAAAAATAAGAAAATAGTGTTTAGATTGAATGGGAGGCATGAGACGATGAGATTGCAATATTGTTTAAAAATTCTAATTTTTAAAATGTATAGGAATTTTGTGTTGTGGTCATTATTATTTTTTAAAACCATAAAAAAGAAAATAAAAACAAAAAAAAAAAAGAGCAACGAAAATTAAAACAAAATGAGTTTAAATGGTACTGGGTAATTGCGCGCTTTTATTTATTGCATAATTAAAAAAAAAACTTAACTACATTGTTTTTTGTTTGTTTTTTAGGTTTGTCAATTGTTGTGAGTTACACGTCATTATTTTATTGTTTTTGTGAGAAAGTTCTACTCTATATTAAAATAATGTTTTGGAATATTTTTTTAATAGAAAGTTTTTTAATTAGAAATTCAATTAGAAGGGGAACATGGGTTGAGGTGTCAAAAATAATAAAATTATTTTAAGTGATTTTCTATTTAGTCTATCTTGTTGTTCGTTTTAATTTTCTTTATAGATATGTAAATGGAAGAGACTATTTCAATTACTTCTGGAAGGAAAGTTATCACTAATATTTCGTCTGAAAATATGTACCTGCTCCTAAATTTCTTCTATCCAAGAAGTTCTCTTACCCATGCAAGCCTTTGTGCCTATTTATTGGCTGCTTCAACTAAGACTTCTTGAAAACTCGTTTTTCAATAGTCTATCTATATCATAATCATACCTATAACTGGATGAAATGGTGATTTCTTTCTCTGTAGATATTTTGAAATGGTTTTTTAAACTTTAAATTTTTAGGAAGTGGTCCTAGACCTGCGTTCTCGTACGAGGTCGTTCTGATCCTTTGGTCCTATGAATATCACCAATTTCACGATATTTTTCTAAAATATAAGTAAGCAAGCCAGTCTGCTTTTAGAGCAACATAATTGACACGCAATTTGCATTGTTGACAAATTTTTCCATGATAGTACAATCATATTGTCTTTAACTCATTATTTATTTTACCCATTATTATTTTAATTACACTTCTATATAGTATATTCACAACTAATCAATATTAAAAATTTTGGTCCAGTTTATAATATATTAAATTTAGGCAAAGAATAATAAATTTAATTAATAAATAATAAATTTCGGTATAATTGCATTTAAGTATAACATGCAATGTAAACACAAATTTTAAATGCCCATTTTTTTCACAGCAGTGTATAGTTATGCAGTTACATTTCTCATTGTGGGTTTTGAAAAGTGGAAGATAGAAATTTGATTTGTAACGTGTATTGTAGTTATGTATAAAATTGTTTTTTAAAATTATTGTTTTTGATTTTGAAGGCTATTGAGTTTAGTTCTTATTCGCAAATATTATCAAAACTATGATATTTGGTTAAGTACAACATGTTGGTTAGGTGTGGATTTGTAAAACTTTATTATATGTTTATGTCAACAAATCTAACTTTTTCAAATAGATTTGAGAGTATCATACTTCAAATTGAATTTAGATAAGTAAGGTTGGAAAGTATAAAAGAAGCATAAATATAGTATATAGGATCGTACTAAAAAGTTCGTTCAGCCTTTTTATAATACGAAATATATTTATAAATATATTCTAAATATGTGTTCATAAACGGGTGTTCATGGTTATGCGTATCAGTTTTTTAAAAGGGGAAGGAGCCGTTATTTTACAATTTAAAAAAATGTTATTCACTAAATCGAGGGTGCTCTATCGATTGTTAACATTTTCAACTTCAGGAAAAGAGTGGAAAATGGTTTTTAAGACCGAAAACTGCCGAAATTGGCTGAAATCGAGATTTTCAAATGGGAAGGGGTACTTTTTCATGCAAATTTGGATTCTAATACAAAAAATAAGAAACTTATGTTACTTAAATGTTTTGTTTTATCCTTTGATAAAACAAAATTAATAATGATAATTTTTATAAATAAATTTGTTTTCCATATTAGTATATTTTTTATCTCAGTATTGGGTACCTACAAAGTTTAAATAAAAAAAAAAAAAAAAAAAATCAACAAAAAAAAATTTACTTCAGAAAAGTAAAATTTACTTCTTATTTTTTGGCGTAGAATCCGAAATTGCATATATAAGTACCTCTTACCATTTAAAAATCTCGATTTCAGCAAATTTCGGCGATTTTTGGTCTTGAAAAGCCCTCTTTCGGTTTTTTCCGTAAGTTGAAAATGTTACCAATCGATAGAGCACCCTCGATTTAGTTAATAAAAATTGTATTTAATTTCAAAATAATGGATCCTTCCCCTCCTAAAAATCTGATACGCATGCTCTGGAACACCCGGTATATATATATAAAACATAAGTTCTTTTTCAATCTTTTTTTGAAACATGCTCAATATGTAATTTCCACCTCAAGATAATTAAATGATTTGACTACTTCTATTGTTTTATTACAGTGCACAAAATTTGTGGAGATGAATTTTTTTTTTTATTCTAAAGGAAAATAATTTTTTTGATATTCAAATTTAATCTGATTTGATGATTATGCTCACGGTGTTGACGTCACAATATAAACATAATTTATTCCTATTATCTTTCTAAGTATATTTCTACATTTTGAAAGCTCTAACCTGATTCTCTTGTGTGTTAGTATAATAAATTCATTCGCAAACGGGTTAAACTACAGTAAAAAAAAATTAATCGTTTTTTAAAAATACCAAAAATGTTAAAAATATATTTTTTTGTTGTGGTATTTGCATAATTTTTGTATAACATTCAACTATTTATATATATTGAACAATCAATAAATTTTCTGATATAAAGCTATATGGGTAAACTATATACCTAAATCCATATGCAATTGTACATGATACACTGTAATGACATTACAATAAAATTAAACATAAAAGAAAATCCATTGAAAATTATTTTTAAAATTATTCTTTCTTGAAACACTAACTATTGATAACCTAAAACAAAATATCATTTTTTTTTTTTTTTGCATCTCTATAGAATTGTAAATAGAAATAGCAATTTTGTAATAAATCCCTAGCATGTTTCTTTACTTTTGTTTTAATGTTATTGCTACTGTTGTTGTTGGTGTATTTGAATTTTAAAAATTTGTCTGAAGCACATTCAATAAACCACATACAAAAATAAAAGTTTAGATGATAGTTACTTTTCTTTTCAAATCCCATTCAGCCGTATTGGTATTCAAACAGAGAAATTTTCTATTTTGTAAGAGGTATCGTTTAAATTTTGTTAGTTATTTTTTTTTTTTTTTTTTTGAAAATTCCATAAAATAGCTAGCATAAATTCAGCTAGAAATTACATATTTGAAATTTAAAAAAATAAAATAAAATTAGAATTTTAGTACAAAGTTCGTGCAAAAAGAGAGTTTTTTTTTTTTTTTTATATAATTCCAAGTCTATGGGATGAACACCCTAACTGCTTTTACACAGAGACTTGGAATACACAATCACATACAATAGCTTTTCTATAGAATTTTTTGGGTTATATCTACTAATTTAAATGTGGAAAACTATATCTATTGTAGAGTACTTCGCCTTCATAATAACATAGTTCCATTTTATTTTTAGTGATAACCAAAACTCTCAACTATTTATCATTTATTTTATCCCAATGATGAAGGGTACTGGACCAGGTCGAAAATTCAGAAAGCATTATTTTGCCTTCGTCGGGAATCGAACCTGGACCTTTCAGTTGAAAGGCAGGTGCTCTACCTACTGCACCACCCAGCGTGTAAGTAATAATTTCACAACAATTCGAATAGAAGTTTGATAGGAAAAATAGAAGAAATCTCGAAGAAAGGTTTTTATTGTATTTGTTTTGTAATCTAATTCAAGTTTTACACCCGGAAATTTCTAGTAATTTGTAAGGTGAGTGGTTTTTTACGTGTATATAGACTCGAGAACACTCCTACTTGGATATAATAATTTAGTGACATAGTAATCGGCATTTGTAACTTCGAACGTTTCAATGAATTTTAAAGTAAGTTTTTTAAAATCCAAATATATTAACATCAACAAAAACATTGAAATAAAAGTAAAAAAAACATTCAGTCCTAAATTTGTACTTAATATATTTAAACTCTAAAGAGTATGTATAAGATGTTATGACGTTTTGATATTTAATGTAATTTATCTGACTTGACACAAATTTAAATGAACTAATTAAAATTGTTTCGATTATCTTGGCTGATATATTAAGCGATCGAAAACTCTAAATTAAAGTTCAAAACTTGTTTTCTTGACGTGTTGTAAGACTGTTTTAAGATAACTAAATTTCATGCATCAGTAGTGACATTTTACCTTTCGAATCTACCACGAAAATTGTCTCCGAATTACGGAAAATTGCCACAAATTTTAGTAAACATTTTTTTATAAATTTACAATAAAAATTTTTTTTTATGAATTACATTTTTATTTCAATATTATTTTGCGTATAGTGTATTTCTATATGGATTTATCGTATGGAAAGACACTGTCAAAACACTTATGAAAGTTTTATTGAAAAGAAAATAGAATGCAATATTAAAACTAATTCTTGCAAAACCTAGACATTTTTCAACAAAGAAATTTCATGAATTAGCTGATGTAAATATCATATTGCAACAAAATTGAAAAACTGACTCCTGCTTTCCGGGAAAGTTGCAACTACTCAAATAATCCGCTCATAAGAGCAATATTAAAATAAGTTTTAATTCATTTATTATTTATTATTATTATTATATTTATCATTTAATTCATATATATTATTTTTTAGTATGTAAGCAGTGTGAAGTTTTATGAATAAACATAAATATTCAAAAAAGGTTTTTTGTCGCCATTTTTACTTTAAATAATAAATTAAATAATAAATAAATTAGTCAACTAGCCTAAATAATAATTAAGAATAGTCATAAGTGTAAATACAATAGTATAAGTTCAAAAAAATTTAAAATTGTTGAAAAATAATGAATATGTATCATGGCAATAAATAAATAATAAATAATGATAATTAATGTAACAAAAATTAAATAAGCATTTTAAAAAAATCTCAGTCTTCGTGGCTTATGGTAGTTATCTATAAAAATAATAGACAAAGATTTAAGAACCTGCACAGTAAACACCTTTTCATTTTATCTCTCTTCTCTTTAATGAACTTTTAATATGTAAATAAGTTGTACAATTTACACAATTTAATTTTATTATTTCAAATGTATGATGGTGAATGAAATATATATACTCTAGTTAGATACACATACAAAATCTGTTATTCTAAAAGTATTCACTAATATGATTTAGATTGAACAGCGAGTTGAAAACGATAATATTATTTTTCAAGTATTCTCAAATCTGTTATTATATATTTTTAATTCTGATTTATATTTTAATATCTGGATTGTAGCTTCGTGCGTTCATCGGACTACACTGAAATGTTAACTGACATCAGTGTAGGTTTATTTTCTCAAATTGACTGATACGTAATTTTTCCATTCTGTGCTGTTGTATCTACAATAATATTTTATTCCAATAGTTTAATATATACTAATATTATATTACAACTTCGTAAGTAATATTGTTTAAGAAAACTATGCAATCTCAGAAGTAGTTAGGTAAGTAGAACTAACCAGTCCAGTTACTTATGAAAAATCAATTAGCACTTAATTGTGCCTTTTCGATACCACGGAGTGACATATTTGTTGTTGTTGGTTGTTTTAGGTTGTTTGTTGGTCGTCTCCCATTATAATTCTCGCAAGGAACTTAGTACTATAGTCAACCTGTACGATTGAGAAGGTTGATCAGATCGTCAATTTTGCTTCCATAATAATACCTATATTATTTGTTAAAGCCTCACCTAATTTCTGAAGTTTGACTCTAGTTAATTCTGGGCAGCCGAAATGCAAGTCTTCAAGAGTTTTTCACATTCTCAAAAGTAAGGTCTTTTTCATTTATCTTGGTATACGATGCACAAGTAATTTGATTAGTCTTCGTAAATTACTAGAATAACCATAATTGAACATTGTAAATAAGTTACCCATAATATATTTGAATTTCGAAAAATTTCGAAGGTTTCGAAAAATAAGAGATATTTTGAGTCTTTAATCATATACACAAGGTATAGTATATATTTACCTTATACATGCATAGTATACTTCGAATTCAATGCTCATATTATGATCTTGTTGAGCCGGATCTTTATCCAATTATAGTTGAAAATTCAGTTATGATCATTTTTAAATTTGAAAATTTATTAGAAATAAAGAAATTTCCCTTAAAATAAAGAAGTTTTGATTAAAATAAAATAATATCAGAAAATGTGATTTCAAAAAACATCAGAATGGACTTAAATTTTAAATGAAAAAAAGGATACGTAACTCTAAACACTTTCCAAATGTCAAACCAAGTGGCAAACCTAGAAAAATATTTAAAATAAAATTCTATTCAAATATTCGTTCGAGAAAAACTTCGTTACATTTTTTTGATGATTTGAAAATTTGATAGGCACTAAAGAATTCACATAGAAAAATCACTTCAGTAGTTCACTTCACACTTTTTATTAAATTTTTTAAATAAAAAAAAAAACAACGAAAAAACCAAATTCTAATTTAGTTTTTTTTTTTTTTTTGTATACATATTTCCATTATTTTACGTGATTGAGCCTGAATTTTTACCTGATTTAAGAAAAAAAAATTTCAATTTCCTTTCACAGCAGCAATTGTTATATTGTCTAAAAGTCTAAGCTCTAAACTCTCAGTCTTAACTTATTTTTTTTGTTTTGTTTAAAAATTAAATCCCATACTTATTCTCTAAACGAAACTATCCAAAAAAAGCATAACAAAAAACAGAAAACTTTAAAATAGAACATTAAAAAAACATTTTTTTTTGTATCTCGTGAATTCACAAATACGTAACACTTTATTTAATATATTTCATATTTTATATGCATATATATACATACATATTATATATATATATATATATATATATATATATGCAATATACCACTTACTGTTATGTCCACTGAATTTAAAATTCTCATCACGTCGTCTGGGTTAACTGGTCTGTGTTAAAGACTTTTTAAAATAACAAAACAATGATAATAAAAAAATAAAAAAAAAAAATAGAAGAACTCAATTTCTTGTACAACATCACACCGCCGCATCGAAACAAACACACACAATCTGTCAGCAGACTTCGGTCTACTTTTCATAAGAGAAGAAGAAAAAAAAAAGTTTTTTTTTTCGACTTCTATAATATTTATGTTACCCGAAATAAACAGTTATATTGTGGTGAGTTTACAAAAAAATAAAAGATATTTATGTATGTTCATGTTGTATCTTAAAGATATGAAAACAACATGAAAAAAAAAAAAAAATTTTATTGAACTTTTTGATACGGTGTTTTCTATGAGATATTATTTTTTAGCTCTATAGAAATAAATAGAAGATACATTTACACTATAACGGTTTAATTTCTATTTTTCTCATCTATACGTATTATTGTTAGTTCGATTCATTTTGAATTGCGCTATATTTTATTTTAACATTTTTATTTCAATTTACAGTCATGGAAAATTAATTAGGAAATTGTTTTTGAAAATGAGTCCTTTTGAAGGAATTACTTAATTTCAATTAAGTAAGTTTTTTTCTCTGCATTGTTTGAAACCCCCTTTATTGGAGGAAAAAAATTTCTTCTATATAGTCTGTAAATTTACTTCTCCCACCATTTAATACTACTGAGTCTTTTCATTTGTGCGGTTGTATTCTTTATTATTGAGTATAGAATTAATTTGCTATATAATTCTTTAGAATTCAATTCAAATGAAGAGTGTAACTTGGTCCGTCGCATTAATTTATAAAATCTATTCTAGCTGCAGTTTTTGCATTATATAAGCATTGAAACTAAGTTAATAAGAAATTTGCCTATAACAATTTAATCCTTTTCCACGACTGTACGAGTTAGAAATTTATTTAGAAGTAAAAAATTGCATGTGATTGCATCATATTTGTTTTAATTTTTGTTTTGTAAGTATTGGAAGAATTGCTTAGATGCATTTTATTTTTCTTTTTTTTTATATTTGTATCTTAAGTTATATAAACTTTGTTTATCTTTTTAATAAAAAAATAACGGATATTACACAAAATTTTATATTTATAGTATATGTAGATGTACATATATGTAGGTACTATTTCAAATTGTTGTGTTCTCAAAGAAAAATGTAACGATAATAATGCAGTTAAAAACGGTATTTTATTTTGGTGTTTTGGAATTGCAAACAGTAAGTATAAAATTAAATCACTGCAACTTCGCATTGTATTTTTATATTTTCTTTCATATAATTGAAATACGTTTTTTAGATTTGTATCTGATTTTATTTTTTTTTGTATTGTTTAGATTAAATTTTTTGAGTAGATATTTATCTAAAACGATAGAAGTGTAATAATATGCCCTGACATGCAAGAAGCTATTAAAGCTATACAAAAAATAATTTATACTATCAGTACTTAATTTTTTTGAAAACATTTATTTAAATATAGAAATTTGGAAAAATTGTAACTAATTACATATGTTGAGGAAGAACGCCATGGAGCTGGTCTTAATTAGTACCCAACATGTGGTGACTGCGTCAATGAAGATAAAACTAATTTTTTGTACATTTTAACAAAAAAAAAAATATTATTTTCTTAATAATAACTATTATAAGTGAACGTAAAACAAAAGTTAATCCGTTGGTATTCGATTGGTACTCGATAAAAATCCGCTCCTTTCATTTCATTCAGTACTTATATAAGCTATAGAATTATTAATATAGCTTTGCAGTTTTCTCACGGATTCTTGATTATCTAGTATCTATTTTCCAGGCTTTAAGATTCTTATATTGTTGCAATCTATTTTCATGTTTCTGTAGTTTTTTGAATTCTTTGTCGATTGTATAGACAACCTTACATTTGTATGAAGATTCATATAAAGAGAAAACTGTTGAATACCTCAATTGTCATTTGTGCCCCTAGTAGTGCAGAGTAAAATTAAAATACGTTAATTTGAAGTTATTTTCTTAAATGGGAGATAAATAATGAATGATGAATATGTATTTATTAATTTTTCTTTACTCTCCTTCCTTGGTTTTGTAAAAAGTTTTTTATTCGTTAAATTTTCATTGAGCAGAATATAAGTCTATTATTTGGTATAGTTATATTGTGCCGTCGGTTGTATTATTTGTTGTCTAGTGCATGAGAGAAATAAATTTTATCTCTCAAGAAATTTGAATCGTATAGAAGTTACTCAAACAGACTTATTATAGGCCTTAGTCAGCAAAAGTATAAGATGTTTTGCTATAAATCTATATAGAATTTCTTAAATTCAATTAACACAAATAAACTAACTAACAAATTATTCAAGAATGATGTTATTAATCAATAATAATGAAAAGTTAAACTAATAAAAATTATAAAATTTACTATTTCTAAAAATAGCCATTAGTTATTGAGTCTAGATGACATTTGATGTCATATTAAAATCCAGTATATTCTAAATTCCCTTACAGTTACAGTCAAAATAAATCTAAAAATCTCTCTTAAATTTTATCATTTGATATTTAAATTTTATTTGTCATTCAAATTATTCGAAAATTAAATTCAAATTCGAACATTATTTTCAAACAATTAATTTATAGATATTTTATTATGATCTCATTCAAATATTTTGTAATTTCTTATTTTATTTATTTTGTTTGTTTTTTAATTATTTAATCTATGATCTAATCGATTTCACGAAAAAAAGATACATTTGACAAATTTCCTATAATTTAAGGATTTTTTTTTTTTTTTTATATTTAGATAATTAAATAATTTTGACAATTTTTTTTTTTAATTTAAAATTAAATAATATATTGTATGATGTACGTATATAATTATAATTAGTACATATATATAAAATAAATATTCTTTAGTTACATAATATACTTTTTCTTGTTAAATAATTCTGATGGAAAATTTCAAAACAATAATGAATTTTATTAAGCGATTATATACATATACAAATGTATGTTACATAGATAATTAGAAAATTACAGCAATTGTACAAAATGCTTGGACAGTTGAAATTTAATCTAAGTATATTTTTAAAAGGGAATTTTAAATTTTATTTCTTTAGTTTAGTCTGCTGTAATGAATAGATTAATATGAAAGTCGTTGTGGTTTAAAATCGTATGTACATTTTCAATGTGACACCGGGCCATTACAAAATTTAGAAAATGTAAATTTAGTATTTTTGTATTATTATAATTATAGGTTAGTTTTCATTTACGTTCTATGAATCCCTGAACGGGGTGAAAATTATTTTATTGCTTACCGCAACTCTAATTTTTTACTCTTTATATGCCTTTTTTCATCAGAGGGAATCTTTTGGTATTACTGCATTATATTAATTGGTTTTTGTTAAAATTACTCAAAAAATAAAATCATATATCTACTTCTCTATTCAGAGTATAGGTACATTAACATTTTTTATAACATCTGATGTTTGACGTGCTGTTTCCATGTTGATCTGTTTTATGCCATATATGTGTTGATTCTACCGCATTTGTTAGCATTAGAAGCCCAAGTTAATCTGTCCAATATTGTAATGGATCTGTCATTTGCTCTACTTTCGTTACTGCTCACTTTAATTACTAACTTCACTATTTTTCCTGACAATGTGTCTGGCAATGTATACCCAAAATATATCAGATAATACTTAACTAATTCTTTTTAGGAGTCTGCATTTCACATTATAGCTTATAATAAAAATAATCGTACGAGATATTGGGTGCACGAAACTCTCATTATATTATTCTTAAATATTTCTCTTGGTTTCATTTCGGTATATATAAAATAACATCATCAGTTGTTTCTATGCAAATCAAAAATCAATTAATATGTTAGAATTTTGATTGTATGTATAAATATAGGAGAGTTTACTTAAAATTAGTTTGTATTTCAGTGTTCTAACTTTATTTGTAATTTTATTTTCATTATGAGGTAAATTCATTATTTGTGAGCGTGAAAATTGAAATATTTCTATACATTTGAAATGCTCAATTCACTTAGGTAGACATATTTTTTATTTTGGATGTACATTAATTATTTTTGTATGCAAACTGATAGCTGTACTGTAATAGGACTGAATATATATTTCGGCCAAGTGGGTCGAAAGATGGAGCAAAAAAAATAATTAAGGATTTTATTCAATTTTTTGTCTTAAAAAAAAAAAAACAAATACTTAAAAAACATATGATTTGGACAGTTGTAAATTTAATTTACCTACAAAGTTGAATTACGAATTGGGAGCAGTACAAAATTTCTCTCATAAATTGTAGCACAAGAGTATATACTACCCTACCTATTATATTCCAATTTTTAAACACTATATTTATACATATGTATTACCAATTACTGAAATATTTTCAACTGTACCACAAAGACTCAATTACAATAATACGAATTATAAAATTAGTTGTAATTAGAGTAATTTTTATTTTATAGTAAAAAATTTTCTAATTTAGATTTTATTTGTTGTAATTAATTTTAGAGAAAATTAAAACAAAAAAAGAGAAATCTATAAAAAATAATAATAAGATAATTTCCTGAAATTTTAATAATTACTTGAATATTATTTTATGATAAATTAAAAGCAATTTTCAATCTACATACGTATAAGTATTATCGTATTGTGGTAGTAAGTAATTTAAAAAAACTAACTGTTGTAATTCTAAGTCATTGCTTTTCACATATTTTCACGACTTTTCCTCACGCCACGTTAAAATTACTTTGGAACTATATTTTACAAAAATTGTAATTCAGAAATATCAAATGCAAATTAGAGAGATACCACATTTGAAAATTATAGTTAATGTTTATTTTTTGAATGTATCAATTTAATGTTTCTCGTCCTGATTAATTAGAAATACAATAACATCATGGTATTTAAATGGCTTTAGTAAAAGGTTTAGTTAAACTCGTTACTTTTACAAAATTGGTTGTAAAAATTGACAATCGTATAAACAAAAAATGATTGATGAATCGAGCCAATTTTGAATTTTTAGATAATTAAAAGTGGTGAAAGAGTGCTTCTGTTAAAGTTGTCTTCAAATTTAAAACTGATGATATAAATAAAAGATAAATTATGGTAGAAGTAACTAATATTTTTTGAATTTTTGGGTTTTATTTCACATGAATTAATTCCCAAATTCTAAAATTGAACTAACTTTCAAAAATTAAATTTTAACAAAAAAAATGGGAGTTAATTCATTTCGTTTTGGGAATTAGTTGATATTTACATCGAAAAAATCCAAAGTAGAAATAAGACTTACAAGTCTAGGAAAATATATACTTTTATATAATTTAGCGGGTATAAGTATATTCTATTAGAACTAAATACTGTGTATGAAATATGAGAGGTGTCAATAAGAAAAAAAAAAACTAAAAATATAATGATAAATTAGATGGGTCTGTGAAACCAAGTTTACTATGAATATAAAATTTGTTTATTTTTTGGAATATTTTAAATTATATATTTATACTTATTGTATTTATTATATAAATTGTGTTCGACAGTTAAATAGGAAATTTTCCAAACTAATTTGTAGACTCAAATCACAGCATTGGATGTCTTCAATACATCCGGCATATAAATAAAATTGGAAAGCAAATGTTCTTTATTTATTGTTTGAACAGTAGAAAAAAAGTAACCTAATATATTTTATACACATCGTTTAAATTATATTTGAATATTTGTCTTATGTAAGCATGTTCTAAGACTGGTTGAACGTCATATCTACTAAGTATGTATTCTTAACTAAATTCAATTTTACAAATTGAGTTACTTTTCTGTACATATATTAAATTTTGATAGTAGGATTTAATTTTTCTAAAAACTGGTTGACCTATTTGAAATTGGTTTACCTTATTGGGTTTGAATTCTAATACATATAAATTGCGAATGGTACTTCTTATACTTGCTTTACTTTAATTTGTTCTCACCTACAAAATTTTTCATTTTTATCATCATAATCATCATCAATCACCCTCATTATCATTACTTAGTAAAAAATTATTAAAATTCATTAGAATATAATCACACTTCTAGAATCCGAATGTACATACATACATAACTATAGTTACTTATATTTAAATTATTTCTTTTTGTATATATTTCAATTCAGAATTAATAAATGAATGACTTACTACTTAAGTAATGTTTTTTTTTTCTATACATGATTTTTAAAAATAAATACCGTTCATTTCTAGTTGTTTAACAACTATCTTTATTTTTCTTTTCTATTTTTTTTTTTATTTATAATTTTTTCAACAATCATTTTTATTCCTCATTTTCGTTTTTCTCTTCAATTTTATAAATCTAATCAAAATATTTTTTTGTTTATTTTTGTTTTATTATTTTATTATAATTATTAATAATCCTGTCATCTTAGAAGTAGATAGACAAAATTAATAGTATAATAGGTGTATTGGATATATTTTGTATACATTATTATAATATATTTAGTTAACAGTAAATATACAACAGTGTATCAATTCATTTTTAAATATATGAATATACATATATATATATATATATATATTTTATTCTATAACTACCAAAAGTAGTTGAGGTAAAAAAACAAAAAAAAAAAATGTTTTTATTGTAACCAGTTTTCAGTTTTCAATAAAATTGAACAGAATTTTCTTAATGTCACGAAAAGAAAAATGATCTGTTCAAGATTTGTGTATTGAATGCTTTCATATTTGAAAGTTTTTACCATTTATGCAATTCGATTTGGTGCACTTCTATTACATATGCATGTTCAGGTGCTCTTAATTTAGATGTGCGGATTAATACAATTTACAATGTTGAAGAAAAATTCTATATTTTTTGTTGTTTCATGAAATTAATTTAGAAATTTCCCACTTATTTGACAAAATTATGAAAATATATTTGTCTATATGACAGTAGTAATGTCGAATATATGACGCAGTTAATTGAAAATATTTCTTGATAATGAAACTGAATAATTACAATTATACTTGAGAAATCTGATTAATGAAAGTCTCTTCATTATGTTTTTTTTTTCAGTTTTCTTATGAGTTTATATAATGTTAAATTAGTTTTACTTACTTACTTGAGCAGTGCAATGAGTCTTATCAGTCTTTGCTCAATTGAAAATTTCTTTATTTTTCTACATTGATCTCTCAATCAGCGATTTCTACAGTTCTGATAATTTAAAAGTGTTATTATTGTCTTCTTTCTCTCTATACTTCATCTTTGGGTTACCTTTTCGTTCTGTCGAGTAATACAACCATTACGGTAATATTCAAAAGTAGATACGAAATATTCTAGCCACTATAATAGTAGCTGGTGCATAGTGCAATCGTTGCAAATTTGTTATTTTTTTTCTATGTGTCGGTATTAATTGTAAACCAATTATATAGTTGCTTTGTTCTGGCCGGGTAGGTTTGGTTATGTGTCTATCACATAATTATCAAACAATGATCGTTATGTACTTATAGTAGAATTTTTATCTTTCTATTGAGACATTTTTATCTTATTTGCTAAAGTATTCAATTCAAAGTAGATTTCATTAACCAATTTAGGCTTAATTTTTTTTTAATAGGGTTATTTTGATCCATTATTCGTAAGAAAAAGGTAAGTACACATATTTTTTTAAGTGGAATGGAATTTGTATAATATACTTAAATATGAATCAATCAGTATTGATTCAAGAGCTTATCAGTGAGATTCGTTGTTGTAAACCAAAAAATATTATAGCACACAACTGCAATTATGAATGTTTAGCTCTCAAAACAATTAACTATATAAAATTAATAAAATATACTTGAATAGACCCTAATATTAAATTTATATATATAATTATACACATATACAACATACATGTCTTACTACAAATTATCTGTAGTTGAATATTACAAAATTGCAAAAACCTGATCTTCTCTAAAAAATAAAAACAAAAACAAAAAACTAAAAAGAAAAAAAAACAAAGAAAACTAAACTGATTTTCCAACTATGATTTTGATTCTATGAATTTGACTGGTTTCTGAAATTGAAAACGTGTTTTTTTAAACTTTATTTTATTTAAAAAAAAAAATGCCATTTTTTAATTTTCTGATATTAAATTTTTTTCTTCTTGTTTTTTACCTAGTGGCCGTTTCTAAGGTGTTTTATAATTAATGATTAACTAGTTTGCCATTAACTTTTGTGATTTTTATTGTATGTATATACATATATATATCCGTATATGTACATATTATATGTATATCATATTATTATGTAGTTTAAAGTGAGTAATAAAAATTACTACCGGTTTCCTAGATACTAAATTTTTTTTTTTCGCTCAAATTAATTAGGTCTATAGTTGAAAATAGTTTATGGATATCATAAAATTACGTTAACAATAATAATTAATTGTTAAATTGAAGTTTTCAGTGAAATTAATTAATTATTTAGTTACTATACATAATAATAATAATAATTATAGATGAATTTATGTTGGAACATTAAACATATATTATACTGGGTGAGCCACACTAATTTACATAACTTACAATAGTTCACCTTGAAATTTGTTTTCTTTAATCTTTAAACCAGTATACGTGTATTCTTATTTTAATTTATTATTTGAGTAATAATATTATATAATTAGATGATAATACTTCTTCGAATTAATAAATTATGATTCTATACGAGGAAATTAAAATATTTTTTACTATGTGGAACGAAAATAAATAATATTATTTATTTTGTGAAATTTAGAAGGAAAAAAATAAAATTCTAAGTCAAAAATTCCTTTCCTTATAAAATATTTCGGTAATGAAACGGTAAAAATCATTGAATCAATTTGAAATATAAAATTTTTCAATTCAATTCTAATAAGTAGGTACGTTTATAGTTTTATTATATAGTACGTTTGTAGGTACTTTAGAAGGTACGCTTATTTGTTTTAAGTCGAAATTAAGTAGATTATCGATATCTGATTTTTATATTTTTTTATGTTAAAATACATAAAATAATTCATTATTTACACGAATATGTATTATGTAGGTCAGCTAAAGGAAAGGAAAAGATGAGTAGCTTTAGAGAAATGAAAGTAGAAAATTACTACATATTATTTTTGAAGATTATTAACCCTTTTACACCCACCTGTAATGCAGTATTGGAAATAAACAATTTTTTCTGCTAAAAATCATATTAATTAAAAAATTTTAAATTGTTTCCTGTCAGTTTTTTAATGTCATATGAGATAAGTAATAAAAAAAAGTAAGAATTTTCATATCTCGATTTGTTTTTTAAATCGACAATACACAATTAATTTGTTGCCAACTTTGATCTATGATACTTACAATTTAATCAATAATTTGAAATAGTTTTGTAATGTAGAGGGCGATTTAAATTTTTCCTTAAAATATGACAACACCGGTAAATGTTGTCAGTACAATTAAAACCAACTAAAAAAGTACATTTGTAGGAGACTTCACTGGTAAGAATAATTTATAGAAAAAATTTAACTCGATTGTTAAAAATAATATTTCCAAAACATGAATTTGCCTTATAATCTATGTTCCTTCTATTTCAGACTCATTAAAATCTTAATATTATTATTTTTTTTTTTTTTCGAAAGTTAATTAAAAATATTAGAAATTATTTTTAAATTTACTAATATAAATTTATAAAACATAATTTTCAAAATTGAATTGATTTTTATTTATTAATTTTTAATTTTTTTTTTATTTCTAGGTAAGTGTCTTAACATTCGAATATCACTTCAACTGATTTAATCCGCAAGTATACACTTTAAAAAAATAAGTCAGCTCATTAAATTATTATTTTGATATTTTTCTTCAAAATAATTAATTTACTATTAAACACACACCCATATATATCCATATATATACGTGTATATAGAAATATATGTATATTTATTATAAGACGATTTTGAAATTCAAGAATATAAAATTAAAATTTTTGAGATTTAAGATACAACGTTGAAGTTGGGGAATTTTTATTAAACAAATAAAAAAAAATTTTTTAACTTTAAAATAAATAAGACTATTTTACTCTCTGTTTTAAAAATTGTTGTAAAGAACTCTCAAGAAACTTTTCAATAACCTCACTTTAATAAAAGTTTATTTATCCCAGATTGATTTTAAATTCTTTGCATCCTCTTTCTCCAATCCATTATATACATACACAAGTATGTATAATGGTATTATGTAGGTGAACCACTTTTTTTTTTCGAAAGAATATCCTAAGGGAAAACTACAAAATATTTTACATTAAAAAAATTTTGAATATGAATTTCATAGAAAATATCTGAGAGATGCCTGAAAATAATATTGAAGAATTTTGGAAGTAATAAAGATAATGAATTTTTGATCAAGTAAAATTATAGAATGCCACAAGTCATATTGCCCATCTGCAATGTTGCAACATTGCAAAAAAGCAAAAAAAAAAAAATAATAATAATAAAAACTATAAATTAATTTTAATTCAATGTTCTTTTACTATGCAGTGAAGTTTCAAATAAAATAATTATAAATTATGCTAATTTTCAGATTCGTATTTCTTTCATGTAAAAAATTAGTAACAAAAAAAAACTCGTTTCTTCAATGGCATAATTTTGAAATCAAAACGAACTTACTGTATCATAATGTACGAATGCAATATTATTTTTACCAAATTTTCCAAACAGTGAACAAAGTATTTTAACAAATTGTCAGCCATTTAAACTTTTATTCAAAATTTTTTTTAAATAATTATTAAATTTTCTCTAACTAGTGATCTTAATACTTAAATTGTGTTTCACTAAAAGATTAATTCAAATAGAAAAAGTACCTAGTTAGTTTTTTCTGATACATTGAATGAATTTTGTTAAAAGTAATATAATCATAATATGTACTAGAAATAAAACTAGATTTTATCTATCTCTCTTTAGAACGAAGCTTATAATTATTTTCCAGGATAATTGAAATTTATATTATATCTCAAGTTGTTTAAAACTAAAATTCAAATTATTCTGCTAGGAACAAACAGTACTAATCAATAAATTGTATAACAAAAAAAAAGCTAATTTTTAATTCTCCTAACTGTAATAATGTCTAATAATTTTTATGGTCATAAATAAAAAATAAAATAAATAAAACAAAAAAAACAGCAATTTGATTAATTTATACCACTTTTGAATAAGAGTATTCTTATTTGATTTTTTTCCGTTACTGTAGCATCTAACGGCAATTCTCATATATTAAACTTTGAATAGATTTGAAAAGCTGTTACTCTCCATATATACACTACACATACAATTAAAGTTATTAATATGGTAATATCTAATTTTGAAATGATCCTTAATAAGATAGGTCTAAAAACCAAATTGAAAATATAAAAAAAAATTTTTTTTTCTTTCAATATTTAAAATAATAATAATGTTTATTTGCAAAAATTGTCGTGTATAGTAAAGTGCAATTTATATAAAATTCTAAATAAAAGTTTTTAATAATAATAATTTTCACCCCTACTTTTATCAGTCCTCTACTATGTAATTTCATATTTAAATATAGTTGGTATTTTACAGCACAAAAACAGGTGAAATGCGAATAGAAAAAATATGAAATGAAAATACATTCTAGGTAGTGTAAACAAGAAACTTTAAAAACAAAATTTGCATTTAAATTCAATTCAAATTCAACTAAATTAGTTGCAAAATGTTTGTTATTATTTATTTTTTAACTTGAAAATACTTGCTTGATGTAAAATGTAAATAAACAATATTCTATATTTCAAGTTTATCTAAAAAAAAAAACAAAAAAAAAAAAACATTTATTTAAAACTATTTAAATAGAACAGCTCTAAGAGTAGGGGGGCTCGTTTCATACTTAACATCATAAAGTATAGTATTTTTTATGAACAATTTTTTTTATTTTTTTATTGTTATTTTCTCGCACCCGATTTTAAAATATAAAAACAAACCTTGATTTTGACATTTATAGAATAATAAATTTCAATTTATATTTATTCATATATATATTTATTTATACATAAGTATTTAAACAAATTTAAATATATTGTAAAAACTTTAACAGTTTTCCTTAATTTTGTTGTAATATCATAAAATAATATTTCTATTTACAGAAAATAAGTCAGTACTTAAGAGTATGACAAGAGTAGAAAAACTATGAATTATTTTTTGAAGGAGTAGAATTTTGATAGAGCTAAATTTCATTTTAATTGCTATGGCAATTTTTTTCTTTTTCGTAAGTGCCTCTAAAAGTGGAAGTTGTTATGCCACAATTAATTTTAAAAAGACAATTAACACTAGATTGTGTCCTTTTAATGACTGAACTCTAGTGATCCATGATTGCAAATATAGTTAGGTGGTGTATTTTTGTTATTTTCCAAATGAAAATATGAATTAAGTTCAATGAAAGTTTTGGCAAATCTCTATTGACCGTTTTGTCTATATTAATAAAATATAATTTTTTTTTTTAAATTCAAATTGATCTTAAAGTGCGCTTGTAATTTTTACGTCTAATATAAAATTTTGTTTAAAAATAGTTATATATAACATGAAAATGTAAAAATATTGCATTCAATCAACTATTTTCAGTCCTCTACTATGTAATTTCATACTTAAATATAGTTGTTATTTTACAGCTATTTTCAAAAAAACTTTGATCGACTTCAATGTAGAGCTGTAAGACTACTTAGTATACTTTAATTCTTTTGAGGAATATCTAACAAACTAAACACTACTATTAAATGATTATAGAAAGTTCAATGAAACGGACGGACAAGAGTGAACTTTTAATGATTGAAGATTGGGATTATTTTTGATTTGTGAGTTTGAATCTAAAAATCTATATTTTTGTTTTTCAACTTATGGCCATTCTTTTTCGGTTCTTGATATTTCTGATTTATTATAATTGTGTTTTTTATAATGTAAGCCATATTTATATGGTTTTGACAGCAGTTCTAAATTTACGTTAGCAGAATTTTTATCCTAATTCATCGTTTAATGTTTATTAACAGATAAAAAGAAATATGAACAAAATATCATTGTCAATTTTTTTATATTTGTGTCAAAATACCGTAAATGTTTTCATTTACAAGTAATATTCAAACTTAAATTCTTAACTTTTACATATAATCTTCATTTACTCAAATTTTCTAATTTTTCAAAACAAAATGCCAAATTTTATTTCAAGTTCAAAGTGTAAAGGAGTATTTTGTACTTCTGTATTTTTTTGGTTTGATCCGTATTTAATCCATAGCTCAATCACTAAAAACTAAAATATAATATAAATAAAATAATTAAACTATTTATTTCACTTAACCACTATTTAAATCTTTTAATATACATTATGTACACTTGTTGTACGTAAATGCTTTTTCTTATCTTGAAAAATATTATAATTTTTGGATTATTTATATTTAATTTTTGTAAACGCAATTTTTCTAAATAACGTCATTTAAAAAAAAAAAAAAAACATAAAAAATCTTTGTTTTTAGTTTTTTATTTTTGCTTTTGTTTTATTTTAAATAAATTTTAAAATGCTGACGACAGAATTTTACTGTCACGCCACTTCTATTATTCATTTAATTTCATAAAGCTATTTTCTATTTCATAAATTTCTCAGCATTGTTATTCTTATTTTTTTTTTATTATTATTATTTTATTATAATAAATATTATCATCATAACAAGCAATCATGGCGGTATTGTTTTTGAGTAGCAGTACGTAGTATTCAAATAAAAACCTTTAAAAAAATTTAAATTAAACAAAAACAAAAAAAAAAAAAATAGTTCATTTTTTTAATGCCTATATTTTTATTCTGTCGGACAATAATTTAGTTTTTGTATTGGGTAGTGCAAAAGGTGAATGTTTAAATTTCGAAACGAGACTAGAAAATTATTATAACAGCAACAGATTAATTATAGTGAATTTAAATTATGAAATAATAATAAAATTTACCTTTTATCATTCAAAATCTATTACTGATTAGTGATTATATTGAAAGTAGAAATGATCTAATTTTATATACTTTTATATTAACTTGCCAGTGTCTATATGTATATATATATGTATATATGTATATATGTTTATATATTTTCGTGGTAGGTTGGAATTTTTTTGTTAATATTAAAACCAAACGCAAAAAGAAAAAAATTATTTTGTTTAAAAAATTTAATGATAGAGTTCTGAAATTTTGCACAATTACTCATGATAAAAAAACCAACCGGACACGGTACTTTACAAAACTATCAAAAGACAGGTTCGGGTTGCTGCCGTACAACTCCTAGTGAGTCTCAGGCATATTTCATAAACCAATTGTGTTATAAACAGAAGAGTTTACACTTATATACTCTTTCTGAAATTATAATACCTATAGGTTTCACTTAAAACTAAAAAGTATAAATAAAATAATAATGTAAAAATACAATTTTTTAAAATACACTTTTATCGAAACCAAACTAGCCCCCTAAAAAGTAGGAAATGAAACTAGTGGTGAATGTTGAGCTTTTAGAACTACTATAAGATAAAAGACAAAAGTATATATAATGAATCTTGATCGAATATTGTTAATGGAAATTTTTAATATTTGTCGATTGAAAAAAAAACGCGAATATATTAAAAGAACATCACAAAGCTTGGTTATTTTAACATCACAAAACGTTTCCAAATTTACAGGTTGGTGCTGTGAAAACCTCTGGGTTACCGGCCTGCTGCTTTCCAAAGCGAGTAGTCAGTATAAGCACCGGCTGATAAATTATTTAAGAAATTGTTAAATGAATTATTTTTTATATTTCTGATTTGCTGTTTTAGTTGATTATTTAAGCGATTGAATAGAACTTTATCACCGGGGTACCTCGTTGATTGCCATTTTCGTCGTGCCCTTCTCTTGTCCATAGCCAGTGCTCGTATTTCTGGAGGATAGCTCACTCTCGAATTATGTTTCGAGTCAAAACATTGTGTGCTCTCCTTTGCTGCTTGCTGTACGTCTACAATGAATTGCTTGACGTCTGCATCAATTTGGTTTCTTGATTCAACGGATCTTAGAATAATGAATTGCTCTAAAGTAAATTTTTCTCTAAACATATCCCAATCAGTTTTCTTGTTTGTAAGTCTTAAGAGGCCATTTTTGTTTTCTACTTTTCTGCTTAGAACCATGATCACTAGAGTGTGGTCAGACGATAGATCATCATTGCTCACGCCATATGTGTGGTTTCTATTTATTCTCTTTGTTATAAAAAAATCAATCAAATCAGGTATTTTCGCTGGGTCAGTAGGCCAATAGGTGTGGGCTCCGGAAGAAATAAATTCACACTTATGACTTCTTCCAGCTTGACATAGCTCTCTCCCTTTTGTTGTGGTTAATCTTGAACCCCATCAGTGGGTATGTTTCGCATTGAAATCTCCTCCGATGATAAAATTGTTTCCAAGTATTTTAAAGACATTTATGAAGTCGACTCTATTAGGTGAGTGTCTTGCACAATAATAAAACGAAAGTATTTTTCTATTTTTTTTTTAATTATATTAATTCACCTTCAAAATTACTACTTGAATTTGTATTTATTCCACCAGGTAAGTAATCAATATATCAAATTTGCACTCAAATCCTAGACTATAAATTTTACTTTTATTCTATAATTTTTTAATTCTTAAAATTGTTTTTATTTTACATTATTTTCTTAATTTAATTATTAATAATAATAGACAAAAAAAAATAATAATTTAAATTGAAATAAAAAAAAATATGTAAATAAATTATATTTCCTTGAATATTTTTTAAATTTATATACCGATTTAATTTTCTCCTAATTCCATTTAATATCTATAGATCCAACAAATTACTTACTTTTAGTATAATTAATATAAAAAATAACAATAACAAATAAATTAAACGAAAAAAAAAATCAAAAATTTAATTTTTATTATGAAAAAAATTCATGAAAACACTTTATTTTTAAAATTTATTTATATTGCCAGAAAATTATGAAAATTAATTTAAAAATTTTTTTTCCATTCTACACAAAAACAAATCCATTTATAATACCCATATAACAATTTTAGTATATTAAATTTACTAACAACTAATTTTATTTTAATACTCAAAGAGATAACCTAATTTTAGTGTTACCATAATAATTTTGGCAAAAATTATTTACGTAGTCACCTTTGTCTGCACCACATTGAAAATTTTTCAGTAAGCTACTAAATTCTAGTCACTACTACATCTCATAATATTGTAGATTTTGAGAAAGTTTTTAATAAGAGTAAATTTTGAGTATCGAAATTATAAAGCATGAAATTTTTGTATTTAGAGTATCAGGAGAAGTAGATAATGTAATACGTCGAGGCTCTTTTAAGAGCACCTCGTTTAAAAGCATAAACCCTTTTAAGTGCATTATATTTCCAACACAATTACTTTACTTTATTTTTTCATATAATGCAATTCGTTTAAAAGTCGTTTAAAAGCGAAATATCTTTAAATGCATAAATTTCTGTATAATATTTTATAAATTTACATACTTTTCGTGTTGTTTAATAGTACATGACGCAAATTTTGTTAATGTGTTAAGACAACACAACATAATGCGGGCATTAATAAAAATTAATAAAAATACAGACAGTTATGTTTTATGCACCAAATATGTTTCTCATACTTTTATTTACAACATAGCACCTACATAATTAAAATTGATCTAAAAAATATATTTCAGAACTTATCCGTTTAAAAGCACAACTTGCTTAAGTGCACAAATTTGCCTGTTTTCTTCGATGTGGTCTTAAGCGAGTTCGACATTTGTAAATGGTTTTTTATAATTTTTTTTGCATATATGAAAAATATTTTTTTCTATTTAGGAATAAAAAAGCATTTCGAACAAATAATATGTATATTTTATCGTTTTTAATATAAAATATCTATGTATATCAAAAACAATACATATATTCTTCACTTTCTTTAGAGAATTTTAAATTTTCTATAATGTAAAAAAATATTACTATTATTAAATTTTAATTTGCATATACACGCTGGGTGATGCAGTAGGTAGAGTGCCTGCCTTTCAACCGAAAGGTTCCAGGTTCGATGCCCAATGAAGCAAAAAAAAAAATGCTTTATGGGTTTTTCGACCTGGTCCAGTACTCTTTGTCCTTGCGATAAAATAAATGACGAAAAATAATTGAGAGTATATATAATCTGGAAACAACTTAAATAAAATAGAGCTATTTTATTTAAGAATGCTTAGTTCCTTACAAAAGCAGTAGTTTTCCACATTTAATATGCGTTGATAAGCCAGTTAAGTGGTAAATAAATGCTCGAAATATTGTAGATATTGCAGTATAAATTTGCAGTACCGTACTTAATTAAGGACGAAAAGGTGATCTACCTAAGTTACTGTCAAGAATATTAAAAAAATCCATATTTAATTAAATAATTCATAACTTTTATTTTTAATTGATGTATATATGTATCCTGCCCAACGTCGCCTTTTTGATTTGAAATAAAAATATATGAAATGTATTTGAAATAAAAAAAAAATCTTCCGAAATATCTTATTTTGATTTCTGCATAGTATTTGCAGTCGAACGGATTTCAGCATACCGATTTTTTTGTATTCGGATTCGGAATTTTTTTATTAAGGAACCACCTTAATAAATTTGTTAATCTTTTGGAGTAAATTTACCGTATTTTCAGTACATTTACTGTCAGAGTGTCAGAACATTTTCAGTCAGTATAATTATGCAATTTATTATCATATATTGACATACAGCATCATATCAAGTATGTTATTTACCACTCCTCGGATCTGGTTATTACTTATTTATATTACATAGCAAATATTTTGTTATATAATATAAAACAATATTTTTTTGGACTTACAATTATGTATATAACTAGGATAAAACAGTTTTATAACACGATCATTTATTTTATAATATTTTTAGCACTGGGATTAACTTTGAAAAATTTAAATTAAATATAGATTAACTCAAATCTATGAGTGCGAAATGAAAAATTTATTTTAAATTCGCATACATCAAACGAAATGTAATGTGAATGTTTTTCAGTTTCTTTTCTTAGCGTTGGTTAAAGTGCACTAACCCAAAACAAAACTATTAGTTAAATTATACAAAACCCAAAATAAACTAAAATTAATTCTAATCAATTTAAAATAATATTTTATGCAAAATTATGGTAACACTATTACTAATGAAAACAAAAATCTCCTGTCAATAATAAGAAAAACAAAAATTGAGAGAGAACAAAAATAAGCTAGAGTAACAACAAGTTTAAGGGGGCTCGACATCATCAGATTTAAATTGGTAGATAATTTTTTTTAAATTTTTTTATTGTATTTATTTTTTTTAAATTTTTTTATTGTATTTATTTTTTGAAGCACACGCGGGTTATAACAGAATCTGGTAATGTTTTATTATTTTATTTTATTTTATCAATTACGTATAATTATGAGTAAACACACTCGTTTATGCGAATTTATTTGTATTGTACGTATAAAAATATGAATATGTAAATAAAATGACAAACGAGATTTTTATTTATTTTTGTTCTTATTATTATTTTTCGTTGGCGGTTAGAAGTACGGAAGTTTTTATTGCAATTTGTTTTTTGTTGTTGCCATTTTCTACAACCGTTCAATTCGCTTTGTTATTATATTATTGTTTGTGTAAATAATATTATTTTGTACGATTATTTCAAATCATATTGCTCTATTATATTATTGTTAATGATGTTGTTGTTGTCGTTATTGTTGTGTCACTTTAAAAAGTAGTGTTAACATTTTGCGTTTTAATATTTATTTTTGTTGTTTTCTCTTATGAATTTTTATTGCAAAATTTATATTTTACAAAACTAGATATCTAATGATATTGATATTGATAATAATAATGATGATGATGATTGTAAAATGTTTCTTTTCCGCAATAGATATGATAGACTTTATTTATTTACAAGATTATTAATTTTATTTTTTTTTTTATAAACTTGGTGAATAGTGACCCCATTATTTTTTTTTCTTTTTTAAATAAAAATAAATAAAAAATTGCGCCTCTTCTATTGTACACAAATTTATCTAAATACAATATGACTACAGTCAGAACCAAAATTATTTAGACCAAATAATATTAAAATAAAAATGTTAGAAGACATTTCTTTTCGGGAAACGTTCCAGAATGGTAGATCGTCTAGCTTTCAACCGTAAAGTTTCAGATTGGGATAAAATAAATAAATAAATAAATTATATAAACAAAATTAGGACTTGAAAGTTAGCCTGCGTATCTATTAATATGCAGATAAAAACCTAAATAAATTTGCTTTGATCAGTTTTTATAAAAATCATTAACTTTACTTTTTCCTTCTCTTTCTTGACACTTAAACTCCTAGAGGGATCCCTATTTCTACTTTCCCCAAGTTTGTTGTTATCTATTTTAAATTGTTTTGTATTTGTATACATATGGTATATGTATTTTATTATGTGGTGTCTGAACAGCACTTTTGTTAACAATACTAACAATAATTAGGAGTTCCATTTCCAATTGTATAGATTTATTGTTCTAAGTATGTGTTGACACCAGAGAAATATGGAGGAAGTATTTGATAGTAATGCTAACGAGACTAGGTCGATAACCGGTCATTGATCCGACAATAATTTTTTTTCAATTTGTATACAAATTTTATTTAATGAAATTTAGATTTCCATTTATTGCCATTTGTGCAAGAGAATAAAAATTTAAAGTAATAATAATTTTCATATTCTTATCCTTATCCTGTAACACTTTTAGTGGATCAAAGTGCGCATTTTTATTAGTTTTCTTTTTTTTTTGAGTTTTTAATTTCCTCCATGTCAATGCCAACGCCATTGATAAATACGAACCGACGCCCAAGACTTAACATTTTAATATCGACGCATTATCTTCTGGGGCCAACTACTTCATCATCTTCAGAATACAGTATAATTGTGAGAAAATAATATCCAGTTCGATTTTTAATTGAAAATGCCATTTTGTTTAATTTTTTTTTTAATCAAATACTTTTTCGGGTAACTGTATTCTATGCGCTTAAATTAATGCTTTACATTTGCGACTTCAATTTCGCGTAGTTTTTTTTACTTTTTTTTTATTTATAGTAAAATTTTATATATTTTTTTTTTATTAAATGTGCGTGTATAGAAGTGGTGAGATTTTTGGCCTCTGTGATTTTCAGAAGTAAACAAAAAAAGCATTTGTTTTTGTGGTTTTTGTTAACAAAATGTGTGGTTGGTGAATATTGATAAAAAAATATATATTTCTTTTTACAATTTAGTTATATGAGGATATTAAAAATGTTTAGAAGTAGAATTGATAAAACAATAGCAAGGAAATAAGTTTAAAAAAAATTAAGAAAAATGAAATGATGACAGAATCTGGTGATAATACAAAATTTTTCGAATTCCACAATTGCAAATACATTGAAACTCAAACTTGATTTTGATTTAGGATATTTGTATTTGTACTACTTATTAATGACAGAACATTAATTTACTGCGTAAAATGAACATCGATTTTTTTTTTATCTAAAGGTGTAAATCATTGAAAAGTTATCCATAAAATTTATAGTGCAGCCCAAAAGAATTTGAAAGTTTGACCTGAAGTTTTCAATATTCTTCGAACTTTCGAATATCAATAAAAATTAATTAATTTACGAATATTTTGCTTGTGTTCTCATTGTCACATTGTGTGGAATGGTTAATCTGGCACAAAATTTTCTTCTATTTCTCAACATTTTTCAGAGAGAAATAATTTAAAAATTTTCAATTAGAATTAGGGTTAATTTTCCTAAAAATTTATTCATTATTGAATAGTTTATATTTTTGTACCTTTTTGTTTAAATTCTGCACCTTCGTCATCATTGATTTGGTAAATTCTGTTAACTTTATTTGAGATACCTTAAACCATGTAAGTGTTATTGAATTTATTATTATTGTGAAGTAAAAAATATGTTGTATTATCAATATTCTATATTCACCTGATTTAATTTAACCGAGGTGGGATTAATCATTCTGAACGAATATTCTTCACAAAGCGAAATGGTTAATATTAAATTAAATCGGACCTATACAGTATTCGCATTACAAGTTTTAATAATGATAAAATAAATTCAATTTTAATTATGGACTAACAAAATGTTGTCCACATGTGCATAACTTGATTAATTTTGATAGCCTACTAGCTAGAAGCATTTTATACTTCTTATAATTCTATAAATTGTTATAAAGAATAAATTTTTGGAGTAAAATAAAATTTGCTAACCAAGTCAAATTTTAAATAAACCACGAAAATATTGACTTAGTAACTTTCAAGAGCAATGGATCATGTACTGTTGATACTGTAACTGTTTGATACGTTCTGCTGTTTAGCAGAAGCTAGTGTTGTACAAGGGATTTGAAGGGCAAGACAGAATGCTCTAAAGTTTCTATCTAAGTCAAGCCTCAACTAAACTCAATATACATATCTTCAAATTCAACGGCATAATTTCATAATATTCGGCTGAAAAAATTAAAAAGTAAGCGTATAAATATATTAAATATCATTTAAGGTACGGAAATGAAAGTAGATGAAACATACGCTCAGCAAACCCAAACAAAACATCGCGAGAACCACTCTTGATTGGAGCCCACAAATTAATAAGAGTAGATCGCGCAACACCTGGAAAATATCTACTTTGCAAGGAAATGAATCGATTAGAAAATCTTGGACTGAAGTCAAAGTAAAAGTTGTAAACCGCACCAGGTGAAGGATTCATATAGTTCATCGCAGAAATGTCCCCACATTAGATTTAAATAAATTTAAATCAAATTAATATTATTATTTTTTTCACATTTTGTATGCTATATATAACAGAATTATATATCCTGTCACAACCAGAGAACAGTCTTACCAAATGGTTATGAGTGTAAAAGCATATTGAACATAGCTAAATTGGTGAATAATTCTACTAGTTATATTTTATATTATGGTAGTTTTGTTTCATCATTGAATTTTATATATATGTATGTCTATTTACATTATTTTCAGAAAATGATGTGGCAAAATTCATATTTGCTAAGTTCGATTAATGCGAAAATATATTTACTTAAGTATTTATACTATTCTAGAAAAAATTCAAAAAACAGCACTTTCCTTTCTTGAAAGCTGTTACAATTCCGAAAATCGGCTTATAAGAGCGATAGTAGATTAAGATTTAGTATTAAGATCATTTTAGTTAATGGACGTTAGTTAAGATTTAGGTTAGGTTTATTTTAGGTTTTATATTCGCATAAAATAATTACTTTAAGGTTTTTACTTGCCATTTTGTCCTTTCCAAATTAAATTTATTCTAAATATTTAAGTCAGGTTAGTCTAAATAATTACAAATCAAAGGTGTAAATATTCTAGTAATATGTATAAGCTCTTGAAATAAAGAATTAAAATATATGAAAATAACATATTATACAAATACAATAAGGCAATAATAAATAAACTAATAATAATAATAATATTTAAGTATCTACGAAAATAATAGTTTCAATAATATTTTTAAATTTATATATTTCTATAATAATATTAGAATTTTGAAATTTTAATCATGGCAGTTACAACAATAAAATAAAAAATTGTCAATTATATTCGCAAAACAAAAATGCAAAAAAAAAACTTTTTCATAATTTTAATAATTATAAAATAACTAACAAACTATCGTATAAATTAAAAAAAAAAAAATCATTACCATATAGTCTGATCCGTCAGACGTAACGTGCAAAAATATTTTAAATATTTTGCCTAATTGAATTTTTTTTCCACTCTAAAAAATGTTCGTATATCATTAAAGCAAAAATCTATGAAATTATTTTAACTCTAATTATAAATAAAAGTAATAAACTATTTTTATGTCTATAATCAGTTAAATATACTGAATGAAATTACACCACACTAAAATAATTTTAATGTGGTTTAATTTCGTGATTTTTAATTAGGTTTCGTATAGATTTTTCTTCTTTCTTCTCCTTTTACGTAAAAAAAATTTTTTTTAAAGCACAGAACAATAAAAATAGTCTCAATATTTTATTTTTACTTAAAATATTTACACAAAATTTACTAAACATTAAATTTAAGTAGTATATAATAGTTATATGCGAATATATTTCCGATTCTTTAGAATATCAGCACGTCAGGATATAACCTAAAAACAAATCTAAAAATAATAATAGCAATAAATAGATGTAAATGTTATTCGTAGAAAATGTAATTAAATTCAGATATGGGTGGATGATAAAAAATTAAAACTAATTTCAATAAGAAGCTATTAAGAACATTCATTGGAAAAGAAAGCCTATATATACCAAAAGAAAAAATCGTTTCTAATTAGGTTTCAAATTATAAGAAACGTATTTAATTTGTATTTCTAATAATATATAGTATATATATATATATATAAGTTTAGATAGGAATATATTACCAGGCATAAGTTATTTATCAAATACAGATCATAATAATGGACCAAGAGATTTTTCGATGTATCGATTTTTAAAATAATTATCGCTTATCTATCTCAAATTTAGACGTTTTTTTTTATTTGTTTATAATATATTAGTCCACCTACATTATATGCAGTCAAATTTTCAGATTATTTACCTTTCGAGATATGAACCTATTATTTATTTTTATTGTCATTTATTTTATGTATGACATAACGTGCTTATCTACAAGCTACGTCACTATCCCCCCGAAACATATATGTTGAACTGATCTCATCATATTCGAATCGAGTATTTCAAATTAAGCAAGGAGAATAGTATATTAGGCCGTATATTTACTATATACTAGTGATATTCCAGAGATATAAAATGCGACGGTAGCTACTTTGGCAAATGATAAAGCTATATTAGCAGTCTGTAAAAATATAAATAAAGCTACAAATAAATTGCAACAAGCCAATAACAAAATATCCATTTGGTGCAAAAGGTGGAGAATTAAACTGAATGAACCAAAATCTACGCACGTTAACTTTACAAATAAAAAAATTGAGTCGCACATTCCAGTAAGATTAAACAATGTCATAACATACCATGTCAAAAATTTTCAAAATATCTTGGTATGATGCTTGACGCAAAGCTTAGATGGAAGAACACGTTAAGAAAGAAAACTAGAACTGGATCTTTAATACAAACATTTGTATTGGCTAATTGGGCGGACATCTACGCTTTTGACGTATAACAAAGTTTTGATTTACAATCAAATATTAAAGCAAGTCTAAGCGTACTATATTCAAATATGGGGTTATGCTAAACAACTGCATTTTCAAACTATCCAAGCAATCTTCCAAGACAAAGTACTGCGAAACATTGTTAATGCCCTCTGGTTTGTTTGCAATACTGGCTCTCATAAAAGACGAAATAAAAAAATTGGCTGTATGACATAAAAGTCATCATTCTCAACATGTCAGTGTTGAAATTTCACATTTAGCTAACAGCAAAACTTTGTTAGAAGATTTAATCGAACGAAACCGTTCGAATTGTGTTAGGATAAAATCTTTTATCTTACAATAATTCCTAATGAAATTTTGTTTGATCAAAGATATCTGAAGTAATAAAGCCAAAGTTGTATTGATGGTTAGTCTTAAGGACTAGTTTTGATTTTAACAAAAGAATGGGAGTTTTTAGTGCGTTAAAGTCGGCCCACCCGTACAGAAGCAGAAGACTCTGTTATCATGATTATCATGCAATAGCTAAGGATAAGTTTTAATTTGTCGTATAGTATTTTATCATTCTGATTTATGTTGAGCAATTTTCCTACATTCGTTTTGTCAAAGCTTTTGATATTTGACTAAACTTTGCCTAACAATCTGGTTCTTAGTTTAGTTTTTCTATGTACTATTGTATTGTATGGCAGTGTATTTAATATTCTTTTTGAGATTTTTGATCATTTGTTCTAAACCACATCTTCTGCCCATTTTTAAGTTTTGGGTTTTCAATATATTTCAATATTTTAATGCTTATTGTTCTCGTTTGCTTTAATTTTTTTAATATTAAGTGCCGAAACAATTGTTATTTATATATGTAAAAATTCTGTATGACCAACAATGCAATTTTATAGAAATAAATAAATAAATAAATATAATAAATAAAAAAAAATATTTTGTATTTTAACCACCGTTATTTATTTATATCCCAAATTTTCGTAATTTTGTTCAATTTTATAAATCAATTCTACATTATTGTTAATCTATCTGTTGTTAGCTTTAAAAAATTTTTTTTCAATATTTTAATTTAAACTTTTTTTTTGTGATCGTTACACGTAATAATTTACAATTTACAGTTTTTAAGTATTTAAAAAATATATTTTCATGTCACGTTTATGTTAAATTTTATGTAATAATTACTAAAATAATATTTACTACATAATAAATGTTTAGAAATCTGTTAATAATAATATGTCAGTTTGTATAGAAAAAAAACAACAATAACAATTTGAATATAACAGTTTATTTTTATTTTCCACTATAATATAAGTAATAAATATTAAATTTAACTAGAGTTTTCCACGGCATTTATTTTGAATTAGAAATAAATTTTCTTCAATTAATTTTGGTGTTCATTCTATGTTCAATTTCTGTAAATGTTAATATAAATAAATAACAATAAAAAATGTGTAGCAAATATTGTTTTTTTTTTTTAATAATTTTCTATTTCAAAAGTTTTCTTTACAAATAACAAAAAAAAATAACAAAAATGAAGATAAAACAGATTTTTACTAAAGATTTTCTTGAAAAATTCATATGTGTACGTACGTGTATCCAGATATAAATCTTTTTTTCCGGTCTATAAATTTTATTTTATTACATAAGGAAAAAATAAAAATATGTGATGTGTGGAATAGTATACACAAATTATTTTTCCGTTTATTAAAATTATTTCAGAATATCATTGTTAATTATTCGATGTTTTACTCCAAGAGAATTTTGATTTAATTATGTATCTTATGAAAATGAGATATTTCAGTTGTCATTTTAACAATACGTATGTAAATTTCAAAATATGATTATAGAATATATTATTATACGAGTAATTTCTATGAGATATTTCCAATATTTCAGTTGTCCTCTAGTCAGTTCAAAGCGAAATCATAAATATTAAATGAAACTTCTTTGGATCATGATCAAACTGTTTTGAGCGGAACTAGGACATTCCATTCGACATTATAATTGTAGTGATAAATGCTAACCTCACTTAATTATTACTTAATTTAACAAGTTAACCAAGAACTTGCGAACATTATATATGAAATAATATTTTACATTATGAAGATCTGTAACTGGTCGAATTTTCATTGTTCAGAATATGATTTATGTATAAATATATGTTTTTGAAATTAGAATCCATATTCTTCAACAGAGTAACACTATTTCTCTTCAGAAATTTAATAAAAAGAATGTTATTATAAATCTCAAATGAGTTGAACATCAAACGTTATAATAAAAGAAGGATATCAAAATCTGGAGCTATAAAATATGTATAAGGCGTCTTAAAAACAATTACTTCATATTTCTAAATCTCTGTATTAATTAGAGCAGAGACAAGTTTTTGTTTGGAAAAATTTTCCTATAAATATTCTTATAATTGACAAGACCAACTTTATATAATCAAACTTTGATATTATTTTTGTTTTTTTTTTCTTTTGAATTTTAGGATTTTCTAACATATACATATATACAAAAGAAAAAGTAAAGCTAGAATATTGAAAAACTAAAACTAGGTACGTTACATACTGTGTATATGGTTACTGTAGCTATCATAGCAATCAACATATTGAATCACTGAACATCTTTATTATATTATAAGAGTTACCAGAGCATTTCAAATTGAAATTACATTCCATATTTTATTTTACATACTTTTCGTATATAGTACCTATATGTAAATACAAATATTATATATGAATATAAACATAATATATATATATACATAATATAAGTATGTATATATTATTTTCTTTTCTTTCTCTTTTTTATGAAAATGCTAAAAGCCGACACGTTACATATATAAAATAAATTCAAGCACAGCACAATTTCATACTAAATTTTTGCTGATTTTTTGTTTTATTCTTTTTTTTTATTCTTATTTTAAATTTTAGGCATAAATCTATAAAATTCTATGTTTTAGCTTTGGGGTATATTTGTGAAAAAATCTTAACATACATAAATCATTTTACTTGAGTAAACATAAATATTTTTTTGTATGACTAGTAACAAATTTTATTGAACAAAATGAAAAATTAATTCTGTATACAATCATTTGAGAAATTCAGTGCGGATTATTGAGTTGTTGAAAAACTATCGTAAGTCTGACAAACAAGAATTAGTTATTTGAATTTATATGAAAATATTATATATACTAGTTTTGTAACCCGCCATAAATAACGGAAGCAAAATAAATTCTAGCATTTCTTCCTTCATTAGAGTTTTCATTTCAAGTTTAAGAAAATATATATTTGCTTACTTTTCATACCTTTATTAGAATTATTAGAATGCTTTTAATTACCATATAAACAGAATATTTGTAGTAAGGTGCAATATTTTCAATTCCCTAAGGGTTATTTACTCGATCATTTTAACGACATCTTATTTGCCATCATTGGAAATTTAAACATATATTATCCTAAGACCTCAATAATTCTAAATAATCAATATTCTTAGACATTCTATTGTATTCAATTAATTATAATATAAGTTAGTCAAAAAGATAATTTCAATTTAAATTAATATAGAAATACTAAATTCAAATAATATTTTTGATGAAAACAAAATCTAACTATATAAGTAACATAACCTTACAATAATTTTATATTTTTACAGTCATAGCAGCGTTCTACTGTAAAATTCAAGACATAATAAAAGTAAAAAGTTCTATGGCACCATCTAAATTTAACACTTGAATGACATGACAATCATTATGAAATAATGAGCAAATGACACAAATGACAGATGACAGATATAAGCAATAAAAAACAAATGTTTATGACAATTACATGATGTTACAATTTGTATATGTGTTGGAGTATTCCGTCGAACTTACAAACATTCATATAAATGCAGAAAATTATATATATAATGTGTAGTTTTGAAGTAGAGTACTTTTTTTCAGAAGTATTTTGGACTATTCACTAACAAACTTAAATTTTTCTGAAAGAGAAAGAGAATTTATACTAATTCGTTATTGAGATCTTAATAGACAAGCATTATACCATTGGATAACCCATTAATATAACAAGTTTCATTGATTCTTTATGATCCTCCACCATATGAATTGTTACGCATTTGAAAATAAAAATGTTTTTTCTTTTTTATTCACTCAATAAACGGTAATTTGTTTCGCCATTTTTATTTTTTACTTAAAATTGCGTGTTCAGAATTGTTTTTATTATTATTTTTTTGTAGCTTAACCAATTTACTTTGAAATCTGAAATTTTGATAAAGATATATTTATAACTGTTGAATATGTCATTTGTGTTGACATTTTAGAAAATAAGTGATGTAGCAGAAATCTTTTGTTGGTTTATTTATTTTTGGATTTCTTTTAAATAAATAATGTTAACCTAAAAATAATGTTATAATTTACAGTTATTTCATTTTTTTCTTTAGATTTATTGCCCGAAGATGGGATAAATAATATGTTTAAATGTCAAATTTTCAATATTTGTCTAAACATAATTTATCAGAAAATATGTTTAAAAACTATTTTTTTCTTTTCATAAAAATGATAAATTTG
Source organism: Argyra leucocephala (assembly GCA_963942445.1). Classification (NCBI taxonomy): domain Eukaryota; kingdom Metazoa; phylum Arthropoda; class Insecta; order Diptera; family Dolichopodidae; genus Argyra; species Argyra leucocephala. Next base: position 111,331,333 of record OZ012679.1, on the reverse strand, counting down.
AATAGGGCCCACATTTTATACGCCTTTTTCATTCAATTAAAATAATTTCATATTTCAATTTACCTATAGTTTAATAAACAATATCAAAATAATTGTTAGTAACAAACAATGAACCTTTAAAATGTAAATTATAATGTCGTCGCAATTCCATCAACATTAAGATTTTCAACATTAATATCTATACTGACGTTTATATTCGAAGATTCTTTTCACTGACGAATTTCATTTCACTATGTCACTTTTTTCACTAAAATAATCACACTAATTTTAAAATTGTCAGGATTTCATATACTTACAACAGAGTAGTGGTTTTCATAAACAATCTACATTGGCGATATTGCCTATATTGACAAGTATTTTGTTTATAAACAAATGAAGTTTGCAAATAAAGTTTGTTCACAAACATTTCTAACTTAGCTGGAAAACTGCATTATGGTAAATGTGCATGCCAATCAATTGTGTTGCTTTTTGTTTTTATAACACAAAACTGCAAATGTGTGAAAATTCAAATTCTAATAACTCTGTACAAAAAAAAATGTCTGCAGTATTTTGTTTTTGAATTATGTGTTTATGAAAAGCCCTAATATTCTTGAAGTGTCGTCCCTTTTCATTTTTAACTTTAGAAACTGCAAAATTTGTAATGCAATAACAATTAAGAATTATTTTTTTGAAAATAAGTAGTTAGTTAAAAATTTTGGTCAATTAAATTTACCTGTCAATCTGTTCAAATTTTTAATCCTGTTTTAAAAACATTGAAAAACAAAATTAACCTACAAACGGAGAGTTCTGTTTACATATACATTACATGCTATTATATTTTCTGAATATTTGTTATTGAATTAAACTAAAAAATAATTAATTTTAGACATCAACATAGGCGTGAACAACTATCTCAATCTCTTAAACACTTTTGAATATAATTTGCCTTAGTTACTTTTTTGTATGTACTTATATAAGTATGTACTTGCATTTATACAGTTTTTGTTTATCTATTTATTTTTTTTTATAGTCATTGAAAATAATTTTAATAAACATTTGTGTTTCGATAAAAATAAAAAATAAACTTTCGCTAATATGTAAATAAAATTTTAAATCCTATTAATTTGCAATAATTATTCACTAAATAATTATTATTACCTACTTCATATTATATATCAGCGTAGTTAAGTGCATATAGAAATAACATTTCATTGTGAGATCAAAATTATATAAAAACAGCAAAAACGAACAGAGAGCGCCTTATTCATGAATAATAATAACAAATAGTTAAACTTGGTTTGACATATTCGCTAGAGTGCATAAAGCAAAAGCAAACAAAAAAATTGTCATTTGTTTGTTTCCAAGCTTAGTTATGTCCATTTTGTGCAATATACCTTAACGCAATCATTAACCTTGAAATTATAAAATAAATATCAGAAAATTATAACAAAAAAAAAGCTGAATTAATTTTATTTTTTACTTTAAAGAGAGCTAAATACTACAAAAGACATTTAAAACTAAAAACAAAAATAAGAAAATGATTAAAACTTTGATGACAATAAAACAGAAACTCACATAAAATTATAATGTTACATAGTTAGTCAGGTTTTGGTTGAATCTCTTTTGAATGCCCTTTACAAAAAAATTTGACCTATTTACAAATTATGGATTAAAAATTTTCAAAGTACTGGAGAAGAAAATATATTATTTTTATTTTTCACAATAACCCAGAGCTTACACTAGTTTCAATATTTAACATTGAATGTTAAACGAAATAAGTAATTTTAAATAAATTATATTATAAAATCGAAAAGTGTTGTTTTATAATAATCGAAAGGACACTAACTTGTCTTTGTCAATTTAGATGTCGTTATTTAATATTAAAAAAACATTTACAATTATTTCAAATAAATTATGATTAGTTTACTAACTCTTTTGCTCTTTTATAATAGATCTTTTTCTGTTGCGGTCTTTAGATACCGTGATCGCAATTTTTACTTTATCAGCTGCAGCCCGAAAAAAAATGTTGTGCTTTTATGTACATTTTTCACCCACGATATACTTCTCCTACCTTTCTTTAGGAAGTTCATATTTCTCTTGATTTTTTGAATTTCTCTTGAACTCAATAATTACAATTAACTTACAATTAATTTCTTCTTCTTTATTGGAAACAATATTTCTTCATTTTATTGTCATCCGTTCAATTGTTTTTTAGCATTTCACCGGTAACGCCGCATTTCAATGTTCTCTAATTTTATCAGATGGACTTCCGACAGCTGAACAGCTTCGACCTCATATTCGAAAATGTATCATTCTACAAATCTGGTTCATACTTTCAAGTTTTCCATTTCTATGAACATCGTTGGAAAGGTTAATTCCAACCATATTATACTTTTTTCGCATAATATTAAAAATTAAATTGATTCTGTTAAATACTGACAACCAAAAATGGTATGTATTTATTTTCCTTAAGTTTTTACAGGTAAAATAAAGGTGAAAATTTGGCTAAAAACACAATCCAAACCACCATTGACATATATGCAAACAAAAGAGGTATATCCAATAGACAAAATCTTGCTCTCTTTCTACAAAACTGTTGAAAAAGATAAGAAAATAAGTTTGATAACAGAACGATTTTACTAGTGAATAATTATCTGCACAAGCTGTACAAATCATTAACTAGTGTATGCAATTATATGATGAAATAGAGGGCGGGGACATTACATTTTATGGGAATGTAATGCATTGAGAAACAAAAGATATTTATTCAATCAGTGCAGCTTCTATCAAATCCATTGAAAAGTATATCCAGCCTTATTGAGATTTTGTAATCATAACATAGATTAGATCTATTAAGACATACAATGACATTATGCAATAATGTAAAATACAAAAAATACAATGACATTAAGATTAAAAAACCGTCAATTAAAAATTTAATGTAATCTAATCTAAATCTATACCACATACATTACAACCCATCAAGTTAAAATTGTTTCCAATGTATGTGAAACTTCAGTTATCACAATTAAGTACATATATAATACATATATTTATTCAATTTTAAGAATTATTAAAAATAACTTGGCAAACTTTATACTAAAATTTACTATTTTACAAATAAGTAAAACCAAATATTAAAATCTACAATTTTCAGTTGATAACTTGAGCTATATAAAAATTCTCTTGATAAATCAATAATCATTTTGTCAAGTGAAAAAAAAAAAAAATTATTTTTTTATTGTTTACTTTATCTTTTTATTTTTATTGACTAGAATTGAAAAACTTGAATTACTAAATAAAGCTTAATTTCTCAATAACAACTGTACATTTTTTTTTATTTATACTAACAACAACACAAACAGTATACTGCATTTACTTTCTTCTACTGCTACTGCTACTAGTCCTATACCAATGACTGTTCTATATTATATCCTTGTAAATATCAACAATGCAGTAATTGAAGTGAGCAATAAGAAACCATACAATAAATGATTACTTTTGATTACTTTTGATTACATTTTTTTTTTATTTGTTCATAATAGTCTTTTGTGTTTTGTTGGTTTATTGAAGAATTTCATTTTGAGAAAATAATGGATAGATTTTATTTGATGGTAAATCTTTTCACTGCAGTGCCAATAATTCTTTTTTTGTTATGATTTAAGAATGACAACAATGAGATATTTATGTTGGTTTTGATAATGCACTTTAAAAAACCAAGTACAAGATGGAAACATAATTCTTCATCATCAATTTTATATTTTACCAATATTATTTTGATAATGAAAATGTCATATATTGTACAGTACATCATCATTATTATTATCTTGATATTATTTTTTTTTGTATCGCAACAGTACTGTGTGTAAAGCTATTTTAAAATTGCAATCATCATAATGTTATGATGGTGTCATAAACATATTAAAAATGTTGACAGGTTTTGTGATGTGATATCAGTGTTATATTAGGGTAAACTTTTACAAAAATTGAGTTTGGAAAAAAATGTATAACTTACAAGTAAATTAATATATTACTGTTTCAAAATTGGAAGTAGCTCTAATGTTTAATATGATAAACATAAACTTGTCAGTCACTACGGTTCACTTGTTAAATTTAAGTAAATTATGACTATACTTAACTTAATTCTTTTGTTTAAATTTCTGAAACAAACAAATTTTGGATATTTTAGAAAGTTGTGCAAACTAAATATTATTACTAACCTTGAAGAGTACAATATTTAATTATTTATATTAGGTAAAATAAATCACAGTTTGAACAGCTAAAGAATATTTTTTTTCAATTTTGTGTTTTACAAAGGAAGAAGGTTGTTGTAGTTCGTCTCGTCTTCGCTATTATACTTTTCCGGTAAAATTTTCTGCAATGAGACAATGATACAAAATACATGTCAATGTAACATATTTTTTTCTCTTATAGCTTTTACGTTATTATTCAACACTATAACTAGCTATAATTATAAAAGCAAAAATATTGTAAGTGACTTTGAAAATAAAACGTTTAATTTCAGCTAGGTATTTAAAACATTTAAAACTTCGCTTATTTCACAATTGATTTTTGTTTTAAAAATTTTTAAAAGAGAAAACGTACAAACCATTTCTATCAAATGGCAAAAAAGTGCAAAAATGTAATCTTAATAGAAGTAGATTGTAAAAAAGAAAACATTTCATCAATTTCATCAAGGTTCTCAATAAATTTTTACCACTTAACAGGATTAGTGGTGCATGAGTTTTTACTTTGTTTTTCCCCACTGGTGTTAAATTCCGCAACAAGCGTTCGATGTCCACTACATTTAGGTCTACTTTAGGGTTCTAATCTAAGGATGTTTTTGAGATTTTAGAATTTATGCCCGGCTTATTTCAGTAGTCATTCTTTGTTTAATTATATAGGCGACATTTTTAATTCCTGTGGTTTCAGTTCTTTATCGGAAACAAAAAACTTATTAAGCAAAAGGAAGAAAAAAAAGACTAAAAATAAAGCAAGATACTGTCACTGAAAATATACAGCAATATAACGATATAGTAATAAAATTTTTAAATATGGTACGGTTATGGACGGACCCAAGATTTATTTTTCAATTTTTATACCACTGTTACTGATCTTCTTTCTGCCAAAAATTTCTGAATTTGAGAAAATTTTTATTTATATCCTTATTGTATTGATCCTTTTCGCAAACGAAGCATGACGTATCTGAATGTAAGTTTTATCAACAAATAATTTCTATTAAAGGATATAAAAAGGATATGAAATAAAAAACAACAAAAATAAAAGAATTTGAAGGATTTTAAGAGAAGAATGTTGTCTAAAAAAGGAAAAAATTCAATTACATAATGTTTGTGAAACAATTAATTTTAATGAAATAAGTGACAAATGATGTTGAAAAATGAGCTGCATGTTTAGCAGCTTATTGTTTATTTAAATTTATTTGATTTTTGTAAAATAATATTTTAAAATTTAATGATGAACTATAACTATATTGAAATTTCGTATAAAATGTCGTCATAATATTCTTCGTTATTTTCAATTGAAATATATTGAGCAAACACAACAGTCACATTCATTCTTTATCTAATTTTGCCGTCTAATAAAGCTAAGAACAGAAAGCTAAAAACAAATATATCTTAAAATGAACATTCAGAAAATGCTTGGTGGATCATAATTATTACAAAATTATTTTCGTGTAGACCGATATGCAAGCCGATATGGTGTGATATATACATAATGATAATATATATATGTATGTATGTAAGTGAGTATTTAAAGAATATTTTGGTGCAGTTTTATTCAATTCAAATTCAAATAATAATATTTGTTCGTTGGTAACCTTACATTTGGTGGCTTAAAATAAAAAAATATATTGGTTCTTTCAATAACATTTAAGAGCTTTTTCGGTTTTTCTTTCATTTTGGTTGAATGAATATTAAAATAGAAACAACAAATCAAAATTTTAGACGAAATTTTGTATGGAATAATAGTATGAATCTCTTCTCATCCATACATCAGGAATAATAAGCCAACCACATATTCATACGACATTCAGTTATTCATATTATGTCATTGTATATAAACACATTTAATCGATATATATTGCGTTTAAATTGAATTTGAAAATTCGTTAAGTTTTCGTTAAATATAACACAACTGACATCAAAACCAAATTCAATATAACTAAGTCATTTCGTTTTGATAGTGTTTTTTTCATATTTTATAATAGATGAAATTTTTATTTTTGAAAATAATTTAATATGAAAAGTATCAAAAAACTCATACTGCTAAAACAAGACACTATCCGTCCATTTTTAAATTTTTGAAATAATTTTATAAAACAATTTGGCAATAAAAGTAATGTACATAAAGACAGCATAATGAAAATTTATTATTTTATTTCTATATTATTTTCTGATTTTCAAATGACATTTTGTTGACTTTTCTTCAATCAATTATTATATATATGTACATATAATCAAATATTATACTTTATTTCAATCAATTGACATATTTTGATCCCATAATATATCACTATAGTAGACGGGCCTATGGACCCACATGTAAAGCGATAGAATATGAACTGGTTTTAACAGTAACGGAGATCATCTTTAATTTGATTTGTCCATACCAGATAGAAAAACATTAAAAGAGCATATTGGTGTTTAGAAAGCGCATTCAATTAGTAATAGGTGTTAAACATGTACATTCCAGGCTTAAGAATTAGTTTAACTTAGTTTAGATATTGTTAATTATTAGGTTAAGTTAGGTTAGCTATAGGTATAGGTTAGATTTTATTTAATATAACAAGACATAACTAATATTGATTTTTTCAGCCTTATTTTTACAATATATTATAAATATAACTTAAATTAGTATGTAAGCATACAATAATATTTATGAATGTACAAAAAACAAATTATTAAGCAATTCGAATTAACATGAAAATTTAAGATTTATTTAAATGTTAATAATAGCTAGTTCCATTAAAGCCGTTTTTCTTAAACTTTTTATAGTCTAAGATAGTTTTAAGTTTGTATATTTGCATATTATATAAATTAAGTTTGTAAAATATTATAAATAATAAAAATTAAATAAAAAAAAATCAAAAAGATATATTTTGATGAGTATCTGAATTAGCTTTGTTAAGAAATTTTGTAAATTATGTATACATATATAAACATACGTAATTAAGTTCGATTGGTGTACATTAGTTAAATAACTCTCTCATTCAATACGTTCTATCAATAAGTTCCGTTTATTTTCTAAAACAAGAGTCATCAATAAATAATTCCCAGTTTACAGAGTGAAGGTTAAATACAAAAAAAAAAAATAATTATATATGCTGAAATTTTTTAATTAAATTCAATATTAATATTCTCCTACTACCGTTTTTTTTTTTAAATTGTTTAAATTAAATTTCTTTGAATTGTAATTTTTTAATAATGTCAACTCGTAAGATTTAAAATAGGAAATTTTACCAACATTTTAATTGAAAACAAATTATCTATATATGTATATAAAAAATAAAATTCAATTGATTAAAACTCTATTATGAATTAATTGATTGAATAATTTAACTACTTTTATTAAAATATTTACAATAGTATTGGTCATTATTTAATTCAATAATAATTATTTCTTATAATGTTATTCAACCACCTCCAGCAAAACACCTATCTTTAGAAATATAATGTTTTTTTTTAACTAAGTACCGTATAGATTATAACTTTTGCATTTAAAAATGTATTATGCAATACATTATTATTTTCTAACAAATTTAAATTAATATAAATAATATACATAATGTATTTGAAATCTATTTGTGTAAATAAATACTTGTTATTGTTGTTTTTTGTTTGATATTGCTAACTCTTACAGCTTTATAGCTTAACTTAATTAATGCTAATTACTAACTTACAACTTTATTGTGGTTTCTATATACATAGTTATATATTATGTACATAAATGCATACTACATAGGTAGATTTTACTTTTTTGTTTTCTATATTTTTCTTAATTTTGTTTTTGTTTTATTTTTAAATCTCATATTTCATAAGATTGCAAAATTCATTTAGTTAACTGTTAGTTCATATGTTGTATTTATGGAAAAATCAATGAAATGAAAAAAATAACAGTTAATAGCTATATAACTATATTTAATAAATTTTGAGTTGGAGAATTTTTTCGTTTCATACGCCATTTTTCTATATTTAGAATTTTGTAAAATTCATCATTGTTGTAGGTCTTGTGATGTCTAAAGGCCATATTTTGTTATAAGGTTTGTTTTATAAAAGTATAAAATAAATTTTTCAACAACTATTTCAAGGAAACTGTTTTTTTTTATAAACTATTTTTTATACATATCAAGAATGAGCATCAGCTACTTTTTCTTCTTTTACTAGTTATAAGCTGATTATTATGGTTCAAAAGTTGAAATTAGTATTTCAGTCTTCTTTTGGATCTTTCCTTTCGTTCCGATCTTCATCAAATTAGGACATGAAATGCATATCAACAATGTGGCTAAGCAAGGAGATAAATTCTAAACCGTATTTACGAAAATCTAATTTGGTGATCACCAAATTACATTCCTAACTAATTTTAAAGTATAAATGAAAAACAAAATCCATGTGGTAAGCAGAATTCAAAGTCACGATTTTTGTGTTTGAAAATAACCAATATACCATATCATTCGATTGGGAAATAAATTAAATGACTTTAACATATTATCTCTATAGCCAAACGGTAAGATCGTAGAACAAAAATCAATTTAACAAGGTTTTTTAAGACGATTTGGGTGTCTCAAACGATCATAGTAAGTAGAAATTTAATGATTCAATAAAAGGTGTACAATTATTCCAAACAGAACTAATAAAAAAATAAAAATAAATAAAAACAAAAGTTAATCAAAACATACACATTGGCATATAAAACAAAACAGCATCAGTAAATCAATGATACATATACAGTAATCATTAAAGCTCAGATCTTGTAAGTTGTCAATTTACGAAAAAAAAAAAAAAAAAATGGAACGAAACAAAAAATAAATTTTTAATGCTGCTGCTGTTGTTGTAGTTTCTATGTTGTATTAACAGTGGGAGATTTTTCTTAATTGGTGGTTTTTTGTATAGTTTTACAACATCAACAAAATACAAAATAAAACGAAAAACAAAATCAAAATAACAACATATTAATTATTTGTTCATTGCAATAAAACACAAGTAATAACGGTAAATTATGCAATTACGTTTTATATTGTTTAACAGTTTTGTTTACCTGGTAATCATTTTATTTTTGTTCTATTTGTTGTTTTAAAAAGAAATTTAAAATTGAAATTTTTTAAAAATGATTTTAGTTTGAAAGAAAGAGAATAAATAAAAATTGAAAATTATTTAATTTATTTATTTAAAAATAACACTCTTAAAGAGTGAATTCTAAGTAAGATTCGGTTTTACTTAAATTATTAAATTCTTTTTCAATCGATTAGAACTTCGGACTTTTAAATTATTTTTTTGTAATTTGAAGTAAGAGGTAGGTGTCTTTTTTGACTTTGTTCAGTTTTCTTGATCTGTTCATGTAGATTTTGTATGTGAGTACCTTCAAGATACGTTACAAAATAAAATTACTGCATGACATTGTTTCCTGTTGTTTTTAATAGAGAAATAAATTAAACTAGTATAGGTAAAAATTTTAATTAAATTAATTGGTAATTTTAAACAATTTTTCTTTTGTATTAGTATTTATCAATTGTTTATAGCTGTAGATATAATTAGCTACAACTCAATAAATTATACCATCATTAGTACAAATCTAACATTTGAAATTTTAATAAAGATCTCATAGATCACATAATAAAATATATACTTCAGCAACATTATATTTTAGTACTACTATCTGCCACTGTTCTGACCACTCTTGGCCAATCACAAATTAATTTAAATTTTTCGACCGTTATTCCCGATTTGTTCTATACATTTTAATATTATCCTGCCTCTTCATCGAGACTGTTCCTGTAACACAATATTCGATCATTTACATTTTGAAAAATAGAAATGGTTTAAATATTTTAGTATTTAAATATATAAATTGTCAGTAGTTCATAGTACTAGGAGGAACTAAAAATTACTTGAAACAAAATATATCTGCTCCATGTTCTTATTTTAAATAATTTGTAAATATCTTAATCATTTCACAACCGATTTTCATAATTGTTCAAATGATAGATATTTAGAAGGAGACATAGCGAAAGCAAATGTCCTTTCAAATTTTTTTAATTTCCAATTAGAAATATCAATTTAAAACCACCCCATATCACCCCATGTGTAAGTCATTTTAACATAGAAACATTTTAATTTATCAAATGGCCGCAACTTAAATTTAAATTTGATTATTTTTTATTTAATAAATTATTTGCAATGGTTCTTTAAGTGAAATCAGTAAAAAAATAAAATATAGTACCTACCAAAGAATAAATTAAGAAAAGAAATTGATACGATTTTTTATCAAACTTCCTGGAAATTCGTGAAGTGAACGAATACTAATTCTTATTTAAATTGAAATCGCAAAATTGTGAGTTGATTGTTTTGTTAATACTATAATAAGTTTGTTAAGGACATTTTTTAGCTCAAATAATTAAGTTTTTCACAAAGTAGTTTATTAGTCTACTTTTCATCTTCTATCTTTCTATAGTCTACTATGCAAAGACGAATTTTATCTCTCACGAGATTTGAAACCATGCTGACCATCCACTTCTTTGGATTTGTGTTTTTTTTTGTACTATTCTCCTACTAACTAAAGCCTATAGAAAAGAGATAATATTATTCAAATAAATAATAATATTAATTAATTAGGTTGAATCATAATAATTTTATTAACAATGACAAATTCTTCTTTACAATTTTTAAAATAAAAAATCCTCCACTTTTCCTCTTTTTAATAACGGATGTTACAACAAATGGAAAAAATAATCTAATGGCACTTTTTTTTTTCTACAACAAAATGACAATAGATCAATAAATAACTTGACTATGGAGTCATACCGTAATTTATAAATAAAAAAAAATTTCACCTGTCCTTCACTAATGAATACAACCACCACACTTACACACACAATACACATATTTAAATATAATCTACTAAAAATACGTTTTATTTACATGCATACTTGCATAGTTTTAATTAATATTATCTCACATTGTTTTTCTCCCCCCAAATTAACAATTTACTATTTTATATTTTTGTATTTTATAACCCTATTGTTACTAACATTATAAAAAGAGAATCAACCATTTACCTCATCAACCTACATCTGTCGTTCTAAATTTCTTTTATTACAATTGCTGCAAATACAAAAAAAAAAAATTTTTTTTTTTTTTATAACTTTGAACTTCCGCTAACGCACATTTCTTAAAACATTGTATTCTATTAGCATCTTTAAGATACACCTTTCATATATCTATAAACTTTATAATATAATTTAACCTGTATCTTCTAGTACACTAACACATACGTGTTTTTTATTATACAAATTCTCATTCATTGAATTTTTTCGTGTTTTTTTTTTGTTTTTATTCTTTTTTCTACCTGGAATTAATGAATGGTTGAGTTTTAGGTTAACTGAATAAATTTTGAACCGTTTTGATCTTTTTCTATTTTAACATGTTCTATATTTAAATTTGTAGGAACGGGTAGAAGATTTTTTAACTTTTGCTGTAAAATTTTTAACACTATCGAAAATTGGATTAGATCATGATCAGATTCTAAAAACGATATTTTTAAAGTGAAGCTTAAATAGTAGCTTTAGCTCTAGTTGTATTATATGTGTTATATGTATATGTATTCTAGGATAAGGATAAGAACCAATATTGGGGTACTGTAGAAAATTATAAAAAGAATTATACTAAAGCATTCTGTTACTAAACAATTGTGCTGGGAACAATAATTTCAATTTGTTTTTGGGACATACAAAATGAAAAGAATAAATAAACTTTTATATACATTTTTCGGACTAATATTGATAATATTGTATAGCCATTCGCAGTACTGTTTGATCGATAACATAGTATTAATATGTACCATATTTCTGACCACAGCATAACTTAGATGGTCCGGTTATATTCATTTTTCGATATATAATTCAGTATAAAAAATTATACTTTTTTTTTTAACTTAGATTTAGTATGCCTATCCCTTGGATATCAAGATATGACTGTTTTATGTTAATAAACTATAATAAAATAAAGTATAATTTTGAATGTTGAACACTGTTTTAAAGAAAAATAAACACAATTTGAAAATAAATTAATTGTTATGTTGCGCTAGCTTAATTTTCTTTGTACAAATTAACGGTATTTTCTTAATTTTTTATTTTACTAGATTTGAGTAGAAATAAATTGTGTGTACTTATATTTCTTAACTACAAGTTGAATAGTTGAAGAGATTTCTGATGAACACAAATGATGTGCTCAACAAATTTGTGTTTACGCTTACTTAAGCAAATTCAAAACTCATGGTGAATAGAAATTAATGTGAAAAACTGTAACGGTAAATCGTAATTGTAATTAATTACATACTAAAAAATAGTATAATACTTCATAAACTAAAGTAGAATTTTGAAATGGAAATGAAAATTATTTTTTTTTATAAAAGAGTATTAAGTTAAAGAAAATTAATATTCGATTAAATAACCTTAATTGTGTTGTTGTTGTTGTTGTTGTTGTTGTTGTTGTGTGTGATAGGTTCGATTGAGTTGAACAAACAATACTTAAGTTACTGATTCATCGCAAAATAACTTATAACTATCAACATAGATTCAATTTATTGTCCTTTAATTCAACCGTAATTAAAATGTTCATTTTGGAATAATTCAATATTTGATCTTGAGACTATATATATGATAAATATTTGAATGTTTCATCAAAATATTTTCAGAGCATTTATTAAATTTTCAATCGATAAAATTTTGTTGATTTTTTTAGTTGCACACTTAAATACGATATTTTTTAACTAAAGTCATCTTTTAGCCTTATGCAATCGCATATACGAGTTAAATATATTTGTATGTTATTTCAAAAATGTACAAAAACAATTATGCTGTTTACTATGCAAATGCGAATTTGTGCAATTTTTAAATTGATTTAAAATTTTATTTCGATTCAACAATTTTGTTGATATGTCAAGTCGCATTTCTATACACTGTACTAAGTGCAATTCGTGCTAAAGTTTGGTATGTAAAATGTTAGTTGCAAATATCTGAAACATATATAATCAAGTCAAGATTTTAAAATTGTTTGTCGAAGTTCCGCCAATATTCGATTTAATATCGATAAAAATTGATACATTATGACTTCCTTCCAGAATACAGAAATCCTAAACAGCTGCTCTTTTAGAATAATATTTTACTAAGTCTTTGTTTTCAAATTCTGTATAATTATTCACTTGATTTATTCTCTGATGTATTTCGCATTGAATTTTTGTGTATAATTTATTTATTGATATCGGCATTTTACTATACTTAATGTTCAATCCATTATAACTATTGGATTAACAAATTTATATGAGCTTTTTAATTTAATATTTTTATTTTTTGACATGCGGTATTATGTAAAGATTATTTATTAGAAATATTTTACAAGGTTAAGAAACCAAGATTAGAATATTCAAAGCTTGTGTAATGTCAACACTTCTGTATGGCAACGAAACTTGGATGACAACACAAATACGATAAATCCAAAACTTCAAGTTCAATTGGTATAGAAGAATTTGCAGAATATTCTGGCCCAACACCATCAGCAATAGGGTCACGTAGTGAGTAGGGTAAATTAGTTGAGAAGAAAACAAGATCACTGTACAAAACAGAGAACAGTAGATTAGGCAAAATGATGACCTATGCTCCCACGAGAAGTAAAAGGAAAAAACAACGAAGAAATAATTGCAAAGTGGGAGTTTAGAATACATATTATTGTTGTATATATACTAGTCATTGTACTACATATAGTCATAAATGTAGACATTCAACAGTCACCATATTTCATTGCTCTTTTAAATTTATATACAAGTATATACATTATATTTGTTTATTATAGCAAAAAAGTCTCAAATTTGTAGATTTTACAATTAAGTAAAATACTATACAAATAGTTATGTATATATGTATACATATTTTAGAAACAAAAAACAAACCTTCAATTTAATAGACTTTACAAAATTGGTTTACCATTATACAAGAACGTCCTTATACATGTTTGTTAGAATATAGAACAAACTCTGCAATTTTTTAGATTCTACAAATAGATTTACCATTTAATAAAGCCAAATACAACTTCCTTTGGCAAAATTTTTATTTCTAATTTCTTATATTAACACAGCTTCTTCCAAACAATTATACATCCACTAATACTCTTTAACTTAATTTGTAAAATTATCTACTTTAGTTACACCACTTTGATACTGAAAAAAAAAAAACTGTTTTCTTTAAAACTCTTTAAATCTGTTAAACTTTTCAGTTTCTATTTGGTTGTGCAATTTTAAAATTAAGAAAAAAAGAAATAAAAACAGAAAATTTTTAACCAGGTCAATAGCTATACTGGACCTTATAAATTGTATATGCATATATGTATATACAATTTAAAACATACTTTATAGCTCCACCCAAGTTTTTAAATTTAATTTTCATTTTTGTTTTTATTGTCTTAAACTTTTCTAACTAACAAAATAAATATATATCATTAAAGTTTATCATGTCATTGTATCGTAGTTATTATAGTTTTGTTGTTTTGTTATTTATACAAAATTTCCTAACCCGGTCCTCTCCACTTTGTTTTTTTTTTTTTAAATCAAATCATGATATTATCAACCCCAAACCAAAAAACGAGTTAACAATGTGAAAAGAAGAACCAAAAATAATCTCTTACTTTAGTTTAGTGAGACAAAGACAAATGAAAATAATATCCTTAAAATGACGATGAAACTACAGAAAAATACAAACTCATATGCATATGCTTATACACATATAAGACAATAGAATAAAAGACATAAAAAAAATCGGATGCAACATTACTTCCTGTTGTCACATTTTTCTTTACTTTTTGTTTATGTTTTATTTTATTTTTTTTTTTCATTTTTTTTATTATTATTTTAAAGTTTGCGCAATATGCTATTTAAAAGCATATCTATGTGTGAGTATATAAGAAAAGGATAATATAACCTTTTAGATATGTACTTCTAATAATAAGATTCGAAAATCAGGTTACTAGTAAGTGAGGTTATTTTCAGTCAATATTGTTTACACATAATTCAATTAGATTCATTCGAATGATTGATAATGTGTTGAAAAAGTATTCATATAAGCTTTAAAAATTTTTACCACTTTTATTTTGCATAAGATTATATACCTAAAAAAAATAAGATAATCTAATATGCGGTATGTAACAGGGGAATTATACTCGAATTATACTATAATGAACGAAAAATGTTTTATAGTGTTTTCAATCTCGTCATACCACGTAGCACAAAACTGTATTTCTCTTAACTGTAATAGGCACCACACATTAATGAATGATCAATATATTGTCCATATATTGATGATAAGTTATTGATGGTGGTTTTATTCATATCAATAATTCAATCAGCTGACCCATCGATAATCTCATCAATAAATTAGCTAATGAAAAAAATAGCTTTTTGGAGAATGTTCAGATAATGTTATACTTATTTTTTTGGGAGTGTTCAGATAGTATTTAAATGTTAATATATAAAAAGAACAATTTTTATGTTAATTTTAATAATCTAAACAATTATTGTAATTAAACATCTGATATATTATTAAAATGTGCAAAAAAAATAATTTGTTGTTTTTATACCCATCATTTATTCTAAAAATTCAATTTAAATTGAAGTCAAAAACATTTCTCTAGAATTTATACTTTCAATATTAATATATGTTTCGAAATTATCAATATACTCAAAATATTAATAAAAAAGTTGCTTAGTGCATCAATAATGTAATCGCTCATCAGTATAAAATAAAAAAAATAAAAAATAAACGTCGTAAAATCAAATTCATAATACCTTTGGTGACAATTTTTTTTGTTAACAATAAATTTCGAAATTTAATTCAACTTCTGAGCACAAACTATCGCACTATCACCTAACTATGCATATATGTAGAATACATAACCACATAAATATGTACTAAAATTGCATTGAAATTATTTCAATAGGGCAGGATGTAACAAATATAAAAACAAAAGGGAAATAGTAAAATAAAAACAATAACAAAAAAAATAATTTTTTTTTTGTTTTATTTGAAAAGAAGGACAAACATCCGTTTTTTTTTCAAAATATTTTAATAAATTAAAATTGAAATGAGAAAGAGATAGAATATATAACACAATTTATTGGTTTAGTTGCATATGAATGAATTCACTTGAAATAATTTTTTCTTTTCTTTTGTTGTTGGTGGTTAGTAGTGGTGCCGGTGGCTTATTTTTTTGTTTTTCTTTTTTGTCTTGTGCCTTTTAAATTTGCACAGAGGTTATTGTAGGGATGCAGATTTTTTTTTTTTTTTTATTTTTTCTTGATATTATCGTATTAAGAATAAGATCCTTTAAAATTATGTTTTTCTGACAACCTACATGCAAATACTCGTAGCGGTAGTAGCAAATAACTTGCAGGTATTGAAAATGATGAATAGAAAAGAAGAATGTTTTATTTGTATTGCAGTAGTTATATATATGTATTATATTATATGGATATTGTATACAATATAAATGAATGAATATATATTACAATTATTAGAATTGAATTGAATTAAATATTTTCATTTAAATTTATTCACAATATTGGTGTATGATTATGTATTATTATGTGAAAGGAAGTGAATATATATTATAGGTGTACATATATACATAAAATGTAGATTGTATGCAAAAAGGTTAAATTTTAAATTTGTGTTTGCAGTACACATAATACAATATTAGGTTATGTATATACTGCAATGCAAAATTTGAGGAACAAAATAAAAAAAGGATAACGTATTTTTGAAATACCATTCTGTGTGGGTAGGTTATTTAATATTAAAGGAACAAGTTTCTTTATATGTACCAAAAGAATATATCCATACATATAATGAGATCTGGCTAAATTGTTTTTCTTGTTTTCGTTTTAATTTTATTGAAATTCATTTTTTTTTTTTTAAGCATCAGGTGATCACTTGAACTTAGTTAGGTAACAAAAAAGATAATAATATCAAAAAATTGTCCTTGAAAAAAGTTTGTCCTGTATTAAATTCCATACATAGATTAGATATATGTATATACGGGTATGAAGAGTAAATTATTTATAAAAAAGAAATGAGAAAAATTAGAACGGAAATTGAAAGCGAAAATTAAAACAGGATAGAGTATTGTTTTCAATCCTTTATCACAATTATCAGAGTCGGATTAATTGTTACACAAAATATAGAATATATTCATCAAAATTTTACATAATCTATATGTACTTATTTATATGAATATATATATTTATTTATAAGTTCATATAGGTACTTTACTTTAACATAACGAAATATAGCATAAGAGAAATATAATATTAATAGAATAATATATATATAATATATATATATATAGATATCAATACGATCATAACATCTTCTTTTATTGATTCTTCATATGTCTGAAATTATCATTAGATTTTATGATTAGATCTGTGTTCATCACGAACATAATCATTCTCGAATTTATTCTGTTTTCATGTTCGGAATCGAACATCAGCCCATTGAAAACGATTCACTTTCTCACATTTGTAAATATTGTTTTCATAAATGCAGACCTGCAGTCAATCTGTATATACTGAATTTATGAACATACTTGTCAGATTTTCTGAAAGCTGTTCATAAATGCAGACTCAAAGTCAACTGGGCGTAAACTTGGCAGAATAAATTTTTAGTATGCCTAAAATGTTTTGAAATAGTTTTCTTTATTGTTTTGAGTATTTTAGTTTTTGTTTTGTTATTTAAAAAAAATTTTATTTTCAAAATGTCAGTATTAATACTATTAATGAACAGAAAATTTGCAGAATTGTCAAGTAAATGTAGAATATAGGTAGAGTTTGTACTCATTATTGCAAAGTACGGCAACTGATGGCAAATTTGTTATCAGTTTGCAGCATTTAGGAATACATCCCCAATTTATAATAGTAAACCGATTGCAATAGAGTATTGTTCTCATGCTTTGCGTTATCTGAAATCTTTGCCGTTCTTCTTCGTTGCATATCATTAAAATCGTGTAGCATTATTCTAAATGCATTTTATAATACATACACATCGGTCGTTGTAGTGATTAAAATGTCGATAGCCGCAAAGAAAACAGTCTGGTAATGTGACAAATACAGATTCAAATCACATAAGAACATATTAAAAATTTGCGAAATTACATATTTTTTACTAGACGATTATGCAATATACTGTATAGGGTTAATGATATTCGGTAAAATAAACAACTGCTTTGTAAAAAGTGAATAAATTAAATAAACTTTACGCAATAGTCTGTAAATCTAATTGGATAAAAAGTACTCACTCTCAAGGGGAATTATATGATCGCATATACAATATTTATTTCATAATGAATATTTTGAAACAAAGTTCAAACTCCTCTTATCAAATTCAATTATTTTTCTTTTATTACTCTGTTCGCCGGACTTGATTTTTGTTTTCAAAACGTTTCGTAGAGTTCAAGGGTTTCATTTATGAAATTTTTTATTTACTACTCATTTTTGCTTTTTTATATTTCGTTTAATTAGGTTTAGTTTAACTAGTCCAGCCCTGATTACATTTTTGTAAAATTATAGTTTTTCAAGGTCAAGAAAAATTAAACAAAAGAAGTGTAAATTACAGATGGACAGGTAATAAATTGAAATGCTTTTATAAAGATACACTTTTAAACAGTTATGTGGATTTAATTAAATAAAATACTGATTTAATATAATATTAATTTTATATAAGTGACACTAGACTTAATTATGTTATTTAAATAATTGTTTTTTATTGTTTTAAATTTAATTACATCAGTTACATCATTTTATTTAATTTTAATCGAATACTTAATGGGTTAATTGTTAAGTAGTTATTGTTAATAAAAATTATTCTACTTACAATAATTCATCATTACCTGATGTTGCAATTGAAATTTATGACTTGAATATACTTAGCCATTTTTTTTAATTAAGTAAATCCCGCAGCCATATAAGTAATCATCTTATTTGTTTAAATTTTTTAACGGCTTTTCGATGTTATCAAAAAATTGAAAGTTAATATTATTTTGTTACCTCGAAAGTTACAGTGAGTCAACTTTTATGGTCATAATAAGTAATAAAATATATTAATTTCATTAAATTTGATTAAAAATTATTTTGTTTTCCTGAAATTCGAAACCGCGAAAGTTGATTTTTTTTAACTATTTGAAATTTATCAAATCCACAGAATAACCTTGACTACATAATTTAAATATTTTTCATGATTAAAATTAAATTTTTTATCATTAAACGCAAAAAAGAGTAAAACAAAAACACAATTACTGACCTTCAGCAAATTTTTAATTTTAATTTAAATTATATAATTAAATTTTAAATAAAATTTAATTAAAATAATTTTTAAATTCAATGCAACAAACAAAAAAATAGAATTTAATTCAATATTAAATATATTTTCAATAAATTATCATAATTTATGCAATTTGAGATCATCCAATTTTGATAAAAATTTAAATAATGTTTTACAACGAAATCGTGTGCTGTTTAATTTATTTTTAGAATTTGTTAATGCAATTATGTACATTATTTCTCTTGTCATCAAATCTACAAATTCTCTTATGACGCTTAAAAAAAAAAATTGGATAAGGTTTTTGCTATCCAGTTTTCCCTTACAAATTTAATATTAATATGAGAATGTACCATTTATTTAAAATTTAAAATGTTTCAGCTGTAAAGAGAATATCTCTAAACTCTGTAAAAACTTTGTATATTAAAAAAAAAATAATGTTTTTAATTTCAACTTTCTCTATCGAAAATTAATCCTAGATTTACTATACGCTTAATTTGAAATTAAATTGAAAATAATCTCCAATTTTGTAGAGATTGTTTATGAAAGAGAGTTTATTTTAAAGTTTATGAAAAATATATAAAATTTAATTAATTTTTTTAATTTATAATAATTTCAATAAATTTTTTTAGAAATCTTGAATTTTGTAAAAACACTTTAATTTCGAAAAAGTCTTCAATATTGGATCTGAGTTTTTCAAGTCAATTTCAACCATTTTGTTTTTAAAAGATATAATTTTTAGTACACAAGTAGACCACTTTATATACTCCTATAGAGACTTACCGTCTCATGTATATGTACGAAATAAAATGTATAAATAAATAAATAAAAAAAAAAAAAAAGAATATTTTTTTTTAAACCAATTAAAATCACTTCATGGAATTTCCAATGAAATTAGAATTAAAAATACGAGTAAATCAAAGTAAATTTTATATGCGTATCAAGTTTTTAAGAGGGAAGAAGCAGTTATTTTAAAATTAAAAAAAAAAAATCAAAAAATAAGAAACTTTTGTGAAGTAAATTATTTTTTTGTTTGTTTTTCTTTTCGATCTATTTTTTTTTTAGTTTTTTTTTATAGTTTAATTTATATAGGTACCCAAAATTGAGATAAAAAAAATATGATAACATGAAAAACAAATTTATTTATTAAATTGATTATTATGCTTTCGACAGACATTTGATATCAATACTATAATATCAATTATTCGAGATATTAAGACCTTGTCAGACATAAACCTAGTAGGTATTAACGTAGTATTCATTATGACATATCAAATGGATTTTTGTTTTTAAATTATTGTATTTAAATTATTGTATTTAAAATTTGCCTCTTTCTTTTATTTGTTATATTGACAATAAAACAAAATAAATTTTAATAATTAAAAAAAAAAATAATAATTTTTTTAAATTATATTTCAAATTTGCCTCCATTTTTTTATTTTTATTCATTTTGCATTTTGACTTGACAATGAAAAATTTTGTTCAATTTTCAAAATGTGTCAAATCAACTATTTTTTAGTATTAATTTAATTATTCATTTGACGATAGACTGCGCTGATGTACATTATTCCTGCGTTGATTCATAATATTATACTTTTGTTTAGTAATATCAATGAATGCTACGTTTATATTGAAATAATATCACGATCTTAGGTGACAGTGTGACACACATATAGGAATATCACGATATCAACAATATTACAATATCGATCTTATATGTCTGTTAGTAGCATTATTAATTTTAGTTTTCTAAAGGAAAATATGGAGGTTTTCTGTTTTATTTTTATTAATTTTGGAGAAAAATACTGAGAAAACAAAAAAAAAATTGTTTAACACAAGTTTTTATTTTTTAACATAGTATTGGAATTTGCATTAAAAAGTACCTCTTTCCATTTGAAAATCTCGATTTCGGTCAATTTCGGCGATTTTTGATCTTCAAAAATCGATTTTCGGTCCTTCCCGGAAGTTGAAAATATCACCAATCGATAGAGCACCCTCGATTTAGTTAATAATTTTTTTTAAAAATCTTTTTAAAATTACGGCTCCTTTCCCTTTCAAAAAGCTTATACGTATGCTGTGGAACACCCGGTATCTGCATTTTTTATACAATTTGTTAAAAAATGTACATTAATATGTACACATTTTTATTTATAAACAAAATTTCATTCCAAACTCAATTGTTAATGTAAATAATCAAATTCATTTGAAATATAATTCCAAATTATTTGCGAGAATTTAACCGACGATTGTTGTTACTTGCGACGAACAAAGGAAGAAATTCATCCGTAAAACCGATTGTAATTTTCAGTTACGAGTTACGATGTAAGAATACTTAGGAACCAATTTTATATTTTTACTTAGTTCTATATTTATATAATTTGTTTTAATATGCATAGTCAATCTAAGATAACTATAAAATGAGAGTTGGTCCCATATTCTTATTTTATACCACAGTTGTTTGCTATACTAATTGTAAGATAAAAACTTGGTCTATACACTATGCAGTAATGTTATCCATAAACCATTTCAAATAGATCAAATAGCAACGTAAAACGTAAAAAGTAAAAACGAATAAAACGGTATAAAATTTAGTCTTGACTGAAGTAACTGAAGTGCATATTATACAAATAACTCGATCTAAATAAATTATTAAACGTCTATTATTTATAATAACTCATGTTTTATATTTCAGAATTAAATTAATTTATAATACTCTTATGAATCACAAAATCAGATCAAGTAATGGATAGTTGGACGAATAAAAACTAAACGTATTATAAGAAAACTATTTTATTTCTTTTAAAAATTTAGGAAAATCCTAAAAATAAACAATAAACTTTGTTGCTAAAAAAGAAAAAATTGTTATTTTTAATTTCCAAAAAAAAAAAAAATTGCTGACATGATTTTATTTTTCGACAATAATTAGGACAGGTCATGTAGATATATTATTTATGAATAATATAAAATTGTTAATTTGAAATTCATTTATTATTAAACGTCTTAGGTGGTATGGAATTATAATATAAGTGTTTTTAGCTGTAAATGTTTTCATTTTAATGTTGGGTAATCATTTTATTTTCGATTCGGTTATTTCGATCTTCAATTCGGCAGCACAATATGAAATATACCATATATTCTTAAATCAGGTGTGTGCTTTAATATATCAGTCTTTAAAACTGTAGTAGGATTAACTTAGGAATCGATCGAAATTATTTCTTGGATTTGTTATTATCTATTCTATGCATTGTTTACGGGGTTTGAAGTGGATGGTTGAAATTTTAGTGGAATATTGATATATCTGCTAATGAAGTAATTATGGCCATATTTATATGTGTAACTAATGTTCGTCCAATATTGTAACAAATTTAAGTTCTTTCTCATCATTCAGATATAACATTTTATTATGGCCAGTTAAATAGTTGACTTCCCTCGCCCATATCCATGTTACTCTCAAAGTCATTTTTGACTAATACCAAGTTATGCGTTATCTACCAGCACTTATCTCATCTTTTCGCTGTCCTTGTAAGTTTAAGATATTAGAGGGAATGTAGCAAATCTATTTGGTTTTAATTGCTTAAAATTCTTTCTGATTTCTTTTGACCATTTATTTTATGTAGTAATATTACTACTTTTCTGGTTGAATTTTTAAAATTGTACCCTGTCTAATGAGAAGTAAATATATATATATATATGTAATTAAATTGATCCTTTGATGTTAATATGATCAAATAAAATCGATGTGTTCTTGTTCAATTTAATATGACTACTATGTACAACATATTAACCGTATTCGAAAATTATTGAAAATTTTTAAAAAAATTACTTCTTTAGAAGACGCTTTACTCCTACAAGGCGATTTAGATAACTTCTTTAAATGGTGTACAGCTAATAATCTTCTTTTGAATGTGAACAAATGTGCACTTATGTGTTACACACGTCGACGTAATCCGGTTTGTTTTAATTATTCGTTAAATGGTATGAGCCTTTCTAAAACGAGCTCAATTAAAGACTTAGGGGTTTACTTTGATGAAAAGCTTAACTTTAAATCACATTTTTGTAATATTATCAATAAAGCTAATTCTATGCTAGGTTTTGTTAAACGTTGGTCAAAGGAATTTAACGATCCCTATGTTCTCAAATCTTTGTATTCTAGTCTCGTTAGACCAAATTTGGAGTATGCTAGTCAAGTTTGGTCACCTTTCTATGATGTTCATATTAACAGGATTGAAGCAGTGCAAAAAAATTTTTTAAGATTTGCTTTGCGTAATTTCCAATGGTCAAATCCATTAATTTTACCGCCATATGAGCATAGATTGAACTTAATTCATTTGAAAACTTTGAAATTAAGACGAGAAGTGGCGGATGTTATTTTTCTTACTGAAATTATTAAAGGAAACATTGCTTCTCCTCAGATTTTAAATAACATCAATATTAATTCAAATAATCGCCTACGAAATACAAACTTCTTTACATTAAGTTTTCATAGAACCAATTATGGCAATTATGAGCCAATTCATAGAATGTTACTAATTGGTAATAAACACATAAACTATATTGACTTCACACTTTCGAAACAGACTCAAAAACTTAAATTATATAAGTAATCTGTAGTAATTAAAAAAATATGTGTGCAATTTATTTCAATGTATTTAACTAGTTCTAAGCTAGATATAATTTTAATTTGTTAATTGAATGTGTTATGTTGTATTGTAAAAAAAAAAAAAAAATATAATAATAATAATTGTAATGAAGTTTGAGCTAAACTAAATAAATAAATAAATAAATAAATAAATAAATAAATAAATAAATTATCTGGAATTTTTAACTAATAATATGGTAAACGATTAAGTAAATAATTATATGTATATACATATACTTATATAATATTTTTTTTTTTGGTTTTAGTTATTTTGTTAACTTTGCATTTTTTATTATATGAATTTTGACACGGAATATGAGTATGAGGAAGAAATTTTGTTTAAAAACAAAAAAACAAGAATAGAAAACCAAAAAATTTATTATTCAAACACCACATACTTTTAATATAAAATGTATTGTGAATAGTGAAACAAAACTATTAACAGTACTTTTCAAAAGTTTTGAGTCAGATAACTCTTAGTAATTTTTTATGAGTTTATTATTAGATACTAACTCGTATTGTTTTTTTAGACTTCATACCTTGTATCATTGATTTTCAAAATGATAGCGAAAGTGATGTAAAATATACAGAAATAGGATTGAGCAAAAAGTAATCAAAATTTAGTCTCATTATTTATAACATTAATAGAGAATTGCATTTAAGATAAAGGTAACTTTTAGCTGGTAAACATTCTAAGTGTGATAAAATCTGTTGGATCTAAAAAAGGAGATAACGTGAAATGACTTTATTTTATATGCCAACTGAATGCGTACGACAAGAGCAGTAAATATCATTTATTGGGAATATTTATCCCTAACTTTTTTTACGCTAGTTTAAGATATACATATATAATATCAGGGATAGTTTTTTTTTTATACCGGAAACACTTTTTTAACAATCTTTGCGTAAATGTGAATAAAAATGAAATATTTTTTTAACAGTTCATTTTTACGGTTTAACAATGTTTCTTTGTGTATAAAATAAATTTCTTAAATAGAATTTTGGGAAATTCTTTGCAGCATATAAATTCAGTAAGCTATCTCTCTATTTAGAGCCAACAAAAATCACACTTAAAATGTTTACCAGCTAAAACCTAACTTAAATCATTGTTTAAAAATGACTCAGTGTAACTAACTACTATATTTTTTGATGTTCAATGTTAATTTTAGCATATAATATTTTTATTTTATTTTATTTATAAATTTATTATACAACAAATTGCAACAAGTAAGAATTAGTGACTTAAAATGTGCACAAACGTATTCTAGAAATTTATAAAGAAAATTATAAAAAATAATTATATTGATAGCAAAAAGAAGAACATTAGCGCTAAGTAAAACTTTACCTCACTATTCGACGATATATTTAACAATACTTTTGAAAATGTCCTTTTTTGGACAGTGAACTGAGTATCAAACACAAGTTAGTTCCAAAATTAGATTATGTAAGTAAAATAAAATAGTCGCTTTTTAATTAAAAATGTAGATCGACATATTATTAAAAAACAAGTCCTCTTTGACCTAGAAATTGTTAATTTTCAATTACATTGGCTTTCAATTTGAAACGTAATATTACTTTTAGACCTTTGTTCTTCTAAGAAAACTTAATTTTTAGAAATTCTACTGTTTGGTAAACCGAAATAAAAGTGTCTACTTATGTAAAATAATTCAAGATAGACTTATGCATTCATAAATTGTAAAATTACACAAGTTTATAGTAAAAATGACTGTGTTTTCCCTTAAGATGAAATTATTTTAATTTAATTTAGCAATAACGATACCAACATTTTCAATATTATTCAATTTATTAAATAAATTATTGTAAATTAAATATACATTGTAATTATTTTGTTTTTCTAATTCGATTTTATTTTTTTATTTATTTTTAGGTAAGTGATCACAAAAAGTTTTGCATTGAAACTTCTAAATAAATTAATATTACCAGCAAAGTCGAAAAACTTATTTTTGGTAACTATATAATAAATAATAATGTAATAAATAATAAGAACAAAGATGAAATTAATTTCCGATAAGTGAAGACGCAAACCAAAATAAAACAAAAAATATTTTTCCTACTGATCGAGGGGGCGTGTTGCTAATCAAACATTAGTTCTAATTCTAATTTCCTATATGGCACCGAATCGGCAATACTTAGACAATTTACATTAGCATTAGAATTAAAAAAATATAATTTAATTAATAATAAAAAAATGGAAGATGATGCAGAAATTTTATCTTTGATTTGTGTGTTTGGAATTGAACTACATATAGTTCTCATCAAATAGAAACATTTCGAGTTGGTTAATTCAAAGACACAAACAAGGCAAATTTCAAACTAGTCTAAGTCTAATTCAATAACTTATTTATGTATGGAAATATTTCAGAGTATAGTAATTAATTTACCCCATTACCTTTAGATTTTCAAACCTGAAATTGAAGGTTGCTTGTAATGATAAAATATTTTATATTGAAAATCACTTATACAAAATTATATTCATTAAGGTTTGTGTCTTGTATATTTCATGAAATAACTAAGAAAATAAAATGCAGATCCTTCTAAAAGTGTTTTTCAAGTACAAAATTAATAAGTAAAAATAGAAATAACAAAAAAAAGATGTGATTTTTCATTTTTGATATTTGTAAAATTTTTGAATCAGAATTTCGTTTCAGTGTAAATAAATTTGTGCATTATTTTTTTACCTAATCGTACTTTCTGAAATCAAAACTTATCCAATTAAAGGTTCAAACCATATGATATTTTTGTATCCACTATGTGTAATTTAATATACATATATCAATATATATAGCGCAAGCAACACTTTTATTTTATTTTTTAATCGGATTTTTTTTTATTTTTAGTGATAATTTAAATTAAATAATTTAATTGTTGTTAGGTTTCCGTTCACTAATAATATTTTAGTATTTGATTGCAAATATTGAGATTGTGGAAGCAACATATTTCCTTCCTTCACAGTGCTTGTGACTAACTACGAATAGTTAGAAATATCGATATTTGGAATCAAATACTAAAAAACTAGTGAACGGAAACTTGACAAAAATTAAATTATTTAACACTTCTATACTCTTACTTTACATTTTCTAATTAATCGAAGATAGGGGCATTAAGGTAAAAATATACTAAGTGTTGTCATAATAACATAACTCTTTAATTTATTTAATTTTCTACGTATCTCTAGACGTTTGGTATACGTCTATGTATTATGTATTTGAAAGTGTAATTTTATAGATATAGGGAAGTTTTACAGCTATGTTTGCCATTACTGAAATTACCCAATATGGTCTCTCTAATAATAAACCATTTTATTTTAATTGTTTTTTTTTTAATGATGTTGATTTAGGTTTTTGATTTTAATTCAACATTTTATATTAAAATTTCCCTAGGGAAAGAATACAATTCAACCTGTCACAGGATATAATATAAATTGACAGGAAATTTTCATCACGTCAAGTAAAAAAAAAATAAATAAAAAAATAAATTTTCGAACCAAAAAAAGAAACAAACCCACAAAACTATAATGTTCTTTTATTTCTATTCAATTATTAATTTAATACTAAATAAACATATAGTATATACGTTACGTATGTATATATACATCCAATGTGATGTAAAATACATTTATTACCTTAGTATTGATATTAAATTCTTTAAGTCTTTAACATTTAAAATGTTTTTGCTATCATCTTTTTAAGAAATGTCCTTTTCAAATAAAAAAGAAAAAAAAAATTGATGAAAATTACGAAAAACAATTTCCTTGAAAATAAATATATAAACTGTTATCTATGGGTACATTACATCATACGAGTATAAGAAATCTGAAAATTTTGATCTAGATATATAAACATGGAAAACAATATACAAATATTACTCTGTTGTAAAATAGTTGGCAAAACTGGAAACTTACAAATTAAAAAAATTAATAAATAAACATTTTTTTAGTTTATTTCGGTAAATTTAACATAAAAACAGTAAAATTAAATAAAAAATAAAAAAGAATTGTTACGATTATGTTGAAACGATTGCAATCAATAATAAAATGCATATCATATCTTATAATTTTTTTCTTTCGTTAAGTTTAAATATTATTCGTTAAATTAATATATTTCGTTTTTTGAGTATTCAAATTTAGTGAATTTAATATAATCCATATAATATGTATTAAATTTCATTAAATATAATCTATTGAACATTCGTTAAATATTTTTTTTTAATTCGTTAAGTTGAATTTTTATTTTTTGTCAAATTAATGTATTGCTTATTATTTAAGTTTAACGAACATAATATAATATATTATAAAAACATAACATAAAAAAACTTTTGAATTTAACTAAAACAATGGCAAATTATTGCAAGAGGAAAGATGAATGCGTGTTGCAAATAAGTGAACAGAACTTTGTGATGTGAATAGAAAATAAAGTATTTTTTAAAATTAATTCAAATCTTCTTATATGTATAAATAAATTTGTTAAAAATTTTAAAATATTTGTGAGTATATTTTTCGACATTTTATTTAAGCATTCAACTACCGTCACTTTAAATGACATTTCTATCTAATAATTTTCTTCTTGCATTTTTTCTAAAAAATATCTTTTAAAAAATATATGCATGATTTGATACTAAATATCTTATATGAGAGTAGTATACTATACACGCCATGATATTTTATTTATGTATTAGTATTTTTTTTGGAATTTGTTGAATCCATTTGATATTTTAAGTAAGTGCTAATTAAGATAGTGAGGTAAAATTAAATATATCATTTTAGTTTTTCTTTTAACCTACTATCATTATTTTATTGGTTTTTTTTTTACATTAGAATAAAACCGTATTTATCAAAACTGTTATAGTTATTAGTTACATAACATTTAATGTAATTTATTGCTTAATGATTACAAAGGACATTTTCAAGTGAAATTAAAACACTTTTTTTAATTGTTGTATAGAAAAAATCGTATTGTTAAGATATTTATTTGAAATAGAGACAAATTCAAAAGAATTAAAAGTATTTAAATGTTTTCTAAATGTTTTCTCTCTCTATGAAATGCAAACCATCAAATGCCCAGTTTGTTATAAATTGATTTAAAGTGAACATTAATATAATTATGTCTCAAACTCTCTTTACTTATCTTCTTACCACTATTCTTCATCATTAGAGTAAAAATTGTATAATTGTTGTAAATAGTCGAATATATGTTTTTCATACAGATACACTTTAAAGAAGTTTGCAAGTAGTAGACTAAATAAACGTATCTGTATGACAAGTAAGTATACTAATCATATTTAGTAAAATTAAGAGAAAAATATTCGATTATTTTCAATAATTCTTTACTAATTTTTTCAAAATTCTTACCCTTTTACATATACAAAAATCATGATTGACTATGAGACAATGTTCAGTAATTGCTTCTACCATCGCACTGATTTCTAATTTTTCAATGATAAGTTAAGAGACCTTTTATGGTCTAGTATGAGTCTTTGTGAAGCAATATGTTAATCTAGAAAAGTTAAACTTTCTGGAACGATTTCAAAGGATGTATGAACTCTTGAAAATTTATTCTGTCTTGCAGATTTTTCGGAATGTAACTATGGTTCGGCACTCATCATATACGAATGTTGCACCGATATATAATCTTGTTTAGAGGATATCTACTAGATGTTAGAGATCATAAAATATTTTTTGTGTAATAAATTGCTGTTGTACTCTGTTCGCCCCATTTGTTAAGCGCCCTAAATCTCTAATGTGTAACCAATTTGTTAAATGCCCTAAGTCTCGGATATGTATAATATACCTATCGAAATACTAAATGTTGCACGATCATGATGTTTATTTCCTTCTCATTCCTGTTTTGTATTCGATTTTTTATCTGTGCAAGGACTTGTACGAGTTCATTTTTTTAATCTCGTATTGCATGATCAGAGTCTGCAATATATGAATATCAGCTTTAGTACTTTATAGAAGTTCTCGATTTTATGTTATTCTATTTTCTATTTTCATAATTTGGTAAACATTTTTAACTTTAAGAAATCTGAAGTATTCTTCCCATAATTAAATTTTATTGGAGTCATATATTGAAAATGTATAGAATAAATATATTATATTTCTGATGTATGAAATTAAAAATTATTTTTTATGTGAAAAAATCTATCATTGCCAAAGATTATCATTAATATCAGTTAAGTTTTTTTTTTATGAAAATCTAAAAAATACGAAAATCTGTCATTATTTTTGATTAGTTATATTTTATTTCCAATTGGTAAAATATGCACAGATGAATATTCTGAAATTCAATATCCTTTAAAGGAAAATTATATTTTAGTGTTTTTTTTTTTTATTTTGTAATATGAAATATATTCCAACTGTATATTATTATTAAAATAATGGCGACAATAAAAATGAGAAAATAGATAGTAAAATTTAGTGAAGAGTAAATGAAATGGAGATACAGAAATTGTATTTTATTCAACTGTCAAAGAGTGATCCTTTTGATTTCAACTAAATGATTTATTATGGTATAGTTGATACAACAAAAGTGGTGTGTATTGAATAAAAAATTGTAATATATATTAGGTATTATTTATTAAGTTATGTTTGTTGAAATTCACGTATACCATCAGAAATATAGTTAAAAGGATATAATAGTATTGTATCTTATTTTTGAGCAACAAAAAATCAACCTGTCTGGAAAATTCTGCAAATGAAGTATTTTCATGCTTAGATCGGTATATTTTTATTTCCCGTTAGACATATTTGATATAAAAGTACTAGGGGTTACTGTTAACTAATTGAGTCCTCTGCAGTTACAGTAATATTTATTATAATAAATCATTTATAAATTCATAGAAAAGCTTTTATACACATGGACTAATTTTTCCAACCCAATATCCTATCAATTATTTTATAGGATTTTTATCCACATACATTTTTAAACGAATATGGAATTCGAATACAGTATATCTTCTAGCCGTGTTTTCCAATAAAAACTGAAAAAACAAACAGGAATTGAAAGTGAGGTTATATTATTAAATTTCGATAGTGGATATGGATTGTATAGACTTCGTTGACCTTCAAGCGAAATCGTACATTTTTAAACGAATATGGAATTCGAATACAGTATATCTTCTAGCCGTGTTTTCCAATAAAAACTGAAAGAACAAAAAGGAATTGAAAGTGAGGTTATATTATTAAATTTCGATAGTGGATATGGATTGTATAGACTTCGTTGACCTTCAAGCGAAATCGCAGAAAAATATTGAATACCAGAAGATCAAAAAAAATTATTTGTTTAATACGAATTGTCGTGGAACAGTTGTTACAAAATCGAGCGTAGTAAAAAAACACGGAACGAAATCAAAATGCTTGTACCATTTAATTTAATATAGGAGAACGTTGCTACAATCAATTTTACACTTAAATTCATATAATGTTGCATCTGGAAAACAACTATAAGTAGGTTGTATATGTAATATTTAATGCCACAATTTGAATGACCAGTTTCTTGTGATGTATTTTAGATGATTCTTAGTTAAAATGCAATTTTAGAAACAAACAATCGAACACAATAGAATTTTCAAGATAAATTTAAAAAAAATAAAAAGACTAATTGAATTACATAAGGAAACTTCAATTTTCACTGTAGATCGATTCAAGCTTGAAAATAATTATTTAGAATGGTCATCGAAGGAGGCGAAATATAAAAAGAGTCATATTTAGTGACAAACTTAGTTACTTCATGCCAGTATTTTCACATATTATTCCTTAACGAAACTTAAATGGACTTGAATTGACTTAAATGGTTTATTTTTTAAATATTTTAATGGGGGAAACAAAAAAAATTATAGTTTTTAACTAGTAGCTCCAAAACAATAATTTGTTTACCGCCTATAGAATTTTTGTTTTGTAAAAATTTTTACTAAAACAAAAATTCTATACTCTGTAGTGCTTTTATAACACAGAACAATACATACAATCCATACATCCTACATTATCCTAGTTACAAGTAATGAGAATGATATGAGATGAATATTTCTGTTTTCCATTATTCAATTTCTGTAAGAGATTCAGTTCAGTTGGATTAAGTCCAATCGTATAGTACATGTCATTAGATTGTTTTCTATTTATTTATATGTAATAGATTGAAATTTTCAAAAACTCCATGTTCCTATACTTGAAAATTACTAACAAAATCGATTTATATATATATATATCTTTAATTCGAATGTCCTATTTTGGTACATTTATTTTGTTATACACTTTTTTTTTTTTTTAGACATACATATACGAATACTACGTACATAAATAGAAAATGTGAAATGAATATTAATATACATTTTTTGATTTTTTTGCTATTTTTTTTTTTGGCTTGATTTGGAGATTGAATAGGGAATATCAAGAAATAGAATTGGGGTTTCTTAACTTTAAAAATGGAAGAAATCGATATTAAAACGTATAGAATTCGATGCGGTGTTTTTTTTTTATTTTAGAATAAAATTATTTCGGTTTTTTTTAATGTAGGTTAGGATTAGTGTTGTCGTTTGACTTTGTACAAGAGGCAATTTGTTTTTTTTTTTGTTTTGGCCATTAATTATTGGAATAAATCGTTTTTTTTTTTTTTATTTTAAATTCATTTAAATAATTTCTATAATATATGCATTAGAATTTGGATATTTTTATATATGCAAATGGGATCTAATCCTTAGTCACATTATATTCTCCTTTATTGATTCCACATTTAGTTTTTTATTGCACAGTTTAATAATCAAGTTCGTGAGTATTAATTATTTTTAATGAATTTAAAATATTTGCTTATTGAATTCTAAAAACTTTCATGAGCCTAAGGTCATCCACAATGGGTTATTAGGTGTCCCCAATCGTTGGGAAACATGTTCTCATTTGATTTTAATCCGGAAGTGATATTCTGCAGATTGAAATTCGATTTTTTTTTTTTCATATTCGACAATAGTTCATCTTTCCATACAATGGAGCTTGAAAGAAAAATGCTCTAAAATATAAACAAATTTAATTGTTAAAGCCATGATAAATTGTCGAATTATTTTAATTAATTTTTTTCCTTGAATAACAAAAGGAAAATAGTTTATGTACCAAAATTTCCGTATTAATTTCTTATTGGAGAATAATTATTTCTGTCTCTCAGATCCATAAATAAAAATAAATTTTCAAATGGACTATTCCAATATGCATATCTCAGGAATATAATTTTCACTTCCCAATTACGCTTCTGTAATTGATGCGATTCATTTATTTTCCAGCCATTTTTACCCGAACCAGTGATGATTGGGAAAAATGCATCTGAGAGGGAGATTTTATTTTCAATGTTTTACGGGGTGAGTTATGGGATTTTAAAAAGTGTTTAACTGTTGAAATATTACATTTCAAGAGCTATGGGCCTTTAAAAAATTTTTCGAAATACCTTGCTTTAGGTTTTTATTATAAATCAAGGTTTGAATTATTGCTGTTTTTTTGTTGTTGTATCTATTATGGTATTCTATTCCCAGTCCATTTCATTCAATAAATTTAACGAAGATTTTAAATTTTTGTAGTAACCAAGTGAAGAAAATTTTTATTTCAGTCAAAAACAAAAACTAATGTAATTTCATGAACATTCATTTTAGTTCAATTGCAATACTCTCATTTAAAAAGTTAGGTTAAGAAAACTTTACTTTATGATTATATATCCAGTATTATATACATATAAATATAAACAACAATAATTATAGTTGGGAAATGGTAATAAAAGTAAAGAAAGTTCAAAAATTTTCTAAGAACGTAAAAAAAACAATATTCATTGTTATGGAGTAAAGTGATTTCCGAATTATTCAACCCAAGAACAACAACAACTAAAAATAGGTTAAATTTATATATAAAAACAAAAAATATAACAATAGAATTTTTTTCAACCGCATTATACAAACTTATATATATATATATATGTATACTTATATGTAAATAAACATAGTGTAGAAGAATCGTAGTTGGTCGGTCATTGTTTCAAGAATCGCAATTATAAAAACAAAAACAGTGAAAAATTTTACTTAAAAATTGGGAATTTTTTTGTTTTTGGGTTTTGGTTTTTTAATGGCAAAAATATTTCTCAAGAACAAAAAATCTACTTCTATTATTGTACTAGAATTAAATGTGATTTTTTTCTGTTTGTCCAAATTATAAATTGCAAAATTTTAAATTAAAGATGAAAATTATAACTAAGTATATATTATGTAGGTACATCTAAAGGAGGAAAAATTGAAATTTAAAAGTAGTTAAAGTAGAATTCAGGTTACCGTAATATTCTTTGAACATCTTTTGTATAAAACTAAAATAAAAGAAATAGAAGCAAATACCAAATAATTTAAGAAAGTTAAAATAAAAAAAAACTATGTCGATTATAATTTCTTAGGTCAGAGTTTGTAAACAAAATATTTAAATACATATACGAGTACAGTTTGAAAGAAAAATTTCTGAGAATTTTTAAATAGGTAATTTAAAAAAATTATATTTATTATATCACTGTTTTTTAAAATTAAATTATCAGCTTTGTTGAGATAATTTGGTAGATAAATCATGAAAATTGAAACATTTTTTTGCTCCATCCTAAAAATGAAAATATATTTGATTTTATTCAAATTATTGATTTTTTAATTATAACAAATTACTTTTAAAGTTACATATATATGGCTAATTTGTATTTTTGTTCAAACTATTGAATCAATTCAGTCAATTGTGAATAGAATCATATTGTTAATAGAATTAAGCAGTTATTTGTTATATTGTAATTGTAAGGTAATCAAAAAAAAAACTTCAAGTAGTTGGTTTTCATGTGTTAATGACTCGTCTTTTATTGAAATTTTATTATTTATAATCGTTAATAAACCTAACTTTTCTAACAATTCGGCAAGCTTATTATCAAACTTTTAGATTTTATGAATGACATTTTCGTAACCTTAATAATACTTGTTCATCTGAATTGTCATCTATAAAATATGTGTAGTTAAAAGAGGGGAAAGCAAACACAATAATTACTCAACACAAAATCAGAAAAAATGGAATGAAATGTGTAAAAAAATAGTAAAGAAAAAATCACATGAATCGTATCCAAAGTGACTATAAAACAAGAACATGTAATATTCCTACCACATAAGAACGGAATGGATGCAGAAATAATTTCAATATGAAACTTTGTCAAGTAATTGATGACTTACAATACGATTATCAAAATGATTGATACAATGTTGAAACTCCCGGTCTGGAGTATAGTTTAAAAAAAAAGAGGCAGTATAAATTACCAATAGAACATTTTTTGCATAATAATAAGAACAAATATTTTAGATTCAGCAAGCCTCTGTAGCTAATGATTATAATTAGTCATAATTTAAATTGTTGCTAATTAATATTAACAAATAAATAATAAATATTTTAGATTTAGAAATTTCGAATTTTTACTTTAACTTTATTTTTAATTGTGTGGAATTAAATGAAACATAATCTAATTGTCATGCAACTTTTTCAGTTGGACATAAATTAAAATTGTGAATTGTTAGTTTTTATAAAATTTTGTTAATTAATTTACAAATTAAAAATTCGTTTCTCACCGGCACATTCACTAATTGATCCATGATTTTAATTTCGTTTTCGTATAACCAACTTGTTGTGAGTAATTTTTTTTCTGTTTTGCAGTTGCTTCAATGAAGAGGTATCCAGACGCTTTTTATATAGCATTACGATATAACCTTAATATTCAATATGTGAAATGGGATCAATTCAGAAATTAAAATTTCGACCGTTGTACAATATACATTATTTTATTTCTAATTTGTTCTCTTCGATTCTTACTACACCAGGGCTGAAATCAATATTGATTCATCGCATTTTATTAAAATTAATTAATTGTAACAATTAATTGTATTTTATTAAAATTAATTTATTATGTGATAACAATAAGAAGAGATTCATTGAAAGAAAAATTACTATATTTTACTTAAAATAACATGTTTTTTTTTTGTTTTATTTTTTATTTGTTTAAATCTTTGAAGTGTTTTACATTTAATGTAGAATTTTTTAAAAGTAAAAATATAAGCGAATATCATTTGATTTTTATTATGAAATTAAATTGATTTTTACAAGCCATGATTAATTTAATAAAACCAATTAATAATCTGAAATAATTTTCAAATTATAAATAAATTAATTCAAAAATTATAAAAATCAAACTGTTAATCATTAGATAAAAATTAAATTTATACAAAAAAAAATCGTCATTAAAACAACACTTTCAGTCATTAAATCAGCACTTTGAGATTACAAATAGATGACATTGTTATAATATATTAATAAAAAATATTTCTAATATTGTTTTTCAATTCTTATCTTAAACTTGAATTTCTAATATTAAAAAATCTAAATTATAGCATATTTGATGGTACGAACAATATGTTCCCATGCCGCGAATTCTTTAATTGTTCCAGTATGAGAAACAACCTCTTAAGTGAAGATCACTTATCGTATTGTTATTCAATAATTAATAACATAAACCATAAACTGAGACGTACAATTTTTAGTTATTCAAGAGATTTCGATATATTGTTTTAACTATACAAAAACATATAACTAATATGTAAATATTGCAAACCGATTATAAATAATACCAACCTTACCAACAATAATCTATAAACCACCTAGAAATTAATAATTTTAATAAATATGCAATTAATAAATATACACAGCTAATGTGACCTTCCATAGTAATTATAACTAACAAAATATGTATTACATAAATCTATATTCGAATATATGAATAAACACCATCTCCGAAAATACAACGTTTTTATTCTATAATAATAAAATATAACGAAAAAACACAATGAATTAAAATTATGTCCTGAATAAAATTTAGTACAATTAAAAGAGAGAGAAACTATGCCAAACTGTTGTTCATAATTACTAATAAAAAAATTTTTTTTTATTTATTTTTTTCTTAATTTTATACATAACCTAAATTTTTATTACCACACCAAAAAAAAAATCATTATTATATCGAACGTCATAAATTAAAGCTTCCACACAAACACACACACACACATGCATTTAATGAAGTTAATTACCGTTAAATAACTATATTACTCATTATTTTACACATAATATATTGGATATCCTTTTGTCATAAATTGATCTCCAAAGATTATATTATTATGAAAAAAAAGAAAAATTGTTCTTTTTTCTACTTAGTTTCATTCTCAAAAGGACAATGATTTTGTAAATAACCTAATTAAGGATTCATAGAATTATTTTGCTTACATTTTTTTGTTATTATTATTGTTCTTCTATAAGATAACTTTAATTATATAACTATATTATATACATATATGTTATATTTTATAATTATTTATTATTAGAATGATGATAAAAGCAAATACGAGATCATCTGTATATTATGTAAAAGCTTGTAATACTCTAATACTAATAACTTTTTCGTTAAAAAATATATATATATTAAAAAGTTAATGAGAAAATTTTTTGCGAATCAAGAAACGAATAATTAATTTTAGTGATAATAAAGAATAGTAAAAAAACAGTAGTAAAAATTTTAAAATTTGAGTCATTCAAATTATTGGGAATGGTAACAATTTGTTTTCTTTTTTTCGTTAGTTTTTTCTTAAATTAGTTTAATTTGTGAAATAGATTATTATCACATAAAAATTTTTATAGTTTATTATAAAAATATATTGTAACTACAACAACTTAAATCCATGTTTTTTTTTAATTTTTAATTTAAATTTGGATTAACTTTTGTAATAATTAATATAATATAAGTAATATTTGATCTTTACAAATCTATAAATTTTGAGCCCTAAATTTGTAAAATAGATTTTTATTAGTAGATTCCTGTGCAATAACACAAAAGTACTGTGCTCTGTTGAAAAATGTCTGTAGGTATTAATGGCTGTCGGCAATAGGTCGATATGGTTTCACTAGACAATCCAATACAATGGCTGCATTATTTCATGTAGTAAGCTATATTCAGAGCGAAGTTGATAAAATAAATAAGGTATGTCTTGTATTTTTTGACTTAAGCAAAGCATTTGACTCTATATAGATAGGAAAATTCTGCTACGAATTCTGTCTGAATTTGGGGTCTCTTCAATTGAGTACGATTGAAGAGTTATTGTAAGAGTACAATAAGTAATATTGAATATGGAGTTATCCAAGGTAGTTCTTTGGGACCGGTACTATATAGATAATACATAAGCAGTTTTTCAATGATCAAACTAAGCGGAAAAGCTCTTTTGTATGCATATGATAATTACGGAAAAAGCAAATTAGCCGAACTTTTTACCAAATCTCTTAATCTCATCTAAAGACTTCCTAGAATTTCGGCTAATTTGCTTTTTCCGTAATTACAATCATAACTTGCTATGAAAACATTATATCAAGCTGCGATTCTAAAGTTTATTTTTGTAGTTTTAGTACGCTTAAATTGAAGGCAAATATTTCTAAAAAAAAAATTTTTTTTTCCTTATTTTATTTTTCTTTTATGTTCTATTATGTTTCTTTAGTTTTGTTTTTCTTTTGTGTTTTCTCTGATTTAAAAATACTCAATATAACGAACTTTTTTTTTTTTCTATATTATTTCAAACGAGTAAAATACAAATTTTGTTATAATTATAATCTTATTCAAATATTTATAAGATAAAGTTCAATTTTATTATTAAATCTATTATTAAATCTAATAGTAACATGATCTTAAGTATAGAGAATATTTTATATTTGATTTAATAAAGAGATAAAAAAGATAAAAGAAAGTAGTTTAGATTAAGATTAATATTATACATATATTAATTAATTTAAAATGTAAAAATATATGTTTAAGACCTAGCCTAAGCTGTAAAAACAAAAAAAACAACAACGAATAAAAAAAATACATTTCTGCTAATAAATCCTAGAGTTGAAAATGTGAAAAGAAAAAAGAAAAAAAAATCAAAAATATATACTTTTAAATGTTAAAATGCATGAATTTTAAAATGCAGTTAGGTAAATCAATATAAACTACCCAGTTTTCTAGTAATGTGCTATTTTGTTTTGTTTAGGTAATGTTATGTGTGCTTAACAAGAAACATCTAATATTTTTTTAAAGTGTGGTAAATTTTCTATTTCTTTTAAGTTTGTAGGTAAGTCATTATAGTATTTTAGACAGTTGTAAAGGCAGTTTTTTTGTTTTTCTGTTCGGAATAATGAAAGATAATAGTGATAATAGTTTGATTTCTTGTATTGTTTCTTGTATTGTGAGTATATAGATCAATATTTCTGTTAAGAATGAAGTTGTGTTTGATATAGTTATTTATTATTTTGAAAGCTAATATGTATAATTCTCTGTTGCATATAAAATCGAGGCTGGGAAATTCAGGGGAGTATAGTAAGTTTGTTGGATGTAGTATTTGGTAATTATTAATAATTTTGATAGCTTTTTTATGAAGAACATTTAATTTACTTATGTGGGTCTTTGATGCTCTACTCCAGATCGGATTTAGATATGTAATGTTGATATTTTTAATATTTTATGTTTTACCGTTTTTAGTAAGTTTTTAAAAGTATTTTTTTTTCTATATTGAATTAATTTAAATTTTTGCACTGATATATATTTTTTTTACATTTCTTAAATTATTTATTATGTACACTCTTACACGAGCTTTTTAGCTCTTAAATTGAAATAAATAAATAAAATAAATACAATTAGATCACTAATGTCCATTGCGATAAGACAATGTCTTTATGTAAATAAACAAAACTTGAACTTTCTAAAATTGTAACTTTTAAAGAAGTAGATGTCAAAACTTTACTATTGATATTGTTAGGAATTCATCATCATTATTGATCCTGTCGCTCCTCGTGGGTGCATAGGGCATAAACAAGCTTTCACTTCAAATTTTTCCACATATGCTTGCTTCATTTATTACTGTTCGGCGCCACGTTGTTTTTGGACGACCACACTTTTGTCAGGAATTAAGAATTCTTAAATAGTATAGCTCCATTTTATTTCAGTTGTTACTAGACTTATACCCTCAATTATTTTTTGTCATTTATTTTATCCATCGGTCGAAAAACCGAAAAAGCATTTGTTTTTTCAGCTTCATTGGGAATCGAACCTGAGACCTTTGATGGGACCAGATCAAAGGCAGGTGGTCTATTTACTGATCTATCCTGAGTGTGACGTAACTACAAAATAAATCCATATGTGAGCTGTAAAACTTAACAAAATTTTCACTTGATAAAACATCTTTGTTAGAAATTTATAGTATAAAAACTATAAATTTTTAGAAATGAATGAATAATCTCTTACCTATTTGTAGATTCTATTTTATTAATTTTATTAATGAATAAAATGGATAAATACAATTTCCGCGGTACCTAACCCTAAAAATAACCTGCAAATTTTTGTAAGTTTATATTCCAAATACTCTAGTTACTCAAGTTGAAATTGTTATTTGCTTAACTCTTTCAATACCTGCACGAGTTAAAGAATAGAGAGTTAAAAAATTAATACAGATAAAGAGGTAAAATAGAGATTGAATATTATCTTTAAAAACTTACACTACATATTTTAAATATCGTACATGTTACTTTAATATGTTGAAAAGAAAACGAGACGAGATGTTTGGTTTCACCTAAAATTAAAAACTACTCAAGAAACTTCTAAAATTTCAATAACTCATAATATATGTATATTGATTTTGAGAAATTTCCCTAAATTTTATACATTACTGCTATCCAATATAAATTTTCCTTTTAAAGTTTTTCTGCTTTATTTTTATTTTTTGTTTTTTTTTTTTTTTTATTTCAAAAATAATCAACCCTATTCCATCTAATGGATCAAAATTTTAACCTAAATTTTATCCTCTTGAATAAACTACAAAATAATAAGAAAAATAAAAGAGAAAAATAAAACGAGTCCATCATAAAAGGAAAATACCTTGGAAATGTTTTTTTTTTCTTTTTTTGAAGAGAAAAATATACACAAGAAAAACTGAAGAACTTAAGTAAAGCCGATTAAATCCTTTCTTATATTATCGATAAAATGCAAATAATGTGAATTTCAATTAAAATTATTCAATTCTTTTCCATATTTATCCATACTTACTCGAAATTGATCATAGGTATTATTATGTTGCTATTACAATTATAATACATCTTGAAATAAAATAATTTTAGCCTTACTAAAATCAATAATTAAATATTAAGATGTAGTCTGATTAACGATGGGCTTTGTCAGAATGGAAGTACAAAGAAGTTGTTTGTTCTATACAATTGGAAGAAGGGAAAGGTCAAGAAGTATAGAAGTACCCATACGATTAATAATCGAAATTATAGAATTATTGGTAAATAAAAATTTGGGTTACAATTTTGTTAAACATTGTGCAATAGAATAAAACTCACTCACCGAGTTGTTGCATCAAATAATGATGATTTTGTGAATGTCATAGAAGTTTCGTGTACGTTATTTCGAGTACGTAGTATCTCATCAACAGTAAATTTTCTTATGTAGCTCATGTTTATAAACACCTTTATCAGTTGGATCGATGGCAATAATATAATCTGATCTAATTCGGAATGCGAAGTTACTCTTAAACCGATGTAGTTTTCACCATTTAAAATTAGTTGGTATACAAAAATAAAAATTTATTATTGTTATTTTTAATATGATATTCAAAAGCAGTTATGATGTTTATGATATTTATTATAGTCTTGGTACAAAAAATTACTCCTGTTGAGCTAAAGAACGAAAACCCATAATAATTCTATATGTAAAAAATAACTCTTCAATTAATTATACGAACTTTTGAAAATTTAATAAAATTTTAAATTACAATTACAAAGAATAGAACCATGAAGAATGCACCATGTAGAAGCAAATATTACTTCATGCGTGACTTGATCAAAGAACTAGACTTTGAACCACCTCAGCACTGTCTGACAATTTAACAAATTACAAATTTATTTTGATTATAAACTGCAGTCATAAGATATTTAGACTACAGATCGTTCTGATATTAAAATTAAAGTACAAATGAAAATGCGATAATTTATTAAGATTTACCCTACATCAAGTTTCAGCACATAAACGAAATAATCTTCATATTCCAAAATAAATTAAATGTCTATTGATTACATCACACAACATTTTGTAGTATTTAAGTTTACTGCCATATGCCAAAGACAATATCCTAAAGTTAACCACCACAACATTTGTTTAAAATTTTCCTTCATTTTTCAAATATTTTCAATCAATCATGAAAACATATGTGTTATCCTTGTTAACTCAGTTTTTTTTTTTTGTTTCTTACTGACATTATTCGTTTTTTTTTCCTTTTTGCATATTACATATAGAGAAGAAAAAGAAAAACGAATTTTCTTTTTTATTTCGTCCTTTTTTTTTGTTCTTTTTTTTTAATTTTTTCTTACTTGTGTGATGTGTTGTAATATTATATACATATATTTAAATGTCCTTTTTTATACAAGAGATTTTCAAGGATTATATTTTTTTGTTGAATGTGTAACAGTGTATTGTTACATATTTTTCTATTTATGTATGTATTGAAATCATATTTTTAGTTTATGAAATATGGATAAAATTGGCGCAGTGCAATTATTTCAAAAAAAAAAAAGAAGAAATTAAAAGAAATAAGGCCCAAACATTATTTTTATTTTTGTATAGTAGAAATAAAAAAAAAACCCAAAATAAAAACAGTAATAAATTAAAGTCAAATTTAGAAATTGAATTAAATAGACCGAAAAAATGTTTTAAACGAAATGAGTACAAAATAAAATCGGGGCAAGAGTAAAGAAAGTGAAAATTTAAAATTCAATTTTTGTTTATGTAGTTGTACGTACTAAAGTGATGTTTAAAAGATAAAGTCAATAATAATTTAATCTGAAATTTAGAATTAAAGTAGAAGAAGAATTATTTTAATTAATTGCCACAAATAAGTAGGTAATATTTATGTCTTATTAATCTATAGCTTGATGTTAGTTCCACTTTGCCAATTCTTCTTAATTAATTTCCAATTCTTTACTACTGCTAAAATTTTTGAATCTAAATATCAGTCCATTCTTAATCTTGATCTTCTAGTCTCTCTCTTATTATAATCAAATTAAATATTCTTAACGGGGCTTTGCAAATGCATTTCAATATTGCAACATAGCCAGCTTAACATTGCACTTCAACATATCAACTCAGTCTTCATCAACTGACTCAGTTATTTTCAACCTTTTCACTATTGTACATTATGGCATAACGCCAATAAGATTGCATAACTTTTCAGTAAAATTTTTAAATGACGCAAGTAATTTTTTGGTGGTATATCATCAAACAGTGGTAGCATAATTTGAAAACTTTTTATTGTCTAATAACTACTGTGATATTACTTATCTTCTATCTAATATTCATATTTTATAATATTAAAAAGAAAAAAAAATTATGAAAGGATATTACAAGGACATAATAAAGGAGCATATATATCATTTTGACTACAATTTATGTAAAAATTCATAGGCAAAAAAATGATTGATAATGGCAAAGAGAAAATTTTTGAAAAAAAATATATGAAATAAAATAAAAAATTATGCAACAGAAAAAGGTTTTCATTCAAGTTTTATTAAAATAAAAAATCAAAAACATTTACTTTTGATAATCGGATTTGTTTTAGTTACTGATATTAAGTGAATATAAAAATTGAATTACTTTTGATTATACATACTTTTATTTATTTAGAAATATTGATATTTTCGACGTAATTTATTATTTATTAGTATTCATTGGCTCTGTCGTGTCTTAAGGTGAGTAGGTCTTTTCAACCTAATACGATACTACTCAACATATATTATCATATTTCCATTAGTCCCAACTCTAAACATAATCTGTATTTACAATTATGTATAATCCTGTCTATGTTCGTTGTTATATAAATAGATAATAAACAAAAAACAATTCGTCAATATGCTTTGCATTTATTTAATAATTTTTCAAAAAAAAAAAAAAAAAAAATAATTTAATGTATGTGTGATTATGGCAATATGACGTTATTTTGCAATTTACTGACAATATTAGAATTTGAACAAAATCACACCACTTCATTTCTATTTGAATTTGTTTACAATTAGTCTTATAACTGTGAATGCCGAAAATATGAAGGAACTATTTCGTAAATTTTTTTAATTTAATTATCCCCCATCTAGACTCTTACAATAATTTTTCAATAATCATGATTTATATTCATTTATTTTCGTCGTTTCTAGATTTATTCCGAAATTGATTCGTGTAAAATCGGTAACAAATCAATACAATCGAGATTGATTGAAACAATGAGAACTTACACAAATATTATAACCTACTATTAAATTTCAATTCTTCCGCTTAACCAAAAAAATGTTTATTTTGACAGTAACTTGACAATTATTTTAGACAGGTTGTTTAACGAATGAAAACAAAAATACGCATATATATTTAATGAAATTCAAAATGTGATACAGTAAAATTTAACTCGTACAAACTCTAGAGATGGCATTTTAATTTTGAATGACATTGATTTAAGATTTGAAATCATTTTTGAATACAGAATCTTCATATAGTATGATTATATCAGCTTTGATTCGCTATACATGCTTAAATATTTAATAATCATATAAAAAATTAAATTCTAATAAATAACATCCACTTTTCATTA
Organism: Argyra leucocephala; assembly: GCA_963942445.1. Classification (NCBI taxonomy): domain Eukaryota; kingdom Metazoa; phylum Arthropoda; class Insecta; order Diptera; family Dolichopodidae; genus Argyra; species Argyra leucocephala. The sequence continues at coordinate 111,286,376 of OZ012679.1, read as the reverse complement.
TGTAAACATTTTGAATTTTCTTTTTTATAATCGAACGCAATAGTTTTTTCATTTATTCAAGTCGTTTTACAGGATTTATCAATTTTAAAAACCATAAAAAATCAATAATTTTCTTTTAAATATAATACATATAATATTTGTACATTTTAACCTTCAAAATACCAAATTCAAGGTTAACAAAATAATTTATTTTTTGTTTTCTCCTTTTTTTATTATTATTATTTTATAGGCCAACTCTCAACATTCATATTATTTATTTGTATTTTAATATTTTCTTAATCCTTTTTAAAAATTGTGCCAAATAATATCCTTTCTTTTTATGATATTCTACATGTGACCAAATACCATAAATTTTCTTCTGTCGAATTTTATTCTTTGATTTGTTACTGAAATACAAGTACTCTTAAAAATGAAAAGATACGGGGAATAAATAAAAACAAATTTTTTTTTAAATAACCGGGCACGTGAAAAAATGTTTAGAATCTAGAAAATGAAAAACATAAAATCACAATTTCTGTAAATGTACAATCAGACTTAACACGTGAAGTATACAAATCCTGTTCATTTATGAATTCAGTCTCTCAGTGCTCTTTAAATTTCACCCACCTTCATTATTTCATATTTTTCTTCCACTATTGCTATATATATACATTATTCATAGAAAATTTTCCGCAACACCGCAATCTACAAAAAAAAAAAACAAGATATCAGGCCAAAGTAAAGAAGAAAAGTATACAACAGTTTTTTTTTTTTAAGAATAATTTTCCATCAATATATCGTAGATACACTAGCAGTAGAAGTAGATAGATGCAGAGGAAAACCAAAAATCACAATTTATTGACACTTAAATTAAAGTACGTGATCTGATTTTATATAAGTACTGTGAAAACAAAAAAACAAAGAAAGAAGAAATAGGGAAGTCGAAAATGAAAAAAGAAAATCAACATTTTTGATATCTAACTCCTCACCACATCAGATCAAAAATAGCTCATATATATATTTTTTTTTTTTTTTTTATAGAATCGATTGTGGGTTTTTATGTTTTTTCTAATTCCATATTCGTAACATATAAAAAAAATAAAATGTATACGATAACAAAGAGAATTACACATTAAATCGACACCAATTTTGATTTTCAATTTTCTTGACAAACGAATAAATTCGATTTTTAAAAAGATATTTTTTTATTCTAAATTTTTTTTTGTTTTTTTAAATCTCTTGAGGCCTTTTTAATAATTTTATTTTATTTGTGGTATTAAAATTGAAGAATATGTATCAAAAAAGAACGAATTATATAATTTTTTTATTAAATTTTTATATTTACCTTTTTAGATTTTCTATTAAATCAATAAATTCGATTTGATTTAAATTACACAGTACGCACTCGATAATTGGAAATAATAGTAATATTTCTATTTGCCAAAAAATGTTTTCATAGTATTTTATTTCATATTAACTAGTATTTTGCATTTTTATAAATTGTTTTCATTACATTTAAGTGACGATGACAAATAAAAATAAGCAAAAATTTTATAAGGGCATCGAGTTCGACTCCTAGAACCTCGATTCTTTGTAGCATATGTTAGCTTCAAATTATGAAAAAAAAATAATTTAAAGGCTTTTTTATTGTTTTGCAAACATTTTTATTTGTACATGTACTTGTTAATGATGAATAAAACAATTAACAAAACAACTACATGTAATAATGTAATTGAACCCAAGCGCAAAAAAGCGAAAAAAGAAACAATAATTTTTGTAACTGTCACACAAAAATTTATTTGTATCATTCACACTTCATTACCATTTTACACTAAATCGTTTTTTCTGACAATATCTTAAGCGACTTAAAATATCAAGTTAAATACCACACAAATTTTATCTGGCAACTTTTTGTTACAAAGAATTTGTAGAATTCCTTTCCATATAGATTTTAAATATTTATCTCCAAGTAAACTAAGGGCGTTTCTGAACCTCTCGCACTTGCACTTTTGATACTCGAAATTCGCACTTTCCGAAAATACTAATATATCGCACTAAATTTTTATTGGATTTAAAAGTTTATGACCGTACTATATTTTTAGGAGTAGAATCAGTATATTATGTACCTTAAAGCATATTTTTTTTTGTATTTTTATGTCAAATTTATTTTGAAAGTAGCAGAAGAAAAGTGTTTTTTTTAGGTAATGTTTATAATGATGTTATGATTCTAGCAATATTAGATAAATTTTAAATTTTATGCATAAAACAGAAGGGAACATTATTATTGCCAAAAGATAAAAATACAACAAGAATTACAAAAGAAACAAATATGACCGTTCCGGTACGCATAAGTTTGTAAAAACTTAATGAAAACTTGCACAAGTTTTTACCAGAAACCATTGCAGTACTGAGAGTTTTTTCTAAAAAAGAGAGGAAACATATTATATTTTCAACTTAGTTCAACATAATTCAAGAACATTTTCTCGAATAAGTTTTTTCAAGTAAAATTTTAGCTTGTAAAAAACGTTAAAGTTTTGTTGTTGTATTTTTTAGGTTTGTATTGTTTAGGTTGGTTTGTATTTTTTATGTTTTTTTTTTATTTATTTTCGTAATTTGTGATACTTACGCGTCTATTATGAACATTTTGTTTTTTAAATGAAATTCATTAATAAAATTAAAAAAATATAATTTAGTGGAGGATAAACTTAATAAATCTTTATGTATAATTTAATTTCATGTTAAAAAAAGGATTAACTTCATATTAAATTTTTTTTTGAGCTTTGATTAGATGTCCATTACCTCTAGTACCTCATGTTATCATCTATAATTATCAATTATCAATTTTATAACTTATTTATCTCCACAAAAACTCCCTAACTTAGAATAAAAAAATGATTTTGAAAACCCCCATCTACCGTGCAAAGACCCAGCATAATCAACAAAAAGTGAAATAATGTTTTTTTTATCATTGCAAATTCCTTGGAGCTTTAAACTGATGTCGCTTGTTCGATCTACGTAGTCATCTTTCCTATAACTCTCAGGTGGATCTGTTACTAAATGAACGCCATCAATTGCACCTTAAAATAAACGCATTAGCATATGTTAATAATAAAATTTGTATTTGTCTACCTATTACATTAGGAAATCCAGTTATGTTCTTGAGAAATAAGCTCGATTCTCTTCTTTCAACTTCATTTGGCCATTTTATCACTTTTGGTCCCAAGCTACATGTGAATTTCATAGTCCTCTCTATAATAAGAGATACACTTGATAAGGATAAATCGAAACGGTCAGTTAAGTCTCTATAACAGGAAGCTTCACGACCCGCAAACCATTATTATCTGCACGTAGTTTTGAAAAATTTTGGAATGTTTGCAGTTCTTAAGTATTTATATATCAGTAAATAAATATTTGAAAACGGTTTTGCTTACACAAAAATGTCGTATAAATTCCTCATCACAAAGAACTAGTTCTTCCAAGTAGTTTTGAATGCAATATATTTTGTTTTTATGTAATAAGTTCTCCAACAGCAGCTCTTCTTGTTTTAGAATTACAATTACATAATATATTCTTTAACGCTTCAGTTTCACTTTCACAAAAAAATATTAATCTTTATTAAACATTATGTAGTTTAATATGTATCATACCGGCTAGAGTCAGTAACTTCATTTGAATCAGCAGAATCAGATTCCAAACCGGTATTTAGTAATAATATTTATTATTTCTTCTGCTGCCATTTCGTTTAAATTTAATTACAATTCTTTAAAAAAAAAAATAACTCCCTAACTTATCTCAGTAAATTCAAATAATTGTTTATCATTAAATTAATATCAGATTATCAGCTGTTTGGCAGCTGCAAGTTGTTACAAGAAAAGCGTTCCATTACTTTTACTTGTAGATGAGATTTTCTTTTTTTTTCTCTTTTCTGTCATTTGCAAGTTTTTGCAAGAAAAGTACGGGGTCGGCTAATAAAGATAAAAATATTAAATTTTGACTAAAAATGTTATCATTTCAAAGAAATTGAAAAGTTGGATTTTGATCATAAACTGAAAAAGAAATGTTTGACTTAAAAAATTGATTTTCATAATTATTAAAAAAAAATATTTCATAATTAATAAAATGTATATAAAATTAAATACTAGTAAATATTATAATATTGAAATAAAAAATAATTAAAATTAAATATAAAATTTAAAAATATCCTTACGTTATGAATTTTCAAATGATAAGGGGCATTTTTTTTGCAAATTCGGATTCTATGGCAAAAAAAAGAAACTTATGTTAAATGATCTTTTTTGGATTTCTCAGTATTTCTGTTCAAAATTAATAAAAAAAAAGCAAAAATCTGCCATATTTTCCTTTGGTAAACGAAAATGTTATCATATCTCAGTCTTGGTTTCCTACAAAGTTTAAACTAAAAAAAAAACAAAAACAAAAAAAAAATGTACTTTACAAAAGTTTCTTATTTTTTGACGTAGAATCCGAATTTGCATAAAAAAGCACCCCTTCCCATATAACAAAGTAAATAATGATATTAAAAGACACTGGAAAAAATTTGAAATTTATTCTCCAAATAATATAATCATCAATAAAAGAAAAATAGTTAAATACTTAGGCGTCACAATATACCTACATCAAAATTTAAATTTTATTTTCCACGTAGACAAAGCAGTGGAAAAAGGCACTAAATTCTTCATGGCTTGCAAAAAATTATTTTACAAAAAAACCCATAAATACTAGAGAGTACAAATGTTAGTTTATCAGTGCCTTATTAGGCGAACTATGTCTTATGCTGATGCTGGACCAATTTCGTTCAATATTAGTGAAAGTCAAATGGAAAAAATCAGGAAATTTGAAAGGAAATGAATAAGAGCATAGAAAACCAGAAACGGACTACAAGTATTTTTACTCCAATAAATGCTTGTACTGAAAAGCAAAGATAAGATTCGATAACTTTTTAATAAAAACTATTCGCAATCACTTTGAGGGATCTCTTAACAAATTAGAAAATGGTTTAATATCCAATATATATTACCATAATGAAGAGTACATTAAAAATACTTTAAAAACAGGGTTCATTACGCCAGAACTTTTTATTTATCTTGACTCTAAAGGGTATATTCAAAACCACGAACATATCCCTCTATTAAATCATTATAATAGAAGGGCTACATGTAAGTGTATAGAATATAACCCTCAGAATATTTAGATCTAATATTCTAAAATATGACACGTTTATTCCCGAAAAGTATAAACAATTATCAACAAACTATTGGTAATTCATGAATAACGTGAATAAAATAGGTTAATATATCAATAGAATAGGTTTAGATTAAGTTAGTTAGGGTTCTTGTATTAGGGTTTAGGTATTATATAGTTTTATATTTTTAATATTAAAAATAACAAATAGGTATATTAATAGTATGTAAATAATATTTTAGAAAAAACTAAACAAATTAAATAACTGTTAAGGTTATAGTTCTACGTAAATTAAGAAATAATATTAGTTTTATAAAACTTTTTTCTAATTGTAAACAAACTGAAACAAGAAAATAAAAATAAAAGTTAAATAAAAAAAATAAAAAATAAACAAAAACTAAACATTAAAAGAAAAAAGCAATCAATTAAATGTTTTCGACAACACCAACAACAATATAATACTGTATATGTATAATTCATTACCTGCACTGAGCAGACCCATTTCTGACAAATTAAGAGTACATTACATACTTCAGAGTATATTAAATTGTTCCGATAAATTAGTAAAATTCATAACTAACATATTTTTTATTATTAAGTATTTCTAAAAAACCAATCAATAGATTAAATAAATATCACCGAAATTCGTTTTTTCGAATTGGAAGTATTAGATCTAACACTTTTTTTATTAGATCTAATTGACATCTTTAACCACATTAGGTTGTATAAAACATTTATTTTTAACGAAAAATTCTGTAAACAACAAATAAGTCACTCGAATCGTTACAGAGTAAAAAAAAAACAAAGCCCGCTGCTGGTGGAATAGTGAATTTTATACCTACAAATGAAACGCGTCAAATCACCACCGAAGTTATTATGCGATATAAGAAATTATTATAGATATTATTTGACAATAATATAATTTAATTACGGGAAGATTTATAGGTCGAAAAGTTTATGAATAGAAAAATATTTCAGATATAAACAAAATAAAAGAAAATAAATTAAAATTTTGTAGTTCCTCTATATAGATACTGGCATATAGTTTTTTGTATGAAACTGTATTAAAAGAATAATTTTTTTTTTTAATTATCAAAATAATACAATAAGCTTCATTTTTACGATCTAATATATTTGACAAGTTTCTGAAGCGAAACTTTACAAAAAAATTTTAATTTATGATCATCAGAATTTTAAATTTTCCACAGGGTTCACGCACTCATATCATTTTTCATGCTAAAAGTAAATATCTCATATTTAAATCCACCAAATTTGTATTCACCTCTAATCATAGACCACATCATAAAAATTAATTCTTAAGATTTATTTTATTGAGATTACATGATTTGGATATTCAATTCATTATTTAAATTTATTAACACTTTGGATTGTGTACATAATAATATATATATTAATAAATCTCTAATGGATGAAAAGATTAAGAAGAAAATATTTTTTATTGTTGTTATTATTATTTTTTTTACAAGGTTATAAAATTACGAAATTTTTATTGTAAAGTCCATTGTATATAAATTTCTATATGTTTTCTAATTTCAAATTCTTTTTATAACTTTTATTCAAGTATATTGGATGAAGATACCATACCATGTAAATCTCAACAGAAATTTATGAGATTTTAACACAATAAATAAATCCGAATGCAACAATATGCGTTTATGTTATTTTATTTATTTGATTTCTAAATCAGAAACCCATTCTAAAGCCTAATAACGATCTCCAACAGATGTTAAAAAAGAAAAGAACTTGTTATTATTTTGAACACGAAACAGTAAAAAGAACAGAAAAAACAAGAACGAAAAAAAAAACAAAAAAATTAGCGGTTAAAAAGAATTCATATAGCCGTGATAATGATATTGATTATAATGATGATGATGTTAATTTGATGATGATTGAGATTTTGGTTATATTTGTGGTTTTATAATAATTTGAAATTTGAATGTAATGAAGTGATAATTAGGGTCGATTAATTTTGAACAAAAAAGGAAGAGTTTAAGTTTAAATAACATTTAAATTGAAGAGAAGAACAATAAGTGAAATGCAGAGAACACCACAGTACACTACACAACCGTAAAGACTGAAAAGGTAGTACAAAGAGAAAAACGTTTAAAAATTATTACCGTGGGAAGAGAATATTAGACTTCATTATTTCATTTAATGATTGCTGATTGGTGAATGATGAACTTCTCAAGTTCTCTTTTATTAGTATTAAAAAAAAAAGAGATTTTCAAATAAAATGAAATTTTTGAGTAAGATACAACAGTAAGAGGATTGATTATTTTGTTATAAAGTCATCAATGGACTTTTTTTTTATTTTTTTTTTAACTAATTAACGTATTATTGTAATAAAAACAGGGTTAAGATCAGAATTTTAAATATATATGTAATTATATGAAATTTGAATTAAACTAGAACTTTTTTCGATACAAAGGTTGTCACAACTAATATAGAAAGAGAAAATTTAAAAAAAACTTTCTATTAATTTATCTGATTATATCTCTATAGACTGTATTTAGTTCTATCTAATATTTCACAAAAAAAGTTAGATTTACGCAAATGGTTCAATAGACTTTACTGCAATGCACCCAAACATATCTTGGGTCCATATTGGATCAGAAGCATTTTTTTAATCTACTATCGTTGAAAACGGTCCAAATAAACACCTATTAGAGATTATAATCCAATAGAGTGGCTTTTATGAAAGCATGGCAAAAGATTTGATCTCATCTCAAATGAATGAAAATTCATCTTAGAGCTTACTTTCAAAACTGATTGACTATAATGTTGTATATGCTTATTGACTATAATGTACCAAAGTATGTACCGGTATCGTACCAATGGTATCACAATGAATCTCTTTTTGATTTAAGTATTCAGATATTTTGGCAATCACAGTTACTTTATAGTATTTAATATAATCATGGTTATAAACCACTACTATGAGTTGATTTTGTTATAAAAATTTTTATTGATTCTAGAGTTTATAGCAAGAAAGATAAAAATTTCGGAAGAGATTAATTTATTGCCCGAAGACATTTCAATTTTCATTTGAATTTTGTATGCGCTTCTATCGATTAGTTTATATAGTGCTTATTGTATTATTTAAAACATCGTGATTACATCATTGGGCCAAATACGAATGAATCCATCCATAATAATTTTCATAATTACAAAATTGCTGAGCCCTTCCCTTTCTTTTTATAACCAAAAAAATATGCATAATTCTATTTACCTAATGACTAACGATTCGTCAATTTTTAATTATTACTTGTGTTATAATACAAAATGTCAGACAATTAAAACTTTATTTGCATCTTTAATTGCTTCTGGCATTAAACATGTCGTTACTGATTTATTTATCGATTTTGTTGAATTTGTTCGATTTTTTTACTGAAATATGTATAAATATGTATGTAGCGTCGACATTTTGGTACATCAACTTGAATGCAACAATAGGTTGACAACTATATTTAGTCAAATAAACTAATTATTAAAACCGTAGATAACGGAGGTGAAAATTTAAAATAACTTTAAGATTCTTGTAATCAGTTTAGTTTTGGACATTATTCATAAAGATTATTTTAATCCTTATTGAATTAATTTAATTCTAGATAATCAGTTTTTCATATTCGCACTAGCTTTAGTTGTATTTTAGGTGCTTAAACTCAATTTAGATCCGTAATTTTTTCTTACTAAGTTGCCAAACTTAAATTTTTGTTTTTTGAGAAAGCTTTACAATAAATCTCGATTTTTAGAGAAACAAGTATGATATTAATAAATTGTTCAATCCTAATTAATTATTGTTCATTAATTTTTTGATATCTATGTTTTTTTTATATATTAGAACTCACAGACTCCATGTAGAATTGAAGCCTGTAGAGATGAATGTACAATATTTTGTATATCCATTGTTAGATATTTAAAATATTGCGGAATAAATTTATACCATTTTGTTGGCAACAAAAAATATGGTTGGTAGACAATAGTTGTCTATTTAGTATTCACTATTCATCAATAACTAAATTTTCTTCTCTGAAAAAAATTGATTTAATTAATATTAGAATTTTTGACAGTTGAAATTTGCATTTTCAAACAAAATCAAACTGCATTTAATTATTGTTTTTGTTTTTTTTGCGTAATCACTTATTAGTCGTAATGTTGTTTAACCCAATTGAATACAATTTTTTTTTTAATTATTTTCCTCACGCTCATCATACGGAACTTGACAAGAATATTGCAAGCAGTAATTTTTTTCTTATTGTTTTTTAGATTTATTCTTCAAAGTTTTTTATATGAGCACTCAAGTGATGATAGGTTAATAACCATAGACTATTCTTAAAAGATTATAAAAAAATATAAAAGAAATTTTAAGCGGAAATAATTACCATCTATCGTGCTTTCTTTTTCATCTTTATTTCTATTCGCAATATATGTAATTGTGTATATATATGTGTTAGAAATTGGAACTATATGAATATTAACAAAAATAGAATATAAGATAGCGTTAAGTTTTTTAAATTATATTTCAACTTTAATGAATTAGATATGTAATTACATTTGATACTTTAGATATGAAATAAAATTAAATTTTAATAAGGAACTTGTTGAAGTCACGTATCACTATTCACTGATTAATCTTTCATTTTTGTTTATATAGTTGCATACGTATTGTGGAAATTCCGTTAAAATTAATTATATTTATTTATATATTAAGATTATCATCATTAAGAACACCACTATCACAAAATATTTTCTGTATTCTGAGAAAAATTAAATCTTTATTTAAAAGTCTGCTGACCTTTGATTAAATATAAATTGGTCATTCGGCTATTTTTGAAAATTTCCACTACCTTAAAAAAATTTTAATAATATTTTTGTGAACGAATTTGTGTCTATTAAAATGATGGCTCACTAAAATTACTTTTGAAATTTTTGTACCTCAAAAGATTTTCTCTATCTATCTTTATCTCTAGTTGTTTATTTATTTAAAATTTTTTTGCTATTATAATTGACTTATTTCATTTCTCTTTCATTGTATTTTTGAGAATTTTGACATTAGTTCCGAAAAGTTCTCATGACATATTGCTTTAACTTAAATAGTAAAGATGTATTTATATTTACTTGGAAGTATTCATAAAGTTTTCAAGGTGATGTTTTAATCTCTTAACGCTAAATTAGCTTTTCGAGACCCCATATATTTTCATTATAGTCATTCGCACAATGTAATTAATAGTTTCTTTTAGTAGAAATCAGACGTAGAAACTTTTCGGAACTTTTGCCTGAGCTTTGATTCATTTAATAAATTCAATTTAAGTTAAGTTTTCACCCGAAATTTGTATTGACATTTTTTAATCACAAACAGCAGCAATTACTAAGTAAATAATTTAATTCTACATATAAATAATGTAGGCTCCAGTTCTGTGTGTAACGCTATAGTAAATTCCCCTCTTGAAATTTTAAAAGTGTATGCAATAAATGTTAAAAGAATAAGAAGAGGTGAATTATTACAAAATAAACAATTTAAATATCTTACTCCTAACTGTATGCAATAAATTACAATTCGAACCCTATGAACAAATTTTCACTATTATTATTTTAAATAATAGATATTTAAAAGTAGACGTAGCGAAACTAAATATTTTTTCAATTTAAAATTTCACCTTATGTATGAGTATAGACATTCACCTAATTCACCAAAATACAGAGTTTCTTTTTTTCCTCGACAGAATTGAAATTAAATGTATATTAAACATATATTTTAATTCTCAAGAGCTTATATTACTAGAATATTTACACCTTTGATTTGTAATTATTTAGACTAACCTAACTTAAATATTTAGATTAAATTTAATTTGCAAAGGACAAAATAAAAACCTTAAATTAATTATTTTATGCTAATATAAAACCTAATGTAAACCTAACCTAAATCTTAACCATAAAAAAATTATGTGGTGTCAAGAGTAAATTAAAACCATGGAAAATAATTCATAATGAAATTGAGTACGACTTTTATGAAACTTCATCGAATTTCGAGGAGTTGCGAATACTATTATGTACTTATTTATTTATTAAATCGATTGGAGACACAAACCATAGTGATTTTGACGGCAATCTTTTCATAACAATTTGTATTAAATCAAAATAAAGGAATATGTATTAAAAAACAAAATTTGTAATAAAAATTATAATGAAAAAAACAACTCAGTTTTTATATTTTTTATTATAGAAATAATAATACTGAAATTGAAAATATTTCAACCGACAACACAATATCCTACGACTATGGATTGATATTGCTTATTTTCGGTTTTTTTTTGTAATATTTAAACAATATGTTGCAATTCTTTTATATGTTTGTATAGTTTTTGGATTATAGTTCTATCATATTATTTTTGAATAAACGTGCATAACACTAATTGTTGCAGAAAATGCTTTCAATAAGATGAAGATCAATAAATATGTTTTTCTCCAGTGTCCAATTACTTTTATTGTTATAAGTTTTGAAGAAGTACATGTTATCGTCATTGTCCTGCAACCCCATCCGTGGGGCATAGGGCGGAAAAGAGATATGTTCAAATAAAAAAATTCAAAAATTGACAGTTAAAATTGAAAAACCCTTTACAATGAATTGAATTTTCGTTTAAGAATTTTTGAAGATTAAATAGAAATAATAATTTTGGTTTTATTCTTTAAATTGCAGGAGCGAAAGAAAGATTCTGAACAAAAACTAATATTGATAATTTTTAAATAGAAATCAAATCATTTGCCAGTTTTATACTATAAAATTTATTCCATTAATAAGTTTCATCCTGTAGTAAAGCTCAAAAAATATTACAACTCATTAAATTTACAAATGTTATGCAATTTTTTAATCACCTTTCAAGCACAGTTTATTCAATAATCAATCTTCAATACATAAAAAATAGCTTACAGCTTCAAGTAATGCTATTATTTATGATTAATCTTTTACAAAGTTTAAATTTGGTGTGATAATGATAAACACTTCTTTTTTCGTTTATAACACTTTTATAAAATTTCAATTTATATTTCATTTGTTATGGAGTAGGTTTGTTATACAGTTTCTATTATTTTGTATAATTTATTTTATTAAAGGAAGACTATTTTACTAAATTGTAATTCTAGAGCTTTCACAAAACCAAATTAAATAATTAAAATTATATTTTTCAGTGGTATTCATTGTTTGGGAAATACCGTTCCTAATTGGCAAAGTCTACCACGAGTCAGACTTTCGTATTCACAGATGTTCAATAGATTTTTCCTCTACTTCAGTAAAATTTTTTATCTGTAATGTTCCCTGGTACCCACATTATTGTGACTTTATTTATTTATTTTCGTCAGGCTTTTAAACCCCTTTACACATTCCCATCTAAAGATATCAAAAATTTATTTAATGAAAATGAACATAACGAACTCGCTTTGCACTGCGAAATTTTACCATGTAACTATTAATCATAATCCACGAATACGTTAGTTATCATATGATTTTATACACTAACATGACATTTCATTTAACCAATTATAATAGTCATAAGCCATCATTCGCTGTTTTTTCAAAATAATTTGTTAAGTCATAATTGTACGGGTTTCTTTACGAATCATAAGCAATCATACAAGTAATGAAAAACTTTTGTAAAAACTAAAAATTAAAAAAACTAAAAATAAAACAAAAATTTATTATCACTTCTTTTAACTTTTGACTTGACGTTTTGATATGATTAGGTATGACAATATTGTAGTTAAGATTATGATTTGTTATATCATATACAATCATATCGAACACTTAACGAAGTATCATATGATATCATATGACTATTATAGTTAGGGCTAATAGCTTAAATCAACTAATTTTCTTTATTTTTATTTATTATTTTTTCAAGCATGAATAATTGGTAAATGACAAATGATTTGCTGTATATGTATATCAAATTGGTAACAACAAATGGAATCTCTTTTATAATCATCATCATTATCATCATCGATTGTACATCATAATTAAAATAAAACAAATCAACATTATTTGTTAACTTCATTCAACTATCACAACATACAAACTAGCACTGATGAAATCATTGGCTTGAAGAATGTAAATCATACAAAAAAAAAACATTACTCAAGCTTCAAGTTGAAAATTTTAAACTATTAATGCCACACAGTTAATTATGTTGTAGAAAAAATTTACGAAGTCATATAAAGTTGTAATGTTATTTAGAATTTAAAATCTGCTGCTTGTGTCAAATTCATGCTGTGGTGATTTATTCATCATCATCATCATCATCATCATAATAAATCAATCATAATTTAACTATGGAAAATTTAAAACACATTTTAAACGATTTTGCTGCGGATTTAACATTTCAGTGATGGAACAATAATTTTTTTTAAATGTAGTAAATTTTTTATGCTCATTAAATTTTGCTGAAAAAATTTCTTGTTATCTCTTAAATTATTTAATCTTGAAATTTCAAATGAAAATTTGTTGTGTGCTTGTGTGTTTGTACGAATATTCCGGTTCGGTATTCATTCTGCTGCCTTAGCATTTTTGAAGAAAAAAAAAATAGAGACGTAATAATAAATATGATACTATTTTTATTCGACTATTTTGGCTAAATAGCTAAAAAAGATATCTTTCTAAAAATTTATAAATATTAGGTTTTTGGTCAAATATTTCTATATTTATAAGGTTTTCAAGTAAGCGTTAAAAAAATGTTCAGACCGTTATCTTACTAGATAAAATGGAATATATATATATATATAAATTTAATATAGATCAACAGGTATAACGGTTTATAAACAAAAACATAAAAACAATAAGATGCGCAATTAAGGATATATATTTTTGGAAAGCTGACGGGAACATCAAGTATCCTTGAAACATGTCTCTTGATCATATGCTGGTACAACATTTTCTAAATTCAGAGGGAACCAAATATACTTAGTATTTTTAAATGTAAAAATAAAAAAACATATTTATTAAAAAAAAGTATTATTAACAAATCGTGAGTCAATAATAGGTTCTAAATGACATGTACTTGATAAAGAATTGAAATTCATGATATTCTCTGGATTAGTACACTGGCTGATTCGACCTTATGGAAATATAATTATAAATTGTTCTTATTTTGTTTGGATTTGATCAAGAGGTGATGCAAAACAAAAATTATATTTAATCCAAATTTAACACAAAAAAAAAAATTTAAAATCTCAAAATTAAAAAAAAAAATTGTTTACATCTAAAACCATTGGATATTTTTATATTTCTTAACCCTCAGGTTGTTAAAGGTTTTATATTTTAATGGTTTAATGATATAATGGAACGTTCAAATCTATAATGAACACTTTCAAATATTCGATTACTATTGAAAATCCTGAGATTGAATTTTGTTTTCTTTTAGGAATCAAGTTTATATTTTTAAATTATTTTTATTATTAAAAATGTCAGAACAGAGCTAACTACAATTGAATTGTCAATCAACAATATCATCATTGTATAACGAATTTGATACTTTTATATAAACCTATTTGGACATTCTGTATACAACTAAGTGTTATAGGTAGCAATTAAAAAATACAACAACACTTCTAGTTAAAAACGTTAAAATTTATTGCATATGTAATGTATCACTATTAAAGAGTATAGTAAGACCTGTAAATTAATTGTAAAAAAAGAGGAAAACAACGTGGAGCGGTATTAAATTTTAATAATGTCTATTATATACGACTTCTAGGGTGTCTGCCCTGTTAACAAACTCCACTTATTAAAAAAAAAAATATTTTGCTAAAAAAGCTTTAGTCAAAAAACACTTCAGCAAATCTTGACATAATCGAATTCATAAATTTATTGATGCTAAATATGTGGGTGTTTACTGCAAAACGAAATGGATGTTGTCCAAACAGAAATTGATAAAATTTTAATTGTTTCATTTTCTCCACAAAATAATATGTAAAAATAAAAAATTTTTTGAAAAATTCGTATTATAACGATGTTGAGTTTTTGAAAGCAATTGATATAAAAATCTTGCCCAGAAACAATTTTTAAAAAAATAATTAAATAAGTTTGATTTTAAAATTTGAAAAATTGTTTTGTTTTATATTTTCAATTTTATAGAAAATTTTAGAATGAAAGTAATTTTTAAAAAAAATTATTTTCAATTAGTGAATAAATACTTTTTTTTTATTCCATTTGTTAATAGCTTTTATTTCTATAAAACTGTCAACTCAAATAAAAATTGACAAGTATATGCAAATGTTAATCATCTTCTTACTAATTTTTTATTTTAGTAACATCCTTTTTGCCAACTATTTTTTTTGGAATCTCCAAAGATCAAATGATAATTTTAAACATTTGAATCTATCTAACTTATACACATCACTGCTACCTACCTATTTCAAAATATTATTATCAGAGTTGTTTATAATTAAAAAATCAAGTTAATATTATGATTTCAAATTTATATGTAAAAATAAATTAGATTAATTTCAAAAAATTTTGAAATCTGAGTATTTTGTTAATTTTTTAATAAAGAAATTATTTTTTTCATACATGAGAATTTAAATTGCTATCAAATTTAGTTATTGTCGTTATTGATAGCTATAATATAAAGTAGACTTAATATTAAAGTGTTTATTATTTGATTTGTCTGACCCTTTACACCAATTTTAATCGGATGAAGTAAATTAAATACGAAGTTTTAGAATATGTTCCAGAATACATATGAAATTTAGATTCCCAAGGTTAATATTATGTTAAAATGATGAAAACAATTAATATGCTGTAGTTGTCAAATATATTAACTTTAATTTTATCAAAATATTTTAATTATAGTTTTAGTGATATTTTTAATTTATTAAGTAGAAGTAAACTACTCTAAAATATATTATTAGAAGTTTCCTTTCACTAATAATATATTTTTATTGTGCAAATATCGATATATCGGAAGCAATTTACTTCTTTGCGAGTGCGAAGTATTTTTGAGTGAGGGAAAAGTATTTTAATTCAAAACAAATTATAAGCTTGAACACAGGCGGTCATCATTATTATTGGAAATGATGAATATTCAACATTATTGTTAAGAAGAATTATTAAAAACCAATTAAGAAGAAGGTATTAAACATAAGAGGAAGTTATGAAGAAGAACAACCAAAATGCATGTCCTATAGTTTAAACCTCATAAGAAAAATATAAATGGAATTATGTGGTCCACCTTTAAATATTTAAAAGATTAAATTTTTTTCAGATATTACTAATAGAAAACTTGAATTTATAATACCGTCAAAACTACCTAAGTATTTTGGAAAATTTGAATCAAAACACATTTTCTAATTATTTTCAAAAATTTAATTTATTTAAACTTGAAAAAAGTAGTTATTCATAAAAAACCACTGAAACCGCTAATTTCCATTATAAGAAAAACAATTATTATAAATTTGATTTTTTATGTCAAATTTATTTTGACAGTTCAAAATAATAGTTTTATAATACCTAAATAATTATGAAATCATAATTGTCTTATAAAGTTGTATTTTCAGTAATTGAAGTAGTTTTTATTATGGGTTCATTTGTTGTTGTTTCTTCATGTGTATTTAGTGGTTCAATAGTAGTTGTAGGCTCTTTAATTATTGGTTTTATTATTGCTGGAGGGATCTCTTCTACTGTTGGAGTTTTTACTTTTATTATTGTAGTTGTTGATTCGACAGTTTCCGTAGGTGTAACTGTAGTTGAATGTACTGTTTCTGTTTGTTTAACTGTAGTTGAAGGAATTGTTTCTGTAGGTGCAGGCGTAGTTGAATGTACTGTTTCTGTAGGTGTAATTGTAGTTAAAGGTACTGCTTCTGTAGGTGTAGCTGTAGTTGAAGGTACTGCTTCTGTAGGTGTAGCTGTAGTTGAAAGTGTTGTTTCTGTAGGTGTAGCTGTAGTTGAAGGTATTGTTTCTGTAGGTGTAAGTGTAGTTGAATGTACTGCTACTGTAGGTGTAGTTTTCATTGAAATTGTATTTTCAGTAGTTGATGATGTTGTTGTACTTGCACTTATTGCATCTGTAGTAGAGATTTTCAAAGTAGCTATTTGTTCTGCAGTTGATTGTGTAGGTTCAGTAATTAAAGTTTTTGAAATTGAAGGAATTAATGTCACAGTTTCAATATTAGTCTTTGTTCCTGTGGATGCTAATAATTTACTTGTCACTGACAATAATGGTGTTGTTGAAGCTGTTGTTAAATCTGGCTCAGCGGAAACGGTTATTGGAGATATTGGAATAACTGGTATACTTGAAGCTTCTGTTTTATGTGGCTTAGTTGAAATTATTGATACAGCTACTTCTGCAGTAATTGTTGGCGTCACTACGGTTGAAGATGTGGATGCAGTTTGGATAGTTGGAGTTGTTGTTATAATTGATGAAGTTTTAGTTGTTGTTCCATCTACTGTTGTAGTGTGTGGTGTGGTAATTGTTTTATTTTTAATTTTTTTATTTTTTTGATCTTGTATATTTTCTTTTGAGGTTTGCTTATGATGAGATTTTTTTGTAGTTTCAATTTCGTCACTATCGTCGCCTCCAATTCTTGCAGTAAACTCATCTTTTGTTTCTGCTTCATCTTCAACTGATTCACTTGATTTCGGATGTTTATGATGATGTTTCTTATGATGTTTTTCTTCAGATTTGTCTTCTAATGATAATTCTTCCTTTTCATTAGAATGTTTGCGCTTTTTAGAAGGAGCTGCATCAACTAATATAGCAATACAAGCAATTACAGCTAAACAAATCAGTAGAAGCTTCATTTTTAATCTGAACTGATTTAAGAATAGTTTTACCACTTTATATATAATTTAATTGTGAAAAAAATGAAATTTAAAAAATTAAAAAAAAGCCTAAGATTAAATTCAAACTTTTCATTAATTCTTTTGGAAGGGGGTTATCAACATTTTTTGATAATGAAAAAAAACTTTACTTTTTTCTAATTGCTATAAAAATTTATTATTGAAAATTTAGAATTTAATAAAAGAACTTTCATTTTATTATTAAAATATTTAACGGTATAACATTTTTTAATGAATTTTTATTTCCTTACATGTGAGTAAACATTTCCAAATTAACATTGTGTTCATTGAAAAACGACATTTTAAATAATCAGGTTCAGATTTAGGTTCATGTGTTGTACTTGAGTTTCAAATTTGTAGAGTTGATATTTCTGGATAACTTGGTGACCATATTGTTGGTGGATGAGTTGGTTTTATTGTTACTGTATAGGGTGTTGTACTTGGAGTTGAAGATTCTGGCAATTCATTTGTTGCTGTTTCCGGCATATAATTTGTATAGTTGAAGTTTTGTGGAATATATGAAATATAACTTGTTGTTCGAGTTGGAGTCGAAGTTTTTGGAATATATGGAATATAAGTTGTTATTAGTTGTGTTTCGTGTGTAGTTGAAGTTTCGGAATTGTAAGTCCTAGTTGAAGCTGGTTCTCTTGTCGTTGTAGATTGTGGACGATATGTTGTACTCGTAGTTCCTGATTCATATGTAGCCCATGAAATAGGTATTTCTTTTTCAATACTGGTAGGTTTTTGGCAATCAAAACACGGAACTGGTTGATGGTTGCGATAAAATGATGAATGATTATGGTGAAATGAAGGATTATTGGGCTGAAATGGTGTAGAATTCTGATAAAGTGGTGGATGACTGTGATTAAATGATGTATGATTGGTCTGAAATGGTGGATGGTTTTGATGAAACTGTGTATTGTGATCAAATGGCGGAAGACTGTGACTAAATAATAGATGATTAGAGTGAAATGGTGGATGATTATAATAGAATTGTAGATGGTTGTACAGAAATGGTGGATAATTGTGCTGAAATGGTGAATGAATATGGTAAAATGGTGGTTGATTGGACTGAAATGGTGAATGATTGTATTGCAATGGTGGTTGATTGTGATGAAATATTTGATTATTTTGTTGATAATTATAAATAAAATTAGAATGTGGAAGATCTTCTAGTAGAATATTTTCATTTTTATTATTTGGATGACGGTATTGAATACTTTGATGATTATAACGAAATAATGGAGGTTTATTATAAATGTAGGTGTTTATTACAATTTAAATTTCGATGTTTATTTCTTCCATCACAATAATATTTCTTAAGGATTTGCAATCGATATTATTTGATTTTTCGTTTAAATAATTATAATGTTGCTTTTGAAGGTTTTTTGATGGTGCAGCCGATATTATTAAATTGCAACTGCTCATAAATAAAATTAAACAAAACACTTGAAATTTAATTTTATTTCTGATTTAATTCAAGAGTGTTTATTTGTTTTTATACAAAGAATCCTAAATACTTAACAATTATTCTAAATCCAACATTAATAAATAACAAAAACAAAATTTAGTGAAAAATATCCCACCTCAACTCTTGGTGTTATCTGTGGGAGAGCAGATAATTTTAATTGAAAATTTAAATGACTAGTTATGGCAAAATTTTTATTTTTGCAAAAATTCTGTTTTAAATACAGAGCGTTTCAAATTGAAAAAAAAAATTATACTTATAAAATGCGCATATAGAAACTGACTTCAGATATAAAGAAATAAATTTCTATGGTTTCATTTATTGAATAAATTGAAGTTTTCTTCATTTCAAAAGGCGAGTTCATAAATGCTCAGTTGAGTTTTTTAAGTACACAATTGGAATAATTCAATTTTGAATAACATTTTGTTGTAGAGTTTTCCAATTTTTGCTTTTTAATTATTTGGTTTTAATAGCTGAGTTTTCCTAATATTTTTAATGCTTTGATGATGTCAATCAATTCTATTCACAATATTTAAATAAAACTGAAGATACTTATTTTATTGTATCGAGATGTAAGTATAATATTGGGTTTGTTTTCTCTAATTGATTTTGTATTTCGAAATTTCCTTTGTAGCCGACTTATCCTGAGACAATTTGTCACAGTTTTGACATTATGATTACACCCAATTATATCACTAAACTCATCTTCGTTGTGCTTTACACCTTGAAAAGATTAATTTGATTTTGGATTTGTATGATGACAATGATGAAAACATTTATGCTTTTATTTTTTAACATACTGTTCTTCTGACTTCACCTCTATTGTTCAGAATTCAGGAGTTGAAGAGATGCTTTAATACCAACAATTATCACCAAAAAAATAATTACAACCTTTATTTTTATTTTAACCTGATTTAAGAATATTTCTACTACTACTATACTGGTGAGAAAAATATAAAAACAAAATACATTAGTATATTTTATTCCTGTTTAAATGATAAAGTCGGGAATAGTATAAAAATTGCGTTTTAAAATTATTCAGAAAATGTTTCGAAACACAATTAACATAGAAAATAACATTAGCTTTTTTTCAATGCAACAAATTTTATTGGGAGTGACACAATATTTTCTAATCTTTGATATAATCCAATTTTGAAATTAATTTAAGAAAATTGGATTTAGGATTAACTCTAATATATTATCTTCTTAGAAGAAAGGTTATCAACATTTTTTGACAATTAAAAAACACAACCAATCCTCTTATCAACATATTATTTATTATTGAACATTTTATATTTACAAAAATTATTTTTATTCTTAAAACATTTCATTGTATACAATTTTATTAACGAATATTTTTATTTCTTTACAGGTGAGTAAACGTTTTCAAATTGACATCATGTGAATTTTCTGCAGCTTAAGTATTTAAAAAAAAAATTAATTTAAACAAAAAATTTAATTTTAAAATTCCCCTTTTGAAGTAAAATTAACTTAGGACTATTAATTTATAATATCAAACATTTAAGCCTTTGTTTTTGTGTCAACTGGATTTGTATTGATGATCGGTTCATAAATTATACGACGATCTAAATCAGTTAAGTAATCCCAGTCTGTAGATTCATCTGAATTATACATATATTTTGATGTTGCAAATTGTGGACGTTTTTCGGTCGTTGTTGTTATTTCAATTGGTTTATATGTTGTTGTTTCTATTGGAACAGGTGTTGTTGTTTCTATTGGTTGAGGTGTTGTAGTTGGTCTTTGATATTTAGTTCGTGGAGTTGGTATATCTGGATAACTTGGTGACCATATTATTAATGGATAAGTTGGTTTTATTGTTACTGTATAGGGTGTTGTACTTGGAGTTGAAGTTTCTGGCAATTCAGTTGTTGTTGTTGTTGTTGTTTCTGGAACATAAGTTGTTGTTGGTATTTGTATAGTTGAAGTTTCTGGAACATGTGGAATATAAGTTGTTGTTGTTGGTATTTGTATAGTTGAAGTTTCTGGAATATGTGGAATATAAGTTGTTGTTGGTATTTGAATAGTCGAAGTTTCTGGAATGTATGGAGTATAGGTTGTTGTGGGTTGTGGTTTGTGTGTAGTTGAAGTTACTGGAATATAAGTCGTTGTGGGCGATGGATCTTGTGTAGTTGAAATTTCTGGAATATATGGAATGTAAGTTGTTGTTGGTAATGGTTTGTGTGTAGTTGAAGTTTTTGAAATATAAGTTGTCGTTTGAGCTGGCTTTTGTGTAGTTGAAGTTCTTGGAATATAAGTTGTAGTTGGAATTGGTTTTCTTGTCGTTGTAGGTTGCGGACGATACGTTGTAGTATCTGGTCTATGTGTAGTCCATAAAATCGGTGGTGATGTTTGAACAGTGGAATTCTTTTGACAACCAAAACACGGTTGATGATTGGGATGAAATGGTGGATGGTTGTGATGAAAGGGTTGATGATTATGGTGGAATGGTGGATGATTGGGATGAAATGGTGGATGATTATGGTGAAATGGTGGATGACTGGGATGAAATGGGGGATGATTGGGTTTAAATGGTGGATGACCCATTGGCTTAAATGGTGGATGATTATGAATGGCGGATGAAGTTCTATTTTTATTATTTGGATGATTTGGACAATTTGGATGATGGTGCAAAGGACTATGATGACCATGTTGAAATGCTGGAGGTTTATTGTAATGGTGAGGATGATGATGATGAGAGTGAGGATAATGATGACGAGAGTGAGGATGATGATGATCATGATGATGATATGGATGAGTGTGGTGGTGATGGGGATGATGATGTAAACTTCTCACTACTCTTCCCTTCTGTTCATTCGAAGTATCTACTAAATTTGTTGATACACTATATGATCCTTGTCCATTATAAATATCCCTTTTAGATCTTCCTTTATTTAATATATTCCAATTGTAACTTTCTTTTTTGTCTAAATTTTTTGTTGATTCAAAATAATCCTTATTCTTATAATTACTATTTGACCTGCTCTCAGAAGTATTTGATGATTCATCTGAACTACTACTGCTTATGCTCTTACTTGAATCATCTTTAGATTTATTCCTTTTATGATCTTTGTTATTTTCTTTATGATAGTAACATCCTTCTTTATTGTCATTAGAATCACCAGAACATAATTTCTTATTACCAATATCGTAATTGTAATACGAACTATCATTTAAAGAATTTGTACTGTGATTGTAATGACATTTACCTCCAGTACAAATTATATTCAAATGTTCTTTTGACTCCAGGCTATTATTCGATACGTCATCCTTTGATACAGTTGTGACAGTGTTCAGCTGACATAAATGTAGTTGTTTATTATAATTTAAATTTCGATGTTTATGTCTTCCATCATAATAATATTTCCTTAAGGATTTGCAATCGATATTATTTGATTTTTCGGTTAGATAGTTATAACGTTGTTTTTGAAGATTTTTTGAAGGTGCAGCCGTTGTTATTACTATAATGCAACTGCTCGTAAATAAAATTAAACAAAACACTTGAAATTTCATTTTATTTCTGATTTAATTCAAGAGTGTTTATTTGTTTTTATACAAAGAATCCTAATTAATGATTATTCTAAATCCCATATTAAGAAATAATAACAAAAAAATTGAGTGAAAAATGTCCGACCTCAAGTGTTATCAGTTGAGGTTGAGAGTAAATAATTTTAATTGAAAATTTTAATGATTATGGAAAACTTTATTATCAAGAATTCTGTTTATAATTGCAGAGTGTTACAAAATGAACGAAACTATTTAAAATATAATTTTTTTTTATGAGATTTCCATTTGAGGTGATCAAAATAAAAATCAACACTAAAATTACACATAATCAGCTGACATCATGTAACAAATTAAATTTATAGACCTATGGCTTCAGTAAGTTTATTTTAATAAGTTTTTCTTCATTTCTAAATAATTTTAGTATTACCGTATTACAGAAAAGCTAAAATTTTTATTAACCCTTTAATTATAAACATATATATGTATGTATATATAGTCTTAAATCTCATTTTCGTGAAAGATTTAAGTAGTAATTCTTCTATGATCAGCCCAATTTTTAGATTTATAATTCGTCGAGTATATTTTTAATGCTTTAATAAAACTGAAGGGACTGATATTTTTGTACGAGATGTGAATGATTTAAATTTTTTTTTTGTTGTAGTTTATTTTGTCTTTTAAAGTTTTCTCTTGTACTCATTTTCATTGTAGTTTCAGCTATTATTATCATCATCACCAATTCTACGACCGCATTCATCTTGATTTGCTGTTTTTCTCGAATTGATTTTCTCGATCTTCGGTCTTCCTTTTGATGATGATGATGCTTAATATCTGATTATAATATATAATGCCATCCTGTTAACTTTACTTCTAATGTTGATTCTTCATTTTTGTTAGAAACTTTACCAGAAGCTGAATCCCCTAATATAGCTCAACACAAGCAATTATAAGCATACAAATCTGTGGAAATTTGATTTTTAATCTAAACTATAAGAAAATTTAGAAAAATCTAAAATTAAATTTAAATTGATGATTGATAGTTGAAGGTGACTATAAAAAAATTTGTAATGACTAATAGAAAATAATGTTGTTTTATTTTATTACTGATGGTAACCATTTTTTTTATTTTTCTACTGATACGTAAATGTTCCCATATTTACATCATATAAACTTGCTACAGTTTGATAAATATTTGAAAAAAAAAAATATTGATCCTTGAATTTCATTAATGAAAATCACTCTTTTGAAGTAAATTCAAATCACAATATAGAAACATCTGCAATACACAAAACAGAGAACGTAATTAAATAGTAAAGACAAACACCAAATTAATTTCAGAAACGAAAATTTTATTCACCTAGATAAAAAAGAACATGATATTTTGGCACTTCCACAACACTTTATGAGCAGCTAAGTTATATAACTAATAAACTAAAAAATTTAAATATAAAAAGAATTAATTAAAAAATATTTAATAAACCTTGATAATGATTCTAAATTTATATTTATATTATTTTGCAAACTTGCAATTTTAAAATTCAATTTTAAGTAGTAAATTATTTTTCGTTTTTGATACTAAAAAAAACAACACAAAAAAAATTGTTAATTTTTCACTTCATTTAAATTTTAACTTTTGTTAAACACTTGTTCTCTCACTGCAATCAAAAAAATATGTTAGAAATAAATATATTTTTGTTTAAACCCTTCTTAATACAGATAAATCTCATTAGGCATTAGGCATATGAATTGAAAAAAATAAAAAAAAACAATGGGCTCGGAACCCATTAAGTTGTATTCAATGTTGAATCAAAACCTATGATCGTTATATATAACTCATACGAGAATCTATATCAGTAGAGTAATTCCAATCTGGATCTTCAGCCGAATTATAGAGAAATTTTGATGTTGAAGGTTTTTTTGTTGATGTTGTTGTACTTGAAAACATTGTTGTTTTTTGTGTTGGTTTTTGTGTAGTTTTAGATTTTGGATATAAAGTTTTAGTTATTGGTACTTTTATAGGTTTTGTAGGTTTTATACAAAAATAGCATGGAATCGTAGGAATTTTTGGATGACTTTGTTTTAAAAATGGATGCTTGCGATGAAATTTTGAATGCTTTGAAAAATTTGAATTACGGTGTGTATTATTACGACGATTATGATGAAGTGGTAAAAAAAAATGATGATGTTGATGATGATAATAACTACTATGATTTGAATATTTGTGATCATGTGGATGTTTATGATGAACATGGTGAAAATGATGCAAATTGTTCACTACTTTTATCATCTTTCCATTCGGAGTATTCACTATTTTTTTGGAGATTTGACTATGTCTTCTTCTATAATAAATATGCCTTTTAGATCTTCTATGCTTTGATATATTTGAATTGTAATTTTTATTTGAGGTACTACCATTTAAACGATCACTTGGATTGTCTTTCAATTCATAACGATCTTTGTTATTTTTCTTATAATCATTGTAACATCCTTTTTTATTATCCTTAGAATCAACAGAACATAATTTCTTATTGCCATTACTTACATCGTAATTGTAATAAGAACTATCATTCAGAGAATTTTTACTCGAATTGAAATGACATTTGTCACCATTACAAGCTGTGTTAACATATCCTTGTGATCCAATTTTACTCGATATGTCATCCTTAAATATTATGCTCATGATTGTATTCAATTGGCATACAAGGAGTTGTTGATTGTAATTTGGATTTTGACGTTTATGTCTTCCATCATAATAATATTTCCTTAAGGATTTGCAATCGATATTATTTGATTTTTCGGTTAGATAGTTATAACGTTGTTTTTGAAGGTTTTTTGATGGTGCAGCAGTTGTTATTACTATAATGCAGCTGCTCGTAAATAAAATTAAACAAAACACTTGAAATTTCATTTTATTACTAATTAAATTTGATAATATTTATTTCTTTTTATACAAACAGTCTCAATTCATGATTATTCAAAATAACTCAATAGCTTAAAATAACACAATAAATTAAAAAATTAAAAAAAAAAGGTCGTACCTCAACTTGTGGCGTTATAAGTTGACTGTGTAGAATTTTAATAGAAAATTTAAATTGCTATTATTACTATATAATTTCAAGAATTGACAGAGTATCGCACACCGAACGCAGAGTTTATATGAGTATATGAACTTGTAAACCACACAAAAAATAATACGTTTTACCACTCTGCGACTACTCTGTAATATATTTATGTTATGTATACAATATATATATATATATATAATTTTTTTTATATATTTTTTTATATATTATGTATACAATATATATATATATATATAATTTTTAATAATAATTTAATAAAATGGAATATTATGAATTTAAATGGAATATACAAATAAAAGAATATACAACAAAAAGAGATCATCAATTCCTTTTCATTTTTTTATTGCAAATTCATGGGAATTTCTTGGGTTTTTTTAAATGTTGAAAATTGATAAGAGTAAAATAATAAAACCTGCACTTAGAATATTGTCTATTGTTCTATATAATTAAGCATATACACATGGGAATAGAGAAGATTTATATAGATCGAAAACAACTTAATAACTGTGGAAAAACGTCTTAGACATAGTTAAAAACAAACCAATTGTCAAATATTTAGGCAATCATAATACTTTTTTGAATTTTATCCTATAATAAAATAAAGTAATTATTGTGGTTGCAGTTAAGTGCCATTAGAACCCAATCGTGACGGCACCATTTGTAAAAATCAAGTCGTAAGGTGCTGAAAAGTTTTGCCACTACTCTGTTGGGGAGCATTTATCGATGGAGAGAATTTATAAAATCTGATGAAACATTCGATTTTTTTTTTGTTTACTAAATATGCCAGGTATAATGCAGTCAGGAATGGATTCTTTGGCTTAATAAATTTCTTTTATATCGAATTTAATAAATTGATTTTTTACTTGATTTCTAAATTTTTCTATAACAACAAAGCAGTTCACAATGTCCACAATACGTTTTATTAATATATTTCACAAGATTTTTCAAATATTCTCACTCGTATATTACATATATATAGACCCAACCGTAATGAACTTTCGTTGGCTTAAAACAACTTAAGGAAATGTACGATTACATGTAAACTGTATTGGGCAACCATAATAGGAATATCAGATAATTTCGTAAAGTTTTCGTTAACTTTAGCTGGCTTAAGGAAAGTGCGATTTCATTCGCACATTCTGTACGATAATTTTACGTTTGATGTAGGAGCTGTTATTACTTATTGAAAACTTA
This sequence comes from Argyra leucocephala, assembly GCA_963942445.1. Classification (NCBI taxonomy): domain Eukaryota; kingdom Metazoa; phylum Arthropoda; class Insecta; order Diptera; family Dolichopodidae; genus Argyra; species Argyra leucocephala. Next base: position 111,259,084 of record OZ012679.1, on the reverse strand, counting down.
AAAACTTATGATATATAATAAAATAATTTAATTATTTAATAATTTATATAGGTACTTCATAACAAATTAATTCTACATAATAATATTAAAAGGAAAAAAAATAAAAAATAACACTGAAAACAAAATTCGATTAATAACAAAATTTACAATATATATGAAAAGCAAAATGAAAATAACAAACAAAATATAATTATTCATATTTTACAAAACTTCTGTTTTATCTACGTGTTTTAATTTACATTTACAATTTAACAATAGTCGAAATCACTTAAGTTAGCTAAAGTCTATTATTGGTATCTTAAGCAAATTACAAAACTTTAACTGGCTTTTCGTTTAGTTTTGACATTAGTTTAAGCAAACTTAAGTTCATTATGGTTGGGCCTTAATATCCTTGAAACATATTGTCGGCGCATATTAAAATATGTGCTAAGTAATATAACTAATATATAAAGTGAGTAATTCCTCGAATTCTACCCCTAAACTCATATTCTTTCACCATTTTAATTTAAACTATTTCATTTGATTTTAAATATTTATGATGATAATGAAATTTCCTCTCATTTCACCTCTAAGGTTGAATACTAATTTTTATTAGAAATAAATTTGGGCTTTTTAGTAGAAACTTGACGACCAATATTACAAAATGGTTTTATCGAAATTTTTTAAAATTAAAAAAACGTTTTAGGGTATAAAATTTTATTAACTAATATTCTTTACAAGTGAGTTAACGTTTCCAAATTAACATCCTCTGAACTTTCTCCAGCTGCTATGTATTTAAAAAAAAATTAATTTAAAATGTATATTAAGCTTTGAGGATCGGTTGACCTACACGAGAATCAAAATCAGTAGAATAATCCCAGTCCGAATAATCATTTGAATTATGCAGAGATTTTGATTTTGAAGTTTCTGGCAAATCAGTTGTTGTTAGTACTGATTTTTGTGTAGTTGTAGTTTCTGGAATATAAATTGTTGTTGGTACTGATTTTTGTGTAGTTGTAGTTTCTGGAATATAAGTTGTTGTTGGTACTGGTTTTTGTGTAGTTGTAGTTTTTGGAATATAAGTTGTCGTTTGTACTGGTTTTTGTGTAGTTGTAATTTCGGGAATATAAGTTGTTGTTGGTACTGATTTTTGTGTAGTTGAAGTTTCTGGAATATAAGTTGTTGTTTGTACTGGTTTTTGTGTAGTTGTAGTTTCTGGAATATAAGTTGTCGTTGGTAATGGTTTTTGTGTAGTTGTAGTTTCTGGAATATAAATTGTTGTTGGTACTGATTTTTGTGTAGTTGTAGTTTCTGGAATATAAGTTGTTGTTGGTACTGGTTTTTGTGTAGTTGTAGTTTTTGGAATATAAGTTGTCGTTTGTACTGGTTTTTGTGTAGTTGTAATTTCGGGAATATAAGTTGTTGTTGGTACTGATTTTTGTGTAGTTGAAGTTTCTGGAATATAAGTTGTTGTTTGTACTGGTTTTTGTGTAGTTGTAGTTTCTGGAATATAAGTTGTTGTTAGTGCTGGTTTTTGTGTAGTTGTAGTTTCTGGAATATAAGTTGTTGTTGGTGCTGGTTTTTGTGTAGTTGTAGTTTCTGGAATATAAGTTGTTGTTGGTGCTGGTTTTTGTGTAGTTGTAGTTTCTGGAATATAAGTTGTTGTTAGTGCTGGTTTTTGTGTAGTTGTAATTTCTGGAATATAAGTTGTTGTTGGTACTGATTTTTGTGTAGTTGTAGTTTCTGGAATATAAGTTGTTGTTGGTGCTGGTTTTTGTGTAGTTGTAATTTCTGGAATATAAGTTGTTGTTGGTACTGATTTTTGTGTAGTTGTAGTTTCTGGAATATAAGTTGTCGTTGGTAATGGTTTTTGTGTAGTTGTAGTTTCTGGAATATAAATTGTTGTTGGTACTGATTTTTGTGTAGTTGTAGTTTCTGGAGTATAAGTTGTTGTTGATACTGGTTTTTGTGTAGTTGTAGTTTCTGGAACATAAGTTGTTGTTTGTACTGGTTTTTGTGTAGTTGTAGTTTCTGGAATATAAGTCGTCGTTGGTAATGGTTTTTGTGTAGTTGTAGTTTCTGGAATATAAATTGTTGTTATTACTGATTTTTGTGTAGTTGTAGTTTCTGGAACATAAGTTGTTGTTGCTATTGGTTTTTGTGTAGTTGTAGTTTTTGGAATATAAGTTGTTGTTTGTACTAGTTTTTTTGTAGTTGTAGTTTCTGGAATATAAGTTGTTGTTTGTACTGGTTTTTGTGTAGTTGTAGTTTCTGGAATAAAAGTTGGTGTTGGTACTGGTTTTTGTGTAGTTGTAGTTTCTGGAATATAAGTTGTTGTAGTAATACATGGAAATGGTGAAAGTTGAATTGGGGGACAATTAGATAAGCAAGGTTCAAATGAATAAGGTTGAAATTGTATTGGATCGAATGAAGGAAGGACGAACGAAGGAAGATCGAATGAAGGGGAATCGAATGGAGGGATATTAAATGTTTTATCATCTAATGAATGTGAATAAAATGGTCCTGGCTCAGGTAGTGGAAAATCCGATATGGAAGAATTAAATGATAGCGGTTGAAATAGTGGTGGATGAAATGGAGTTGTATCAAATTGAATTGATTCAAATGCTAAAGGGTCGAATGGCGGAAGATCGAACGGTGGGAGATCGAACGGTGGTAGTTCGTTTGGCGGGAGATCGAATGATGTAGGATCACATGGAAGGTCAAATGATGACGAATGACTCGATGGAGGATTGAATAATAGCGGTTGAAAAGGTAAAGTGTCTAATGGGAGATGATTTAATGGTGGATCATGTATTGGTTGACGAATCAATGGAAAAGTTTGAAATTGTGTAGGATCAAATAAGGTAGGATGAAATGATTGAGGATCGATTGGTGGAGGATTAAAATGTTGAAGATGTTGGTTACTATACTGATGGTTATCACAATGTTTTGAATAATCTGAACAATTTGATTGATAATGCTCGTTTTGAAATTGTTGTCTGTAATAATCATGAAAGTGTGGTAGGTCTCTTTTTTTTCTACTTTCGTGTTTGTTTGCAGTATCCATTATTTTTTTTGATTGGCCAAAAGATCCTCTTCCAGTATAAATATTTTGTTTAAATTGTCTATGATTTAAGACATTCCAACTGTAATTTGATTTTTTCTTGAAGTTTTTCAAAAATATAAAATTGTTATTCTTGTTTGAATTACTTTCAGAACTATCTACTGTTAATTTAATATTTGAAGTACTTTCATTATTTTTGAAACGTTTTATTGGATTACGATTTGATTTATTTGAACTGATGTTAGCAATATCATTTGTCTGAATCACACTATCATTTAAAATATTTGTAATGTGATTATAATTACATTTGGTTCCAACACAAACTGTATTAATATTTCCATTTGATTCACTGCTACTAATCAATAAGTTATCCTCTGATATATTTAGAACACTATTCAACTTACACAAATTTCGTTGTTGGTTATAATATGGATTTCGATATTTATGTGTACCATTATAATAAAATTTTTTTAGTAAATTACAATCGATACTCTTAGAGCTTCTGTTTGAATTCATATAAACTTTTTGAACTTTTTCAATTGAAACAGCCGCAATAACCGATATAAGGAAACTAATAGTAATTAAAATTAAATAAACCACTTGAAATTTCATTTTATTTCTGATGTATTTTAAAAATATTTATTTGTTTTTATACAAAGAATCACGATTAATGATAATTAAAATACATCTGAAATATGGTCGACCTCATCTTATGGTGTTATCAGTTGACAGTTTTTAAATATACATTTTGATTTTAAATTTAAGTAAATAATTAAAAAATTGTTATCGCGGATTTCTCTTTTTATTACACATATATATAAAAATTGTTCAAAAATAAATTAAATTTCTATTTGTTTTATTTTTCAATGGGGCGGATTCTTCGCAAACTAATAGATTCACTTTAATTACAATATTACTCAATTGTACTTAAATTAAGTCAAATTGATTAAGCTTTCAAAATGGAGTACATTTCGTATATAATTTTTGTACTTTTTGTATTAAAAACTTTTGAACTTAAAAATTTAATTTTTTATTTTCAGAAATTTTTAAATTCAAATGTTTTTTGAAAAAATTTGCACATTTAGATTTAATTTTTCTCCATTTAGATAATAAAGGCTGAGAACTTCTATTTTACTTATTATTGTTTCGTCTTAACTTTCAGTTATTTTTTTAATAAAAAAAAGACCTGCGCAAAAGAATACCGTGATAGAAGCACACTCTGTGTAAGATTTTTAATCAGAAATTCCTTCCGTGATCGGTGGTAAATTTATGTATTACAGAGGACTACTCCGAACGACATATCCATGAAATTTCGATAAAGTTATGAAAAGACTTAATTTTAATGTAAATGAGTAAATTTTTCGTTTTATGAATCACTGACCTGTACATTTCTCTGCTTATCACAAATTCATTTCAGAATATTTTTTTACCGTAATAGTTTGAGATGTATTTTAAAAATCAAAATTGCTTATAAATTGTAGTATTTTCTTCCATCCTGTGTTTTTTATTAAAAAATTTTAATGAAAATAACAAAAAAAACAAATTCACCAATCTCAGATAACTTCAAAATTCCATAGTTCAAACTTTTTATTGTATTGATTTCTGTATATAGAAAATTTGAATCACTTTGTTTATAGATTTAAATTAATGTTTTTAGTTTTCTGGATTTTCCAACGTTGTGACTAATTTTGGATTAGAAATTTTTCCATTTTCAATACTTTGGTTAATTTATACAGGTTAAAATAAGTCTTTTTTTTGGTATATCATGTATAAAAAAAACCATTTTTATTTTTTAATTTGTTGATTTTTAATTAAAAGTTTGTGTCAACGTTGTGAAAGTATATTACTCAGTACGTATTGTCTGCATTTTAAATTGAATAAAACCCTAAATTATTTCTCTGCAAACGATTCTGTTTTAAAAACATGATGAGATCGCATTTACTTATCTTAATACTCTCGAAATACGTAAAAGAACATTTATGAGTGCCACAAAAAACGTTTCAACTGTAGAATTGACACAAAAGATTTTGAAAGAATCATTACACTGTAAACATTTTTTTATTCTTGTTCTACCTATCCAGCAGATCAAGATCTAAAACCTTAATATAATTCACTTTTTCTCTATGCAATCACTCTTCTCCCAATGAATTATTTTAACCTACTTTAGATAAAATCAATTTAACTTTTTACTATTTTATTTTCTATTGCATGGTACAGCTCCTCCAAATCTACTCCGATAAACATCTTTGCCTATTTAAAATTAAAAAAAATATAAGAATTAACCCTCTTCTGCGATAGTTCAAAACTTCATATCCAATTTTGCAAATCGTCAAAAATATTCTCAACTAATTTTACCGGTTTTTATAAAAGAAAAATTAGAAAAAAATTCTTGAAATTGAATTGATACAATTTGATTTAAATATAATTGACTTATGATAATTTAAATGTATCATTAACTACATTAACTATTGTAGATTCGACAAAAAAGAGAGAGAGTCTGTACTCGTAAAAAGCAAAAATTGATTCTTTAAAAAATAAAGGAATTCACAACTCAATTGAAAATGTAATACACCTTAAAATTGTCTGTGGCTTAGTCTTTTAACAGTTTTGTCTTCTCCTATCTTAGTTATGGAGAATACATTCGAAAACTCTAAACATAATGAGATTAATTTTCAAAATCTGAAATCAAAAGCAATACGACAACCTGTGGATATTTGTTTAAAATTATTTATTTATTTATTTACAGTTAGTTACACGTGTATACATAAGTGATGTCATACACATTTTGAAATTTTTTATATATTTTATATTTTATCTTATCTATGCATATAAATCTTAATGTATTAAGTATAAGTATTAAATATAGAATATAAATAAAATAAAGTAATTAAAAATAAAAACTATTGCAATCCCATTTTCTTTGAATAAAAAATCCTATTCTATTAAACTAGAACGAATTTTAGGATTATTTTATTGTCATGTTTATGAAAAATATTGATTTAATGATTTATTATTAATGAAGAATTATTATTGAAGATCTGTACGAAAATCTAAATTAGAACTAACGTACGAGTATAATTCAGAAGAATCAAAATTAGAAGTATAATCCCAGATTGTATCTTCACAAGACTTGTATGGAATATTTGGTTGTGCATTTTTTTTAGAATTTTCTGTATAACTAGGTGGCTCGATTTCATTTGATGGATTTTTTGAAGTTGAAGAGTCTTGATACTTATCTAGATAATCAGGTGACGATATAGGATTTGTTGGTAAATTTGAATCATGTGAATCTGTTGCATTTTCCACATCATTTGGCGACACTTTTGTATTTGATGATTCATTTGGGTCTAGTGAAAATGTATCGTATTCTGGATACGATGTTGTACTTAACGGTTCTTCATCACTAAACGACTCTGTTGTATTTGATAATTTGTCCTGCGAAAATAAAGAGTCTTGATCCGAAGTTGTTTTAATTTCAATTGGTTCGTCACTGGACGACTCTGTTGTATTGGATAATTTTTCCTGTGAAAATGAAGAATCTGGATGCGAAGTTGTTTTAATTTCAATTGGTTCGTCACTGGACGACTCTGTTGTGTTGGATAATTTTTCCTGTGAAAATGAAGAATCTGGATGCGAAGTTGTTTTAATTTCAATTGGTTCGTCACTGGACGACTCTGTTGTATTGGATAATATTTCCTGTGAAATTGAAGAATCTGGATGCGATGTCGGTGTAATTTCAATTGGTTCAAATGTTTCATTTGATTTATATTCAGCTTGCGTAGTTGAAAATTCGGGACAACCTGTTGGGAATATTATTGGTCGATAAATTGGTATCTCTGTTACCGAGGAATTTTCTTCATCATTTGACGAGCTTATCTTCATCATTGTATTTGATAGTTCATTTGGGTCTTGTGAAAATGAATCGTATTCTGGATACGATGTTGTACTTAACGGTTCTTCATCACTAAACGACTCTGTTGTACTTGATAATTTGTCCTGCGAAAATAAAGAGTCTGGATCCGAAGTTGTTTTAATTTCAATTAGTTCGTTACTGGACGACTCTGTTGTATTGGACAATTTTTCCTGTGAAAATGAAGAATCTGGATTCAAAGTTGTTTTAATTTCAATTGATTCTTTATATTCATTTAACGACGATGAAAATTCTGAAGAATCTGTTGGAAATATTATTGGTCGATAAATTGGTATCTCTCTTGTACTTGGTGCGAAATATTGATTTCGTGCAGATGAAGAATTTTGTGAATTTTTTTCATCGCTTGACAACACTTTTGTATTTGATGGTCTATATCGATGATAATCGAATGGTGACAAATTAAATTCTTTGGGATTGAATGATGGACGAGGTTGATGTAATGGAAAATGTAATTGACGAGGTTGATATGGTGGAGGATATCTTAATGATATATTAAATCTTGCTGAATTCGACGGTGGGAGATTGATTGGCGAAGAATGCATTATTTGAGGAATAAATGGATGAGAGTGAAATGATGGTGGATTATATGATCGTGGATGGAATGATTGAGTATCGATTGATTCAGGATTAAATGTTTTACGGTCTTGATTATTATATTGATGCTTATCACAATTTTTTGAATAATCTGAACAATTTGATTGATAATGCTCGTGTTCAAATTGTTGTCTGTGATAATCATGAAAATGTCGTAAATCTCTTCTTTTTCTAATTTCTGGTTTGTTTGGAGTATCCATTATTTTTTTTGATACGTCAAAACGTCTTTCAGTAAAAATATTTGGTTTAAATTTTCTATGATTTAAGACATTCCAACTGTAAGTTGAATTTTTCAAAAATGTCAAACTATTATTCTTGTTTGAATTACTATCAGAATTATCCACTGTTAACTTAATATTTGAAGTACTTTCATTATTTTGATTATACATTCTAAAATGTTTTATTGGATTATGATTTGATTTATTTGAACTGATGTTAACATTATCATTTGTCTGATTAATACTATTATTCAAAATATTTGTAATGTGATTATAATCACATTTGGTCCCAACACAAACTGTATTAATATTTCCATTCAATTCACTGCTACTAATCGATAAGTTATCCTTTGATGTATTTATAACGGTATTCAACTGACATAAATATCTTTGTTTGTTATAATTTGGATTTCGATGTTTATGTCTGCCATCATAATAATATTTTTTTAGTAAATTACAATCGATAATATTAGAGTTTCTTTTTGAATTTTTATAAACTTTTTGAACTTTTTCTATTGAAACAGCCGTTATAATTGTTATAACGAAACTGCTAGTAACTACAATTAAACAAAACACTTGAAATTTCATTTTATTTCTGATCTATTTTTAAAATTATTCTCTCTTTTTATACAAGGAATCACAAATTAATGATATATAATTAATATACATACATAAAATATGCTCAACCTCATCTTGTAGTGTTATCAGCCAAGAGTAAAAAAATTGAGAATTTAAATAATCAATTGAATTCACGGTGTTGTATTCTATGAGTCTGTGAGTGGTGCAAGAAAATGTGTGAGTTAGGTAGTTCTGGCACGTTTTAATAATTGTATTGTACTCTATTGACCAACTAGTATAGTACCCTATAAAACCTACAATATCTCAATACTTAAAAAAAAAAATTGGGAAATACTTTAATGTTTATATATATACGACACATTTGAAAATAATTTCAGTCATAAAAAGTCGTTACTGATTACGAAAAATAAATCAGTTCAAAAATTTAAAAATATACAAATTTAGATCTAAATTCCTAGTTACAATAACTATATACTGCATATATATATATATATATTTCTTTGAAAAATAATAATTTTTTATAACGAAATTTCGCGTGTATTTTGACATTTCAAAGTGTTTCCACCTTAAATTATTATGGTAAACATTATCTTGAACACATATGTAAATAACCAGCAGAATAATATATGTATGGTTAATGTATATAAACTATAGAATAAATTGTACATGAAAATGTACACAGTGTTCAAAAAGAATGAATTTGTTTTGTTGAAAATTTAATGAAATTTAATTGAAGTTTTTAAATAAATTTTTTTATTAAATTAATACATACTTGTGAATATCTGTGCTGTTGTAAAAAAGTGGTTTTGTTTTTTCAGACAATTTTGCATGCAAATTGTTAAATAATATCTAATCTCTTTGAATAAAATGGCACTTGATTCAAGAACTCTTTAAATTACAACGAGTTTTTTTATATCGTGATTAATTTTTCTGGTTACCTTTTTCAAATAAAATACATATATTCGAGATTTTGAATATGCAGTATTTTGTACATATAACAATAGCTAGTCACACAAAATTTAAAGTATTTTCTATGTTAAATTCTGAACTTATTCCAATTATAAAATGTCAATATGTAAATACCTAGCTCTCACTCAGAATAAAAGTGTTTTTAAATATTATTTTTATTGCTCTTTTGTATATATTAGTAAAAAACAACATTGTCAACTGAATTATATTAAACAGTGTTTTTTATAATTTTAAGTTCCATATAAAATATAGAAGATGTTTTCATTTTAAGAGATTTCAATAATTTAAATAAATAAAATAATAAAGAATTGTTCGCGTATCGAAATTTTAATTAATGCTTTGAGCAACAGTGTTTCAATCTAAAGTGGATAATTCTATTTTTGTTTTAAAAATTTCAGTTCGAATACACAACATGTTAAATCGTAGTCGCCACTGATTTTAAGTAGAACAACCACAAACTACAACAGTGTTAAACGAACTGAATGCCATTTTATATTAATTTTTTTTTAATTCTTTACTATCGCAAATCGTTATTTTTGTAGTATAATGCTTCGACCCGCAATGGAAATGATAATCAGGTTAAATGAAAGCACTTCAGGAATGTTTTTACATAAACTTTTTGAACTAAAACTTAGTGTAGTGAACAAAAACGGAATAAAATTACACATCGGACAAACGTATAATTTGAGTTAGACAAATGTTCTTAATGTTCATATATGTTTTAGTTAGATTAATAAATGTAATTTTCAGTCGACTTTTATCAATTGGGTTTTGGATTGCAAGAGACTACTTGATTAATTATTTACAATGAAAACCAATTTGTTCTACTCTTGGTCTAACACGCATATCAATTTCAATTAAAAGGTTATTATTTATAACAAAAACTAAATGTGTACACACGCAGTCACATTGAATATTTGATATCAGTTTTACATTGAAAGGTGATTACATTGAAAATTTTAGTAATTTCTAATTTAACATTAATTACTTAATATAAAACTGTGTAATTGGAATATTCTGCAATGAATTACAAATAGTAGAATTGAAAAAAATTAAAGTGAATTCTAACTATTATGCAGTGTGAAATGATGGCTATAAATGTAGCAACCGAAATACTTTTAAACGAAACAATAGTAAAAAAAAAACGTTGTTTTATACTCGGACAACCAAGGACTATAAAAGCATTGTACAATGCACTAACAGAAGCTTAAACAGCAGCAAACTTTAAAAAAAAATCCTAGGAGGATCAAACGAAGTTTTACTCCAACGAATGGAGCAGATCAACTCGCAAAGAGCGGATATATAAACGATAAAGTCGGTCCGTGAAAGAAGATACACTGGAGTGGAAACGTGTGACTGGACTGAAATTATGGAGAAACTATTGTTTTACTATCATATCCTTTATACGATTCTATAAAGGAGCACTGGGTATCTGCTACTGATGGCATCGAGGTGAGGTGTAAATAGAAGGAATAACGGTGTTTTTCACCCATCTAACTACTAATATACTAACCACTTATTACACTTATCTAACCAATATAACATTCTGTCTTTCAATTCTATAAAAAATAGAATAGAAATTAAATAAGTTAAACAAGGACTTCGTACATTAAAGATATTGCGTAAATAACTTCCAAATAATATTTATAAATTTTTTTTTATTTTTTTATTAAAAAACTACAAAATAGCCACAAAATGAATATGTAAAAAAAAACACTATTTGTCTTAACTGTACAAATCTGGAGTGGCAGCACGTAAAACGTTTACGTTCAAAAATCAATGTGAAGTATTTTAACGTCAAAGATTTTTTTTGATAGTATGTAAAACATCACGTTGAAAATTTATTCCGAAAACTCGAAAAAATATTCCGAATGTTCGAAAACTATTTTGACAATCAAATTAACCTATTTAAAACTTCAAAAAACAAATGTTTTACAAATTTAATGGAGGTTTGAAATAAAAAGAAATGAATTTAAATTTTTTAGAATTTTTTTTTTTTTAATTCTTCTATTTCGCCTTATTATTTTCAGTTTTGAAGAACAAAATTGTTATATAAAAATCCCAAAAATAATAAAAATTCAAAACTCCGTTTCAATAGATATAGAATTTATAATAGACTAAAATCAAAAAAAAATAAATAAAATAAATGTAAACAAACCAATTCAGTTGATATTTTATAAGATATTTTCAACGAATTAGAATATTTATAATGAACTAATAAATATAGTTTTTATAAAAACTTGTTTTCCAGCGTTAGAGTAAAATTTTGGTATAACAGTGAAAATAGTCGAATATTTTGCTTTTAATTTTACTGATACGCTTATCATACAGATACGCGTATTTCGTCTACTACTTGCAGGCTTCTTCATTGTTTTGTACTCGACTTCTGAAGTACAAAACAGTACAAAACAGGACAAAACACTGAAGAAGTCTGCAAGTAGTAGACGAAATACGCGTATCTGTATGATAAGCGTATCAGTAAAATTAAAAGGAAAATATTCGACTATTTTCACTGTTATAATAAATATAGTTTTTTATTTAAATAAATTAAAACACTCACTTATTAAGAAATTTAAAAAAAAATTATTTTATTATCATATAAAAAATGCTTGAATTATCACAGAAATAAAATGATTTTTTTATTGCAAACAAAAATACTTCAATTATTCCAGAAATAAAATGTTATCAAAAGAAATTAAAAATTACATTACTATAATTATTAAAAACTATAAAATTTAATGTTCTTAAGATTTCAAATTTTATTATAAATATTTAAATTTTATATTTTTATCATTTAAATAACACAAAATTATTAAAAAAAAACTATCTTTCCCGTATAAATTTTAGTACACGGTAAGAAAATGCTTGACGTTTAAAAATAAACGTATACGTTAAAATCAACGAACGTCAACTTGCTTACATGCTACCGAAAAAATGTATACTTTACGTTTTCGGAATTAAATCAACGTCAACGTTGCTTACATGCTACCAAAAGTGCTATACGTCTTTTTGACGAACGTGAACAAGTTACGTGCTGCCACTCCTGTTATTAATTTTTTGTTTTTGCACCACACTGTAATATTAGATTATAATTTGTTTTTTTTTTCTATAAATTTAATGTTTTTAAAATAAATTTAAAAAAATCTTATACAAAAATGTATGTATATAAATAACAATTATTTATTTTTAAGCTAAATAATAAAAAAATCAAAAGAAAGATTAAAGAAAATAAAGAAGAAAAAAAAATAAAAATGTCAATAATTATTCGAGTTGTGAAATTGACATGCGTTTGCTTACTAAATTTTACTAAGATACTCGTACATATATTACTGAAAATGATTATAAATTTCAAAATAAATTGATTACATTTTTAACAATATACTATTTTTGCACATACTCATACATATATAAATAAATTTTCTAAAACAAAAGTTTTCAACAAGCTGTTCCGCCGAGTTCTTTACAAGTTATTAGTTATTTTCTTACATTTACACAAGTCATCGCAAATTTTTGCTATAAATTTATTTTGAAGTTTTTTCAATTAATTTATTTTCTTAATACAATATATACAATTTAAATAAAACAAGATCAAAATATTAAAATTATACTTAATAAAATTATAATAAGTAAAGACAAACCAAAATATCAAACGAGAATTATAATATATCAAAAAAAAAAAACTATACGTAATTTAGAATCATTCTGTTTTATTATATTCAATTTTCGAATGATCACAACCTTTACAACTATTACAAAAAAAAAATTAAACAAATCTGAGCTGAAATAAAATAGAAGATAAAAATAAAGATTCAAATATAAATATAAAGGACTTAAAAAAAATATATAACTTCCTCAAAATCATTTGTAAATAGTTATAGCAGAGAGTAGTTACATATTATGTATAAGTAAAACTATCTACATACTCATATGTACTATAACTTATTTAAACTATTATTTTAACATACTTATTAACCCCTCAATATAACTCGATTGCATTTTAATATGCCATCATAATTTAATTTTACTGAGAAATTCCGTCAACGTTCTAATGTATCTCATACCAAAAGGTAGTTTGTTAAATAGCTTAGATAGAAAAATTCTATAGAAATGACGAAAGTCTTTAACCCAAGAAAATTTACTAATCTTTAATATTAGCTCTGAAGTGGTAAATAATAATATTATGCAGAATATTTTTGCATTGAAATATGCAAATCTTGAAAAGATTTATCATCTTTCAAGGCACCAAGTTCATTAAATAAATTATATGTATGAGCAATGGGACTACGTCTATAAATAAGTCAGTTAAATTGCATTTTTTTATGTAGTTACCAGGAAAAGTATCACAATGGACCTAACTGGGCTTAGTGTGTCGGCATACTCATACTACTACTGGTCTTAGTGTGTCTGGTATTAGCCATTACTACCTACTTACCAGGAAAGTTTTGTATTGTATTGTACAAGGCAATTTATTATTACTTGTACAAACATACAGATTCATCAAAAATTATTTGTGCATAGAACAAATAACACGAAAGAAAATTAGTTCTAACTCACTCGTATTGTAAATTATTTTTAAAGTAAATTTATACGAAATTTGTAATATTTACAACATAATGAATAACACACGCTTTTTTTGTTTTTTTTTTTTGGTTTTTTTTTTTTGTTTTTGACAGTATCTTAGATGGAATTAACTTTTCGTGCACAAGTACAGTACTGAAATTTTTACTGCAGAGATTTGGCCAACACATTTACATACAATAATTTTTCTTTAGAATTTTCTATGATACTACTTTAAATTAGGAAAACTCTATCCATTGTAGAGTAACTTTGCCTTCATAATAGGCCTAGTTCTCCAACAATTTTATATTATTTATATATTATCCGAATCATAAATAGTACTGTACCAGGTCGAAAAATCCATAAAGCATTTGTTTTGCCTTCTTCGGGAATCGATTCTGGAACCTTTCGGTTGAAGAACAGATGCTCTACTGCACCACCCACTGTTAATTATATAAATGTGAAGATGATTTCTTACTTTTTTGTAAAACCTTATGAACTAATAGATGATACCAGAAAATATTTATTTAAAAAAAAAAAACAAACAGTTTTTGAAACATATCCCTCAATAACCAATTTCATTTGCGCATAACTTATCCGACATAAAAGTTCCGAGAAAATATTAAAAAAAAGAAAAGCAAGTAAAAAACATTAACATTAATCAACGCCCCATCACTTGACTTTACACCCTAGATGAAATTTTAGAAGATAAAATGAAAAACATAACAACTTACGGAATTTTATCAAAAATTATTTATTACAGTTAGGTGTAGTGTTAGTATGTACATGTTTTTAGATTTAAAACATTTAAAACATTTTACAGTGTTAATACTATAAATTAAAAACAAAATTCTTACACTTCATTTTTATTGAATAAAAAATTCTGTTCTCTTAATATAGAAAGAATTTTGTGATCATTTGATTGGCATTAAAAGTTGATTTATTTGCTACGTGGTCGGAATCGAGACAATCGCTTTAACGACACACGAATACGAAAATTGAAAGTAGCGGTATTATTTGAAGTTGTATTTTTATCTGAGTTATATGAAATTTTCGATGTTGTTGATTCTAAAGGGTTTTGGGGATAACTTAATGACCACTTTGTACTTGGCGGTAAATTTGCATTTGAAGAATCTAATGAATTTTCTGCATCATTTGCCGACATTATTGTATTTGATAATTCATATTGGTCCTGTAAAAATGATGAGTTTGGATAATTTTCCGGATGCGATATTGTTTCAATTTTAATCGGCTCCGATTCTGTTGTTGATTGTTTTGGATAAAATAGTTGAACAAACTTTGAATATAGTGAATAAATTGACTTTGCTGCAGTTGAAGAATCTGATGTATTTTCTGTATCATTTGACGACATTATTTTATTTGATGGTTTATATGGGTCCTGTTCAAATGAATTATCTGGTTGATATTCGGAATACGGCGTTGTATTTGACGATAAATATAGATTTGAAGAATCTGGTGGATTTTCTGCATCATTTGATTCCCACATTGTATTTGATTGATTATATGAGTCCTGTGCAAATGAATCGTATTCGTATGAATCATAATCTGGATAAGATGATGTACTTGACGGTAAATATAAATTTCGTTCAGTTGGAGTTTTTGGCGGAATTTCAGCACTACTTTGCCATCGCATTGCAGTTGATGGTTTATTTGAGTTCTGTGAAAATGAATTATCTAAATGGTATTTTGAATACGGCGATGTTTTAATTTGAATTGATCGAGATGGAGAAGAAGTAAATGACGATGGAGAATGCATTGGTGCAGTATTGAATGGATAACGTTGAAATGGTGAAAGATCATTTTTTGTAGAATGATATATTTGAGGATCATATGGTGGAGAATGCATTGCTGGGGAATCAAATGGACGAGAGTGATATGGTGGAGGATGAAATGATTGAGGTTTAACAGATGGCGAATGAAAGGGTGTAGAATTCATTGGTGAAGAATGCATCGGTTGAGGAATAAATGGCTGAGGATGATATGGTGGAGAATTAAATGAGGGGTGATGAAATCCTGATGGATTGAATGACGGAGGATAGAATTGCGGAGGATTGAATGGTTGAGGATCGAATGACTGATCATTAAATTGCGGGTCAAATGGTGGGGGGCTAAATGGCATAGGATTAAATACTTGATTGTGATATTGGCCATGATGACAATTATTTGAATAAGGTGGGCAATTTGATTGATGATGTTCATATTGAAATGATTGTGATGTATGATAATGATGAAAATCTCTTTTTATTCTAATTTTTTGTTTGTTTGAAGTATCCATTATTTTTTTTGATACACCAAAAGATTGTCTTCCATCATAAATATTTGGTTTAGATCTTTCATGATATAAGATATTCAAACTGTATATAAATTTTTCTTGTAACTTGAAGTTTTTAGAAGACCTAAAATTATTATCTTCCTTTGAACTTTTAAAAATATTATTTGAACTACTATCAAAATTATCCATTGTTAATTTAATATTTGAAATACTTTCATTATTTTGATTATAGATTCTATAACGTTTTACCGGGTTTTGATATGAATTATTTGAAGTGATGTAGAAATTATCAATCATTCGGTTGATACTATCATTTAAAATATTTGAAATATGATTATAGAAACACTTGCCTCCAGTACAAACTTTATTAAATTTTCCATGTGATTCACTGCTACTATTCGATATGCCATCCTCTAATGTATTCATAATAGTATTCAACTGACACAAATTTCGATGTTTATTATAATTCGGATTTCGATGTTTATCTCTTCCATTACAATAATATAGTTTTAACAAATTATAGTCAATACTATTTGATTTTCTGTCCTTAACTATTAAATCAACTGCTATAACGAAACTACTCGTAATTAAAATTAAATACAACACTTGAAACTTCATTTTATTTCTGAGATATTTTTAAAAAAATTATTTGTTTTTATAAAGATTCTAATTCAATGATAAGTGATACGATAACTATAACATATACATAGAAAATGTTCGACCTAATGTTGCATATTGTTATCAGTCAAGATAGTATAGAAATTTAGAATTTAAATTATTAACTAAATTAAAAACGTATAATATTCTATGAAATGCATGCAAACAGAGTGATACAAAAGAAAACGAATAAGATTAAATCTGCAATTGCATGTTCTAATAATTGAACAAACTTTCAACAATTGAGAGACATCACAGAGAAATATTTAAACATATATCTTTGATTGCAAATTGCTAATAATTAGCAAATGATACTTCTGAAAGCTGAGTGTGTATTAGAAGTAAATAAAAATGTAATACCCAAAAATATAGTGAACCCGAACTTAAATTCCGAATTTTTATAAAATAATTTTATGAAATGTACTTTTATTATAGTACACTATAATAACGGATCATTATTTAGCTTTCGAAAAAAATTTGTGGTTTTTTTTGTTTTAAATTAATTATGCCAGCCATAATAAAAATAATAATCAGGTTCTATAAATTCATTGAAATTGTATTAATTTAATTTATTTTTTTATTTATTTTTAAAGTAACTTAATATTCTAAGATTTGGTATGAGCTTGAATTAACGCAAAAAAAAATTATCGAATATTTTGTTTTTTAAAGTTAAACCTGGTTTGAAAACTTAAAATTCTAGAATTTAGTTAAAGAAATTTATACAAAATTTAAAGATCTCAAAACTGAAATACTAACTCAATTTCAATTTTCTTTTATTTTCCTCCGAATATGTTTTTTTTTTTGTTTACAATAAATATCATCTAAAAAGTAATATAAAATTTCTCTTTCGTAATTGTCCTCTACTCAATTATTGCATTCGTCGTTAACGTTAGCTGTCAAATTTAATATTTTAAAAATTTGTGTAAGACAAGACCTAAGATTATCTTTTTGTTCAAAAAATGCCTAACCAATATTCCTTTAGATTTTTTAAAATGGAAATGAAATCTTATTTCTAGTTTTTAAAATATTCCAGCAAAAAAAAATTTATTTTAATCAGAATTAAATCACATCAGTAGATAAGAGTTAATTGCACGAGTGTCAAATGGCATGATGGTTTAGTTTTAGTTTATATTTTTTCATAATCGCGTGTCATATGTTTGATTTGGATTTAAGTGAATAATAAAAAATAAATTAAAATAAAATCATGCAAAAAAAAATAATGAAATATTGCATTTTGAATATTTGCCTAATACAGATCTATTATTGTATACATATATACATATATAAGTTATTTAGTAACGGTATACATAATTAATTACTCACTTTTAATATATGTGTATGCGTATAAAATACTATTTTATTATACAGGCAGATGGAGGTCCTGTTAATGACACTCTCAATGACAATGCATTGAAAAACTTATCGTTTCGAAAAATTAAGGTACAATACACCGTACCGTACACGTATACGAGTACTTAACTAAAAAAAAAAAATGTAAATGTGATTATAATACCCTACTTCATAATCTAGGCAATCTGGTTCCGTTTTAAAATAAATTCATAAATATCCTAATTATTTTCTATAAAAATAATTGAAGTATTTCCTTCTGTCATTTTTGACAATTTAATCTTTATAAAAGAGTGCTTCCTTTTGCTTCAATTTTCTGAAATTTATGTTGCTATTGTTGTCTCATTATTTCATTTGAGGTAGAAAGAAATAAGGAAAAGGTCAAAAAATTGCAAAAAAATTGAATGTCAAAAAAATGTTGACATATGTATATATTTTACATAAAATTTTTCATTGAATTTTTTTGACATTTTTTCGTCATTTTATATTTATTTTATTTTATTTGATTTATTTTATTTTAACAGTTGATCCTACACATAAACCTGTAGGCCAACTTTATAGGTCCTTTTCCCTTTCGAAATGTGGACCTTTTATTAAATTATATTAATTATTTGGCATATATTTTTGTGTATTTATTATTTTTTGTTATTAGTTGTATTACATTTTTATTAATTATTAAATTATATTTGAACCGATGTGGGTAATTTTCACCATTTGAAAATTTGTTCGGTTCTCATGGGGTTAGAACCCGTACTCCTTCGGTCGTTACATTACTACACTCGAGTGCTTTACCACTCGCCTACCGAGGCCACCATTTTATATTTAATATTTTAAAATATTTTCCTACTCCTTGTTAGGAAGAGTCCTAAGATAGGTGAAACTTAGCACTTTTTTTTTAATGTAATTTTAAATCATTAAAGCTTTGGTTTAGAGGTGAGTCTGATATTGGTTTGCATCATGTTTTTTATTTTGTTTTCAATGGTGTTAAGTTTTGTATCAGTAAGTTCTAGTTATAATTTTTGAATACATATTCAAAATTAAAATAATCATTTCAAAGTAAACAACATAAACCGTCTCGTCTGCCTCAGAACACATAACCTACAGGCTTCATCAACCTATTGAACTTTATTTTATAATGTATTTATTTTAATATGTGTTTTATAATTGAGATTTTTAATTTTAAATGAAATTATATTCAGTCTTCATCAGGGATCTTTATTTAACTATATTTTATAACCATTTCTAAACTAAATAATCAATTTCATAATATCTTTAAAAAGTTTTTGTGCAATAATATGTATACATGTTAGAAAAAGAGGTTAATTGCCAATGTGAAAACGAAATGTCCTACAAACAAGGACACCTATTTAAACATGTGTATATATATATAAGTACAGTCTAAGTTTGTATATGTATAATTCAAAATTAAAAAAAAAAAAAAACAATTTGCATTTCTATCAAACGATATAAATAAGTAGAAAAGAAAAATGCAATTAAATTAATTGAAATTTGCATGTTTGTTTTACTTTACTTTTAGGCTGCCTTGTTTTTGTTATTGTTGTAAATATTAAAATTTTAAAAGTTATTTTTAATTGTAAATAAATTTTTTTTACTTCGAATTATTTGAACTCAGCTGGATTGAAAAAAAACCATTTAAATGATAAGGGAATATTTTTTGATCACTTTATAAAAAAAATTAACAATGGACTAATTTAAATTGTTTTTCTCGTTTTTTTTTTGTAATTTACATATTCTAATTTGTGCTTAACGATATATCAAATTATATACAATTATATACAAACATTTAAATAGTATTAAATACAATTAACTTCAATAACGTAGAATACACTAAATTTTGTAAATAATTATTTCGATTCAAATTGGATTTTGCTCAAAATGTTAAATTTACGCAAAAAAAAGCCTCCAAACTTATTTTTTTAAAAAAGTACTGATAACTACTCGAAATCCTATTAATTAAATCAAAAATAGACCTCCTGTAATGTCTCTTAATTGTTAAAATTCTCTCTCTTTCTAATGACTACTGAAAATATTTTTAACAATAACAAAAATTTATTCTTTTTTATGATTAATGTTCAATAGTTAAATAATCAGAATAAATAAATGGCATCACCTAACAATAGAAATTTGAAACTTTTGTTATGACAGAATATCAAAACTTCAATTAAGAAACCATTTAGATGATAATATTATTTCTTCTCTTGAACTATTATTATAACTTTCAATACAAATCTTTCTACTATACAAGTTCAAAGAATATCAATTATTTATTTTTCTTTTTATTTTATTTTTAATTACATCAATCATCATTGTAATTACTAACTATTATCATTATTTATAGAGAAACAACAACAAACAAAAAAAAAAACAAACAAAAAAATAGCATTTAATTCCTATTTCACTTGATTTATTAATTTTCGAACAGAAAATCCAGAATCACAAGAATAAAACATAATACATTAATAATACTATTGTGAATTATCAATAAAAGTTACCAACCATTCGAAATTTAAAAAAAATATAGAATTTAATATTACAATATACTTAGTCAATATAATAGTTAGTCAAATATATTTTAACTCAAATAATAATGTAGTTAGGAACATATTGAGTGAAATATTTTTGGAAGCAGACAAAACCAGAGCAAGAGTCTGAATTTCGACTATGAAACATTATTTTTCACGGTTTTAAAATATCTATAAATAGCTATATCGTCAATTTCTAAATAATGAATTTATTTCTTTGCGGTGTTGTGGTGAGAAAAATACATAAAGGTATTTAAATGAAATTTCATTACATTGTATGATAATAATGTAAACTATGGCATTTGAATAATAATCAGAAGGTTTTGGTTTCGAATTTCTCATAGAGTGTGGATGTTTAATTAAATTTTTTTTCTATTATTCATATAAATAATCAAATTTAATTTAATTTACTAAACATAATTTACAATTAACTTAAATCAAATGGAACTATATTATATATGAGAAGGTTTAGTTCCTGATAATAGTAGTAGTTTTCCACATTTAATTAGTTTATATATACCATAATATTAATAAATAATGAAAAGCATTATTCCTTCCACATTGAATTTCGTTCCATAATTCTGTAATACCACCTTTCAATATTCTATTTATCTACGGAAAAGTTATTTTACCTGTTATTAACATAAAAAAGTTATTTGTCGAAATAATACTTTACTTCCTCTTTAATTCTCAGAAAAATAAGTTTACAACAAAAAACAAAATATCAAACGGTAACTCTTAATTACTTCAATTCAACTACTATTGAATTGTTTATTCTGGTTCAATTTAATTTATTTATGCTACTGTAGATAAGTCAGGTGATCTATGAAAATTACTCAAGTGAAGTACTGAAGCATGTAAAAATTCTTTAAATCAATAATATTGGTGTCATCATCATCATCATCATCATCATCATCATTTCTAAATATAAAAAGATTTCAAATTCTAACTCCTTACAATTTGGTAATGGTTCATTTAACAAAAAAGAAAAGAAAAAAAAGAAACAAAAAATAATAAATAAAAGTATCTTGTTTGTTACTGTAAATATCATATAACTCGTAAAAAATCTATCTTTAGATTTTGAACTATTTCTCCCACATTCGATTTCACTTTATTTTCTAAATCCTTTCTAGAAATACAAAAACAAAAATTTATATTTTTTCTATACTACTTAAATAGATACTATTCTTCGCTGTCCTTGAGTTAATTATACGAAACAAAAATTCTAAATATTCTACCATTTTAGAAAAAGTTGAATTTGGAAGTGTGAGTTAATAGTGTACTTCTAAACATCAATTTACAACTCATCAGATTTGTATTACATCGTAAATTAAGAACTCAAATAGTATTTTGTGTATGTTTGGAAAAAGGATGTCTTTACAAAATGGATATCAATAAATTAAAGAATCATCAGACAAACCAGGGGAAAATATTGTCCACCAAATAATTTACTGTTTCGAAATTTATAAACCTAATTTTGAAATATGAGAAATGTTTTTTATCTTAATTTTTGAAAATTTTCAAATTTAATTACTTTAAGGATAATGACATCATAATTGGATCAAAAAAAAAAAACAAAGTTATTATGTATTAGAGGAAAATATCAGATTTTATTTTTATTTTCGTTATTGTCGTAAAATATGTAAAGAAAGAATAAAATGAAAATGGACATTTAGAAATGTTTATAGTATTAGGCAGAGTCAAGGATTATAATATGTAAAATGGATATTTATTGATTCACATAAAATAGTTCAAAGTATCAAGATATTATTTCTGACAAATTATTGAGAAATTATAGCAAAACTATTTTGCATTATTTTAAGGATTTTCTATTGATCTATTTTACTTATTACATATTATATAAAATGTAATTTGGTTTCACATTCGATATGTTTTGATTATAAACGAATTTTCATAACTTGTTTTCTGCCATCTAGAGATTGCTACGGTGTGCTAGGTAGTTTTACGGTTACTGCATTACTTCATTTACCAAGCTATTTAAAATTAAAAAAACATTTCCTCCTTACTCAATGTTTATTTTCAAATCACTCTTTATTATTTTCTTACTAAAAATAATAATTTTAAGTGCCTTTAACTGAATAGCCAAAATAATTTTCATTCTTCTTAAACTAATTGAAATCCTGTGCATATAGTTAGTTTGATACTTATTAATAGTTCTATCAACCAAACTCAAAATGAAGATTAGGATCCGTTGAGTTATAAAAAAAAAAAAACTACTATGCATTACCAATTGGCGTCATAATCTTAAATTTGTCTAGACCAGAGATGGAAAACAATTTTATATATTACAGATTTAACGAACCATCGAATATAATATAATAGTAATGCCTGCCTGCCTGCATTTGCTATAAATAATTTTTTATTGGGCCATTGCGGTAACAAAAGATATTCTATATATTTTCGTGTTGTGCTTTCAGACGAATGGATGTCAGAGCAAGAGGTAAGTCGCTGACGTAACAGTAAAAGGTAAAAGTATTAAGAGTGAAATTTAACATTTTGAGAATATCAGAAAATTTGAGATATGATTTTTAAAGATTTAATTTGTTTTTGTTACTTTGGTACTCTTTCGAAATTTAATCACATACAAATAAAAATATAAAAAATGCTGTATAACTATTTTCTGAAAAAAAAAAATCAATTAAAATTTTAAACATGAAATTGTATAAATCTGTAAAGTAGTAGTATATAGTACCAAGAGATCACATTTATTAATTAAAAAGGTTTTCTATTCCTGGTCCATATCAACTATAATGTTCTTAATATTTTTTATAAATTTTAAATTCAATAAAAAATTGTATTCAAACAAAAACACAGCTAAAACATCAAAACATTGACAACATTTGAAGTAACCAGTTAATCACCTTGTCACCATTGGTGGCAAATTCATGATTTTCTAAGACAATGTCAATTATTGTATATCTCATTTCTTATTAAATATTCTAAGTAAACAGATTTCTTCGTTTCTCTCTTTCTAATCATTCAAATAAGTAAAATTTAACTAATTTTTTTTTTTTTAATATTTATATCCAGTCAAAGACACCTATTGAATTTTAATATTATAAAAGTAGAAATTTTGCTATAAATAAATTAAATATGGCAAGTAGGAACTTAACACAAAAAAAAAAAAAAATTGTTTAACTTGTTGCATGCCATTTGGTGTATTTGATTGACAATCAGATGACATCAACCCTTATTATTTAACAATTCCTGTTAACATATTCCTTAATTTTTTTTTTTAATAATCTTTTTAAGTACTACAACTGGCATAATTAGAGTTGTCGTTTCAGTTTAATAGAGGTATTTATACTTCACAATGATACTGTATTTTATTTATTTTTTCTACTATCTTATTATTTGTAGATTTTTAATTATTATTTGTAGCTTACAATTATCATGTAAAATTTGAAAATGAAAGAAATTAGAATTACCATTATTAAAACATCATTCATTTGGAAATCGTTATAATTATATTAAAAAAGAATGGAGAAAGCATATAACTATTTAAAATAACTGTTTTTTTGTATACATTCAAAACTAGAACTTGTTATCGAAGAATGAATGATTAAAGAAAGAAGAAAGATTTCACCTTCGAACTGTTAGCATAACTCACGTCATACAAACGAATATCTAAGTATTAGTAATTAAACTAAAATAATAAAAAAATAAATTGTGGTCGTTATTTTTACTATGACAGACAATTTTTAAGATGAGAATATCATTCAGAATATTTAGAATTTTCTAAATCAATTTTTAAAAAAAATAACTTTTTAGTTATAGTATTAAGGTGGATTTTAATTGATCAATATTTAAAACCTTAAAAATTTTATCGGCTCTAAAAAAAGAGATAATATGAAATGATATTATTTTATATGACAGCTCAATGCGTACGACGTGAACAGAAAATATCATTTAGAGGAGATATTTACAAAAAAATTTTGAATTTTATACTTTGATAAAGTATCTATATTTCTAAAATATCGGGGATAGTTTCTTTATACCGGCAACACTTTTTTTAACAATTTCTTGAGTTAATGTATATAAAAAAAATAATTTTTTTCAACAAATGGTTTTGACGGTTGAATTGTTGTTTTTTTGTGTATAAAATAAATTTCCCAAAGAGAAATTTAGGGAATTCTTTGCAGCGATCTACTTTTTTCTTACATAAAAATTCAATAAGCTATCTCCCTTTTTAGAACCGATAAAATTTTTAAGATTTTAAAAATTGGTCAATTAAAATCCACCTTTATCGTTGTACTCTAATAAATCAAATGTATATACATTTGTTATATAGAAACGTACTATTAGATTTTTAATTTTAAAAGTTAATTGTATACCCTTATGCTAGTTAGCTCCTCCGTTTATATTTATTGGTGCGTTGTCACTTAATTTAATACTAACGTACAATGTGTAAAAGACTATTTTGGATTTTAAAATCAAACGACAACACTGATTGTAAAATTAAATTATTATAATGTATGCATGCCTTGAGCAATAAGGGACTTCTAAGATAAATTCTATCCGAAATTATGTGTGGACTGAAAGTACTCGTGTTTAATTTTAAATTAAGTTAAATTTGTTTTTATTATTATTATTAAGCCATTTTATTTTTGCAATTATTTTGAATTTGTTATAATTGATTAAAATCCAGTGAATAGAATAAAAAATATAATTTCAAATTTATAGAGTAAAAAAAAAAATAAACAAAAATAGAATTTGATTTTTTTATTTAATGGGATACCCGATACCTACACTATTATTTGTGTAAATTTTTTAAAATTAAATATTTGTAATTTGTATTCAAAACATGTGCTAAAAATACAGCTCATATAATGAGATAATTCGAAAAGGTTAAAGATTTTTAAAAGATTGCTAAGAGAGTAAAGCATAATTGAATAGTAGAATACTAATTGAAATTAAGATTAACATCTAAATCGTGAAATATGAAAAACAATTATTTACAGTTGTTGTGTATTTTTTTGGTTATGTTGATTTCATTTAAATCTCTGACTAGAATTCATAATTTGTAAATGTGTGAAATGACTCAAACTAATATGTGGTTCTATTACAGGGTGTTCACGATGGTTTCATTTTGTTTGTAAGTGGAATTAAGCATTGTGCATGTGTGGTGCACGTTTCATTTTGAATGGGTACATGATATATGATGTTAGATGCATGGTGCATTGTAGATTATGTTTTGTTCTTGGTGAGTGGATATCCAAAGGGAAATAATCAAATAAATACTCATTCTAACTGCCTATTTGTATATGTCTATATGTTTTCATTTTGAAAAATTGTGTTTCTTAACAAAATATACATTTCTGTTAATTCTTAGCATATCCTCTTCTCGTGGTTATTTTAAATTTTCTTTTATTGCATAGAATTTAATTGAGATGGACTTGACAATGGACTACAAATTGAAGAAAACAATTAATACTAAACTGAAATATATAATCTTAGTAATATAATTATATATATATTTAAAACATTGAGTCTAGATAGAGTTCATTAACGCCAGAACAAGCTTTTATTTAGTTTGAATTCATCTACCTCTTGGTCAACAATAATACTACGGTAATAAACATTATGTATTTAAAGTACAAATTATAGAGAATACCAATTAGTTTGAAGTAATTCTAATACATGCATGAGAAAAAAATTGAATCAGAATGAATTAGTTTAAAAAAAATACCACCTTTTTTCCACATTAATTTTCAAATAATTTATTAATGAAAAATGTTAATTTTTCTTCATATTATAGATTACCTAAACTTTAACGTCTTCCATACAATCTTAACTCCAATATACCATAACTTATTGTTTCTCAAATGATTCCAACTTCAAACATAATTTAAGGTTGTTAATATGTACGTATATAATTACATACTTAGTTCATATTATACTGTCAAACTCTTAAATAAGTGAAATATCAATTTTTATATTAAAAAAGACTATATTTTTCAAAATTTATTTTTTCTATTTATATTAAAGGTACATTTTGTATTTATTTTCTTAAATTTTCAAGTTTTATTTATTCTTTTTAAAAAAAAAAATTAAAAACATTTAAATTATATTTATATAGAAACAATTATTGCTATGATAGAAACTTATCTTATTGACCCATTAAAAGTAGAAACGTAAATAATAAAGGGAAATAATAAAAAAAAAAAAACGTAAAAGAAAATGTATATATTTATTTATTTATTTATGTATAATGTATTTATTTAAGGATATAAAAAATATCCTTAGGGTGAATTTAGCATTCTTACCGTTATATTAACAGGTATATATACGTGCGCTTTGTAGATTCTCCTATTGACTGTCAACTTATTTTTCTGATGATTTTCTGAAAAAAAAAAAAACGAAACAAAACAAACCAACTTATTTGGTCAGGATGTAAAAGAAAATTTCCTTAAAGTAGTTAGTATCCTTTAGAGGAATGTATAAAGAAAAACAAATAACTGTACTTTAACTTCTATACTTAGTTGGAAAATTTTTATAATAAATTAAAGAAATTCTCAAGAGAAAGTATGAAATTTTGATGAGTTCTTTGAATTGTAAAAACTTAAGAAAAAATGATGAATGAGTGAATATTGATAAGAGGTAAAAAGAAGGAAGAGGATTAATTGTAGGATAAATTTTGTTATTTTTTTGTTTTCTTCGAATGAATTCAATCTCTACAAATTTGTCTAGTAATATTATGATGATAAGTATAGATATATTATAGATGTGATATTATATTATTAAGGATTATGGATATTAAGGATAATGTACAAAAGTTGGTTGTACAGGCAAAACTGCCAAAGCTCATTAAAATCATTATTATATAGATTTCTTTTAAATGTTACAAATAAATCAATTATACTTAATCAGAGTAACATTGCTCTGGTGAAATTCATAAACTTCCGAAATAGAAATCAGAGCAACTTATTCTATATTTATCACACTTAAATTCTCGAAAGAAAAACTTTATTCCTCATTTAAATTTTTAAAAAATACTTTCATATTCATTTATTTTTTTAAATTTTTTTTAATTAAATTTCATTATGTTACAAAATCTACAATATTTATCCAACAAAGCATAGGTACTCATATTATACATTTTTTTTTGTTTTTATTCTAATGGCCCTTCTTGGGAGTTCTTTGTACAAATTATTCTATATTATTATTTTTTTTTGTATTTTCTATCTTATTTTTACAAACTTAGAAGTTTTTCTTATAATTATTTTATTATTTGACAAAAAATTTGAAAAAAAAGATCAATTTCATTAAGTTTTTATTTTTTGTTACACTTAAAACTAATCTTAATCTAAATCTTAAATCTAAAGAAGTTAAAACTATAGTTTATGTACATTTTTATTCGTTTATTTTTCCACCAAATTTGTTTTACATAATAATTTAAAATTTTAATATCTGTGGTCGGTATATATATAATATATATACATATGTGTCAAATTTTAACATTTGTTTTTCATATAAATTGATATCTATGCAGTCGATTACCCTTCTATTTGTATGGTATAATAATGGTATATCTTGGGAGTTTTGTATCAAATTATTTAGATCAAAATATATATAACATCCGGTAGGGGGATGTAGCCTGTTATATCCATTTATCGATGTCATGTATTAATGAAAGTAAACAAAAATTATAATATTTCAAGATCACAATTTACAATTGATTATTTTATTCGTAACACTAACGGTGGTTTTCTTCTTAATGAACGAATGTCCGGACAACTTTTTCAACCAAACAAAAAATCCTCTTGGAACAATTTACTTCATTCAATTTCTGAGTTAAAATATTTTGAATTATTGGCTGAAGGCTGAAGTAAAAAAAAATTATAGATATATAATTATTTGATAAATATTAATTGCTATCTTTATTTTTGTGTGAAATAAATTTTGGCATTTAAACAATTTTTTAAACGTCAAAATTTTAACTGACATAACAAATGTCAGTCCTTCGCGCATTGAGAGAAAATCATAAAAATTTTCTTTGATTATATTTCTGTTTCAAGTACATAATAGTGTTTTCTAAATGTCATTTTACTAATTCTACATATGGTATTACTTATAAATTTGATATATTATTAAAAATTTTGACATTGCTTAGCAGCTTACATTTTTTTTTTTAACTTTGTAAAAAAAATACAAAATTAACATTTAAAATTACATAGATGTAACATTCATTTTTGTAACATTTAACGAAAAAATTTGAGAACATGTAACTATATAGTAAAACAAAAATCCGTGATATTTTAAAAATGTATTTATATTTCTATTGATGAACGACGTGGTGAGTAAAAAAGCAATAATAGTTGATTAGCAAATTACATCACACAAATATTAAAATTTTAGCAAGTTCTTAAGCCTCAACATATGCAAAACGGTGGTGAAAACTTATTCTTTTTAAGTTTTCAGTCAAAATATAGCTAATGGTGTTTAATATGAATTAATGGATGTAAACTATTAGCACATGTATATCAATAATTATATATGTATAGTAGTTGTATTATTGTAAATGATGTATGAAGTTATGAATATGGATTTCAATCATTTTATTTTTTAAAGGTTTTTAATCAAAATAATTATGTTATGATTTTATGAAACTTCGTTTCGCTTATAATTCATTCTAGAATAAAAAAGGATTAACAGAACTAACTAATAGAATAAAATTTATTTGAAATTTTTCTTTACTTAATTTTTTTGGTATGAACTTTTTTCCTCACATTAAAATTAAAATCATTAAAAAGCACATTAAAATCATTATTTTTTTCATCAGATTGTTAATTTTTATAATTTTAAGACTGAACGATTAACATTCTTCAACGGCTTGGTATTTACAATAATATCTACAAGACATGCCAAGCACAATAACATTGTCTACTTATCAATTTTATAATTTTTTGTATAGCAGCCAATTTTAATGTGGAAAACTGCATTTATTGTGAAGTAAAACTTTCCATCATAATATCAAAGTTCCATTTTATTTTAAATGACAGCGAACATGTATTCCAAATTAATTAGAATAATTAAAAAACTTTGTATGTACATAAATTCATGATATAAGCGCGATTCGAACTCGAAATTGTCCTTTTGCTATTAGATAACATAGTGCATAACCTAACCATTACACTATCTTAGTCCGTCGAAATTAATTGCATGTCTTTAATATTGACGAATATTTTTTAATACGCTTCAGAATAAATTCTACAATAAAGTCCTAATATAATATAATTAAATATAATAATAAAGTCCTAAAACTCACTTTGATATCTTATGCGAAAATACTAATTTATCGATTTGCTACGTTGAGAGTAATGGGATTTTACTGTGCTAAGTTGTATTGAAATTAGTATTAATTTCATCATAAAGTATTAGGTATTATACTTAGACTTCGGAATCGTATTCAAGAATCAAGCCATTCAGAAAACTTTTTTGTATGTAAATCGTAAAATGAATTTTGTAGTTTCACAAATCGTTATAACTCAAAAACGATAATTTATTTTATAACAAACGATAAGCTACAAATTTGTTTAAAACTTATATACTTATATAAATTTTTATTCAAAATTTATTTAATTTTTCAATTGATTTCAAATTCAAATTTTTATTTACATATTTTTGTTAATAAATAAATAGTTAAACTTAAAAACTGTAATTTTTTAATGTCAATATAACACACATAACAAAAATTTGTCATGAAATCATAACAATAAAAAATTTTATTGAAAACAATCGTCTATATTAACTGTAAATTATAAAATATTGTTTATACAAATTTCATCCCTTTTTGCTTTTGTTCTTTGTTTATTAATAAAACGGTAACTGCTGATGTATTTGCTGACATATTTTTTATTTTATTTTTTTAACTTTTTTGTTGATTTTTGTATTGTAATTTTTTCGCGTTACACGATATTTGTATGTACTTCTATTTTTTTTGTTTGTTTGGTTGATGCCTCCATTTTGTATTTTATTCATTTTGTTTTTGACACAGTGGTGCTGATAAATAAATTTGCATAACCATGTTACCGTATATTCTTTTTCTTTTTAATAGCATATGCTCATAGAGGTGTATTTCAATTGGCATGACGCAACGATAATTTTTAATGTATTCAGAACTGATGACAGAATTAAATTAAATTTTCCTTAAATTAATACGTTATAATGAGGTATGATCTTATGAAAAAACTAGCCTCAAGTTTGCAAACGTTAAAGTATAAAACAGAAAATGGTTTTGAACATACTCTGAGAAGACCTGATAAAACATTGTGAGCAAAAGTTTCCAATAGAAATATGAGAGTAAACGCTTTTTGAAGTCTAGGGAAATTTGGATGTTAACGTTTTTAATAAAAAAATATCCAACAAAGAACATGTCCACAAAAAAAAAATACATACAGTTAAAAAATCATTTTAAAGTGAACCAACACTGTTAAATATTTCGAATTACACCCCTGTGTATACGTCTGTTTTTATTGAAGAATTGATTTCATGAAAACTACTACATCCAACTCTTTTTGTTTTTATTTATTTTACATATATTGATTGATGACAAGTTAACAACATCCAGTTATAATTAATATTGAATGTGAAATGCACAATAAAAAAAACCTGACAAACTTAAAATGTTAAAATAAAAATAAACAGAAAACTAGTTACAAAAATGTATCATCAATATACATACAAGATTTTTACAAATTTTTGCAGTGACATCAGTGACATGACAACACACACAGAATATGTCGAATTTTTTATATAATTTTTTTTTTTAATCGAATCCCATTTAAGGAAAAGTATTGTGTCATGTTTCAGAAATAATAGAAAATAGCGCAAGTATATATATATTATAATATACTTAAATGCAAATGCATACATAATATATTACTGTTACTGTTGTTATAAATTCCAATCCTTGGGAATCCTTACAAGTATTGTGAATACAATGTTTAAAAGAAAGATTTATTTATTGGTTTCCTTTTGGATTCGCCAAATGTATAAAAATTTATATTAATATGACGTTATTTCAACATATGTTACCCCATATACCTTTGGCTGTCATAATAAACATAACTTGGTTAGTGATGATAAAATATGGCTTTTTAATATTGAAGATTATTCTCACTAGCAGATACTTTACGTGGGGTGAAAAAATATGCTCAACAAAGACAAAGATTAGTAATTAGTGTATTAGCTTATACAGATTAGTATTAATTAAAATAAATTATAATTAAAATAAATTTTAATATTAATTAAAATAAATTATATAAATTTAAAAAGAGAAAACACAATGAATGAACGGTTTTTTATAGTTTTGAATATCTTGATCAATTTTGGAGTGAAAAAGGAGTAAAAAAGCAAGCTCGAGTTTCATTAAGGAAAAAGAATTGCAACCAGCCAATAACAAAATCTTCATTTGGTGCAAAAGGGTGAGAATTAAACTGAATGAAGCAAAATCCACGCAACTTAATTTTACAAAAAAAAAAATTGAGTCGCACATTCCAGTAAGATTAAACCATGTCATCATACCATATCAAAATTCGGCAAAATATCTTGGTATGACACTTGACGCAAAGCTTAGATGGAAGGAACACGTCAAGTAAAAAAAAAAACTAGAACTAGATCTAAAATACAAACACTTGTAGTGGCTAATTGGTCGAACATTTAAGTTTTCGACGTATAACAAAGTTTTGATCTACAATCAGATATTAAAGCGAGTCTGGGCGTCTACTCAAACGTGCTAAAACAAAGTATTGCGAAACATTGTTAATGGGAGTTCGTTCGCAATGCTGATATTCATAGGAATCTCAGGGTTCCTCTCATAAAAGACGAAATAAAAAAATTGGCTGTACGCCATAAAAGTCGTCTCTCTCAACATGGCAATGTCGAATTTTCACGTTTAGCTGACAGTCAAAACTTTGTTAGAAGACTTAAGCGGACGAAACCGTTCGAACTGTGTTAGGATAATTTCTTTTACCTTACAATAATTCCCAATGGAATTTTGTTTGATCAAAGATATCTGAAGTAATAGAGCCAAAATTGTATAAATGGTTAGTCTTAAAGACTAGTTTTATTTTTAACAAAAGGATGGGAGCTTTTAGTGCGTTAAAGTCGGCACAGTCCTTAACTTCGTTCTTCCCGGGTACATAGAACAGAAGGGTAAGCCTCTTGTGACGATTTTTTGCTATCTAAAAAAAAAAAAATTTAGGTTGTTGATTAAATGAAAACTGGAACAAAGAAATGAAATTCAAATGTCGAAATCAGATGCTTAATCTTGACACCTGAATCGGTGTAATTTTTTCACCTATTTCCTGGATGGGATATTTTTTTTATAATATATGTCATGACCTGTCATGATACAGATTAAGATTGAGGACAGTTTCATCCTATTTCCCATATCTACAAGATCTATAAAAGTCATTTTGAGGAGTTCATGCCTTCTGACTTGTTAATAAATGAGATAATGACTCGTTACCATTGTGATTAAAAAAATTTTTCAACGTCAATAGATTAAGAGAGTTTTTCTGATTAACATGTTATTGTAATGAATAAAAAATAAAATATTAGGAAGACCAATTCTTATGATTCAAGGTAAATCAATTATCAATATGAATCGATATTTACATATATATATAGGTTTGGTACAGAAAACATCAAAAATAAATTTTTTGTCATTTATTAATTCCATCTGGATATATTTTCATTATATGATACGTGCTATAACGTCAGTTATTATCTTCCAATAACTTTTTTGTAAGTTTCATTCTTTCTTTTTATATTCAGTAAATGCATATGTATAATATACATAAATAAAAATGTCACTCATATTTTTTTTAATTTCATTACATTTGGCATGTGTGAAATTTAAATTCAATATGAATTTCTCTACAAAATAAAAAAAATAAAAATTTTAACCTACCTAGTAGATTACTTCTTTTTTTTTTGTAAATAAAAAAATGTTTAATTTTTTTTGTTGGAGACTTTTGCTTTTGGAGAATAGTCACGTTTTTGCTTTTTTCTGTGGTAGTTTTGTGTATGTGTTTTTAAGGAGTTTTTATTAAATTAGTTTTAATATAGGTTTTAACTTTATTATTAAATTTTGATATTTGATCCTTTTGATATTACATAATATATTATTGGAAATTCAATATTCAAAATTGGAAATAGGTTATGTCATACTTATATACCAATTATAATCTCAATTGTGACCTAGAATATGCTTTTTTATTAATAATATACAAGATGTATGATGATGTGATGATTTTACACTGGGTGATAACTGATCAAATAATCGTATCAAAGAGTTAAGGAGCTTAAAATTTTTAAACTTCGAAATGACCAGACCAGGAATTTGTTCATTTGACGACTATAACAATATTTTGTATCTTTTTTTGCAGCCAGAATATGCAGTGTAGTCTGCGAATGTAGCTATCGATGCGATTTATTTATATTTTTTAAGCAGATCACATAAATAAATATAGGTTCTAAAACACTAAAACACTTGTCTTGTTTTCAAACTCTTGTTTTTATTTCGTTCAATTCTTAACATACATCTTCTCGTTTTATGCCAAATAACCTGTTTCTAATGTAAGATTCTATTAGCTCTACATAATTATTAAAGATTTTATTTTTTTTTAAATGCTTAACGTTATTATACTGAAAAAAATTGAAATTAATTTTAAATGTAATTAAATATATATTTTTTTTTATTTTACAGGTAAGTCATCATCTTTTTTTTTATGTTATCTTGAAAAATATTCTTGTAACTCTGAATAAAATCTGGTAAGACGTAAATATTAAACTTAATTTTATAACATTTCAGTTTAATCTAAAAATCTAGTTTTATTGCCATAAACTTAAAAAATTTTAATTTATTTTTCTCGAAATTAATTTTTAAATCATGACTTTAATGATATCGTGTAAAAAAGTCTATACGTATAGAAAAATAGTAAAAGAAAACAAAAATTAAAAATTTATCAAAAAATACAAATTGGTTTGATTAAAAAAAAAATTAAAAAATTCAAAACCTCAATTAATCTCTGACATCTCTTAGAAGAAATCCAAGAACAAAGCACAAAAATGTACCCAAAATTAAGGAGCGTCTGTACTTTAAATAACATTTTAATAAATTGTTGTTCATAATGTATTACATATAACGTTTTTCAAAATTTGTGTACTGTTAATGCCCTCTTCATAAAAACATTTAAAAAAAAAAAATTTGTAACAATATTTTTTTTTGTATTATTTTTTTTAAACATTTTGATTCACTAATCAGAGCATTTAAAAAATGATTTTATATAAAACTATTCACATTTCTTTTTTTTAACAAATCATTTTTTAATCATTTTCTGTGACTTTGCATAAATTAAACTGTAACTTAAGTAGATTATATGTATACGTATGTATAAAGTCGTTTATAGTTTATAATACTGAAAACACAGTGATGGTGAAAAGGCACTAAAGAATAATAATTTATTTAGAAAAATGTATTTTTTTATAAAAAATATTTATTATTTGTATCTACTTTTTTAATTATACTTTAAAAATGAGTTTATGTAATTTAAACGCTAATTTGTCCATCCAGCGTGCGTTATACTATCTAGCTAGGCAACTCATGGATCCTACCCAAAAAAAATCACTGATTATTTATATCAAATTATAAATATAGGTAAATTCGAAAATGCAACATTGTCAATCATATAATGCATTATCACTTTTGTATCAGTACAAACCTCATGATGTAATCCGATTTCATTTTAAATTATCAGAATTGAACAGTGATGCTTTGAAGATTTAATTAAAATTAATAAAATATTATTTGCTTTGGATGGAAAATTGTGAACCATCAGAATATGATGATATATCTACTAACTACTAGAATATAAAAATTTGTTAAAAAAAAATTTCATATTACTATTATCATAACTAACTATTTTCACAATATTATTATGTCTTGTGTATCTATAAATTTTGCCTAACGAATTTATTATTTTACAATTCTAGATTTTTAATATAACAATGGTTGTATTCATAAATGCTGCAAAATGACAACAAGTTTGCCATCAGTTGGCGTACTTTGCAATAATGAATACAAATTCTACCTATATTTTACCTTTACTTGACAATTCTGCAAAGTTTCTGTTCATTAACACTGACATTTTGGAAATAACATTTTTTTTTAAATAACAAAAAAACTAAAATACTCAAAACAACAAAGAAAACTACTTCAAAAAGTTTTATGCATACTAAAAATTTATTCTGCCAAGTTCACGCCCAGTAGACTTTGAGTCTGCATTCATGAACAGCATTCAGAAAATCTGACAAGTGTGTTCATAAATTCAGAATATGCAGATTGATTGCAGGTTTGCATTTATGAAAACAAGGTATATGTTACTGTAGTACTGTACAAAATTAACATTTTGATTCTAGATTTATGGAATAAAAGTCGAGTTTCCTTTCACTAATCATTTGTATTTATTTTGCAAATATCGATTTTTCGGAAGCAACTTACTTCCTTCATCAGTGCTTTGCGACTAATTAATGATTACATTAATTAGTCGCAAAGCACTGATGAAGGAAGTAAGTTGCTTCCGAAATATCGATATTTGCAAAATAAATACAAATGATTAGTGAAAGGAAACTCGACTTTTATTCCATAAATCTAAACATATCACTAAAAACAAATCTGATTATCAAAAACATTTTGATTCTAACTGTACTAAATATTAATTTAAATGCGAAAGTAAAATTACAAATGTATGTATATACGCACATATGCATGTATATATATAATATATATATATATATATATATGTTTTTATATTGCGTGATTTTTTTTTAATTATGTATATGATATAAAAGTTCTACATACATCAATATGCATACAAATTAACAAATAAGTAGACGTTGAATTTTAGAAATAGTGCGTGGCAAATTAAATTCACGAAATCTGGCAAGTCCATTAAACGATAACATAAATTTAAATTAATAATAAGAAAAAAACAATTTATAAACATATACGTGTATACGTGTGTTAATTCAGAAACAATTAGAATAAAAGCCATAAAAGCGTGTAAACATAATGGGGGTGGTCACAATTTAAAGTTTTCATTTATACAGGTAGTTTGTAAATAGAACATCCTTCTGTTATAGCTGTAAAAAATGTTTTTCAAATTTTTTTTTTTTCAATGTAAAAACCTATATTAGGTTCATTTTACCATTATAAGATTCATTGGAATTTTGTAACAAAATTTTTTAAGTTAGTTTTTATTTCATTGTACAGATGTAACACACTCGCTCAATAAATTTAAAAATGTCGCGTCTACATAGAACTCGCCACCGTTCAACATTGCTATTACTTTATACCCTAAAAATGTATTTAATAAAAATTGTGATGAAAATATTGACATCAAAATCAATAAGATTTATAACTAATCTATGGAATGCATTGCATACATGTCCGGATTCCGCAGTATTGTTGATTTATAATTAATAATTAACTTTCTCTTAATATTTTAACATTTGTTGCATACACTTTTTTAATCGCAGGTAGTGAATTCAAACTTACGTGGTGAGTTCTAAGTGGTGAGTTTGCCAAATATATATGTAAGATATATTACGAAAGCTATAATGCTATAAATAAAATTAAACAGTAAATAACCTAAAATGTAGCTTCTTCGTCTTACAATTTCAGCTTCACCATATTTACATACGCCACATTTGTAATTTACAGCTTCCTTTAGGAAGAAAATAGAAATATCTCAAAGTTTTATCACAAATTGAAATTTTTTATATGATTTTTTTTAAAATTATTTTTACGAAAAAACTGAAATCGCTTTTTAATCAATGTAATATTATGTAAATATACAATAATCTATTATGACAAAAATCAATCATGACTCAGAAAAATCGATTCAAAATATCGTATATCGAAAAATCAAAGAAAATTTAAATACTATAAAAATTATTTGATTTTTATTACGTATGTACATATACATGTATTGTACATAAAATCTATCATTATATATATAAAAGTTTTTTTAATATGCTGTTAATATGAATTGATGGTAAGGACGTGGCAAAATAATTTAAGACAAAATATATAATAAACGACATTCAACTATTTCAACCAAAAATTCATTCATTGATATTGAGCAAAATTTAAATCATATATGAAATCAGGATTCACAACTAGATCACTTGTTAATTGATGATATACCAAAATAATTTTTAAGAGATTTTTTCAATAATCGAAAATAGGTTTTGTATTTTAAGATTGAAATTGTTCAAATTCTGAAAGTTCTGTGTCTAATTTTAAAATTTAGTTATACATATGTACAATGTATATATATATATATATATAATTAAATTCCCAGCAAGAATGGGAAGTTTCAGAAAAATTCATTGAAAATTATTTCGTTTCTAGTTATGGTTCTGCTTTATGTAAAACATCACCATAAACAAAAATTTCATTAGAATCCATTTAGATTATGTTTGACAACTTGGCTTAAATTTAATTCAAAGATACTAAACTTGCTAATTTAAATTTACTAAAAGTTGAAGTATAAATGGTTTAAGTCAACTTAAGGGAATATATAATTCTATTGCATGATACAGATACAAAATAACTGATCAGACCATAATAAAATTTTGAAGAATTAAAAACTTTCGTTGAATTTTCGTTGATTTTGATCTTTGGTACAAGATTAAATAATACTATAGTAATTATATAATCTTTGGTTGTACGTATAAAATTAATTTAATTCCAAAAATTTTGTTAGTATAGCTTTTTAGCTTTGTTTGAAGTGAAAATACATATGTGTATATTAAAATATTTATTGAATAATATTAATATTTTTTAATGGAAATTTAGAATTATGTCTAAAATTTTTTATATTTTTAAAATTTCTAATTATAATAATAATAGCAATACTCTATTTATTGAAACACTTATTTAAATACAATTTTTATATATTAAACGGTTTTTAAATATGTATGTACAAGTTAAGTAAAATTTATGTCGTATATTTAAAAAAAAAACAATATCGTTGTTCAGATACTATTTCATGGAAACCTACCTTACCTTATGACATTTACTTAAGTTTGCTTATGTTTATTATAAGTATTAGAGAATTTCATTCATTTTTACTATGTTTCTGCAATTTACTGAACACAATAAATTATAGTTTAGTCGTTAGTTCTATTTTATTAAAAATTTTCCAATTAGCTATTTATCGAGTACATTGATGTCTCTGTGCGAAAAAAATCTACTTTCAATATTTAAATAATATTGATAGTAATTAAAAAAATTTATTTAAAAATATATTATTCTGTATGTAACTGAAAACTTTTATTTGTTATCTATTCATCAATGTTTTGTCAAACATAACATATCTAAATCCACTCTGGAGCACTTCGTCCGAATCCCACTTGAAAAGATATTGAACAAAAAATATTGAACAAAAAATCCATCAAAATAATTTATGTATTGTCAAATGATAACTAAAATACTTAACGTTGTTGAATTAGTGAATTTCTCCACAACGCTTTTGCTATGTAAATTATTTTATAATTAAAATATTAACTACTTACCAATTTAGTTACTTATTAGTTTAATATCAAATTGTAAACAAATTATATATAAAAATTGCTGAATAAAGAACAAAAAAAACCTACTAAAAAAGAAAATAGAAAAACTATATCAAAATATTTTTTTAAAAAAAATATATTTTACTGTCATAGGCTAAATAATAACAACATTCAAATACTGTTATACTGTATTTCGTTATTGATCTACGACGTCATAGTTTTGCTGTTGTTCTATATTAATTGGCACATCTGATTTATCTTGAAAATCATCTGCCAAGAACTGCAA
Organism: Argyra leucocephala; assembly: GCA_963942445.1. Taxonomy (NCBI): domain Eukaryota; kingdom Metazoa; phylum Arthropoda; class Insecta; order Diptera; family Dolichopodidae; genus Argyra; species Argyra leucocephala. The sequence continues at coordinate 111,219,461 of OZ012679.1, read as the reverse complement.
AATCAAAGCAGAATTTACGAATTATTGAAGAACTTGTAATATGTCTTAACTTAAATATAATAACAGAAACAAAAATATTTTATAATTACAAAAATAAATAGAGAAAATATCATAAAATTATAGAACTTAATTTCAAGACTTACAACATAAACATATCCTCCAATTCGATGGCTAAGCTTTTTACCTATTTGAAAAAAAATATTTTCCAAAATTATTTTCAAATTACCGTTAATATATTGGCCACGTTTATTCAAATTTGTATTATAAGTACATATTATTACATTTAAATGTTAATTTAATGTTTTGTTTTTTCAAACCATGATTTTTTTGTACTCTATATTTTACTAAGTTTTCATTTTCATTATTTTAATGACATTAAATTCGTTATTTTCTTTTATATTTTTTTAGATTCTATTATTTTAGAGTTACTAAAACAAAAGGCAATAAATCAGTGTTATTGAAATCAATGAGATCATTTTTCTTCCTATATATATTATTATGTTATTTGTATTGGCTTGGAAATAAAATAGTTTTCTGGTCAAAGCATTGATGGTTATATGTACAAGTTATAATAACCACATTTCAATTAGATTTTTTTTTATGGTAATAACGTTAAATATGAATTTTGTATGAAATAGTTGTTAAATAGAATATAAATGATGTCATAGAACTGTTTACATGGATTAATTTGTAAAAATAAAAACAAAATTTTTTGACTATTCAAGTAAAATTAATTTTGAATTTTCACATTAATAAAATTTTGAAATTACATTAAAAATGCGTAGTTGATGTAATAAGATTTATACGTATCCATTACTTATATAACATATAATTATAATAACAAAACTGTCAAAATTTTAGTAAAAATTCGAAGATATTAATTTAAACGTTTTGTTGTCTTTTCTGTAGAATTAAACTCCTTCTGTTGAATGCAATCAGTTGCAACCACGTTCTTGTCCTTCAAGTTTTTATAAGTAAATATTTTTACTTATACAAAAATTTTAAGGAAAATTTACATATTTTTTTTTGTGTAAAATAACCTAAAGAGTTTACACCTACAAGTATTTAAAACTTTTTTGTCACTTTTTATAGCACATTCAATGTTAATATGGATAACAAATTTGTTGAGTCTGAACAAATGTCAAATTATGAATAGTTCTGTGGTTGTGAATTTCAAAGTTAGTATAGCATGAACCAATTCCTCAATTTAACATTTTTTTTATTTTAAATAATCTTGCTCTCCATACTTGTACGTTCTAGTTGTGTCTCACTTAATCTACAATAGATATTATAGATTAAAATCATGAATTGTATATGCATATAAAATTATATTCATATATATACTAAAATCAATTTTAATTCAACTCAATATTAGGGCTATAAAAATAAAATTTTCCTTAAAAAAAAAAAAAAAAATATTTTTTCTATTCCTTATTTCCATCTATTCCTTTCAGTGAAAATATAACCATTCAGTTTAGAAAAAAAAATAAATATTTACGCGAAAAATATAATTAAAATGAAAAAAAGAACATATGTACATAGAAAAGTATAATTTGAGTAAACAATATTAATTGTGAAACATAAAAGAACCGAACTAAAATAATAAAAAATTAAATGAACCAAAAAAAATACATAATTTCATTTCCAATTGAATTGAACTCAATGAGATTTAATGTAAAAGTTTCATGAATCTCATAAAAATCAAAAAACGAAAAAAAAGCAAAAAAAAAAACTATTTCTTTAATTAGTTGGACATTAAAAATCACCACACGATCAGAATATAGAGTTTTATTAAAGGGCGCAAAAAAGCTAATAAACTTGTTTAAAAAAGAAAATCAAAAATACTGACAAAGAAAACAACAACAAAAAAATTGGAACAAAAATAAATTGGCGTCACTTGATTTACACTTAAAATTTAATTACTGAAATAGAAAAAAAAACCATCGAAGTTCATAGAAATTAATGAAGTTCTTAGAAATTGATTTGCTTAAAATCAATAATCAAAGTTTTAATTTAAAGATTCGTAAATAACCATAAAATTTGTATTTGAATTGAAATAAAATTATAAACGATTTGAAATTCGATATTAGCTTGAATCTAAATTACACTTACAAAATATAAAATTTCTTTTTGAAATGTTCCTTAAATGAAATGTTTTAAAATATTTGTTTTAAAATAATATTGTATTTCTAATGACATCTATACTGATTCATTTTATATTTAATCCATATATTGTAGTAGAGCCCGTAGCTTATCTTAAGTGTTTACTTTAAAATAATCTACTAACAAAAGAAAACACTACTGCACAAACTTTTAAAGATATAGAACGATATTTATCTTACACACCATCTTAATCTCCATCTCAATATTACTGCTGGATCTAATATTATTAATATTATTCCAAAAGAGCGTCTTCGAAATAGTAGAATATTTTAAAATTTGACAAATTAAAGTTATTGTAATAAATTCGGTATACGTCACCACAATTATTCAACTATCAGAAAATGGGAAATCACAAACTGTCATGCTCTTTTTGATACAAAACGAATACATGCTGTAAGATGTAAACTAAGTAGATGTCATAAATCAAAGTAAACTTCTACAGTTAAGATTCAAAAAACTTCCCTAGCATATAAATATTGGCTATAACAACAATTTATGACACTTTAGAGCTATCACTGAAACACAAAATAATATTGCATAATATCATACATTAATAGTAACCCGTGTATATATAGACTATTTGATTTTTGTTTTATATGTATAATTTGAGGTCTATCGGATGAACTCGTAACTGCTTTTACACAGATATTTGGAATACACAATAGCTTTTTCTTTTTATATCTACTACATAATTTTAAATGTGGAAAAGTATATCTAACAATTATGAGAACAAATTTCAAAACGTACGTAACATACATAATATTATATAAATATTTTATTTTTTTTTTTCATTTTTTGTTAATTCGTTATTATACATTTTAGTATTGTTTCATCGCCTCATTGGCATTATTGAAATATTATATACAATCGAGTTCAAATTTAATTCTTATTTCACAATAAATTCAAGGTAACATTTATAGTAAAATTAATATACATAAGTTTTTATACAGAATTTAGTATACTACTGTTTATGAAGTTGAAATACTACAAAAATTTTATAAGATTGACAAATAAAATAAAAATAAAATTTATAAAATTTATAGTTAGATAGATAATTTTAAAATTTTAAAATCACTGTTAAATGCACCATGATGCGTGCGATTCAAATAAAGGCATATCTTAAAATTAAGTGGGTCAGGGACCACTTTCTTATCACAAATTATTTTAGTAGACTTCAACATAACTCAAATCCAAGCAAACTATAAGATTTATTCAATTACTTAACGCAAGGACTTCATTTGCAGGTTGAAAAATAATACACAAGTTGTAAAATACTTCAAAGACCAAAACAAATAATTATTTCTTTTTAATCTCAAAACCATAATTAAGGATAAACAATAATTAATAAAATCGTATATAACGTAAATGTATACCTATCAAGTGCCGCCCAAAAACCTTAAAACCGCCCAAAAAGCACGTTATGCCGCCCAAAAACCTTTTTTTGTAAATAAAATATTCCCACTCTTTATTTCTAATTTGTTTTTAAAACAAAAACAAAATATTATCTCCTCGTTGTAATGCAAAATAATGCACTTTTGTTTTCATATTAATAAATAAGTTATTGATAGAAAACTAAACTAGGTAGACATTTCAGTGAAAATATTAATTCAAATGTTGAGATTTTTTTTTAATTTTGAAAAAGTTTTGATTCAAATAATTGTAAAAGATATATTATTAAATAGATGCTAATACATACTTTCTTCAATTTGTAAATAAAAAATATTTAAAATTTCTAATTTGCTTTGAGCCGGAATTAGGGACACGTAAATTTGTGTTGTACGTATTTACGATCGACTGGACGGAATTCGGAAAATGACACATCGAAATAATTACTTAAATTATTCAATTATTTTTGATTATATAAGGATGCAATTGGAAAATTTAAAATTGAAATTGAACAAACTAAATTGGATCTAATTACGTCCTACCGAATTATTGTTCGCCTATGTATTTTTTGTTAGAAATAAATTTTGAGCTTTGATCAAAATTTGTATGACAAAAGCGACCCGGTAATATGTACAATAATGTGTCCTAATTGCGAACTAAATTTTTGTAAACTATTTTCAGTAAATTAATTTTATTTCTCTCATCTTATATTTTAAAATATCTGTAAATTAATGTTTGTGTACATACCAATTACTTATTTTTTATAAATAGAATCAATCTCTGAATTTATCTTACAATTAAAATTTTATAAAGGTATCTGTAATGAATTATCAAAAGAATTTGTGTACATTTGAAAAATTTTTTTGGTTCTACGAATTATGCAGACATTTTAAGACATGTTATATAACATAACATTGATGCCAAACTTCGATAGAAAATAATAATGATATTGATCTAAATATCCAATATAATGGGCAAGTTGAATTAATAGGTCAAGATCAATCCCAGATCAATACATCACCAGCATTTCATAAAAAACTTGAAAAAAAATCGAATAATCAAGAGACTTGAGAAAAGACGATAAAAAATCCTATACTCACTAGAGACTTCTCTAGAGACGGTATGAACAAAATATATAATAAAGTAGTATATAGCAAAAGAAGACGATTCATGAATTAATTAACTCTTCAGTCTTCATAATTCAATATTCATAGTGTCAATTGTATAATCTAATTAGCAATTAGTATGTTGCAAAGATGGTTGGAAAGAAAAATTCACTTCATGTTCTGCAAATGCCTGAAAAATATCAATTTAAATGTATAATTTTCTCTCTGTTTTTTTTTTTAACTTCATAGATATTTTTCTGCACACTTCCGTCCCACGAATTTTGTACTCTTTCGCCATTTATTATTATGTTATATAATTTTAAATGTAAAGGTTCTTAATTAGGCCTTTGAGATATGTGTCCACACTGAAGGTGGTGTGATTCTTTTCTATTAGTCCGGAGACATTTGTGTTAAATATTTTGGATTCTCATGGACAATATTAGCGCAATTGGATCTTTCAAAACTTTCTCAACTCATAAATCATTTCGATAAACTAATTTAATTTAATCTAATCAAATTCTATTCAAAGATAAAAGGCTTAATTTTTTTACTTTAAAATTGTACACTTCAGTAAATTTAATTAATTTATCAATTTTAGATTTATTTATTTATATTTGAATGTTTTGATTTAATTTAATTTAGCTGTGAAAATTATTTATTTTTTTACTATACTAAAAAACAAAAGAAAAATCTGAGAATAAAATTTCAATTTTAATGGAATTAATTTCAAAGCTTTAGTCATTTATTCACAATATTATAATAATACAGTCGTCATCTATCAACTCATTTTAACTGTTCTCGTATATTTTATACTAAATTTAATATAACTTTGAACATATATACAGTTATTATCACTCTAAATATAACATATAACCCTGAATGTATAATTGAACTTTTTTCATTTTATAGAAGTGTACGTAATGTGAGTGGTGTTTTTTTGTTTTGAAAAAATATACGATGACAGATCATAATTTGAATTGAAATTGAATTCAAAATTGAATGAATCAATCTTTACTTACTTGTAAAATTCATTCTTAAATTTAATTTCTTTTCTAAAAAAAAAAAAAGAAAAAAAAACCCCGACATCATGTTGATAACCCCATTGAATGCAATTTTGATCACGATCATTCAAATGACCTTATTTCAAAAAATTTATTGTATAGAGAGAAGAAGTATTTATAATGTTGAAAAACTAATAAATCTATTATTGCTATTTCTTTGTTGTTCACTATTTGAAAGAAAATTATCCGTCCAATGTAATATGTATGCATGTATGTATGATGTATATGAGTAAATCAATTCTAATTAATCCAATTCATTTCAATTATATGGAAAAAAAAAATTTTTATGCTTTTGAACTTTGCATATGAAATTGAAATAATTTTTTATTTAGATTTATATTTTATTAAATTAAAAGGGATCTACTGGGACGCCTCGATATTATTTATATTATAGATTATATATAACATCTGTTATCTTGTATATATTTTTCTGAAATAGATGACGTAAATCGAAATATGTATATATATGTAAAAAAAAGTTAGCAAAGTTAAATTAGATATATTAGTTAGAGAAATTATCACTTGATTTTACAATTTTTTGACATGAAACTATCAAAATATGGTACTGCAGCATTAAATATAAATGATATATAATCCTAAATATTAAATGCAGTTTGCTATTTGCTATACTGAGTTTTCTTCCAAATATACTTTTATGTTCAGTTGCCAGTAGTATAAACACCCTTGCTTCTTCGGACATGGTTAGCGTAATTGATCGGTAATCGGTATAATACTCGCTTCGAATCGGAACTGTGTAACAACACGGCTCACACATACATAGCCTCTAATCTATGGAACACGTTACCAACTGAAGTGTTTCTTCAAAGATAAGTAACTTTGGTATACTAACTCTTGAGACTTTTAACTCTTATATTAACCTGAGTTAACCCATATTAATCTGTACTATATATAAGTACTGGTTATGCTAAAACTCTGAACCAGTTATGGTGTTTATCTCATTATTTATTGTAATGATTTTCCAAAAATTTTGATTGTTTGATTAATTTAAATGTGGCAAACTATATCTAAATTGTAGAGTAATTTTCGGTTTCTTAAATAGTAAGGGTTAGTTCCTAAATTCACAATTGGTTTTACCACAAAAAACAATCCTTGTTCTTGCTTTTACGTATTTCAGTTTATTATGTAACGGCACTTTATGCAAAATTTTGAGTTAAGAGAGGTTTTAGAGTTGGATTCAAAATCAAACTTCTGGACTTTTACATAATATTTATATAAATTATTTTTATCCATAGCCACTGTTGGATTCAGGGAGGATATCTCATTTTTCCAGGATTAATTTGCCACAATTTCATATATTTTGAATTTATGGGTTTTTTTTGTGGATTTCGGTTTGTGGATTTGCTAGTCTAACCCATAATAGTTTTATCATAAAGAAGAAGAAAAAAAGTTTCGTAAATCTGGTAAAGTGTAGTAGTAGTTTCGTAAATTATGAATTAATTTTTTTTTGTCAATCAAAGTGCGAGTGATCGTATAAGATAATCACTATACCATAACATTTGACATAACCTCAAAACTAACACTTTAATAATGAGATTTTAAACTGTCAGTTTAGAAAATGTTGTAAGTTACCTTGACTTCATTCAGTACAAAAAAAAAATTAATAAATTGTATAACGTTTAGAATTCGTATTTGAATTAAGTTTCCAAAAATACAATACGGAAAAATTCTAACATTTTTTTTTTCAAATAATTTCTATAATGTACGAAATTTTTAGAGCATGAATACTAAAGAGTAATCAACTCAAATATTAATTATTTAAATTAAAATTTAAAATAAAATGTATACATACCTACAGATATATAAATATATGGTTTAATAAAAAATAAAAATATTGTGTTATATTAATTTTAAATAAATAATAAAAAAATTTCAGAAATTTAGTTGTATTGTGACCCAAGTAATTTAGGAATAATTACATATACAGAACGGAACAACTTTTCAAATCAAATTAAATTATTTAATTATTGAACACAATTTGAAAAAAGAAAATTAGTTAAAAGTAGGTATACCTTTAGATTGAATGCTACCAATTATTTGTTTCATTGAAGTTTCTAATCTCATTCAAAGTATATATACTTTTGAAATAAAATTTGACCCAGAGTTCTCGTAAGTTTTGAATAATATTGCTTTAAAATAACTGTCTATATTTTCATACAAACAAACACCTGCAACAGTGTTCTCAAGTAACATTTTAAATATCTGTAATAGGAACTATTATAGTATATATGTAATAACAATCATTCAGGTAAATGACGTTATAATCAAATTTAGGTCTTGATTTTTCAATTTTACTATTATCATTTTCTGCGTTTGCTGCATTTTTACAAATTCTGTACTTGATGATCCTGGAATATAGCTTTTGTGATATATATATATATACATATATTTATAACACTGTACCTTTATCTAATTACTAACTTTCTTAGTATTAAAAATCTTGCTGGAACCACACAACCTGCAGGACCACACAACCTGTTGGAACCACACAACCTGCAGGACTGTAAAATTGGTGAAAATTTGTTTTTTAAAAAAATGCAAAGTGTATAGTCACTTGTTTTTGGAAATGTCCAAGATTTACAATTATATTCCAGAACTATATATAATTATAAGTTATGTTTTTTTATAGTACTACTGTAAGTAATGCTTTTTGGAATACAATTACTATAAGTTGTGTTGTACTGAAGTAATTGATTATATTCTAAACGAGACTTTATATATAATTTGTTTGCTTGTTTAAATAATTATATAATAAATAATAATAATAAATACTCTCGATTTAGAATCCTCTAACTGAACTTGAATCAGCCAGAAATTATTTAGTATTAGAGTTAATAATAGTACTATATAGTTAAGGTTATGCTTAATTTCCAAAAAGTTGATCGGAACTTCCATGGTCTGAAGCGCCAATTAATTAAGTAAAAAAAAACTTAATTAATTGGCGCTTAAAAAAGTTCTTCCATAATCCGATGTGCTCCAGCAGCTCTTTTGTTTGCTTTACGCTTATTTTTTCATTCTTCATTAGAATCTTCTGTTTGTACAAAGTTTTTGAGCTTTTCTAGTATCGAGAGGATGTTTTGCGTTTGTTATATGTATATATATGTACATTCAATAATTAAATTTAGAACACTTAAAAATATGACAAAAACTTTAATTTTGTATTAAAAATAAATTTAGTACCTTAGCACCAAATCCATAAAACTTATTTAGTATTCAATTTGTTTTCAAATGATACTGCAAAATTTAAATTGCATTGGATAATTTATATACATATATTTGTTTATTTCACTCAAATACATTGCATCACCATTTTTGATGAATGATGCAGTAATATTGTAATTCATCTCTGATGACATCAAATTTCATTTCACTTTATTCAAAAAAAAAAAAAAAAAACAATCTAACATTTTTAGTCCCTGAAATAAGATGAGTTTTTTGATATTTATTGAATTTGTTATACAAGTGGTAAATTGGATTCTAAACAAAAAACTATTTGAAAGGAAAGTTAAAAAATGGTGAAACATTATTCTTAATCAGAATGTTTACGCGGTCATCAAAGAAAATAATTAGTGTTTTTAAAAATGATTTACTGTATCTACTGGCCCTCCTCAACTATGCATTTTTTTATTTAATAATACATATATACATTAAAGAGAGTTTTTGTATTACAGTACCGTTTTGCGTTGTAAACGCAGTACCTTTTTGGATTAAATATAGCAGCAAAATGATATAATTGAGGAGATATTGAAAACATCCCTCTAACTAAAATATTGCTGCTAATGAAAGTAAAAATGCTATTATAACTAAACGCATACCAAAACTATGCCCAACAAAGCGTTCTAACTCAAATTGTGACTAATATTTTATTTTTTTTGGTTTTAATATACATAGCTCCAAAATTTTATTTAAAAATTATAATTACAAGTTAAGAATGTGTATTTTTATCCTCTGAAAGAACTATTTTAGTTTCTACAGGTTTTTTGTTCTACTTCTAATTTTTTTATCGTAATTTTGTTTCAATGGCATATTTATAAAATTTCATTTAAATAACTAAATTAATATTAATTATTATAATACTGGAAAAATCGAAATGTTAAATACTTTCCATGCAAGATGAAAAATCCGAAAGATAGCCCGCCATAAAAAATCACATAAATCAAAATCCAAAACAAATATCGCAGAAGTTTTGTTTTGCCTCTGTTGGATACAAAAAATTAAATATTTCTTTTCCAAAAAATTCCAATAAAGATTAAATAAACACTTACATATCTTTTTTTACTTTGTGAATTTAATTTCAAATATGATAACTTATTACCAGATTATGAAGAATCTAACTGTAAATCTATTAATACTATAATTTACGTGTTAATAAGTATCCGAATTTCCTTAAACATATGGAGTTTTTCATTATAGCAGATACGGGAATAACAATTAGTGAATAGTATGCAACAAATAAGTACTACTAAATTGTTCAAACTAGTATCTTAAAGCACTCCAAAGTTGTTTGAAATGGAACGGGAATTTTTTTGTATTACTTTCGTCTATTTTTAAGTTATTTACTGTGTAAAGAAAATATACAAACAAAACAAACAAATTTAACACAAAATTATCGCATGTAATTTTTATGCAGAATTAGTTTTTTACTAATTTTCTATCCCTCAAAAAACTTAATTACAACAATGTGGGATTTTAACCTGCACTCCCACGATTAATATTTTTATTAGGAAAATGAACAAATTTACTTTCATATGGTTAATTTTCCTTGTATTCAAATTTGCTTATATAATTCATTCAACCTTCAGGGTTTTGTATTAATTCTCCTACATAATTTTATTATAATAACTATTTTATATTTATTTCAATATGATTTAATATTAATTCCAATTTTAATTTTGCAATATACATACATACTTTATTTAATATTAGTTTTACTAAAGTGGTTTATTACTCTATTTATAATGTCAATTAATATTCGATTGATTGAAATTAAATTAACTACCGCCTACCAACCAAGTGACATAATATTTATTAAAAAGTTTAATATAATTAATTTATTATAATAATTTGATTAAATTTTTTAATTAAAAATTTCTATATTTATTAATAAAAATTAATGCTATTAAATAAATTAATGATGCAATCTATATGATAAACAATTTAGAATAATTCTTCTTATCATAAAATTATCGCAAACTAAAATTCTTGTTTTTTTAATAATTCTAAATCGTACAGTCAATCTGCACATTCTGAATTTATGAGCACACTTGTCAGATTTTCTGAACGCTGTTCATAAATGCAGACTCAAAGTCTACTGGGCGTCAACTTGACAGAATAAATTTTTAGTATGCACAAAATTTTTTGAAGTAGTTTTCTTTGTTGTTTTTGAATATTTTTGTTTGTGTTTTGTTATTTAAAAAAAAATTGTTATTTTCAAAATGTCAGTGAACAGAATTAATGAACAGAAACTTTGCAGAACTGTCAAATAAATGTAGAATATATGTAGAGTTTGTGTCGATTATCGCAAAGTACACCAATTGGTGGCAAACTTGTTGTCAGTTTGCAACGTTTATGAATACACCCTATGTGAGTATGTAATATATATCATAATGTTAAACTTGTAAAATTAATCTTAAATATTTCGTCGATTTAAACCAAAAAATTGCAAGAAAATTCAATCAATTAAACTTTATTTATATGTACCACTTATTTTGTATCAGCGATGGGATGATACTGTAAAAAAATGCTTTTATTGATCTATAATAGTAAAATTTTTGTTACATTGTTTTTACAATACTTTTCTCAAATTAAAATTTAATTTTTATTTTTCTGACATCTGACATAAATGTCACATTTGAATATAAGAATATAACAGAACATTTAAGAACCTATACGAGCATATGGCTAGAGTGATTCTGGTTTATGAAACTAAAATGATTTTCTAAAATAATTTCTGGACATATTTTTAGTACTCTCTGTACCCAGTAGTTTAATCACTTTATAATTACATATACTTATGTACATATAATATGAATGAATTAAATAAATTTCAAAAGAAATTAGCTTATTCAAATAAATAGATTAATATTAATAATTCATTTGTTAATATTACAAATACAATTAATAATATTATATACTTTATATTTACAGAATATGTATACTAATAGTACATAATATAGTACATAAATCAAATCTCAATTCCTCATAATATTGGTTTGCATGAGCAAGTTGTAAGAAAAAGTACATCCTAATTGCAGTTCATAATAATTAGTTCCCAATCCATCTAATAATTCAGTTGTTATGATTTGAAACTATAATCTAACAACATATAATTTAACTTATGCACAATAGTAAATATAATTTAACTGAATATGATATAATTTAACTGAATATAATTTAACTTATGCACAATAGTAATTTACAGGAACTAGGATCTGTGCGTTCTATATTTCCTATTTGTATAAAAACATTTTGATTTTTCGATTTTTTATCGCTGAAATATAATATACATTTTTATTATACTACAATGTTAAAATTTCTATTTCAATAAACATAATTTACATCAGTTTTTTTAATTAAAAATGTTAATTAATTAACAAACTAAAATTAAAATCGATGACTTATTTATATTTGATAAAAAGTTTTATTGAACTCATTGTAATAAAATTATTGATTTATTTTTTATCATAAATATTACAAAATATATTTTTATTCGAATTCACAATCACATTAACAAGTAAAATATTTATCAGATATATTTGCATAAAATATAATCAACTATTTCAGATATGGACAAACATTTCTCTACACAAACATCATATTATGATTTTAGACATTTTTAGATTTACAGACATTTTTGTAATCTTTTTAACGAGCCGTTTTCGGAATAAATTTTACATTCAAATTCAAACACTCAAATTTTGAGTAACATTGATTTCTGCTTTTGGGTTGAAAACAAAATTTGTGAATGCGTACACATATCACAAAGAATATTTTTCTTCAACCACAATCCTTGGAATGTTAGTTATTGGTACGAAATTGTTGTATATTAAAGCAGAAATATTTCGATACAATTTTTATATAGGCAAAAACTATATTGATTAGTTGATTGTCAGTTAATTGCTATTGAAATTAAGTTTAACATATTTCAACATACATCTTTATTTCATGTATTCAATTTTCTTTGAACATTTCCACTATTTGTTGTAAACCACTAGAAATTTGAGAACTTTGTTTTAAATGTTCGGATACTATATTTGCATGGTTATTTTTAGCACAAACCCATAACTGTTTTCTATAAATCCCAAATTAATATTTAAAAATCTGGTTGTAAAACATTAATTTATTTCATACCTGAATATTGGATATTTCTCTAAATATTCAATAGTTATATCTATTTACATTTTAATTTAATTTATACACAATAATCCCTAGTTTAGTTCTTTTTTTACATGCTTATCACTATAGTCTTACGTATAACCCCGTGATATCAGTATTTTATTTCTATTTGAGAATGCTATTCAATTTAATTTCATATTTTTTTTGTCAAATTATTATGGATCATTGCACTGACTCTAGAAAATCATCATAAAACAAGACTTTCTTTCATCACTAAAATCTATTGAAAATTCGTAAAAATATTTTCATGTGCAAAAAAAACACTTTGGTGCAAACTAATTTTTGTTTACCCACCTCTGTACTGTATTGACATTTTGTACAATATTTATACAGTGTGTTTCATAATTATTTAGACAATACATATAATGTTGTCATATCAAATGCAGTTCACATTAAATATTATGTAACACATTAAATGTCTGTATATCAAATTTTTGTATTTTTTTGTTTTGAAATGGTACGGACAGAGCCACATATTTAATATTAACAAATTTATTCAAAATGTCTTTTCTGATCAAATGGATATTTTTCTTTCTACACTCTTCGATTAGTCCAAGCTGTACATTCGTGTATAAAGGTATCGTTTGAAATCTAATGTTTTGCTTAACTTAAAAAACAAATATAATATAGCATAAAGTAAATGAAATGAAATAAGAAACTTATCTTTTTCTTTATACTATTACAAATCAAATAAAGAAATTGTGGTTTAATTTTCAATTGAATATTATAATAACAATTTACAAAACTACTTCGATTTTATTTATAATTTGTTTGTGATATAAATTGTCTTAAACATTGTGAAACTCACTGTGTATATTATCAACAAACAAAACCAGAATTTTTTCTAATTCAAATATTAAAATTATTTATCTGCATACAAATTGTATATGTATGCATATGTTATCTATATATGGATGTAAGCGAGTGTATATATCTAATTTTTGATTTTTTTTGTTAAATGCAATTCAATTGAAATGACCTTCATTGCAAAAGCTTTGCACTTGAACTGTTTGTTGTAATACTTTGACAATATAAACAACAACAAAAATATTTTGTAAAACGGAAATTTTTTTTTTTAAATTTTAGTTTTTTGTTTTAGTATTTGAAAATTAGTGATTTTTATTGGTAAATTGTATATCTAATAAAATTTTTATTTTAAATACTCTAATTTTCAAGACTAATTATATATTTTAGTAATTTACTGTTTTTTTAAAATTATAGTAAGTATTTTACGTACTAAATTATTTAAAAAAAAAAATATTAGTTGAATTTCGAGTATTAAGTTAATGTTAAAATTGAACTATTGTGGATATAACGACCTTCTGTAGGGATTTTCATTAAATAAATGCATTTAAGAAGTTAAAATATTCGAAAACGTTCAATGTAAATGTCAAAATGATTCAAATTTTTTTTATTTAAAAAAAAGGTTACAAAATATAATTTTTAAGAATTAAATATATAAGATACGCTTATTTGTCGTTCAAAATTATACGTTGAAGTAAAGGGTTATAAAAAAAATTTTTTGAATCTTTGTTCAAATTTTATTGATATGTTTTTCTATCAACAATTTTTTTTTTTAAATTTAAATTTTTCCTAAAAATAACCCAATGGTTGGTATATGGAATGCTCTAGTTTTCAAGTTACTTAAAATTTGAAGAAAAAAAATTTCTCATTTACGATTTTAAAAACTTAATTTGCATCGTCTATCTATACTATATGATAATCAAACTTTGCTCTATATGACATAATATTATAATCCATCAACTTGCAGATGATGATCAAAATAAATATTTTCTATTAATCTTTTTTTATGTCACCATAGGTTAAATACAATGGTTGGTATTTCGATCTACTCATAATTCTGTTAAAAATTTATGAATGCAATATAATATAAAGATTAATTGAAGTTTATGTACATTTTATAAAAAAAATTAAAATACAATTTTTAATAATTATAAGATATAGTTATATATGGAAATCTATCATTTAAAAAGGATCTTACAAAAAAAAATTTGAAAAAAAAATTTAATTGAAAAGGAATTTTGTTTTATTTTAACTGTCACACTTAAAATATACACAATAGATATAAAACAAAAAGAAACAATATTTTCAACATTCAACAATAGTTATTTAAATAATTATTCTAATATTTATTTAATTAAAAACAAAAATTTTCAGCATAAATTAATTCCAATTTATTATTTATGACAATGAAAAATACTTTTATTTCGCTTTATCTTCTTTTCTACACAGGTAGATTTGACATATTTAAATAAATAATTATTAATTTATATTCTTTGTAGATTCATGAAATATAACAGAATTTCTAGTAAATCACGTCAGAAAATATATATTTACATAAGTACAGTAAAAGAAATTTTGTAACAATTTTTTTAATAGAATCATTTCGAAAAAAAGTAAAACAAATCCTATCAGTTTTATTATAAAAATTTAATTATTGAAAAATATAATAACTATTACGAAATGTAAAAGAAAATATTAATATGTACACAGTTTCGAAATCACAAGCAAAAGTTTAATATAGTATAGGTACATCGTACAGGTTGGCGTTAATACTAGGATGAGGAATCCCCTAAAACAATCAACAATAAAAGATGGATCAATCGAGTCATGGTGTCATCAAAAACTCACAATTAAGTCCTAATTGGTTTTCCAGAAGCATGCTTCAAAAAATCACTTTCACCAACCTACCAACTGGTACGGTTTAAAAATCGCAAATTGTTTTGTTGCAGTGTTATTGAAATGCAGTCGCGTTAATTTAAATAATGTAGTCGATAGCAGTCGGTTGACTAAATATTATAATTTTTAAACTAAAGCAGTTTTAGGCATTAATTCCATTTGTTTTTCTCAACTAAAGGTTATGTTGGAAAATTATTAATGTTTCGAATTACAGCTAAAAAAAATTTAATAATACAAGTTCAATATCGGTTGGCAAACATCAAAAATGTGTTGGTAACAAAAAATTGTGTTACTTATAAAGAGCATAAATATCTTAGAAAGCATTATTGACATTGTAAAATTCTAGAATTTGATAATCAGAAATTTGTTACTTTTTATATTTGTGTTTAAAAGTTTCAAAAATGAAAGTATAGGTAAATAAAAAATACATAAACAATTTAAAACTTTTATTTTTCAAATTATTATAATAATTTTTTTAAGTTCTAAAGTAAAGTTTTTAAGAACAATTTTGTTATTTTTACAGTGTAAATTGCATCCATGACTTATTTTACATGTTCCAAAAATAATATTTTTACACTATATATTTTTCCCCTATAATCACTAAACGAATGTTTATATCTTTTATTAAACAATGTCATTAGTACAACAAATCCAATGTAATACCGAAATTATAGTTTTTTTTTTAAATGACTTCAGAATTTATTTTGTTGTTTTTTATCACACAACATTTTGTCGTAAATTTTATTTATTTATTTATTTATTGTAATAACCTAAAAGAGCCTAATAGAACGCACAAAGTGTATATAAATACTACAATTCTACAATTGACACAATTTCAATACTTTTTTTTTGATTTTATTTCTCTCAAAAATATTTTTGATTCCATAGGGCATATTTCAAATTAATTAATAATATTTTTTTAACAAAGTTATTATTAAAATTTAAAATTTTCTTCACTGTAAAATGTACAAATATTTCATTTGCATTAAATTAAGACACGTCATCTAATCAGACTGAATAAATGTTTTATTTAGATATTCATATATACACATATATAATATACGTATAAATGAATTGAAAATGCCAGAAAATTATAACAATAACAAAACAATAACAAAAAAATAATAATAATTATATCTGAAATACTGAAAACAAACAACAAAATTCATTCATTTATTCAATTGCATATAATTCAGAAAATTTCCGCCAAAAAATAATAAAATTTTCTTTTTATTTCGTAACTTCTCTAGACTATATGTCTTTAAATAATATACTGACAGTGTTTGACGTCAACATGTAATATTTCTAATATAAAACATAGATGACGTAGATATACAACTACATATATATTATAATATGTTGTTATATGTAAAATCTAATAAGCTTAATGAAAACTTCTGGGAAATAATTGTACAAATTCTTAATAAATACTTTTATAAGTTTAAATGAGCACAACTATATACTTTAATATGAAATCGTTTAATACTATGGCAAACCTTGAATATATATTTTATGTAAGCATATCCTTAAGCAATTACATAATTTTGGGTAATTCTCTATTGGAATATAAATATAAAAAATATAATATAAAAAAATTCCACATCGCTTATTCAAAGATTCTATTTGAAATATTAATTATCTTTGAATGTTATTCTTAACATCACTTAAAGTTTATTTAAAAGGTGGTGAGAGTTATAACCTTCTGTTGCTGTAACAACACAATGCCCAATGTAGAGTTATAACAATCCTCCACATAAAGTGAACGATTAATTGAACAATAGATCCTAATAATGTACACAAGTTTAATAGTGGTAAATTGATAGGTATCCGTTTAGATTACCAAACATAAGCCACCTAGGAGAGCCATCTAAACCTATTTCTCGCTAATTTCAGACAATAAAAGAGAATATGTTTGACATATGTCATCCGTGTCCACACAGATCTGATAATTATCTGCATTGACAATTCTCATTCTCTTTCCAAATATTTATTAGTATTGGATCAGATTTACGACCTACTATATCAATTCTGATTTTAATGGAAGATTTAATAATACTTTTATGTGTCTATTTTTTCCTAAATTTACTAACTATTAAAATTGAAAAGCATAACATCGAAGGTTATCATCATTAAATTATAATAAGGTAAATGATCGTATATTAAAAACTTGTTGAAGTAACTGAAGACTAAAGATAGGGAACTGTTATCTACTTTTAAGCATTCAATCCCTCAATATACTAAATCTTATTTACAGATTCAACATTTAATAGTCTCATACTTTTAATAAATTTTTGTCTAAAACAAAAAAAGCTTTATTTGAGTGATATTTTAGTACTTGAAATTTTATTAAAATTTTTCATATAATTTTTAAGATTTACACCCATTTGACCCATGACTCTTTTATGATTTTAGACCATATTCCAAAAAACACAACAAGCATTATTATTTTGTGACCAACCCATTCTTTGTGGTGTTTAAAAAAAAAAACAATAAATAAAATTGTCATCGTTAGTTTGGCCTTTAAATTTATAATATAATAACATTATATAGTTATATACCAATTGAATCAACGCATTAACCTTGAACTGCAAAACTAATGAACAAAAACAAAAAGCAAACCATTATTTTCTCTATGACAACTGATCATAAAAAATAATTTAAATAAAAAGGTGAAAATCAAACAAAACAGGTGTTGTTGTTGTTACCTGCAAATTTCAAAATAAAAACTAAAAATAAACAAAAGAAAAAAATAGTCAATAAAAATTATAAAACCAAAAAATTTGAATTTTTAATTTTTTTTTTGCCACTAGCTAAGGCTGATAAAACGTGTTGCTGATATTTCTTTTGTCTTTTATGGACTTTATAGTGTTTTATGGCGTTGGGTACTGCAAAAGTGGTTAATAAGCAAAGTTAAATGATAACACTGATAAATAATACCTAAATAAAATTGATAAGAGCTTGAGATGTGATAACTGCCATTTTACATTTACTAAACAAAAATTCAAACTATAATTATGTTAAAAACAAATTGTAAAGCGATCTCTTCAATTAAGATTTGGTTTTTTATGTATTATTTAAAGGTATTATTTTTGGTTTAAATTGGAAATAAGACGTAATATAAATGTGCTTATCACCGTGAGTCTAATTATCATATGATATTAATTAAATTAAAATTAAAACTAACGGATTGCAGGTGAATCTATAGATACTCTAATCCTAATGAACTTTTTTCTCTGAAATTACAAAGCGAATATAATATGTGAAAAATTACTTCGATCTTAGAAACTTTGCCTTTATATCAGAACAATTTGTTATAACTAACTGCATTGTTTCTTTAACACACTACATGCCTGAGAGTTCAAATTCTAATTCACATAAATTCAGAAAAATATGTTGAAATCTTAGTTCAATTCAATACTCTAAGTAATTATTTAACATTGATAGTTGATAACGAGAAGTTATTTTTAATTTAGGTTCATTTTTAAGGGTTAAGCTCAATTTTATTTCAAGTTCAACTCGTAGTTATCTTTTAGTATACATTCTTTTTTTTTGCTTAATTTTTTACGGAACAATTTTTTTAAAATTATTTTAACAATTTTAGTTACTTTCTTTCGTTTAATAATTATTATTGGTTTCTTATCTGACACTTTTTTTTATTTTTTCACGTTTATTTTATTTATTATATTATATTACATTTTGTTCAAATACTTCATATCTTTGTAAAACATGATAATATATAAACAAAAGATAAAAAAATAAATTGAAAGTTAAATGAAAGAAACCATGAACTTGACTGTTTCTTTCAATTAAATGTCATATATTGTTGTATATTAAATCAACATATATAAGTATTACACTTATATTTTAACTAAAATTATAAAATGTTAAATTACGTTGACGCTTTAAGTCGGAATTTTCATAAAACCAATTCAAAATTGAAGAAAAATAAACGATCAATTTTTAAACTTCTAAAAGACAAAGTGTTTATAACAATAATTTTTTTCCTTAAGCATGGTACGTAGTGCATGTTGTATGG
The DNA here is from genome assembly GCA_963942445.1 of Argyra leucocephala. Classification (NCBI taxonomy): domain Eukaryota; kingdom Metazoa; phylum Arthropoda; class Insecta; order Diptera; family Dolichopodidae; genus Argyra; species Argyra leucocephala. Next base: position 111,199,596 of record OZ012679.1, on the reverse strand, counting down.
TGCATTATGTATGATGCATGGTGCTTGATGTATGATGCATGGTGTTAGGTGCATGGTACATTGTCCATAGTGTATGGTATATGGTACATTCTACCCAAATGATTAAATGGTGAATAATAAATCATACGAGATGTATGCGTATATAGATAGGAATACATATATGATGATTAAACACCCTGTACATTATACTTAATTTGCTAAAATATGATACAATCATGTTATCAATAATTAAAAGGAGGTAAAAAGAGTTTCGAAAAAAAACCTCCATAACTTCATCATAAATGATTTTGGCAATTAAATAAAAATCAACTATCTGTGTATGTATTATTAAAATAATAATAAATTTGCAGCAATAAAAAAAAAATTTAAAAATACTGAATTATCGCGATAAAAGATGCAATAATAATGATAATAAATAGCTAAAGATAAAGAAAGAATTTTGTTTTATTTTTCAATAAAGTGAAATTGAGTGAATTATTAAAGTATTTCTACTAAAAAAAATTCATTTAGTTTATTCTAGGTAAAAAAAATTTTCAGATACATATTTTTTATCGTTAATATAAACGTAGTTTTTACGACTATATATAATTATATATCAAATAAATTTGATTGTTTGCGATTAGATTTTAGTTTTATTCAATTCTATATTAAATTATATTTAGGAATGTTTGAAGAGTTGATGGGAAGAAATTTCAAAAATTATTTTTTTCTGTGTACTAAATCAATAAAAGGGAAGAACCACTAACTTATCATATATAAACAGTACTTAAATGAATCGAATAAAGTAAGAGATATAATATTATTATGTTATCTACATATAAATTACAGCCATACATATCCACTTATACATAAAAACAAATTTGTTTAAACGATTCTGTAGTTAGACTTTTTATATTATATTTCAAAGCTCGTATAATTCCATTCTTATCTCAAAGTATTTCGAAATTATATTATTGCAGTACTTCTATTTTTTATTTTCTTTTTCTTTTTATGATATCAGAGTTCCAAAATTAAACTTGTTACAGATTCATTAAAAATATTCTAATTCTAATATAGCAATATAATTATATTTATATGTTTCACCAGTTTTTTAAATAAATAGTAGCTATTTTATTAGAATGTAATAATATTAATATTATAGCGTGTAATATTAATATTATATTAAATAAATATTAACTAGTTTAACTTATTCTTTATCTAGTTGTTTTTTTTTATTAATCCAGATCTATATATATACACATCATTAAAAAAACACAGCTAATGTACTTTCGTTGTAATTTTTTAAACAAAAAATCGTTCCATTCAGTTTGATTTCTTCTAATTCAATCCAATCAGTAATTAAGTATTCCAAATCGTTACATATATTAAAATAATAACTGATATAATATAGTTGATTTTTAATATTTTTACGTTAAGAATTTCTACTTTCTTTTATTTTATTTTTTTTAGTTTTTCATTAGTAAATCAAATTTAGTTTATACTTCATATAATTATCACCCATATTCTGTTAGACCCATCGTTGACGAGAAGAAAAAATTCATCTCGTCTCGTCTCGCTGAATATGCCTTTCTGTTAGACACTGTAAGCGGCGCGATAGAACATTTTATTTGTTGGTAGTACTGATAATTTTTTACTATCAAAAATAATTATTGGTATATAAACGAAATATGATTTATAAAATTTTTGGAAAGTGTTAACCCCACTAACTTAGTATTAGTTTTAAAATATTTTTTAAATGAAAAATAAATATAAATATATTTATGTTTTAAATGTATTTTGTAATTTAGTACATAAACGTAGTAAAGCAGTAATAGTAAAGATGGTTTTTTTTTTCAAAAAACAAACACAATTTTAATAATAATGCAAAAACAATAATGAAAAACTGTTTATTAATCTTTATTTAACTATTTTATCTATTCAATTTATTTATTTAATTCAATTTTTTAATAAAAAGAACACAAAATACTTTGACGAGATACTCTATCGCTTACAATTTTTGACGAGATAAAAAATGGCTATCTCGTCTCGTCAAAGGTCTAACAGAATACAAAACTATCTCGTCAGAGATATTCTCACGCGATCTCGCGAGATGGGTCTAACAGAATATGGGTGTATAATTCAATATTTTGTTAATAATCACCCATATCCTGTTAGACCCATCTCGCGAGATCGCGTGAGAATATCTCTGACGAGATATTTTTGTATTCTGTTAGACCTTTGACGAGACGAGATAGCCATTTTTTATCTCGTCAAAAATTGTAAATGATAGAGTGTCTCGTCAAAGTATTTTGTGTTTTTTATCAAAAAATTGAATTAAATAAATAAATTGAATAGATAAAATAGTTAAGTAAAGATTAATAAACAATTTTTCGTTATTGTTTTGCATTATTATTAAAATTGTGTTTGTATTTTGAAAAAAAAAAACCATCTTTACTATTACTGTTTTACTACGTTTATGTACTAAACTGAAAAATATATTTAAAACATAAATATATTTATATTTATTTTTCATTTAAGAAATATTTTAAAACTAATACTAAAACCCCACTAATACTTTCCAAAAATTTTATAAAACATATTTCGTTTATATACAAATAATTTTTTTTGATAGTAAAAAATGATCAGTACTACCAACAAATAAAATATTCTATCGCGCCGCTTACAGTGTCCAACAGAAAGGCATATTCAGCGAGACGAGACGAGATGAATTTTTTCTTCTCGTCAACGATGGGTCTAACAGAATATGGGTGAATATTTACAATCCCAATTTATTTACTTAAAATTAGAATGAGTTTTTAAAGAATAAAAAAGAAATAAATCTGTTTTAATTCTATCAATTTTTTATTCTAAATAAAAATTTTTGTAACTACATTACTTTTAAGTATATATCATAAATAAAATATTTAATTAACATCAATGATGTATATAATTAAAAAGTTTAAATTATTTTAGTTTTTAATTTATGAATCGGGTTTTCGTTTTTAGTGATATTTCAAATTGAATATTTGAATTGTTGTCAAGATTCCTTTCACTTATATTTTTTTTTTATATTTGATTGCAAGTATCAATATTTCGGAAGCAACGTACTTCATTCATTTTGCGAAATTTACTCTCTTTTAAACTTACTCTTACTCATTAAAATCAATTGAGGACGAGGATCCAACAAAATGACGTCATTAGTTCCATAAAATATATCATTTTAGCATAAAATTGAAAAAACAATAGCAGATACAAATATGAAATAACCACGATTGGTTTCGACTAATCACAACTCCATTCCAAAAGCTTTTATAATATACATACATAAATATATGTATATATATTGATTCAATTTTGTAATGAGAAATTAAATTTATTTGGGTTTTTATCTAAATTTAATAAAAAAATTAGTCGTATTAAAAGTTTTTTATGTGAGTTACAAGTTACAACTAATTTTGTTTATGTTATCTGCGAAATTGTTAAATGAAAAAATAATTTTACAAAAGACTGTATATATTAATAAATTTTATAATACTCTCTCAAAAACTTAACCTAACTCTTCCATTTGTGCTTTTGTTAGTCTTACAATTTATTTAAAACACGTTTAGATATAAAATATGGGTTGGTGATTAAATCCACAAACCGAATTCCACAAAAAAAAATCCAAAACTAAAATCCACAAAAAAAAATCCAAAAAACATCCTCAAAAAAATATTATTTAACTAAGACAGGATTACCAAACTGTTAAAAGAAATATACCTATTGTCATAAATACATCCGGAAATAAATATATAAATATAAATTTTTTAAAGTCTTTAAATCATTTTACTTTTAATAAAAAGAACAAGTTCGATTTATTAATTTATATTCAATCTTGATACATAGATATTCTATATCACCATTGTATCTATAAATATTTTTATTATTTTCAGGAATTGTTTCGTTCATCATAACACTACTAGAACTCATCAGTAGGTATTTATAGTGTTAGACAAATGAGAATGTACAAAATTGACATATTGTAATAAGTTATAAAGTCAATCAAATTGAAAATTAGGAGTTGTATAGGTAGTCTAACACTATAAATACCTACTGATGAGTTCTAGTAGTGTTATGATGAACGAAACAATTCCTGAAAATAATTAAATTGATTCCGTTATTATTCATTAATATTCTGGAAAAGGACCATATCATTTTTTTTCAGACAAAATCCTCCTCCGATCGTTCTTTTTGGATTTTTTTTGTTTTTTGTGGGAAAAGTCATTATGTATTTTGTTTTTGTGGATTTACTCACCAACCCATAAAATATATTACATTTGTGTTTGTATTTATATTTTGTTAAAGTAAAAATACCTTATTTTAGTAAATAAATAAATAAATTCAATATTATTGTAATAATCCTGCACTTGAAAGAAGAAAAAAAGAGAGTGTACTAACTATAAGGGATCATAGATATACAAGTGAGATTGAGAAAGTCGAAACATAATCAATAAAATTATAAAAGAGTGGTGATCTATTTCTATTCTGAAACCTTAGACAAAAAAAAAATATAGACCCTTAGAAATGCTGTCATTGTCGAAATACCTTGGTTTAGTTTTTTGTCTATAAAATATACAATTGTTTGTTTGTTTGTTTTGATCTTTCCAATAATATTCGGCTCACTGGTTTATTATTCCCGGTTTAGACTCTATATCAAAACTTTTACTGCATATTTGCTTTTCTAATTTTTTTTTCCTATTTTGTCCAAAAGTAGATTTAGTAGTTTAAAATCGAAAGTAGTCAAGAAAGTATGAAGATCAAAATAAATAACTGTAAAGTTTATTTATAATTTATCAAAAGCAATTAAAATATTATAATTTGAGCGTTAATTTGACAATTATTATTTTTGAATTGTATAAACTCAATGAATATAATTATATAGTAAAACAATATATATATGTACAATATCGTGAATCGTCATATGTTATCGATGATAGTGAATGGAAATGCAATTGACAAATCTCCGAATACACACGAATCCTAACCCTTGAAAATCAATGTTAAAGATGCAAACGAATTGTAAACAATTAATTTTAATTTCTAGTGAAGCCACCATATAATATGAATTACTCATTTAAATTTAAATATTGGTGGGGTGTTATAAAACCTTAAGTTATAAAACCATATTGGCCTTATCTTTGATAAAAAGAGATATAAAATCATACAATTTTTTTCAAATTATGGGCTTATATCTAAAAAAAAAACAAAAAATACTGTTATCTAAAAATTTAAAATCATAAAAGTATAAATTTTAAAATATTTTTTTATGAAGATAAATTCTGTTTTTGCAAATTTTTACAAAACGAGTTATACCCTGTTTTTCCTGGAAGTATAAACAGTGGCGTAACGGAAGATTTTGTTTTACGTTCTTTTCTAATAAGGAAGTTTCAATAAATCGAGTGGTGGGTGGGTCGAGATGAAAAAGTGCGGTTGTCCTGAGAGACAGGCGGAGCAAAAATACTGGTATAGTATACGACACTATTTTTATTTGTAAACATATATGAATTCAAAACTGTCTCAATTATTCTTTCTTTTTGCAAAATAAAGTCATACAGTTGATTGGGCCATGCAATTATAAACAGTTAACATAAAGCCATTATGATTTGATGTCTTAAGACTTTATAGCACGCCACCACAATACCACAAAATTTATAATAAAATAAACAAGAATAAAATTGGCGTTCTTGTTAATTTATTGTTAACTCAGAATATAATCACCTTTAACTTTATTATTACAATGACATCTAGGTAGAGTAAAGAGCATACATAAGTATGTAATAATGTAATATTATTTATAAGAAATTAACAAAATCAGCTACTTTTTCAAAAGTTAATAATATTGTCACAAATATAGTTTTTGCTTACGCTCATTCTCTTCTGATGGTAGCGATGATGATTACGTTGTTGTGTTAATTTTGTTTTGTCCACTTAATATATACTCGCGGTATATAAAAATTAATGAGAACAATACAATGATGAAAATATATGCAAATGAATTTATAATATACTACTCGTCGCGTCGTATGTATATTATCGCGAGATATGAGTAATCTGAAAAATAAAAGTTTATTTAAGTGTTTACTGTTTAGTATTATTTCACCTGATCAAATAGACAGACCGAATAAAAAAAGAATAAAATAAAATAAAAGTTTTTAATAGCAGACCACCGCGCGCCGTCTTTTTATTTTATTTTTTGTTTTATTTTTCCGCTTTTGTTGTTTGTCGCGTTTTATATTTTAATATTGTGCGTATATTTGTTTGTATGTATGTAAATTTAAACGACTTACCGCTAGCAAATTAATGCATTTGATTATTATTATTAGATATTATTTTGGATAATTGTCGCACCGCAACAAGTCACGTTAATCGAGTGTTTTGTTGTTATCGATCGGTAGTGAAAAATTGCAAAAAAAAAAAACAAAAACATACGAAAAACAAAAAATAAAAAAAAATGTTTGTGCTTTTTTTTAATTTTTTTACTTTTGTTGAATTCTTTTTATCATATTAATAAAAACAAAATTGTTTAACTAACGTACCCCACCATACTGATTTTAAACAAGTTTAACGGAAATATTTTTTAGGCATTTGAATGTGTAATAATTATTTATGTTTCTTGAAATTTTTTTAACGGGTTGTACAAATTATGTTGTTGTTATTCGTATGTTGATAAATAAAAGCTTATTTTAAAGTTGAGTGATTTTCAAGTTCAGTTTTTATTTTTGTTATTGTTCTTATTGTTTTTTTTTTTTGAGAAAAAGAATAAGAAAATGATCAAAAATATATTTTTTTGATAACAAATATAAGTATAATTTCTCTTTCTGGGGTTGGGTGGTTTTTGCTAGTGATTTATAATTTTTTTTTTTTTTTTGTGTATTTTAAAGCTCTTGTGGTTATTTTTATATTATATTTATTTGTTTTGCTCTTGCGGAGGCTCTTTTTTGTTGCTATAATATTGACAAAATAATTGTAATGACACAGGGTGTTGTAAGTTTATTGAAAAATTTTTAATAACATTGTTGATACATGTTTAAAAAAAATGTGTATATATTTTACTGTTCTTGAGAAATCGTTTAATGTTACGAAAAATGCCAAGTAACTATATAATGGTCGATAATTTAGTTTAGTTTTATTTTATTGTTAATTTAAGACATAATAATATAATGTGTAGTTTTCGATAAATTATAAAAATGTATAAAAAAAAGTATGTATCATATTTAAAAAATGTCTACAATTATATTCTGAATATAATTTTTTGATTAGAACGTACATCATTAATAATTTGGTTTAAAACTCTTTTCTGCAAATTTAATAATCAAGAAGCTCAATATTTCCTTTCCAGTTCAATATAATTGAAAAGAGTGTCTACTAATGGTAATTTACAAAAATATTTATTTTCAAATTAAGTGACATTTGTTTCATCTCTTTTTCATTATGCATACAGGATATTTCTGTATTTAATATACATATAGTATCTATACTTATTTGTGAAAATAATCGTTAGTTTTCATTTTATTATTAACTGCCAATTTATCCAGGCCGAAACGAAGGCCTTTTAAGGTCTGTAAAGCATACAAAGTAAAAAAAATTAAAATTTTGTACTTTTTAAGTATTGGTAAATGATATATGAACTAGCAAATAACCAGGAAAAAAGTTCAATCGGTTTAATGTCACTTTAGAACAGTAGAAACTACATTTTACCTACCGATTAAAATATACATACTTATAAATATTATAACCTCCATTTATGAATTTTATGGTCAAGATAACATAGATTTTAATATTTATTTAATTTTTTTTTTTTTGTTACTTATTTAAAAAAAAAAAGTACACGATTTTCAAAATTTGATAAAAAAAATAAACCTTATAAATGAACACCAGTAATAAAAAAAATACAATAATAACATAACAAAGGAAGTTGTAAAGGTCTTAAGAATAACGATTTTCTTTTAGAATAATATTATTACATATCTATATATGATACACATATACATACAACATACACATATATGTTTTCCAAATAAGTGAATATCTAGTTTGATTTTTTTCATTAAAAAAATAACTGATAAAAAATAATTTTTTTTTTTAAATTAAATTTATTTGCAAATGTTTATTTGTTATTAAAAATACTTCTGATTTTCGTTAAATTTTTTCAAACTTTTTTTTAAATATTTTATAGTAGTTTAGTATTAATTTTACGATCAGAGGTTAAAAATGTTTTGAAAAAACTTACAAGTAATAAAATAAAATTAAATATATATAATTATTTCTTAACTTTATTAGCAGATTAAGCTATTTTTTTTAATATAGTAATAATTATAACACTAATATTTAGTTGACAGTTGAACATTAAAGTGGGTCATTATAAACAGGTGTTTTGTTTTTTAATTAAATAAGTTACCTTAAATATTTAAAAGCTCTTTCTGTTAACAAATTGAAACTTACTTCCAAATACGGAAATTCTAAATAGTGACATGAAATAGCTTTAAAAATGTGTATTTGGTAAATTGTAATTCAAAATATTGAAAATTTTAGTTTTTAAATAAATTAAATACCATTAACATTTGAGAATATTTAATAATATTTAAGAGTTTGTGTATCGATAACCAAATTTACGAAGAGTTCAAAAAATCTAATTTGTTCCTGATTTTTATATAATTTTAATTTAATTTCAATAACTACCTTACTTTTTTTTAGTAACTATTGCCATTTAAAGTTTAATAACGTATTAATTTTCAATATATAAAACAAATTTTATTCCATTTTTAGAAGTAAATATTTTAATTCTAAATTACAAAGTTTCTGAGTTCATAATGTGACTAAATTATTTGAAAAATTGAATTAAATATTAAAGAACAAAAAAAGATACGTATATTATTTTTTGTATTTCTTAATACATACAAATATTTAAATTCAATAATAATAATCATAGAGAAAGTTCATATAAAAATCAAAGAGAAAATTCAAAAAAAAAAAAAAATAATAATTTAAATGTGTAGAAAAACAAGTGCAAATGATTCATCGCAATCTTAATCGAACTCTGTCAACAAATTCTACTAAATCAGAGAATTGTTTTCTAATGTCTTTAGAGGAAAGAATATGGCATATTGGCACAATACCAGGAAAAGTAGTTGCTGCATCATTAGGTGCTATTGTGAAATATGCTCAAGATTCTGTTAATATATTTTTATGTCCGCCAGGGTGAGTTTATTAATTTTCCTATTTTTTTTACCTATTTATTATTTATATAAAAGTTTGATGATATTATGTATATAATATAAAACAAAAATTTCTAAAAAATTACAAGAACAGAAAATTAATTTGAAATTTTATTGAAATGTTGTTCTTATTATGAAATTTTATCATTATTGTAGGTACTATTGTAAAAAAAATAACAGAAAAAAACATATGTATTTACATAAAAATACTTAAGAAAGTTATTTAACTTTAAATTTACTTCCTTAAGTTATTATAACTTTAACATATATATATATATATGTATATTTTTTCATTATTATTTAAAAGTATATTCTATTCTATTTTATTCGAAAAAATCTATTGTTAAAGAATTAATTATTTATTATAATTCTTATAGGCCGCCGTAGGATCTTCAAAAAATTTATTTTGAAGATCATACGGCCTATGGCTAAGTTCGAAATTTAAATTTTTATTTGTAATCTCAATTGCTTTTACTTTTGAACTAATAAAGAAAAAAAAACTAGTTATCCGTAGTGTCAATACCAAATACTAGAAACATGTTATCCGACCTCGTTAACATGCTATACATTTGTATGTGGTGTGAGTACGATAGTGAAATATGGTCATCCTAACTTTAGAAAAATACAAATTTGTATTTAAATTATTTCTATTTTGACATAATGTAATGAAATGACGTATCTAATAACGCATTTTTTCATTTTTAAAGAAGATTAAAGAACAAAAATATAATATTACTTACTAAAAACAAAACATTTAAAAATAACCTTTTTCACCTATTTTCATAACACTTGTACTTCTGTCTCACATAATATAAGTAGCTCTTCACAAAATTAAAAAAAAAACAAAAACTAATCAAATATTAAGAGGTAGGGAAAATATTTTAAATATGTATGTAGTAGAATTTCACTTGCCTTGCTTTAAAACTTTCAACTCAATTCAACTAAAGTTTTGTTGTTGTTGTGTTGTAATAATCAAGAATTCGCAAATAATATCGAAATGAAAACGAAAATTAATTCAATAATCATGTTTTGTTTTTTATTTGTTTTATGTCTCTCTTTCTTTCTCCTACTCTTATTCTGTTATGTTCTCTCCTTTTCTATCATCTATTTTACTTAGTTTTCATGCGGTAAAATTTTCGTTGACATTTTGTATGCTATTGACATCTAAAAAAAAAAAAGTAACAACGACAACAAACAATAAAGTAGAAAAATTGATATTAATTAATTACTTAAATTGGAAATCAGCCGATACATTACTACCATACACAAAAAAAAACAAATACAATTAAATATTTGTGGAAAAATTTAAATTTATTCTGTTGATAACAACTGATGGGATGGTATAAAATAAAATTGTATACCATCAAATAAAATGTTCAATTTTAATGAGACCAGTTTATTTTTTTTTTTTAAATAAAATTCAATACAAAAATTGAGAAACACAATATTTAATTGTAAAACGTCAAATAAAATACGTATTATGTACAATTGACATTTTGCCTTTAATGTTAAATTAACTATTAATTAATCAAATTGTCACTATACGTATTATGCAAATTTATGTTCATTAAGTGTTCCGTTGGACAAAATTTTTAAATTTACATGAAGTCAATGATTTAGGTTTCAAACAAATTTATTATTGAATTGTTATTAAATCGAAGTTGAATTTTTTTAAAATTATAAATTTTGAATTTCGGAAATATACATATACATATATATATATATAATTCCCATCATCCAGTGTTGATAATTTGATCAACAAAAACTAGTAAATTATTAGTATACAACTGACAATTTTCGTTTAACAATTTTTATATAATCATGATGTCACTTCACAAATTATAAAAAACGTGCTATTTTAAACATCATTTACTTTTACGAGTTGTTAGTTTTATGAATATTATTACATATATTATTAAAATTATAATATATCTAATATTCATCCGCAGAGTTCTGAGTTAATTTATTACTATACACACATCTTTGCATTTGATTTTGTATTATGTATATGTATATATATAATTTCATTTTACTAGTGGTTTCTCTCTAAACTTATAATTTTATTTTAGTTTTTGATTACATATATATATGTATAACATTAATTTAAAAAAAAAAAAAAAAAAAATATTTTAAATTATTAAATTATGTTCTTGTCTTTTATTCATATACATATTAATATATTTTTTCGCATTTTGTATTTTTATTCAAATGCCCCGCCCCCACCTTTACGAAAACTCAGAAATAAAATGTTTGTAAATTGAAACTTTTATTTGATTAAATATCGAATTATATAATTCGGAATAAAAATTTTTAAATAGTAATGTAAAAAGAATTGGTCTAAATCAATATTTTATATAATTTTGGTAAATTTCTCAGAATTCATCGGAATCAGGTTTGAATTTTGAGTATTATTTGGTTAATAAATTAAAAAAACATTCAACTATTTAAAACACTCATAAACGATTTCTAGTTTTTCTACTTGATAACGACGATATTAATGTTGAACAATGGAAACGTTTATTGAATTGAAGTTCAAAAGAATTTTCAAATTTTAATGGTGGTGCAAATCTCGAAAAATGTAAATTTTAAGTTTGTTTGTAATTATTAACCTAGAAAAAGTAAAAATATATTATAATATATTAAGTCTCTGTAATGTATCTTCTTTATCTCTCATCTCATGCCTCTACATATTAAATAACTTAAACCCTTTACGTGCATGAAATTAAGTTATTGCACAGCCAAGTTAAACTGTTGTAAAACTTGATATGAGAGAATAAATAACATTTTTGTAAAAAATAAGACTTTAATACTTATGTATTAAAAAATTTTTTATTAAACTTTAATAATTACAGTAACGAAATCTACCAGAAGTTTTTTTAATTTTTTGGTGTCTATATGTACATAAGTACCTAAAACAATTTTTGTATTAAATAAATATTATTGTATCATCCAAAAACTCACAGAAGTCACAGAAAGATAATGTTACAACACAAATTGGATAGTTGCTCTCCGGTAATTAATTTTAATTACAATTGGTTGAATTTTACGAATAAAATCGCCAAAACAACTTTTTTAATATTGATTAAAATATTAATGAAATATTAAATGTATAAGCATGTAGGTACATATATTTTTCTGGTTATTATAATGTTGTTATTCTTTTTTACCTTTTGTTTTCTTAATATTCTTTATATTTATTTTTCTTTCTTATGGATTTGTTACTTAGTAAGTAAGTATTTTTAAATTAAGTAATAATCTCTAAGGGCTTGATTCCAGTAGTTGAAATAAATAAACAAATAGATGACGCGAACAATAATAATGTAGAATAGCAACAGTAGACTAATTAAGTTACTAATTTTTGAAAAACATACTAATTTTTAATTTTCGAAATTTTAATATTCGAAACATTGCCCTGTTAAATATTCAAATCAAATCATATTTTTTTTTACAAAATTTATTATTTCAAAATGTAAATTTAAAATAAACATTTTCAAATTACTTTAAGAAATGAATTTATTTTTTATGCTTTTAATTTAAATGAGATCATTAAAAAAAATGTTGGCATACGATTTTGTTTAGAATTTGGAATCAAAATTTTATATTTAAAATTAATATTCATACATATTTATATATATTTTATTTTAATTTTGATAGTAAAATAATTTTTTTTTTTTTTTAATTTAATAAAATAGTGTGTCAATATTTTTATATCAATCACCTTTAAAAGTTGTGGATGATTCAATTTTTAAAATAATTCCAACTCAGTATCATCTACAAATTTCCTAATACACCGGTCTAAGAGAGATACTGAAATAAAATTCGCAATCTACAGGAAGCCGACGAACACCCAAAGAGTAACCCCAAGTACATCAAATCATAGCTTCCAACAAAAGATCGCTCCATTTCATTCAATGGTCCATAGACTAGTGACAGTTCCAATGGAAAAGAATAAATATAATGAGGAAAAAAATTATATTATCGACACAGCTACAAAAAATGGATACTCGAGCACAACAATTACAAGAATTATCAACAGGAAAAGAAGGTATATGAAAAGGGATGATATGACCACATTGTTCCAACAAGAACGGATAAAAGAAGACACCAAAAAAATTTCCATCACATATGATGATGAAATAACGAAGTTATTAGGGAAAAAATTAAAAAAACACAACATAGACGTCAAAAGTACTAGTAGGCGGCATCAATTGAAAACATTACTAGGCTCTGCGAAAGATAAAAAAATAAAAACAGAGAAAAGCGGAATCTACAAAATATCATGCAACAAATGTGAGATATATTGGTACAGACAAGAAAATATATATTGGACAGACAAAGAGATTAGCAACAGTAAGATTTCCAGAACATCTAAACGATTTCAAATCAACTGTAGCAGAACACATCGCAATCGAGGAACATGACATCAACATAGATGACCTAGAGGTAATCAAAGAAATCAACGACACCAGAAAACTAGATGCTTGCGAAAGTCTGGAAATCATAAAACAACCGCCAGGTACCCTTCTAAATAGTGATCACGGTTATGGGTACACGTGGCTATTTAAATTAATAAGAAAATAAAAATATAAATCCTTTCTTTATCAGGTAGAATTAAGTAAATTTAAAATTTAATTTAATTTTGTAAATTTTGATTGCCCATAAAAAAGTATGTATAGTTAACTAATATAGCTCTTAATCAAATTTAATTACGCCAATACAATGAAGAAGGCAACATTATTGCCGAAATATCGATATTTGTAAAATAGACAAATAAAGTATTTAGTAAAATAAAAGGAATTATGCGTTTTTCTTTCTTTTTAAATCAATGTTTATTTTAATTAATACATTTTATAATAGTTATAAGTACATATCATATATTATTAATAAAATTAAATAAAAACAAATCTGCAATATATATATATATATATATATATGTAATATTCATACATTTGTCCCTACTATATAGTTTATTAATATTTAAAGAATTAAAATTAATGAAAAAAAAAAGTGGAACCACAAATTTTCTGTATTATTTAAATTACAAGAGAAAAACCTGTTTTTAGTTAAAATTTTATGAGTTAATCAGAGATTAAAATGATTCATATTTTTTTTTGATTTCACATATTTATAATAACTATAATCAGTTGGAATTTCCGGAAAGTTTTTCTGAAACAAAAACAAAATTTAAATTTCATTAATAATCGATTTAAACAATCTTTAACTATAATTTTTTTGTTTAAATATTCTAAATATAATAGAATATAAATCATTGCACCTTTATATGATATATTTTAATATCTCTTTAAGAAAAAAATATCAAAAGATGCATTAACAAAATGTAAAAATTTTCAGAAAATGTAGTTTATTTAATTGTGTATCCCCATTTCTAAAATCTTTAAAAAAAAAAAAATCTGAGTCACGACTTTTATTGTTCGTGATCAAGGCATCAATGTTTTATGCAAATCTATCTGTTGTCCTTTTTTTATTTTTTTCATTTAATTCATTTTGCACAAAAGTAAACACAATGACAAATATTGCTAACCACCATCTAAAACTCTTTAAATTAAAATTATAAGCAAAAGAATTAGCATTTATAACTATTATTACACTTATTTTCAACATTTTAAATACAATTATCATCACAGTTCATTAATAATGAACTTAACTTACACGTATTTTCCATCAATGACTCAGAAACTCAGACATTTAATTGTAATTTTTGTCATCGACAAACTTCAACTTTATTATTGAGTTCATGATACTGCTGTTGCTAATTAAAGTACAATTTATAGAAAATTTATATGAAATACTTTTCGATATGTATAAATTTATTGTATATAGTTTGCATGTAAAATACAATTTACATTAATTAGAACAAATTTTTTATTCTCATTGCAAAATAAATAATTACAAAATTTTGTATTTATATAATAAAATTATCTTTAAAATAACACTTTTCGGAGGACAAATTTAAATCAGATTCAGGTCTTTATGACATTCTATTAATAGATTTAAAAAAATGATCGAATTATATGCTAAAAAATATATGTAATAGTAAAAATATGTAAATGCATATTAATGTTGTCAATAAACTCTATTTTGCATATTTATGTATTATTTTTATTTTTTTGTACATCTAATACATATATAATGCATAGATAATATTAAATAAAGAATTTAAATTTATTGTGATTTGAAATCATATGGTTTAAGTTTTTTTTTTGGAATACACTGCATATCCTTTCGAATACTTTCGGTAAATTGAGGAAAATTGCAGCAATATGGATTATTATTTAATATGTCGAAGTTTTAGATAACACTACTATAAAATTTATGGTATTGAGTTGTATCTTTGGTATTTTTAGTTTAGTCAACAGAATTACATTTGTTATACATATGTATATATGTTTAAATATGTTTACGTGGTAGGTTGGAATTTTTTTGTTAATATTAAAATCAAACGCAAAAAAAAAAAATAATTTTGTTTAAAAAATTTAAAGATAGAGTTCTGAAATTTCACACAGTTACTCATGATGAAAAAAGAAAGAAAAAGGACATGGTACTTTACAGAGCTATCAAACGATAGGTTCGGGTTGCTGCCGTACAACTCCTAGTACGTCTCAGGCATATTTCAAAACCCAATTGAGTTACAGGCATGACAATTTACACTTAGATACTCTTTCACAAATAAAGAAATACGAATCCTACCGATTTAAAAAATGTGGAGTGGTTTAAGTTGCTGCCGAACAACTCCTAGCACGTCTCAGGCATATTTCAAAAACTAATTGTGTTACAGACATGAAAATTTACACTTAGATACTCTTTCACAAATAAAAAAATACGACTTCTACCGATTTCAAAAATTTGGACTGGTGCGGGTAGCTGCCGAACAACTCCTAGCACATCTAAGGCATATTTCTAGCACCAATTGTGTTACAGGCATGAAAATTTACACTTAGATACTCTTTCACAAATAAAGAAATACGACTACCAGTTTCAAAAATTTGGACTGGTTCGGGTAGCTGCCGTACAACTCCTATCGTGTCTCAGGAATATTTCAAATACAACAATATTCCAGCAAGATTCATTATATACTTTTGTGTTTTATCTTAAAGTAGTTCTAGATGCTCAACATCCACCAATAGTTTTATTTTCTACTTTCTAGGGTGCTAGTTTGGTTTCGATAAAAGTATATTTTAAAAATTTTTATTTTTACATTATATATTATTTTTTAAAATTATATTATAGGATGTTCTCTTCTAGTCAGAGAAATCCCAATAAATACTTTAACTCACTTTTTTTCGCAATCTTAATTTAATATAACCGAGGCCTACCGAAAGATGAATAATATTAATTTATTATTATTATTTTTTTTTATGCTTTCAAATATAGAAGGTGATGACCATCATTATATACGGTGGTGAATCAAGCAAATTTTACATAAATAATGAAATTTTTTTTTTATTTTGTTTTCTTATAAATCAAAGTTTATATAATGGTATTCTTTTAAATTTATGTAAAAGGGTTAATAAAATTCAATATTTTCTATTTCTATTTATACATAACCATTCATATATAATATGTATGTATGACGTATGTTTGCAATAAATTCAAATTAACAATGACAATATTTGTTTATATATATTTTCTATACAGGAATGCGAAAACATTTGAATTATAAAATGAATGAATAACAAATAATAAAAGCTTAAAGCGAGCGCCATTTAAATTTGTACGAATATGTTTTTCTATTAAAATGTGAATATATCTAACTAAGTATCTAAATATATAATATTAAAAATAATTTGCATTTAATTTCTACGGAAGGTAAAATTTTTTTTACTATTGGATATGTGTAATTAACCTTAAAAATTTTTGCAAAGGTGTTAAATATTTAATAATTTGATAAATTTTGTAATTTTTATAAAGCAAAAAAGCAACAAATTTAATTGTTAAATTATAAAAAAAATGGATTAAAAAATGGATCTTATGGAGACAATCTTATGATAACATTAAACAAATTGAATTACATCACCCTGAAGAATTATAGAAAAAAAGTAAATCACTTAAATTTTTAAAGAAAGAGACGAAACTTTTGAACAATCCAGTTGAAACTGCCCAGCGTTAGCTAAAGCCATATACCGAATTTTAGATGAGGTCTGCCTTTCCCAACAATATATAAATTATTGCGAGAAGCAAAATTGATGATCTGATAGATTTTTTTAACCGCAGAGGATGAATCAGTCTTCGTGGTACACTTACTTACTTATAACATCCCCTTTTGCTTCTTTTATAACTAAACTCTAATTAAAATATAACTATTTTCCTGGATACATATCTGACTATAACTGGTTATGACTGTATTTAAATTTTTAATAGCAATTTATGGACTTTTATAACATTATTTATTGATAACTTAACGAGCGGAAAAGTAAAATTAAACAATTTGTCTGATATCTATAAATTCAATTATTGTGTTTTACATATTTGTTAAACCAAATAACTAGAACACTAACTATTATATCTTAAACCATCCCTGAAAATAATTATCATTAATTTTCTTATATAAAAGCTACACATTATTTCACAATAAGTAAACAATAATGGCCACACCATTATATATGTAAAAAAAGTCTTCAATAAAATTTACAAAAAATTAATAAACAAATTACATTAACATACATATTTGCATAAAAGTAAAACAAAAGAAAATTCAATTTCATGATTTTATGAAAATCTTACAAATTATTCGTCATTCATATCTTTTAGAAAAGAAAGCTTTTCCATAGGTGTAGACAATGACAATTTAAAAGTCTCTAACCGTAACAATACCGTTATTTTAATTAATAAAAAAAAAATTTTTTTTTGCGTGATTTAAATTAATTTTGATTTATTTACTTTAGAAAATACATATATACTGTTGTTATTTGTTATTTTCGTCTGAAACTTCTAATTAAGTTGCACGCACTCTTTTATCTTCATCAAACTTATAGTTATATTGTTCTCTCTATATATAGAAATTATAATATGGAGTTACTCTTTTTATTGAGACTATTATTACAAATTATTTTTTAATAATCTGATGTGTACTTATCTCACGATTTTTGGGAGATATTTGCTTGCCCAGAAGTAAAACTATTATTATACCTTTAAACATTTAAATACAAAGGTTTTCCCTGGCGGAATTTTTATAATATAGTTTTAAATAAATTTCATAAATAAAATTCCCAAAAATAGAAAAATTTACAAAAAAAAAAAGGAACCCTAAATTTTATTGTTGTTTAGGTACCTTCTATTGTAATATTTTTCTTTTTCAATTTAAAAAATCGCAATTCGTTTTCGAATGATATAAAATTAGTCAAACAATTTTTCTAAATCTACTTAGATCACTATAATGATTTTGTGTTTTCGTTATATTATAAGCTAATCGTTATATTATAAGGCTGAATAAAATACGATCTTACTACACCAAAACAACAAATTGTTCTTCCGTTAATCCGAACATTATATCCTAGCAAAATTATTTCTAATTTATAAAATTAATCTAAATATGTATGTATATGTACATAATACTATAATCTATTCTGCGTGATTAGGTCATCAAATTAATTAAAATGAAAAAGAAAACAAGTAACTTCCTATATCAATTAAAAAAAACATTGTATGAATTTCAGAATTTCTATTCACATTTACGCATTATTTAAATTAAATAAATTTATTTTGATCAATTTTATAGTACAAAAATTGATTAGTTATTTAGCATGACATAAGAAATTAGTAAGAATTCCCTTAAATTTAAATTAATAAAAATATAGTCGATTGAAGTATAGGAAAATAAACTCCCCTTGTTCTTTTTTTACCTCCCTCGCCCCCTCCCTTTCCATATCATGGTGTTATATTGAAAATAAATAATTTATTTTAGGCGCGGAAAAAAGAAATTACCAAAATAAGTAAATCACATTTTAAATAGAAAATTGGCCTTGTAATTCTGCTGTCACATTTATACAACATTATTGTATATATACCTACATACATACGTGTAGAAAATCAAATTTTTTATTTTTTTGTTTCATTGAATAAAATAAATTACGTAATTGTTTTTTTGTTGTTTTTGTAAATTTTCCTGTAATGATAAAAAAAACCGCGCGCCAAATTTTAATACATAATTTGTTTTTGAATTAAAGAAAAATATAAATAAGCATCGTATAAATGAATGTCAAAATACTCGTAACACAAAATTTATACATATGGATATAAGTATAAGTATGTACATACATCCAATCTATTATTTATGTACTAAATAAAATTGTCATACGATTTTTGTTGTTGTTGTTTCACCATGACCTTTCCTAAACAATTTTGCGATTTATTCAAGTTTCATAGTAATTTAAAAAAAAAAAGTTGATTATTCTGTCTATTGGACAGAACTTGATCTCACTTACAAATTATACTGTGCTCTGAAATGGTCATATAAAACAATGAGAATAAAAGTGATTCATTAAAACTTAACTTGTATGTGTACAATATCAGTTTGTTTATAATATATAAAACCAGTTTTTGATTTTGAATTTAGTTTGTTTTTTCCTTTCTTTTGTTCGAAAATAAAATAAATTTTATAAAAAAAAGAAACAACAAATTTTTTTTTGAAAATTAAATTAACGAACTTTCGAGTATTTAAATTTAGTTTCATTTTAACACATTACTTGTGGCTTAAAAAAAACTTTTTGTTTTTTTTTATTTTGTTGAAAATAAAATAAGTAAAAATCATCAAAAACCAAAAACAATTATCTAGTCATTCAATAGTGATTAAGTACTTTAATCTTACTAAGTTTTAAACTAGAGGATTAAAACTAGTTAATATTTAACTCAGATTATATATAGATCGATATAATTTTCAGAATCCCAGTGGCCAATGGCTTTATTCTGCTGTTCATATAAACTCAATATTAGATAAATATAAATGAAGTTTTCTGGTTTCTGGTGAAAATCGTTGCAAAACATAAAATTTACTAAAGCGAGAGTAGTAGTATGACTTACTTAGGTTATTTTAAAGTTTAAATTAAAAGCCTTTGGACACGTTCAAAGAAATAATAGCAATAGACGTCTGTTTTATGACAAAGAAATAATACGTTATAGAAATGTTCCTATTTTGATTTTACCTTTGGTAAAATTCCGTTGACACGAACAAATTTCATTATAACAAGTTTTCGTATTTTATCTTTTCTCGTGTACAAAGGCTTTTAATGTACATATAGTTGTTATTTGGTTAACTTACTTATTAGTTATAAACTATTTAAATTTTTAATAGTCATATTTCCTTAATACAAATAAATATGTATGCTCAATTATAAAATTATTTTTGTTGATTTTATTTTTTGAATCATATTTTGAATATCAATCAGTTGATACATTTCAATATTTATAACGTTTTTTGGACAGGTTTTATTCCACTTCATCTATATCTTTTGGGATCTTCAAATCGCATTATTACGTATACATTTTAAACCAGTCTTTACTTATGAACACGATTCATTTTCCCCAATGAAACGTCCGGAAAAACTTATTTTTACACTAAAATAACATAATTACATAATTATAAAAAACGGAATGACGAGACGCCGAATAGGACATACAAGATTAACGCACAGCTTTCTTTTTGATAGATCAAAAAATGTCACTGTGTTCCAGATACCTCAATCACTATACAACCCATATTTTAGATTCTTTGTACGCTGATGTAAGAGTTAAGCTTGGGATCACGGGACTTGAAATACTCGAACAAGATACTACAGAAGCAGCAACAAAAATCATTGAACTCGTCAGGTAAACTGGTTTCTTGAATAAAATATAATAAGGTTAAAAATAAAAAAAAGGAAAAACAAAAACTATTGCATAATATATCTAATATAAATAACAGTAATTAAACTTAAATCAAAAATAAAAAACTTTAAAATGGAAACTATTAATCTAAAACTTAATATTAACAAAATTAAAAAAAAAAAATTAATTAAAATAAAAACAAGAGAACTCAAAATATTTTCTTTTAAAATTTAACAAAAAGATAAGAAATTTACGTCTCAACCTAAATGAATAAGGGCTTGATGAAACCCAGGTGGTGGATAAGTTCTCAAAAAAAAAAAGCTTATAAGTAAATAAAAATAAATAAAAAACGGAATGAATTAAAATGTTCAAAAATGTTTTTTTACGTCAGTATTGGTGAGTTCGGAACGTTCGGGTGTAATAAGAAAAGCACCATAATTTACTAAAGTTTTATTTTTAATTTTTTTTATTCTGTCACTATATATATGTGTAAGTAAATCAATATATCGGTTTGACATATCCTCATTAGTAATTTTTCCTTTAAAAAGAAAGAAGGTCGCATTCTTTTACTATTTTTCATCTTTATTTTTGAAAGTATACTCAGAGGGCGACTGACTTGAAAAATCTAAAATATTGGCATTATGTCAACACAATAATGAACTCATAATAACGAAAATTTACTTTTTCTATATTAGAAAAAAAATCTATTCTCAGTAGACTTTTATAATTGTCCTCATTTTGTATACAAGTACTTAATTTTTAATACAAGTAATTTATTTTGGTTCGTTTGCAATTACTCCAACAAATTAGGTATAAAATTTTTTATTTTTTAAACCCTCTGTCAAATTCTCTTTAAATCTTATTAAGAATAAAATATGATATATTGATTTAATTCTGAATTCTTCATTTCCTAGAGCTGTCAACTATCTATCAATCATTTCAGTTTAAATAATATTACTTAAAAATATTCCTAAAAAAAATTTCACTTTTGTAACCATGAACTTGAATTAAATTTTGGCAATGATATGACAATAAGATTTTATACGTTTATTAGTATGTTTCGGTAACTATTAATTTAATCTTCTTATTATCATCTTGAAATGTAGTGATTATATGTATGTGTTGTATATGTACATACATATGTATATAAACAATTGAATTAGTTTTTTGTATAAAATTAACATTTAAATTATTATTTCCTCAAAATATCATTGAACTTTACAAATTCGCATTAATCAAATTTGTTTTTTTTTTTTTTGTATAATGAAGATAGGTATGTACATACTTATTTTATTACATATTGTATAGTAAAATTATCATCAATGTTACCAAAGGTAATCAACCTTTGCCAATTGTTTTTTTTTTTCATTCATCTTAAATGTCTCGACTTTTGACTCTGAAGTCTGAACACATATAACTATTAAAAATTTTCTTTTTAAGTCGACCAATTTTATTTTTATTAATATTTTTATTTCTTTAATAAAAATTTGTCTTTTAAATATACTTTAACAGAAAAAAAGTTATTTTACGACAATAAACATGGGTTAAACATTTACAATTAATTTATTTGTGACATTTTTAACCTAATGAAGATGAATTGTTAAGGGTACTATAATTATTTAAAAAAAAATTGTTATGACAAATTGTCAAACCTACTTCTAATAGTAAAAATTAAATTTTTAATGTAAATTCAAATAACAATGTTTAAGCAGTGAAGATTATGTCATCATTAGTATACACTATATACAGTAAAAATAAAAGTTCTGATTGTAAATGAATGCACTTAATAAATATATACATGACTGTTTCGTAAATTAGAACACTTTTTTAAAATCTTGAAAAGGTTACAAATAATTCTACTAGCATCTCTTATAAGGGCATCTTTAGTCTTGCATATCTTGTATTATAGTTTTGAAATTAATCAATAATGCTAAAATATTTATTTTAAGTAAAAGGTTGTAAAAATTAATAACATAAATATTCGGGAGGAGAGGGATATACAAAATTTTTATTTATACATAAGTCATTGTCAAAGATAAACTTTTATTTTGTACGTTTTCATTATGAATTACCAAATTCTTGAAAAATATAAAATTAATTCCAATTTAGAATTCGACTGCCCTTGGGTAAAGTTTCTTATTGAATTTCATATTACAATTGAATTTTAATTTTAAAAAAAATTCGCTTAATATATATTTAAAGTAATCAAAGTAATGATTCTATGGCTTCAGGGTAAAAGTACTTAAATCAATAATCGAAAAAAAAAATCATAAACTAGCAATTTCACATATCGGTTACATCTACAATAACATTTAAGTTAATTATTACGATGAGTCTTCTAATAACACCTTTGAATGTTATAAATTTACTGAAAGCTCCATTTTCCCATTTAGCTAAACTTGTTCTTCCTCCTAAACTTACTATCAACTTAACTTAAGTATTTGTAAAATAGATTAATGACTCAAGAATTTTTGTCCTGAAACCATAGAAATAATCAAAATAACCAGGAGTTTGATTTTTATTTAATTGCATTTTATTTCATTTCTTTGATTTTTATTTTAGTTTGATTTTAAATTTAAATTTGATAAATGAATGATGTCATGACTACATACTACAATAATACTTTGATTAATAGTTAATATCGACGAATTGCAAATACTAATAATGTCAACATTTTACTGCGAGCCGGTGTTGACTGTATTAATAATGTCGGTGTAAATTGTATTGACGCGCTGGGTGGCGCAGTAGCTAGAGCGCCTGAACCGAAAGGTCCCAGGTTCGCTTTATGGGTTTTTTGACCTGGTCCAGTACTCTTTGTCATTTGGATAAAATAAATGACAAAAAATAATTGTGAGTAAAATCTGATAACAATTTAAGTAAAATGGAGCTATTCTATTTAAGAAGGGTTAGTTCCTGACAATAGCAGTATTTTTGATAAACCATCAGTAATATGATAAATAAATGCGAAATATGGTTGAAATTGTAGTATAAATTTGCAGTACCGTACTTAATTAAGCACGAAAAGGTGATTCTTAGTTTCATAAAAAGTGATTCAAAAACATAAAAAACTATTTATACGGTGGTATGCATATTGTAGTAAATTTTGTAGAGTGTAAAATGTAAGCCTTAACTCATATTAAATAAGAAAAAAATGGCGTCAAAACAATAATAGAATCATTTTTTTGTATACATATGAAGACATGTTTTGTCCACAGCTTTAATTTAATGCAAGTTTTGGGATAAATCTCGTTGCTCATAATATTTTGTTTTTTTTTATTTTGTAAATATTAATAGTACATAACTACATGTTTTATAATAAATACAAATTTTTTTTTGCTTGTTGATCTCTACTTAATGCCTTTTGTCATCATATTTTTTGTTAATACATATATATATATATATATTATTTGTTTTCAAACATATTAGTATACAAACTTTTAAACTGTTAACATAATACTTATATATCAAAAACAAAAAAAAATGCGAATTTGACATTTGAGGCTTTGTTTATGGATAATTTATGCAAATTTCTAATTAAATTTTTGGAAAATAAAAAAATAATATTAAAATTTTGCAAATTTTTAATTTAATTTTGGAAATGAAATTTTATAGTAAAACAAGACCAAATCAAGTTAAATATATACCTACATAAAAAAAATAATGTTTGGTTGTTTTAAGTTGAGAAAATGCATAGATGGATGTCGCTACATACGACCGTTATTTGAAATTTTTGAATGATAAACTCCCTCTGTTAAAGATATCATGTTGGAAATGACACTTGTTCTATTAAAATAAAATCAATAATCCTTCCCTTCCTTTCAAGTTTTCCATTCCAGCTCAACACTAATAAGGTTTCAAGTGCTAATTTTTACACCATGGAAAATACCTAGATGGTCTAAAACTGATTCCGGAAATTCTGGAAATTCTGGAAAACTGGTTCATAAAAATTCTTAAATTTACTGATTAATTTTAAAACACTGAATTATAAATTACAATAATATAGTCTATATGAGCAAACTGCTTTTCTTGATATAAAAATAAATTAATTCATTTATTGTAAGAACTGCTAAAATGTGGAAAATGCTCATATTTCACGTGTTGAACTCCGATAAAAACGCTCCATTACACAAAGAACCTATTCAGTTTCATCTCCAACTTACCTACCATTTAACCTCTATCATTCTATTTCTCTTTTAATCATTTTTCTCCTTACCCGAATCTTCAATAGTTTTGTATAAAGGAATCCTTTTCTTCAAAGCAAAAAAGAAAAAATACAATTCATTTTGTTTTTGCACATTTTTTTATGAAAGAAAATTCACTTAACTATAAATATTTATTTAATATGTATTTTTTGAATAAATATGTTTAACGAAGTAAATATTGATATGTATAAAAGTAGTTAAGATTTTTGCACAAATATTGTACTATAACTAGTAGTATGCACATACAGGTTATGTTATATCTTTAATTGATACTGAGCGAAACGTTTACGTAGTGGCTCTTCAAATATATAGTAAAAATAGTGAATAAGATATTGTCATTTAATGGAGCACTTTTACGTAATTTTAATATGAATTTAAAAAATAATTTTAACCTATTCCAATAGTGCAAATTACACTCTGAATTGAATCTGAATGAATTGTAATGAAAGTATTATTAGAACTTCTCTTGAAAGAAAAGTTTTTAATTTTAAGTAGCTACTCAAAAACATATATTTATTTAGCTTTAATTCTAAAATTGTTGAAGTACATATTTTTTTTAACATAATAAAGATCTCAATAACAAAAATACATTTTTTTCTTCAATAAATTCGACATTTTTAACCTTGTTTTTTACTATTATTTTTTTCAAGAACGTTCTCTTATACTACTTATCTGTTAACAAATTAAATTTACTTAATTAGAACTTTAATATTTGAAATTTGAAATTTGTTGCCGTGCTTTAATTATTTTTGAATGAAAAACAAAATAAATCTGTTTACCTCTTATTAGAAACTTATCAAATAATCGACGGGATTAATAATAAAATAAAAAATAACAAAATTTGCAAATAAAAAAAAGGTTCAATCAAACGAAAAAAGCATAAGAACGATTAAATTAGATTTAAAAATATTTTAGAAGTATCCACAATGTTTCAAATACTTAACCTAACATAACACAACTCTAAAATTCTATACAACAACATTAATTATCTATTTCGTAATAATATAATTTCTATCATTACAATTTTATAGTTCTTGTGTGTTTGTATTTATTATATAAATACTGTGTTCACTATTTGACCTAATTTCATTTCATAATTTCATGATAGTTTACATAAATAGTGTTATTATAGGAAATATTTTCTCGACATTGAAATTCACCCCAATCGTGAAAATTTCATTTGACATAACCACAGTGAATCAATGTTGAAAAAGAAACAAAACAAACGCAAAATTTTATTATCTCCCGATAACGGGTTATTTTTATAAAAAAAAAAAAAGAAAAACCAACAAAATAACGGGAAAATCAGAGTGTCAACAAAGAAATTTGAGTATTGATGACAGCATATTGTAAGCAAAACACAACATAAATTGAATTACTCACCCATTCAAGTGAACAAACTGAACAATTTAATCATATTTTATTATGAATCACTCAAAATCAGTATAGGGATTTTTTTTAATTAAAATGAAAATTGATTGTTTGATTGCAAATAAATAAAAAAAAAATATAAAATTAATAATAAAAAAAATGTTATGTTTTTCTAATTAAATTGTATATACATATATATGTATGTACTTAATTTAACTTTGGCTAACTATATTCTTAAAAAAATCATTGACAATTTTTTTTAAAAAACTTAAAAAATAATTATTTTTGTTTTATTCCTTTTATAAATGGCAATTTCTTTTGGATAATCATTTTTGAAGTTTTCACCAATCAACTTGCTCGATCAATGCTGTCAAATTAATGACAAAAATTTTTCTATTGGAACGATTACAAAGTTACAACATTTAATTGATGAACAAAAAAGATTGAATTAGAATTTACTTCACGAAGCCATACTCTGGGTGCCTTGCCTTTCAGTCGTTAAATTCCCGACGAATCAAAAAAACAAAAAATGCTTTATGGGTTGGGTTTTGCAACCTTGTCCAGTACCCTTTACGATATACGTCCAGACATTACGATAAAATAAATAGCAAAAAATTAATTCCCTATAAATCTGTTAACTAACAACTTTAATAAAATGGAGCTATTCTATTTCACAAGGCTTAGTTCTCCACAATAGTAGAGTTTATGAATTGATAAGTCAAAAACTTGATAAATATACTAGAAAAAAAGCATTGAAGTAATATATGTAGTATTAAAATTGACTTAAATTTTCCATATTCAATATAGAGCGAATAATATGGTATGTTCAACATTTGAATGTATCTAACATTACATACTAACATTGATTATTTCAACCAGTTAGTTGGAGATTTCATATTGGATAATATATTTTCCGGAAAAAGAATTTGATGGAAAAAAGAAATTATACTTTATTATTCGATGATTTGATCATTTATGTAAGTCAGTAAGATTTTGACGGTGCAATTACAGTCGTAACGACTGTTTTTAAATACTCATAAATTTAAAAATTAGAACACAACATTGTTTAAGTTTTAAATTTCACATTTGTGATTTAAATGACAAATAAATGTTCATTGAGTCGTTGACAAACTGATTACTCGTTTCACTTTATGTAATAAATCGTAGCAACACCGTATACCTAATATACGAATTGAGATCCTAAAAAATTTTTTTTAATAAAATCAACTATCTTAAAATTTAATAAACTAATATGTTTCAGATGACTATATACGACTTAGACTATTATTTTTTTTATAAAAATTTAAAACAACTGTTAAATGATAAGATAATGTAAAATGATAAACTGTTTAGATTTATGGAATAAAAGTCGAGTTTCCTTTCACTAATCATTTGTATTTATTTTGCAAATATCGATATTTCGGAAGCAACTTACTTCCTTCATCAGTGTTTTGCGACTAATTAATATTTACACTAATCCTTACATATAATTATATAATTTGAAACCTCAATAATATGCTCATTTTGTTAACAATAGTAATTCCTTAATAGTGCTACCTAATCTATAGTGTTTTATTTATTAAATTTTTTTTTTTTTTTGTATAATTATTATTTATTGCATTTAAACTAGTCTTACGCAATAACCCTTATTCTAGTATTTATGATCTTAATTCTACCTGAACCTGATTTTTAATTTTAAAGTAATCTAAATAATGGCGAGAATCCACTACCTACATCATTATTAAGTCTGTTGTTAACAGGTTCTCTAGATATTGCCAGGCTTTCATACATATCTAGTTTATTATTTTTGTTTACCTCTTTTATTAATTTTAAACTATTCTTATTTATATGATGTTCTTCTTCAACTATATGTTGCGCTACAGCTGACCTAAAATTCGTGTAGTTTCTTTTCCTCGCCAATTGTGCTTCCCTCATATGTTCCTGGAATCTAACTGTAATTAACCTCTTGGATTGTCCTATGTAAGTTTTTGTGCAATCTTGGCATGATATTTTGTATATACCACTTACTTCTTCTATGCTTTTCTTATCTTTAGCAGATCCTAACAGATTACATAATTTGAGATTTCCTTTTTGAAGTTTTCTTCTGATAAAGGTGTGGTCAGTAGTCTGTTAATCATTGTATGATATGCTGCCATCTTTTGTCCATGGGGGTGGTTTGAATCGAAAGTGATAGTTCTCTGTAGAAAAGGAAAAATTATATATTGAGGACACAGCAGAAGTAAATGGATTTATGAAAGAAAATGTTGAAAAAAAAATAAAGAAGAAGATCCATAGAACTGAAATGGAAAATCTCTCAACTTTATTCGAACAAAACAAAAATATGGAGAAGCCAAAACGAATCTGTGTAGCACATTCCGCATACACAAAAAAATTTAGCAATATATTTAAGAAATACAACTTAAATGTAGTCACTACTAGCAGAAATCTCAAATTATGTAATCTGTTAGGATCTGCTAAAGATAAGAAAAGCATAGAAGAAGTAAGTGGTATATACAAAATATCATGCCAAGATTGCACAAAAACTTACATAGGACAATCCAAGAGGTTAATTACAGTTAGATTCCAGGAACATATGAGGGAAGCACAATTGGCGAGGAAAAGAAACTACACGAATTTTAGGTCAGCTGTAGCGCAACATATAGTTGAAGAAGAACATCATATAAATAAGAATAGTTTAAAATTAATAAAAGAGGTAAACAAAAATAATAAACTAGATATGTATGTAGCCTGGCAATATCTAGAGAACCTGTTAACAACAGACTTAATAATGATGTAGGTAGTGGATTCTCGCCATTATTTAGATTACTTTAAAATTAAAAATCAGGTTCAGGTAGAATTAAGATCATAAATACTAGAATAAGGGTTATTGCGTAAGACTAGTTTAAATGCAATAAATAATAATTATACAAAAAAAAAAAAAAAAAAAAAAAAATTTAATAAATAAAACACTATAGATTAGGTAGCACTATTAAGGAATTACTATTGTTAACAAAATGAGCATATTATTGAGGTTTCAAATTATATAATTATATGTAAGGATTAGTGTAAATATTAATTAGTCGCAAAGCACTGATGAAGGAAGTAAGTTGCTTCCGAAATATCGATATTTGCAAAATAAATACAAATGATTAGTGAAAGGAAACTCGACTTTTATTCCATAAATCTAAACATATCACTAAAAACAAATCTGATTATCAAAAACAATGATAAACTGTGCTTACATTTTCAAAATCAGTGAGAATAATAAAAATGTGATACAAATTTTGTTACACATCTGTTGTGCATATTATATTTATATAAATACGTAACAATAATAATTTTTTTTTTTAAAGGACACAGTTTAAAGAAGTTCAAGTTTTGGTTTCTCATAAACTTATGTTGAAATAAGATTTTATTGCGTCATCCATCTATTGTATTAAAATCTTTAAAATCTTTAAAATCTAGATTAAACTGTCATGTCATAACATACAATTAACATTTGTATTTTATTTATAAATATAACAAACATACTTAATAGTAATATAATAATCGGATCCAGATAGTAACAGATTTTGTAATTGTAATATAAATTATCAACCAATTAATAACAATGTTATTACTATCGAAATTCGACATTTTGTATGTTATTTATATTGATAAAATATAAAATGTTAAATTTTGTTCATGTAAATACAAATAGATAATAGTTCTAGTTGTACTATTGTAGAATTAAATATTTAATTTACAATAATTTTGTATATTAATTAAAATATTGATTATCCTACAATGTATAGCCGACCTACATGGTGTAATAGTCTGAATCGTAATCAGAAAGTTCCTTAATCCCGGTCATGGCATGGAGGATGTAAAATCGAATTAAAACCTAGTTTCTGGAAATAGTATAGCAATTTTCCACTTTTAATTAGTTGATAAAACAAAAAATTAATAAATAAATAAATACTCCTCGTTCTACTAAATAAAAAAATTACTCGTTCTACTTTATACAATAAATTGTAGTATCATATTTGTTGTACGAAAAGGTATTCACCTAAACAATTGACTATAGGAATAAGAAAAAAAATCATTGTCATGTAGTGTGTATTGTAACTCTTCTCTTGGTTTGCTTAAGCTCACAATATTCTTCTTCGATTTGACTTTTTCTAGATTTCTCATCTTTTAATTTGCATTATCCATCTATTTTTTTACCTACCTCTACATCTTGTCAGGATGGGATTTTCTGAAGCTAGTTTCTATTCTTTGTTTAATGGTAATCTTATTACATGCTCGACCGTTCTTAGTTTTTAATTTTGAAATTTAACTAACTACTCGTATATTATGGTCAATTATTAGCTCATATAACAAAGTATGGCATGAGGGTTTAATCTTCAAGATGAAATCATTCCTACCTACAAATTTTCATCATTGAATTCTAGAAAACTACTTATTTCACAGGAAATTTAAAAGTAAGATCGGAACATACGCAAAATATTCAAACTGATGTTCCCCAAAAAAGTGTGTTATGTCCAATCTTGTATTTGTTGTATACTTCTGAAATGCTCACTCAGCAGACAATCTTAGCATCTACATTCGCTGACGACACAGCAATACTAAGTTACCATTCTAACCCTAAAAAGGCTACTAAATATCTACAATATTATATAAAATTGGCTAGGTTACAGGAAGATTAAAGTTAACGAATCTAAATGTGTTCAAGTAACATTTACCCTAAGAAAAGAAACGTGCCCAATTTGAAAAATCAACAACCATACTATCGGTCAGAGCAACGTGGTTAAATACCTAGATATTCACTTAGATCGAAGATTGACATGGAGTAAACACATCGCAACAAAAGTAACTCAAATAAAACTCAAAGCAAACAATATGCTTACTTAATAAGTATTCAAAATTGAAATTAGAATACAAAGTTATTTTATACAAAGCAGTCATTATACCGATATGGACTTATGGAACTCAAATTTAGGGCACTCCATTCAATGTTGAAAAACTACAAAAAACTCAATCAAAAGTTCCAAGGAGGATCATAGGAGTCCCCTGGTTTATTAAAAATGCAAACATCATCAGACATCTAAAAACTCCGATGGTCAGTGAAGAAATCGTCAGATACAGCCGAAACTATCTACGAAAACTGGAAGATCATCCAAACCCTCCAAACCATATAAGACTTAAAAAAAGATACAACAGATCTAATCACTCCATAACGTTAATTATTTTTATCTATTTATTTATTTTGAACTTTTGTTATTTTTACTTATACTTATCACTGTTATAAATTAACTTCCTTTCCTAAATGGAAAAATCAATGCATGGGTAGGACATTCCAAGTCTTTAGGTTAAGATCTGATCTAATTATTGTCAGTTTCTAGATTAGAAAAATTCAATAAAAACTATACAAAAAGATAAAAGATAAAAATTCAAGTTATATCATTATGGTAAAATATTACTCATAATTTTGATTTTCAAATTTTACAAAAAAAAAAAATAGATCTGCAAAGAATACATCTTTATTTCATTATTTCAATGCAAAGCTAGTTTACCAATTGATTTTATTAGTATTAATTATTTAGCAAATTTTTATTTTTAATAATCAATCTTCAAAATACATAATACATAAACAAAGTATTAAAGAGATTGTTGTATTATATTTCATTTTACAGCACTGCTGTTATACCCAATTTATAACTATGTACAATACTTTTATACTTTGACTAATCTGGCTGACTAATTCAGTGAGTCAGTGCAGCAGCAAGTTTTTATTATTGATCATATAATTTAAATTACAAATAATACCAACCATGCTAAAATTGAGCTCGTCAATCAAAGCAATCAAATAAAAAGTAGTGTACTTACTTAATATGCATACTTGTGTCTGCGGTAATATGGAATTAGAAAATCATTTTTCTGTTTTTATTTTTTACTTATTTGTTTGTTGTTTTTCAAATCAAACTCTTCTTCAGATAAGCTGAGTGATAAGCGAAAACATTTTAACTCTTCATACATGTATATGTAGTTATGTACTTAATTTTTTTTTTCACTTTAAATTTTTTTTTTTCATTTAATAATCTAGTCGAAAAGTATTTGTCATTGAAGAAGGTGGAAATATTTTGATAATAATTTATTTAATTTTTTTTTTGTAATTGTGAATTTCTAAAATAACAAAACAAACATAAAAAAAAATGAATTGCTTTTATACAGATGACGATCGTTTTGAAATATCATTGCAGCGTGCAATTAGAAAATTAAAAATAATAATATGGTCGAAATTCCGCTTAACAGTATTGTAAGCATTTATTTTATATAAATATGTACTTAATTATATACAATTTTAATTTGAAAAATATTTTATTAATTTAATTACTTCATTAATTAATTTTTTTTATTTTTGTAAATTACAGAAAAGCCCGTCGTAAAGAACGAGATGGTGATCAAAGTTCAACAGATACTAAATTATATTTAGAGGAAAGTGTTTTAGAGCGTAAATTACCTGATGCTGATCTCAAGGCCTTAGTTGATCTTCCAGCTGGTTTAGATTATAATGAATGGCTAGCTTCACATAGTAAGTTCATTTTTATTAACTAAAACTAAAAAAAAATTAACTTGAATTCGATTACTAACTAAATTTTAGAAAAATAATTTAATAGGAAGCTAATTTTAAACAAATTTAGAAAAAAAAAGTTACAATCAAAACATTGGTTTAAACTTTTGCATAAAATAGGTATTTGGTGATCATATTTGTTTTGGAAATTAAAGTGTAATTTATCTCATTTTTCGAACGTCTATTCGTTCGCTGTAACAGGGTGGATATTTTTTGAAGTGAGTTTCCAACTTTACTACTGAATGCAAACTTTAAAATCGTTTTAAAACATATATAATATTAATATTATATATAAATGACATTAATTTATTAATTTAAGTTACTCTACCATACCATTTCGAACTTTAAATATATGCTAACCATTTTAAATGGTTTTATATATTTTTCTTTTTAAATGCACATTATTAAAATAGTGAAAAAATGAAAATTAAATTTTTAGCTTACCATTTTTTACATATTATTTACATTTATTATTATTCGTATGCATAATAATATATTTGTACATTATGTAATGTATATTATATACAAACCTTACAAAATTTATGTTTTCTGTAATTAAAAAAATTAAAATTTAATTTAATTTTTTTTTTTTGTTTGGCAGCAGTAAAAAATATGAAAAACCACAAATTTTACTTGTAAGGAAAATGTTCTACAGTTTTATATTACTGTTTAGTTTCTTAAATGCACAAAATTTAATAGGGTATTGTAATTTGTAATGAAATATTACTTACTTATAATAAGTAAATTATTAGGCGTAATTTTTAAAAATGAAATTTGTCAAATTGGATTATAACAATAAATAATGTTGACTGAAATTAAAAAGGTGCAAAATTTTGAACTATATATTAATGTAAAAATTAGTTTTAATTTTAAATTCATTTATTGAATGCAATTTTGAATTAATAAAAATTATTAAATTAATTCTAATCTATAATAACGAATTAAAACGAAATAACAGTCATTATAACTAAGTTAATAAAAATTCAGATGAGCCTAGAACATACCTTGGAAAATTTTATAGATAAAATCCGTATTAAAATCCATAATGCACTCTAAGGGCGTTTCCGGACCTCTCACACTTGCACTTGAAATTGCACTAATTCCTAAAAACTCCCAAATTTTGTTCGAAGACACACGCACTAAACCTGTCATATCGCACTTTATTACTTGTCAAAATTTAGTGTTTTTTTTACCACACTAAATGTCGCACTAAATGAGTATATAAAAAATAAAAGACAAAAATTTTAAAATTAATTAAAATAAATATTCAAAGGAAAAAACGAAATTTGGTCACAAAGATAAGAACCATATAGCTCGAAACAAAATGAGTATTTTATTTGATAAGCTCAGAACATACTTAGCTTTTGACGAAAGCTGTAAGTAACTTGTATATGCTACAAAAATATAGAGAAATATAAAAACCAGAATATCAGCGATATTATGCAGTGATTGAATGGCAGTGATATTAAATGCAGAAAACATAAAAGAGTTTCATACCACTCTTTTAAGAGTTTGACCAACGAAGTCAAAACCAAAAAATATGTTTGGCCTGTTGATTTGAAAATTATAATATTTTTGCTTTGGTTTGATAGTGAATCTAGTTATAGACATTGTATTCCGGAATACCTATATCTACTATATCTCCTATTGTTACTGTTAGAAAAGTTAAATCATATGGCAACCAATATTAGATGAGCTTTTGTAATATTTTTTTTGTTTTTATATTATAGTCAAAACTTAGGTTTTGAACCTTTAAGTACTTGCGTACCGTTGACTATTTGAAAAATGAAAGGATAGTTAGAGGAAAGGAAAGAAAAAGTAAGAAGAAAAGTTTTGTGGGAAAGAGCTATCAATGTTGTTAATATTCGTCTTAAACCTCTGTAAGTCATAAATAAAAAATCCTTCTCTCATTGGGAATGCTTCGATTGGGACGCGGTCCACAATCGGGATGTTCTTACTATAAAAGAATTTCCATAACTGGACTCAAACCATCTCGGAATATCCACTGTGAAAGGGTGGGCACTTGATGTCTCTCGTGTTGTGCGATGGAATTACTTAAGAGAAGGAAAAAGTGATTTTAATTCCTCGGAACAAGTGCCAACCCCAAGCAAATATCTATAAAATAGAGTAAGTGCTCCAACAATACGACGATGACCAAGTGGTATAAGGGATGAGGTCACATTTATTTCGCCTATAAGACGAATGACGCGGTTTTGAACTTTGTCCAAAAAATTTAAAGCAGTTTTTGGTGCACCTGCCCATAAATGTGAGTTATACTCGAGCTTGGGTCGTATATATGTTTTATAGATTTTTAAAAGGTCTCGAGATGAAAAATAAGTTTTGCAGCGACTCAAAAAGCCTAAACATTTTGCGGTCGCACAGCTTGTTACTAATAAGACATATTTGAGTTTTTGAATTCGACTCTGTTAGCTTTACCCCAGTCGACAATTTTGGCAAGGTCGTGACTGAGCGCGCCGGACATCATTGTTCTTCTGGAGGTGACTGCGGAAGCTGTAGCATTAGTTTGTTTTAGAAAATTATATGATGCTACTAGAGTGCTGTCATCTTCAAAACTATGGATTGAATTGAAAGTTAATTTGAGAAGGTCATTAATGAAAATGAGAAATAGGGTGGGTGAAAGGACATAGTCTTGTGGAACACCGGCATTGATTTGAAGTTGGTGGGAAAAAGAACCGTCAACTGAAACTATGATAGATCGATTTAAAAGAAAACTTTCAATCCATTTAGAAAAGGTTGAATCAAGGCCTAGCGTTGTATTTTGCTGCAAGAGCAGAATGCCAAACTCGATCAAAAGCCTTAGATATATCCAGAGCTACAACAGTAGCTTCACCAGATTGATGCAGGCTGGTGTTGAGCTTCTCGCAGAGGCATGTCATGAGATCACCGGTGCAACGTTTGGCTCGAAAGCCGTATTGGCTATCATGAATTATACCTCTACTGTCAAGATATTTTTTCACCTTATGATTAATTAAGATTTTTTATTTATTTATTATTTTTTGTTTTTTCACTATCACTACATTAAAAAAGTAATTATTTCATAAGTAAGCATCCCTTTCATCAGTTTATAAAACTATAGTATTGAGAGAAAAACTGAAACAGAATATTTCGTATGTTAACTTCTATCCGGCGTGCATTATTACTTTTCTAGTTAAATCAAATTGTTTCTAAAATCACCAGGTGCAATTGATGGATGTCCACAAAGTTTGAACGATCAATATGTCACCAAAAAATTAAATTATTCCATTCAACTCCAGGCAGTGTGAAACCATTCAGGGAAATTTAAAAAAATGTTTGCTAGATACCCTGGTATAATTTCGATTAATAATATAATATAAAAACTTGGCATATTTTTCTCCTCTTAAATAAACTAGTTATAGTCAATATATTTTCTTTGGTACCTACAAAATGTGTAACAATTATTTAAAATGTAAAACACATATAATTTAAGAGCATAATAATTTTTATTTTGTAACAAGGATACTTTCAAATGTCCTTTTCGTCCTTAAAGGATAAGTTGCACCACTAAAGATATATATTTTTGGAAAGCTAGCAATTCCATCTATCTTTGGGATATAATTATTAGGCAGAACCCAGAACCTAAATTTGTTAAAGAATGATACAACAAAATTAAACATGAGTTATTAGTAAATTAATTAATGAAAATCCAAATGATTAAATAATATGATGTCGTTAAATTTATTATGATCAATCTTTTGTTTCACAATCACAACAAATTTGTTCACATTATATTTTTCATTTATTTGAATCGAATGATTTATTGACAAAATTTTCAACAAAATTAAAGTTTTTAGAGATACATATTAGAAGTTTATTACAACAATTTAATCACTATATTTTTTATCCTTTGGCAGCATATTTTTCGGTATAGCTCAGATGTTGTGGTTCTGACACATTTTCAGCAATGACTATTTACAGAATATAGTTGATTAGCTTGGCATTATTATTCTACTTTGTATCTCTCCCAGAAGATTTGAACCCGTACTTGCCACATCGTCAGATTACATTTTCCTGATGTTTTATACTTTACGAATTAAATAAATAAAAATAAAAATTTAAAACTTTTTCAAAATACAAAATTGGTATTTAAATTTTTGTTAGAATATTTATTACTGTTGGAAACTGGTCACAACACTTGCTCATTTTGATGTCATATTGTCACTTAGACCTTCACCCTTTGTTATTTTAAATCAAGTTTTTTTATATGTCCTATAATTTTAAGTATTTTTGATGATATTTTAGATGACGAAAGAAACATCGCTTACAGATATGTTTTTCCTCCAGTCATACTCCTGAAACACTGATATAGAGAAGTTCTTGAATCAAATAACACTTCAGTTAATATCGATTCTTTGCAATATCTTATGTTTTATAAATTATACAAGTAAATACAAAACTTTTTTTGCATTACTTATTACAAAATAATCAATTTGTATACAAAATGTTATACCTGGGTCAAGACTCTATTATAACACTACACAAACTTTTTTACAAGTAAGTATATGTACAATGAATTGAATTACTTTCTTCTACTTCCTTATATTTCTCTAAACCTAGAACATAGGGTGGAAAATATCTTCTAACAAATTAGTTTTCAACAAATAAATTAATTACTATTATTTTAACTAGCCCAAATTAATGAAGTTATTATGAATCACTTACAAAATTCAATTGAAATCATAAATTTTTTATTATCAAAAATTGTTTAATTAAAAGTAATTCTTAAAATTAGAAAGGAAGGTTCATTATGTTGAAATTATAAATTATCTATAATGTGTTTGCATATATTATTTATATATGTATGTTTATATATATACATTCACCTGTGAGTAAATTTATTTATAGATTCTTATCAAAAATACTAAATTATAAAAAAATAAAATTATCAATTAATAAAACAAACATATTTTGCAAAGAAACAATCTACATAAAAGTGTAAAAAAAAACAAATGTTTTGAATTCTAATTATAGTTTTATCAATTGATTCCCAATTCAAATTTTATAAGGTATAATGAAAATATAATAAGTAATTAGAATAATTAATAAATGTTCAATAAAAATACATTATTTTAATAATAAAACAAAATAATTAAATATATGTACTATGTACGTATTATAATAGTAAATTTTTAAATAAATTTCTAATGTGACAATTTTTTAATTTAGTTTTTATACCTTAATGGGAATTCTTTAAGTGTACGTGTACGTGTACTTAATTTTATCACATTGTATCTAACTAATACAATTTTCATTACATATATATTTGTAGTATAATTCACTATAATTATTAATAGCACTTGAAATGTTACGATATTATTTGTTTTGCATTTATTCTAATCTTTAAAATCTAGGACTATGTAACTTACAGTTATGTTCTAGTATTATATAATGTAAATAGTGCACTTTATATTGTATAATAATTAGTTTATAAATTTCTAACAATTATATATTGAAAAAAATACGAAAGATTTATTCGACAATTGGAGAGAAGCTGAATTGAAATTGCAGATAATTTACCCAATATCACAATAGTATAAAATGTAAATCTTGAAAATGAAAATATACTTCTAACTCTAAAAATATAATTCTAAACGCCAAATTTAACATTAAAATTTCCTAGTTTTATTATATTATATACTTAATAAATAGCTAAAATATAGCTTAGTAAATTATAGAATATTATATATCGAAATAATTTTATTTTAGGATATCGATAAATTGCATAATAATGCATGCTCATATAATGCTATTTTAAACTTCATAACAGATCAATGCTATTTTCAACTTAATTCTGTATTTTCTGATAGATTTCCTTCATTCTTTTTTATATTAGAAAAGTGAAATTTAAATTTACTTAAAACATCTATCTAGAAAGGTTAATCATAATATTTGTGACTGTTTAATTATGCTTTTCTTTTTTCAATCTCAGTTTTAAGATTAAACGTTCGAACGGGGAAGTACAAGAGAACTGAAAAGGTTGCGTCTCCATAGAATACCCCAGTAAAAAAAACCCTTTTCTTTAACTTGATTATTTATAGCACGCATATAATACAATGCAATCGAAAATATTTAATCTTTTTGCGTTATCGATTATTCCTAAATAAGCAAACTGTTTGATTAGTAGAGGATAAGCAAATCATTTCATAGAAAAATTTTATTTATTTTTTTTTTGTTTTATTTTTAATTTTGTTTTTAGACACAGAAATTTCTGTATTTGTCAATTTACTTTACTTTGTTGAAAATTTAAAAGAATTAATAATTTCTTAGTCTTGGCTATTATCCAAAATTATTTTTAAGAACTTTTTTGTATTAATATTTGTTTAATTAAAAACGGCAAATTGTAAGAAAAATAAAATTCTTATCATCTTTTAGACTGATGGTCTCTCTCCTATAGATTCTCTAATTTTTTTTCTAAATTAATATTGTTATAGATATTACTATCCTATCTGGTATCTATATACTTATATATAGATCACATTTAATATAATAGATTATTTAAATTTGTTACTTATATTATAAATTTAATTTATTTAACAATATTTCCACGTGATATTTTAAAATACATATATTTCAAATATTCACCACATTAAAATTTTTATGTCGTGGTAAATTTTATAAATTTACTTATATTTATATAATTTATGATCATTATCAAATTGTAAATTCTGGAACCACCCAAAATGAGGATATCTGCGTATTTAACAACTATGAAAACATAATATTTTATTTGCTCTAATCGAGTTTCAAAATTGAAAACTTAGAAAACGAATGTAATTTTAATATTAAATTTTAACAGTTTATATAATTTCTATGTTGTTAATAAAAAAATAAAAATTTAGATTTTCAGAAGAGATTTCTTTTTGCCAAATGAGTGTACGAAATGATTTAATATCAAAAAAGTGCATCATCAGTATCAGTACATATGAAAAAATAACTTTCCAAACTTATTAAAAAAAAATTAAAATGGAAATTCAAAATCAGTTCTAAACGATACCATGCTAAACTAATTTGTAAATGTAGAAATAGAAATACAACACCTAAACAATGCAATAAATTATTAAACTAATTTTAAAATAAAATTCATTTTATCCACATCATGGTCGACCTCGATTATTCACCACAACATAAAACATTGTTCAGGTGATTCATTTTTTTTGTAATGGCTTATTCATTTTTCAAAGAAATTTTTTCAATCTGAACTGAATTCATTAATCCATTGAAAAAAAAATTTTAATTGCGTAGAAATATTCTTAAACTTTAATTTAGTGGACTATTTTTAATAGAAGTGAACTTAATTCATTGAATGAACAGTGGGGCACTATAAAGAATTTTAAACAATTAAAATACAATTTATAGCCTTTTTCAAATAAAATAAAATTTAGTAGAATTTTTTTTATTATTAAAAATTTTGAATTTATATTTTATAAATTAAGGAGATATATATTTTATTAACTTACATTATGTTTAAAATAATTCTTTTAATTTGAAATTTTT
The DNA here is from genome assembly GCA_963942445.1 of Argyra leucocephala. NCBI lineage: Eukaryota > Metazoa > Arthropoda > Insecta > Diptera > Dolichopodidae > Argyra > Argyra leucocephala. The sequence goes on along the minus strand of OZ012679.1, from coordinate 111,158,824 downwards.
AAAATTTATTCAATCAGTACCGTGTAAAAATTTATATTTTTTCAGATATTAAATTAATATTTATTAAGTTTTTTTTTAACGAAATTTCTTTTTTTTATCATTACAGCACTGGCACTATTTGAACATGTCAATTTAGTTTATGGAACAATTAGTGAATTTTGTACAACATCAGGCTGTCAAGATATGACTGGACCTGGAAATAGGTTAGTTTAAAAAAACATTTTTTTTTTATATATTTTAATTGTAATTTATTTGATAAATATGTAATTAATGAATATTTTTCTAATTTTAGAACGTACTTATGGTTTGATGAAAAAGGCAAGAAAACACGTGTTGCTGCCCCACAATATATTGATTATGTGATGACATTTACCCAAAAAACAGTTAGCGATGAATCAATATTTCCAACAAAATATGCAAATGAATTTCCAAGTTCATTTGAAAGTATCGCACGAAAAATATTACGCTTGCAATTTCATGTGATAGCTCATCTATATGCGGCGCATTTTAAAGAGATCGCCCTATTAGGTTTACACACACATTTAAATTTAACATTTGCCCATTTAACAGCATTACATCGACGTTTCAATTTGATAGATGAAAAAGAAACAGATGTATTACGTGATTTGGAAGTAGCATTACGTTTAACTGATGATGTTAGTAATAACAGCGGTGGAAATAGTACTAGTGGTAATAGTGGTGGAGGTGGTGCTGGAAATAATACAACATTGTCTACAACAACATCAACAACAAATGGTAGTAACAACAGTACTATGAATTCTAGTAATAATAGTGGTGGTAATTTACATAATTATCAAGGTAATAGTGGTGCAGGAGTTGGTGGTGATTTTCATAATCACCATCTACAACATCGTTTACTGCTGGGCGGAACAAATGATGATAATAATTTATTAAATAGTGGTATAGCTGGTAGAATTGATGTTGTTAGTAGTAATTTAAATACAAATAATTATATTAGCGGTGGAATTATTGGTAGTGGTTTAATTGGTGATATTTCAACATCATTATCATCATCAGCAAATGCATCACCAAGACATCCAATATGCACACAACCAGAAGCCATGAAAGGTTTAAATAGTGATCAATCAGATATAAGAGGTGGTGCTGGTGGTGGTAATTGTACTGAAGGTAGTACTTATTTTAAGGGTGGGATTAGTCATCAACAAGTTATGAATTTTAATAATAATCATCATAATAGTAGCACAGGAACATCAGCATATAATACAGCTAATAGTATGTTACAACAACAATGCAATAATAGTAGAGGTAGTCAAAATAATAGTAATAATTCACCACACACAACAACAACTGCATAGTTACAAATTATTATTATTATTATTATAATTATAAATAAATATACATATTTATTTACACACACTATATAAAAATTACAAAAAAAAAAAATAAAATAAAAATATAAATTCAAATTAAAAATTATTTAAAGAAAAAAAAAAAATTAAATGGAAAATTCATATTACAGGATTTTTAGTTTTTCTATATCTATATTTAATAATTAATTATATGTTCTGGAAAAATATATGAAATCAAAATAAAAAAAACTTATTTAGAAAAGAATTTTAAAAAATGTATTACATATTAAAAACAATATGTATACAAAAATATATAAATAATATATACATATATATTATATAGTATATACATACATTCGAAAAAAAAATATTTATAAATGAAAATATGAAGAAAATATATTATATATTATTAAAATAAAAAATATATATATATATATATATATATATATATTTATTTATATATATTACATAAATATTTTAAAATTTATAATTTGTTGTTATAATATAATGTAGAAACTGTTATTATTTGAATTGATTTTCTAATTTATAATTTACTTTTTCATTTCAAATTTATCATTTGATTGTATCGTCTACATAAAGTATGATTTTAAAAAAAATAAATTCAGCTATACAAATTTTATTTTATTTCTTCAGAGATATTTCATTTGTATTTTTTACATAATTAAATTAAGAATTTTCGATATAAATCATGACATACATCTAGAAAGAAGTTATTCTATGCATTCAAATACAATTAACACCACCACTACGATTAACTACACGCCCACTTTGTATCGTTATTTAATTGTTTGTAAACTTGTTATAACAATATCTGTTCATTTGTTATAAATTTGCAAATATATTATACAGATTTTAATTTGGATTTATCTTAATTAAGAATTAAATTTTTATCGTTTTTATAATTAACTGAATTCGTTTTAACTAACTGATAATAAAAAATAAATAAAATGGCATCAATTAATATAAAAGTCGATTTTGACATTGACATTCATGTACATTAAACGTTAATATACTTGTAAGTACATATTGCACATTATTTACGTACATTGATGTCAATTTAGCAAGTCACTTCTGATTACTGAAATTCAACGATACCAAATTCTATCCTAAAATATGCTGAAAAAAATAATTTTTACTTGTAGGCTTAATTAAATGATAAATAATACTAGTTTTCTTAAATATTTGTACTCTCTTTTTTTCTTCTTGAATACTGCATATCTACCTTTGTTATTAATTAAAAAAAAATGTATAACTAAATAGAAAAACAATTAAATATAAAATAAATCACAAAAATATATGAAAATCTAAAAAAAAAACACAAAACTATTTTCTGTCCATAAAAAAATCTATGTGAAATACAAAAAAAAAAAAAATACAAAATCTTTAAAAAAAAATGGAATAATAAAATAAAAATTTAAAAATGTATAATAAAAATGTTTTGAATTTATTCACTTCTAATTTAGTGTTTTTCTTGAATCAACAAAAAAAAAATAAACCAATATTAATTTACCAAATTCTCTTATTTTATTTAAATGTAAACTCATCTCGAATAAGACAATTTATAAGATAAATTGAGATAAGATAATTTGGGTTTTTGAAATTTAATTTTATTTTATTGAAAAAAATTTGGAAAACCCTTGTTTCCTAATAAACCATTTAATTCTCTTATTTGTTCGTCCTATTTTTTATACATTATTACAGCATTAATTCAAAATTATTCAATTAGAAATAAATAAAAAAAATTGGTTTGGATTGCTCAAATTTTAAGGAAAAAGGGTTTTTTAGGAGCTAGTACATTAATGTGCTAATTCCTGATGGCTTAAATGAATGAATCAATATTTCGTTGTTCAGTCTCTGGGTGAATAATGTATACTTATTTATTTTGATTAATTTTATATTTTTTCTATAACTTCAAACTAATTCCTAAATATGTATGTATGTAAATATTTCTTATTTTAGATCCATTCAAAATTAAGGTATTTTTTAATCTTTTTTATTTAATTCAAATTTTGTTTACAATAATATCTTTAAAATATTATAAATTTGACATTTGAAAAAAAATTTCTAATCAAAGTCAATTAATGTTAAATACCATAAATACATTGCCTTGTATATTGTTAACATACAGTATACAAAGCAATGTTAAATATAAAAGAAACTTTAATTTTATTTATTTTTAAATTAAAATGAAAATATGTATATATAAATAACATACATACATATGTATATTAAATGTTGTGTGCCCTAATTTTATATAGAAAATGTGAAATTTCGATATTAAAAATACCATTAACTACATACTAAAACTTTATTCTAAATTCATATCTTGTTTAAAATAGAATTTATTAAAAAATCACGAAATACATCAATTAATGTTTATTTTTCATATTTAATTTTATTATTTAAAAAATTGAAATATTATTGTGTGTTAGTTATTTAATTAATTTAAAAAAAAAAAATTTAACACAAAATTGTTAGAAGTATAGAAAAACACTTAAATATGAAACACACCACGCGCTAAAAAAGAATAGCTATATTTATAGAATATAATAATTATAAAATACACCACACACCTTTTTAAAAGCAAATATAATTCATTTATATAGTTATATATATACATATAAACCAAAAATTATAACGAATACATAAATAAATAAATAAATAAATAATAAAAATAGTAAATAATGAATAAATAATAATAATAATAAAATTATTAATAAAAATAACATTGAAGAAAATGAAAACTTAATATATATTATATAATATATAAAGGATTATTTGAAGTAAATGTAAAAAGCTCTTAATTGAGTAAAAAAAATAATAAATTATTGTAAAAATGTATAAAAAAAGAAAAAAATACTATAAAAAGAAAAACAAATCTTAAAAGCGATAATGTTAAAGTAAAAATAATTAGACAAAAAAAAATTAAATGAAAATTATATTTATCTACAATTAGTAAAGAAAAAAAACAAAAACAATTGAAATTAAAATGATTGATATAAAACTATAAAAATAACAAACAAAAACAAAAAATTTACAAAAAAAAAAATGCAAAAAAAAAATCGAATTTGTTGAGTTTTAGTAGTAATAATCTATAATTATATATATGAATGTGGATATATGATACATTTATAATATATACATATACATATATAAATAGAATATAAAAAATTATTTAAATAAACAAAAAAAAAGAAAACAAAAATAATTTAATAAATAAAAATAGCAAAAATACAACATTTTAATTTCATCACAAATTTTTAATCCCTAATTTTTCAAACCAATCTTGTGAAATCGAAAAATAAAAAAAACACAACATATTATATACAACATGTAATTTAATTTGATTTAACTAATATTTAAATCAAGTCTTACTACAATTATTCTGGAAACACCGAAACGCTCAGACTAATTTTCTAAACTGCATACAAAACCATAAAATATGTACGATGCCATAGGCATACATTATTCAATGTCTTTGCTTTGAGTTTGATTCTGTATTACCTTACCAGTATTACTTATATTATTCAATTGTTTTGAACATAATACATTATGTATGTCAAAATGTCTTATAATAATCAATGCTGATTTAGAGTATATTCAGTTTGTAAAATATTCATATTTAATTAGCCCAATCGTAGTTGTCAGTTATCAGTGTACTGACAACTGAGAAAATTTATCAGAAATGGTATCGTAGTACTGATACGTACTGATAAATTTACACAAAAAAAATTGCTATTGTGAATACTGATAATCTGACATTTAAAAATCAGCTGTTTCATTGAATAAGAGGTTATAATTAATTTTGTTTAGTTGACTAACAGTCTTTTATTTAATATATCTCAAGTATTTACAGAAAATAGAAAACAAGTTCATATTTAAATGAATCCATATTAAAACATAAATTGAAACATTCCTAATTCTAGTTCCTAATTTCTAGGATTCATTTTCCTGTCTTTTTCTTTTTGTTTTCGATAATTTTCTTTTTTGTCAGTTTTATTTTTTATCATTTCGAGTTCCATTTTTTTCAATTGTAGTTTTTCGTTTTTATAATTTCTGTCGTTGTAATACATTTCTCTGGAATATTTTTCTACAGTCTTTAACGACTTCTGTATTCCGCCCATTAGTTGGAGCATTTTTTGTTGGTAGTCATTTTGGGATGATGTTTGTTGATCTAAAAATTTCGCCCGTTGGCTTGGTTCTTTTTAGCCTCTTTTTCGTTTTCTTCCAGACAGCACAACAATGTCTTCGTTATGTTATTGCGAAGTTCATTTGTCGAATGTTCTAGAAGCTGCTCAACTTGGTTGATAGGTACTCTAAAAAGAAACAAAAAAGGAAATTTGATATTTTCTTATGCCGCAGTTTTAGCGTTTCATTCCCAACTTAAAAATTACTGAATCTAGCTCAAAATAACGCACCTATTTTCAGCATTTTCTTCATTATCTTCAACCTCCAATATATTTATTTGCTGTTGTCGCTGTTGGTTTTGTGGCCTTATTCCAAAATCATTACCAACAGGATTCAGCCAAGTGTCCCATTGCATTAGTCTTATGACGGCTTCTTCGTGTCTGAGAAAACATGCTATTTATTTTATTTGGACCACCACCAGTTCCTTTTATTTCATCTTTATTTTCTTTCAGTTTTTTTTTATTTTGACTTTTAAGTTTTTTAATTAAAAAAAAAATAAATAAAAAAGTTTCAGTAAAATGTATTACTTATTGCACTTACTCGCTGCCATTTCTCCCAATCTCTTTCTGGCGGACCCACTCTATTTAGTTCAATAGCAAAATTTTGCCATTTAGCCTTGGCTGCAGCTTTTGAAATTACTCCTGTAGCAATATCTGGATTTTGCTCCATAAGTTCCACTAAGCGAGCTATTTGTCTTTTGCTACTGACTACCTTTGACCTAATAATTTTTAAAAACATTTTTTTATAAATTTTATGCATTATATTTAATAATTTTAAAATTATATTTACATTTTTTTATAAATTACACTTTTATCACTTACAAAATTTCAAACTGATAGAAAATATGAAAAGTATCAGAAATAATGATAAATTTTAACATTCACAGTACCAATTTATCAGTGATATTTATAAAATTCACAATCAATCAGAAAAACTGATAGTTCTGACAACCACGATAGCACGTATCAGAATTTCTGAAACTCGTCATAAATATTGATAAATAATACTGATAACTGACAACTACGATTGGGCTGATGTCTCGATTAATTATTTATTATGTATGACGCATAATGACTTAGCAATTATTTCATAACATAATTTCTATACTTTTTTAGATGCTTTTAGATTAATTAGTATACAAATAGGGCGAAAATTGTGAGGTTTATATATTTATTAATTTATTATCTATTAATAAACTTCCAATATAAATCATAATACCATTATCAAACTCATTGAATTTTATGCAAATAATACCTTTAGATATTTTATTTTGTAATCTTGTAATCAGTTTAAATTAAAATTTCATTTTAAAACTCTTTTTAAATAAATTTCGTTGTCTTGTTTTACAGCACTATTCAACCGGTTGAATTAATTTATGATACATTATTTACATATGATTTATGAGTTTCATTTTTTTTTACTTTGATATTTGACATCGGGCTTTTTTATGTGATAAAATGAATATTTTTATCAATTACGTATGTTGCATTTAGCAATTTCAATTCCATATATCTGTTTTATTTTTAGCAACTGTAACATAAGTATGTATATCGATAATTTATTTTAATCGATTGATTATGATTTTAATTGTAAAAACTTGGAAATTTCTAACTACATTTTAATTAATGTCCTACTCCTTTGTATTTAATTTAGAAATGATATAGTGTTCATAGAAGCCGCTCTTATTTTTCGTAACCTTCGAATTCTTTTGTTCTTAGATGCAAAAACAAAGGTATCTTGAAGTGTGATTATATTGAGCCTAAGTTTTCTAATAACATTTTGAATTTTATCTTAAAAACTTGCTAATGATCTTCCACATTCATTTCAAGGCTTTGATTAATATATTTACAAATTTTGTAAATGTGTGGTATTAAGTTTTTCTGTATTATGTACATAATATAAAATATTTTTTTTCTTGAAAGATGTATCTCCAGTTTATTCACAATATTTGATTATATAGTTTTTCTTCGTCTACATATCTGTCATTGTTTGTCGCTTTATATGACTTTATATCAAAACTTATAAAGATCATTATTACATAATTTTTTTAAAAAATAAATATTTTAAATATTTATAATAAAATTTTTAATCCTAAAATAATTTTGTATTGTAACTAGACTTGCCACCAGTCCTCCTTTCGGAGCAAGAAAGTGCCTCCGTACTCCCACGATACACAAATGTCCTCCATACAAAATTTTGCAAAATCGATTTATACTCCAAACGAAAATTATAAAATATGAACCTTTATTTTTGTGTAATATTTTTTCGAATATTGATTTAGATTAAAAGCAATTTATATAAATTAAATATGTTTTTATTTCGATTTTATTATTATTAAATAAAATTAACTTTTTTAAATTTCCAGGTACTTAGGTACATAATATTTAATACAAAATATTTATACAATCTATTTATGTTTAATAAGAAAGTAATTAATACAAAATACATATTATATAAATAGAGAATAAATAGTATTATGTTCAAAATAAAATAAATTCACACATATACATATATACATAATATAAAATAGAGAAGTTGTAAAGGTTTCAAATCCAAAGAAAACTTTAAATAGTTTTATTTAAAATATATATTATCATTATTAATTTATCATTATATAATTAATTATTAATTTTTAGTGATATCTTTTTCAATTTAATTATATTATAATAAATTTAAACTGTCATTTTATAATTTATTTAAAAAAAGATGGAAGAAATGTAACCATGGTTAAACAAATAAACCAATGGTTAAACAATAAAGAATGCAAAATTTAATAATGTGAAATTAGATTACGAATCTTAAATACCAGTAAAATAAAAAGATATGCAAAACTAAAACAATGATAATCTTTATATAAAAAATTTTTTTTATTTAAAACACGAATTGTTAATTTATTTTTATTTGGTACTGTCAATTAAAAACCAAAGGTAATAAAGTCATTTGAGATTGAGTTTATTGTTATCATAAGTAAATAAATTAAATATTATATATATTAATTTTATTATTTTATATAAATATATCCACCAATCCATTTTACTTACATTTTAGCTTTGGATCAAAATAATATGATTACTGAACGTACTGAATCTTTGGAAAAATAGAAAACTAAGTATTTTTTCAATTACTCTTTTAAATTGTGTAATTGTTGTTTCTTTTGTTTTTTATGATTTAACTTCTTACGAAATTACATTTCGTGGCATTAATACATTTATGTAGTATTATCAATCAAAATAGATAATACAAATAAATACATCAATTAATTGTAATGTATGGATCTTGAATTAAGTATATCTACTTACATAATGATAAAGTTAAAAGAAGATTGTAATTTGTAATCATTAAGTCTTATGTAGAACTTTAATGGCATATGATTTTATTACATGTTTGTGACTTTATTCAATGTCACCTTAATTAATTATATATCTAATTATATTTATATGTGTTATTAAAATATATTTTAAAATAAATTTTGTGTAAACATGTTTTTGAAAAAATTTTATTAAATTTAATAATATTGCTTCGACTTAAAAAATTACCATAACTTTAATTTTTATCTTAAAATATGAAATATTAATATAATATAATTTAAATTAATAATTATTATTTAATTCTTTATGATGATCCCTGTTTTGTGATGTAATTTAAAAAATAACAAGCAAAAAAAGAAATTTTAGAAAATGAATTTATTTGAAAAAATATTTAATTTAATATAAAAAAAGAAAAAAACAATAAAAAAAAAAGAAAAAAAAATTATTAATATTAAAATTAAAAAAAAAAAAATGAGTTATATAAAATTAATTTAAAATTGAATGAAATAAAATGAAATGAAAAAAATAAATAATTGTTTTTTTTTTGCTCACATTATCATGTAAATTAATTTCGGAATAATGGTATCTATATGATGAACCTTATTTTGAGAAGCGGATTTTGCAATACGGAATATAAAATTAAATTAAAATACGAAGATATATTTTACATTCATTTTTAACATTCCGTTTTTTATTTTTATTTCATTGCTTTTTACAAAAAATTAGGAACATGTAAGATCTCTCATTTTAGCTGCAAATTGTTGGACATTTTACAGAGTAAATAACCAACGTACAAAGCCCCAAAACAAAAAAATAACCAACATACCGAACGCCGTTCAATTGTTCGTTTCGGTTTTATTTTCAAAATGATGAAATTTATGTGATGAGAATTGAAAACGAAAAGTGCTGGCTTGAAGCATCATCAAGTGGTATGTGGAAACAGGCCCACTATCAAAAATGGATTGTCTTGTTGCTTGTTTTATTTCTTCAAAAAATACCAAAATTGAAATATAATTATGGATTTTGAACCAAGAAATAAACAAAACAGTATTCCGTTAACAGTTCACGTTTTGTAATGCATTATGCATAACTAATAAATTTTGTTCTTTTATTACTAATATATATTTTTAGAATTTTTTTTTAAAATCTGTGATTCTATCATTGACTCTATTATTGTATGTTTAACCGTTTATCGACATAATTATATTTCAATCCATACAATGGTACCTACACCTGTTAAACATTTGTATTATTTCAAAACTTTAAAAAATTTTTGTTAGGAGCGGATATTTAAACTGTAGAATTTCTAGTAATCACAATTTAAGAATCCAACATAACCTGTTAGTTAACATTCCTAATTTCTGCACAACAAATTTCCAAAATTCTTACTCCATAGTTTCAGGTAAACTATTTAACAAACTTCCACACGCAATCCGAATTTTACGTAATAGAAATGTTTTTTTAAACTTGACTAAGTCTTGGCTTCTGGGTTTTAATCATGATGAAATCGAAATTCTTCTAGAGTTTTTAGTATAATAATATTGTGAATTATTAACTTTTTCTTTTCCTTCTTTTAATTTGTAATTTAATTTTCTTTTATTAGCTTTTATCATTGATTAATAATACTATAAAGATAGACATTTTCATACAACAGAAAATGTTCAACTCACTTTTTCCATATTCTCTTCATTATATATATTATCTGGAAGATAATCAATGTGTTGGTGCATTTTCTATATTCAATTTGAATTTTTAAATTTTTGAGCGTTTTATACGACTTTATTCTCTAAATAATTTGTATGTGTTTAGTTTCTCTATACTGTTCTTGAATATTATTGTTTTTAACTTTTTGTTATTTGAATTTGTATAGGTAATTTGAATTTTTTTTTAATTGATAGGTACAAAAATTTCAAATTGGATAGCATTTTTATCGAGTAGTCTTTTAAGAATATTTTTTTTTTATTTTTCTCTCAATATACATTGTAATAAAAGGATTTTTATAATTGTTGATATTGTGCATGTATATTATTTGTAATAATAAATTATAAAATTATAATATAATTTTATAATGTTTAGGAAACGAAAATATTTTTCTTGTTTTAATTGAATAATTTTCAAAAATAAAACAATTTCAAAAAATTCAAATAATAGTGAACATTCATCCACGTAATGATTTCTAATATATATTCATACATACATATACATATATGTATAAATTTACAAATAGAATCAAATTTTTGTTAAAGTTGTTTTAAATACAATTCTAAATTTTAAATTCAATTCAAATCGGTTTTTAGGTACATACGTACTTATATACCTACGTTCAATTATTTCATCTCTAATTTTTCATTATGAATAGCTATTTAAATTTCGTTTTAAAATTTTGTGTTAATTTTTTAAAAATAGTAGTATAATCCACATGTATGGCAGTTTGACACTTTTTATGTGCAAAATCCAGCAAAATATCTAATTGCTAATTCTTCAAAATTACTAAATGATTTACTATGTGATTGAACTGTATTTGAAGTTGAAGCTAAAACATTTTCCTTCTCATTTCTTCAGGACAATTTTCAATAATAAAATCTTCATGTGCCAAATCATTGGCATCAATGTCCAAATAATTGTTGTGATCTGTTTCACAATTTGAGGATGTATTTTCGTTATAAATACTCGCCTCGTCTTAGCAAAAATATTCCCAATTTGTTGTTCAGATGGATTTCTGCAATAATCACCAGCAGATCTTATATGAGAAAACATATTTTCTAACGGATCTTGGTTCAGTCTGCGCGTCATCAAGAAATTAATATTCTATCAATTTGATCTTTGCTCTTGATCAGCAGTTATTCTTTGGGCAATTCCATTAATGGAAACATTTTGTTTGGTACTTTTAATTTTTGATTTTTTAAGATATTCTAGCCTTTCCTCTAAGAATAAAAACGGAGAATTTTTAACGGTTGTGAATTCAAAATTTTTAATTTTTTGTGTTAAAATTTGAAGAATTTGAGTAATCAATTAACTAGTTAACTCTTAAAACAAAATCAACAGTTAGATTGGCTTTATTACTCAATAAATTAAAAAAAATTCGATCAGTGTTATTTATTGCTTTTATGGCTGCATATGTACTATGACTAAATAATTGAAAAGCTGATTTTACTGACATTTTTTCAAATATGTTAGAATTAATATGGGTGCTACGAACTTTAGGTAAAATTGTTGAAAGTTAATAATATCATTATTCCAGTTTTCAAAATCGGGTTTTATAAAAGAATTTCTGACAGATTTTATAAGATGCCATATCAAACTAAGCATAAATTTTATTTCCATTCCAATCATAAAAAAAGAGTCTACATTATTGACACCAAGTAATTCATAAGTATTTCGATTTGTACTGCATTAGTCACAAGCAGGTGCAACAGTTTTAGAACCAATCTTTGTTAGCTCCTTAAGATATTTTAGTAGTAAATTGATAAAAAAATGAAAGGTTTTAAAGTTTCTCTTTTCAAATTATTTTTGGATAAATTGTAACCTTATGCGTACTTATAACTTTCATGTAAACTTTGAGTCATAAAGAAATGTGCTTCTGTTGCTAGCTCTTGTTTTCTATCCCCATCTAAATCTTCCACACCATCTATACAATCCCTTTTTATACTGTAAGATGTTTCTTTTTCTTTATAAATTATTTCCTTTAGAAATTCATTTATATAAAAAATGATTTTGGTAACTGGTACATTTTATGAAATTATTAACTGAGATATAATTAAGAAAATTGTTTCCAAAGAGAAAAGTGCTCATCAAAAATATTGCCCAAAACTGGAAATACTCATATCAGTCCCAGTACTTTGCAAAAAATCTTAGCTGTTTTAGCTTTTCAATTATTTACATATGCAAATATGCAGCTACGAAAACAAAATAATTATAATTTTAATTTTTCCATATAATAATGAGTAATAAAGTAAACTTGCTGTTGTGAGTAATATGTACACTGCTGGTCTTTCTTTAAATTCTTCAAATATTTATACTAAAAATACGTACAAACAACTATTAAAAATTGTCCATATTTGTTCGTAGAGAAAATGTTAGATTATCTTAAAAAATTAAAAGCTCTAAACAAATCCACCTGCACAATAAGATTTTTACAAATATATTACGAATTTGATTAATTTCATTTACAACAACAATATATTTTCAAAGCTGGAGTAAATCATGACAAGCCTTTGGATATTGATATTTAATGCTCTTGTTATGAAAATAATGACAAAGTAGAAAATTCTGAATTTGAAAAATACTATTGTAAAATTGTGCGTTGCAAGCTTTAATTATCTTAAAAATAAATTGTGTGCTTACTGCAACAAAAAAACATATTAAATATACTTTTCAATTTAATCTACCGTTAAGATTTTTTATAAATTTTACAAAAATTAATGATGAGTTTTTCAAATATTTTTAAATTCTGTTATAATTTTAAAATCCATGCGTACATACATATCCACATATTGAAAAAACCAAAAAGAAAGCCTTTTAAAAATAAAAATTTGATTCTATTTGTAAATTTATACATATATGTATATGTATGCATGAATATATATTATAAATCATTACGTGGATGAATGTTCACTATTATTTGAATTTTTTGAAATTGTTTTATTTTTGAAAATTATTCAATTAAAACAAGAAAAATATTTTCGTTTCCTAAACATTATAAAATTATATTATAATAATATTACAAATAATATACATGCACAATATCAACAATTATAAAAATCCTTTTATTACAATGTATATTGAGAGAAAAATAAAAAAAAAATATTCTTAAAAGACTACTCGATAAAAATGCTATCCAATTTGAAATTTTTGTACCTATCAATTAAAAAAAAATTCAAATTACCTATACAAATTCAAATAACAAAAAGTCAAAAACAATAATATTCAAGAACAGTATAGAGAAACTAAACACATACAAATTATTTAGAGAATAAAGTCGTATAAAACGCTCAAAAATTTAAAAATTCAAATTGAATATAGAAAATGCACCAACACATTGATTATCTTCCAGATAATATATATAATGAAGAGAATATGGAAAAAGTGAGCTGAACATCTTTCTGTTGTATGAAAATGTCTATCTTTATAGTATTATTAATCAATGCTTTTATTTAAAATATTTTATTACATTCATTTCGTTTTTAATACTTGTTTTTATGATTTAAATTTAATTTATGATTTATTTTTCAATATTTGAATATTTGAATTTTTAATTATTCAATTTAATAATTTGATTCTTGTTTCACAAGCTTATACACATACTATTTTATCTTAGTCCACTTATTTTGTTTTTTTTTTATTCTTATTTTTTTTTGTTTTCTTTTATTACCTAATTATTGTATTATTTTGAATTTTTTTATTTCTTTTGGTATATTGAATTTTTAATACTTTTAACCCCATAATAAAATTTTGTTAATTTCAAATTGTAAACTTTTATTGAAGTGGCTCTTAACACTATTTTCTAAATAAAAAGTGTCACTAACTATTCTCTTATTTGTAAAGTAAATTTATATAAAAATCGCCCTATATTTGTAACATGTTAAACACTTTAATTGTAAATTTGAGAATAAAGAATTTTAAAACTAACTAACTAAAACGTGTGCTGTGGAATGTGAACTATAATTCATATCATATTCGTAAGCACAAATATGTACAAATTTACATAGAGCTATTTATATTTGTACATACAAAAAAGAACAAAACAAAAGAACAAAAATATTTTTTAAAAAATTGTTCAAATCAGGAACTACAAAATATCAGGACGGTATGGTTCTTACATTGAATTTATTGCCAAGCCATTAGCCAATAGCCAATGAATGAATACTAATAATAATAAGAATGTGCAAGTAGAAGAAATAAAATTAAAATTTTGTATTGACTTAAGAAAAAAGAGAAAAAAACTCTTGTTCACTTTCGATGTGTTTAAGAATTTTATGAATTATTTATTGTGTATATTCATGGATATTCTTTGGTTGTACTTAGAAGAAAAGAAAAACAAAACATAAAAATAATAAGAAAAAAGTCACCATTCATGAATTATGATGACAAAATTTTCCTTAGCAAATTTTATACACATACTTATTTTTGATATATGAATAACTTATTTACATATATTAAAACTTATTATAAATTCTCATTTATTTCATAACAGCAGATAGTAGCTAATAAAACAATATTAATAAATAGCACCTACTTAGTATAATTTCGAAAGCATTACTTACTATTAATCTATCACCAAAATCAATCAATGAAAATAACCTTAAATTTACTCATTCATTTATTTAGTTTATGCAATCTCATTAGCGTCAACACTATTCTTTTGCATTATAATGGGTTCGTTCATATATTTATTTAAATCAAACAAGTTACAATAATGAATTTAATCTTACAATAATATTTACAATTAAAAAAAATTAATAAAAAAAAAAACAAAAAAGAAATACAAAAGTATATGTGTCCATAATAACAAAAAAAAAGTAAGAATCCAAGAAAAAAGAAAAAAAAATAATTAGAATAATGATAATAAAAACGAAACAAAATCATATAATATAAATTTCAATTGATATAATAAATAATAGAGTGTAATACAAAATTAGAACCGGTTAAATGTTCACAAAATAAATTAAAATTTATTAAAATAATATGAATGAAATTTTATTATAATGACAAAATATCAAGGCTCTGAAACAGCTAGTATGTTAAACTTCAGGGTTCGTTCAGTAGCATTAACCGGTAGATCTGGAATCCATTTTGGATCCATGTACCATATATCTGGCCACTGAACGCAATTCACCACAAAAATTTACCGCAATACTAGCGCCATCATCGGAAAATATTTATGGAATAATATTTATTATCGTACATATAATTTATTTTTTATAACTCTTAATTCAAGTTTTATGTACATAAATCTACCTTAAGAATTTAGGTGCCTATTATGTATTTCGAAAACGATTACGATTTGATCGAACGAAATGTCAAAATGCAAAATTGCCGTTATGTATTTCGATATCGTTCAGAAATTGTCGACGAAATCGATAAAGTTTATCGAAGTTAATAAATACACTTTATTTATTTATTAAATTTATTTTTTTATTTGATCAATTCAAATACAATTCTTTTTATTTGATGATTTCAAATACAACTTTATCGTACAAGCTACTAATTAACTCTGATTTAAACTTTTACTCACAATCTTAAAACAGTTAGTTTGAATTAAAATATTTGCTGAGTTAGCAAATTCCAAAATTTACTTATTTCACACGGAATTTAAATTATAAAAAAATAGAATGCAGTTGTGAAATAAGTCAGCAAAATTATTTGAAAAACAAAAGTTTAGAATTACAATTTAGAATATAAAAAAAGCGTATGTTTAATTTTATGTTGGTTGATGTTAATTGATTGTGTGTTTTGTGTTGGTTGATGTTAGTTAATTGTGTGTTGTGTTAACTCCTCCCTTCTTAAAGATCCGCGTCCCGTGGATCACATGTTAAGACGAATTGGTTGAATATTTTCCATTGGTTCTTGTAAGATAGTTTGTGGTGTTGTGATGGTAACTTTGGAGAATTTGTTCCAAAGTTTTGTTAGCAGAGCAATAGCACAGGCGGTGATGATTATTGCTAAAATGCTTATGTCACTTGCAATTGATAGATTGTTAATTTTTGATAGAGTCTTTAATTCCTTGATGTTGTCCAATTGATGATTATGAACATATCCCACGTCGACTTTCATATTAACCTCTGTTATATTTTGGAGAAAAACTGGTGGCATAATGTGAGATGTAGCAATTTCTTGATTTGTGAATTTGATGTTTTTTATTCCTATTGTTTCATTGCTAAATTGAATCGCGAAGCTTCCGGATAGATGTTTTTGAAGGTTTTTTCCTATGAGTTCGCCATCGAAATTAGTGAGGAAGATTGTGTTTTCATTTATCTTTTCTATTACTTCCTTGTCACTGAATTCAAATTCGCATCCAGCGTGAAGTCCTTTTAACAATTGGTGAATGCAGTGGTCTTCCGATAGTAGTTCTAGTTGGTCCCTCTTGCATAGCATAACGTTGCCGATTTCATCGCATTTTTCTTTAATGCCAAATAAAGCTGATTGGTTCTTGAATATTTCCTTGTATTCGAGATATACCTGCTTCTTTTGTTTTGATGTTGCACGAAGACTCATCTGATCATAGCTTTCCTTTCCAGTCTTTGGCAAAGATATGACATAAAGGATTATTGAATCTCGGACGATCATGGCAGGTTGCGCAAATTCTATGGCTTCGATTTCGTTATTGTAGGGAAGCGAGTCCATTTGATGTATTATTTCGTGAATTTCCTCTCTGCTGAGCAAGTTGGTATTTATAATTCCTTTTTTTCCCAGTTGGGCTGCTTACACGATTTCCTGTACAGCTTCTTTTATTATGACCAATTTGTTGAACATAACTTGTTCTTGTTTTTCGCTACTTTCTTCTGTAATTTTGTTAAGGACTAGGTTGTAATTCTTTACTATTTCTTGTTTGTTTTTTTTTCTTATTTTATATTTTTCTCTTTTCTTTTTTACTACCAAAGAAAAACTGTTTTCTTTATTACTTAATTACTAATTTACAATTTTTTTCTTTCTTTGAACTTATTTTAATTTTTGGCTAAAATTAATTTAATTTTCCTTAATTAACCTATTTTCTTAACCTAGAGTAAAACTCGAAAAAAATTTTATTTCTTTATTTAAATTTTTCAATTTTTTTTTTTTTTTTTTTTTTTTTTAATTCTAGTTTTTAGTTTACTTACAATAACTATTATTTAAAATTTTTTATTTTTTCCTTTTTTTTTTTTTTTTTTAAACTTGGCTTAGTTTCTTGCAAATTAATTTAGTTTGTCTTAATTCTATTAACTATTTCTATTTGTGGATATTCTATTAATTATTTGTTTAACCAATAGTAAAACCCCAAAATTTTTATTTCTTTATTTAAATTTTACAATTTTTTCTTAAAAATAGAATTAACTTTTATATTATTTAAAATTTTCTCTTTTTAAAAAATTATAAATCAAAATTAGTCTAGATTCTATGATTTTACTTTTAAATAGGTATTAACAAACTATTGGATATTCTATTAATTATTTGTTTAACCTATAGTAAAACTCCAAAAAATTTTATTTCTTTATTTAAATTTTACAATTTTTTCTTAAAAATAGAATTAACTTTTATATTATTTAAAATTTTCTCTTTTAAAAAATTATAAATCAAAATTAATCTAGATTCTATGATTTTACTTTTAAATAAGTATTAAAAACTATTTTGCACACACTTTTTTATGCAATTTGAATTTGATAGTAAACTGTTAAAAAACTGTAGCTTAAAATTTTTTTTTTTTTTTTTATATGTAATTTTTCAACAAAAAAAAAATTTTTTCTTTTTCTTTTTGGATTAAATATTTACTTTATTTGGTTTAAAAAACCCCTTTTTTAATTATCTTTTTTTTTTTTCTTTTTAGTAATATAATTGAATTTTTAACTTAAGCTTTAATTTATTTAATTTTTTCTTTTAAATTTTTCACTTAAATTTTATTTAATTTGATTTTTCCTTTTTTTTTTTTTATTTCTTAAAAATTTACTTCTATTAGATTTTATTTAATATGATTTATTTCTTCTTTTTTTTTTTGTTAAATTTTTCACTTAAATTTTATATAATTTGAATTTTTTTATTTTCATAAAATTTTCTGTTTAGATTTTATTTAATTTAATCTTTTTCTTTTTTTTTTCAGGTAAGATATAATTCAGTGTTTGTACTTACAGAATTGTTGTAAAATATAACATTATACTTAAGGTTGTTTTTGTGCTTCTGATCATGTTCCCATGTTAATAATCCTTGATGCACGCTGAAAATTATGATTGGTATGTATGAATCCTTTTTTGCGTGTCCTCGGGTCCAGACTGCGTACTCGGGTACAATCCAATCGGTGAGAGTAATTATTGTTGAATACTTGCTTTTGTGCCTATGATTATGTTCTCATGTAAATAATCTTTGATACACGTTGTTGATAAAGCTGTTCCGTGCTTCTGATTATGTTCTCATGTGGATAATCTTTGATGCACGCTGTCACGGTCGCCAGTTAATAAATACACTTTATTTATTTATTAAATTTATTTTTTTATTTGATCAATTCAAATACAATTCTTTTTATTTGATGATTTCAAATACAACTTTATCGTACAAGCTACTAATTAACTCTGATTTAAACTTTTACTCACAATCTTAAAACAGTTAGTTTGAATTAAAATATTTGCTGAGTTAGCAAATTCCAAAATTTACTTATTTCACACGGAATTTAAATTATAAAAAAATAGAATGCAGTTGTGAAATAAGTCAGCAAAATTATTTGAAAAACAAAAGTTTAGAATTACAATTTAGAATATAAAAAAAGCGTATGTTTAATTTTATGTTGGTTGATGTTAATTGATTGTGTGTTTTGTGTTGGTTGATGTTAGTTAATTGTGTGTTGTGTTAACTTCGATGTAAAATTTTACCACGAAAGAGACATCGAAAGAGAGATTTTGTACAAATTATTTCAATTTTGAATTGAAAGGATAAAATAAAAGAGATACAAATATATTTTATTTATATTGGACAGTTGGTGTTTTGTTTTATATTTATGATATTTTTTGAAATAAAAATAAATTTAAAAGTAGGAAATGAAAGTAGGTATTTTACTTTATTCTTCATAATAATTTTTGATTGAAATAAATTTTAATAGGAATAAAAGGCCAGTTACAAATAAACTGCAATACGAAAAGTTAGTGTAAATAATGATAAACCATTATAAATTTTCCAAAGAGGTACCAGGTTATCTTGCACTCACAAAACCAATTACCTGATTATGATCACATATCTAAAAACAAAAACTGTTATAATAATGTAAAGTAATTACAATAAAGTATAAACTTATCAGAATTGCATTAATGCTAAAAAAATCCCTTTCTACTATAACATAAATGTTGTACGTTTTGCTTCGGTGATTTAATTTGAATAAGCTTTCCATCTACTGCTCCAATTATTTCCGTAATTCTGCTTTAATCATAAAAATAACGTTTGCCTGACTTTTTCCTTCTAGTGCGTAATGGAATTTGATCCATTTTGCACATAATTATAAACTGCAAATACATATTAAACTTCTTTAAGAACCAAAAAAAATTAGCTGTGCTAGTCCGACAAGAAAATCATTTCCTACGTTGAAAATCATTTGCTTGGTACAAACCGCACAGAATCTTAATACACTAACCAATTTAATTATATTTGGAACCGACGTGTTACTTATTGGCTATTTCAATTTTTGCCCTAATTTAATAGTTTTAATAATGTAGATAATAATTCATCAAATTCATGTTTAAATAACCTACGTATAATTTTCCAAATCTAGTGGATTAGAATAATCCCGAATATATGTTCGCTTGTTTTTTAATTCTGCAATTTGATAGCGTTTTTCAGCACTATCAGAAATTGAAAAATTTAACTCTGCTCAAATCATTTTATTTTTAAAAACTTATAATTTTATAATTATATTTTATTTAAACACTTCAACTTATTTTGAACTTAAACATTTTAAATATAACACTATTGTTTTGTTTTTTTTTCCTATAATAATTTGAATTTGACAGTTCAAGAATGAAACATATGTCATTTTCATCGTAGATTTGAATTTTACAATGGCACCATTTTTAAACACTTTCGATCAAATTTTCATCGAAATACATAATGACACTAACGATCACAGTCGAATAACTTTAACGATAACGATGAACGATTCGATTAATTTCGATCGAAATACATAATAGGCACCTTAAATTTTTACACTAATTCAAAAAAATTAAATTTAACAACTTTCATAAAAAATATAAACATTTAATTTTTCTTAAAGTAGATGTCACAACACTCAACATGAAAATTGTTGTTGTTGTTTTTACATATTAAAAGTCAGATCCATGAAATGTATCTAGAATTTTTTCAGATCCAATTTCATTAACCGCGATACATTAACCGGTACATTTACCACACCGTTCAGTAAACAGATCCATGGATCTGTGGATTTCAGATGCATTGGTTAATTTCATTGAACGCTGCCAATGATTTCTGCTTACCTTGAACTGAATGAGCGCAGCCATCACACAGTCATCGCGCAGAAATACTACTTTGAAAGTTGAAACATTTGAAAATATGTAAATGCACAGAATGAAAAGTTGTCAACGCAGCCATTGCGCAGAAGTTGAAAAAGTTTTAACTTCAACGCAGGAATTTTACTTTGACAACGAATAAAATTATTTTTTATTTGAATGTGTATGTAAGAGTGAAATTATTGCGTGACTGCAGTACAACACATTAATACAAATTGAATTGTTTTGTTTATATTCATTTCCATATCATGTAATCAAATCATAAAATCAATTTTAAAATAAAAAAAGCGGCAGAGCTCAGATATAATATAATAAAATTAATTTATAAGTTTATAACATATATTTAACATTTATTAATTTTCTTAAAAGTTTATTTAATAAAAAAAAGTAAGCAAAACAATGCCAGTTAACGCTTTCAACGTTTTGCATTCTGTGCACAAAGTTAGATTTGCTGCGTTTTTGACATTTAGAACCTTTGTTGGTTGCGTGATGGCTGCGTTCATTCTGTTCAAGAGGTTATGATTTGGAGTTATTTGAATATGTGCACATTTTTGTTTTTCTTTTTTTAGCATTGTGTAGGATAATTTCATTATTTAATAAGAATGAATTTTAATGTACAAAATTGATCGTAATGAACGGTTGCGTAAATTTTTTTTTCTTTTGCAAAATTTTAGCTAAATTTACCAATTTTCGTTTAAAGTTTAAGTGGTTTAAGATAGTAAAAATATCCTCAAATATATTGAAACTTATATAAAACGAAAATTTGAAGTATTTTCTAGAACATATCGAAATTTCACATTTCAACTCGAAATTTTAACTATTATTTTCATTAAATATAATAATCAAATGATTTTAAAATCGAGTTTTAATATATTATTTTCGTTTTTAACATCTAAATTTACTATTAAAATAACGTTTAGAGTTTCTATTTTATTTTTCCAAAAAAAGAAGGTTGAACTCGTATTTTTGAGTGCTAGTTTATTAAAAAGAAAATGAATGCACCCAAAATGTTTGGTTCGAAAGATGTTTCATTGTATACAGTATGTACGAAAAAAATGGTCATCTTTTGCTTACTATTCGTTCAACTTCAAGTTAAAACGAAATGAATAGTTGCATTTTTGACTAATTAGTGACGGAAAAAAATAAAAGATAAGTTACAGAATAAATAGTAAGTACCTATTTGATAAGTAAATAAAAATATACGTATATATATAAATATAATAAAAAAAAATTGTATATAGGTATTATATAATATTATATAGATATATTAAATAAAAAAAATATTTATAATAAATAAAAATAAATATATATGTTATAACAAGTTTAAATTTATATTATATTTAAATGTAATTGATTTAAACTCTTTTTTGTGATTTTAGGATTTGTATTATTTTTTTAAATTTTGGGTCGTAAATGCTGTGTTCCCGGATGTGAATCCAGCTTTGAGACCTATAAAGTACCCTTTACTAGATTTGTTTTTCCTAAAGATCAAAATTTAAAAAATTTGGGTAAATGCAATTTCAAAAATAGGTTGGGAACCGACCAAATATAGTACTATTTGTTCTTTACATTTCACAAATGCAAGTTTCAGCAAAGAACGTTCTAAACGGCGGCGTTTACTACCTAATGCTATTCCAAGAATTTTCCCAAATTGTTCGGTAGATAATAATTTTATTTTTTAGCAATTTATAATTATATACTTATTAAATTCATATTGTAAATTTAAATTGAAATTTTACTAACATTTTTTTGTGCCTCTCTGTAACTTATTTTTACAAAGAAAAAAAAATGACCAATTTTTTTCAAAATCAATTTTCTATTAAAAAAAATAAATAATTTGGTATTTATTTTTGTAGTTATTGATGTAAAAAGTTATGAATTTTAATGTTTTCTTAGAACAAATTTTGAAGAAATGGCTAGTTTGAGAGTTATTGACGGATTTTAACCGGTACACTATTTTTGTCCCATAAGAAGTGTAAATTAAAATTATGAATTTTATTTTTCATACAAAAAAGAGCTTTCTGGTACACTATTATAGCTTTCACTCTCTCAGCATACCGTACTGATATATTGTAGTTCCTGGTTCAAATTGTATAGAAAGTTCTACACATGTAGATACATACATAGCTGACATACAGACAACAAAAAAGGCGGTCAATTTGATTTTGGAAAACTAAAAATACGGTCGTATTTTTACGAAATTACTCCAAATACGATCTTGGGGTGATTTCAAATCAATAAATTGACTAGCATTTTTTGTACTGCGTGAATACTCTATATATATAGTTAGTTACTTTATGCTAACATTTTTTGCTCTGCTTGAATACCTATGTACATACAGAGTTAAAATACAGGTGGGTTTTAATTGCTAATCGTTTTAAATGATCTAAAGAGACTTTCGAAACGTCAAAAAATACGATTGTGATATGGGATGTTAAACTTTTATTATCACAAATTACCACAGCAGACAGTTTACGAATATGAGTATTTGTTTATTTTTTTTAAGTTTTAAAAATCAAAATGCCAAAATTTTGTAAAACCTACAACAGAAAGTTTTCGCTTTTTTAAAAGGTACAGAATTTTTCGCGGTTTACTATAAGTGGCGATTACTTTAAAATGTTTAGCAGCTAACTAAAACCCACCTGTAATGATGACAACACTTTTTTTGTACAAATAAAAGTTGGTCAAAATGGAATAGGCTCTTCCATTTCCATTCTACTTTAGTTCTTTGTTTTCAACATCAAGAAGTTCAAGAAATCGATATATCGTATTATAAATACATTGTATCGGGTAGATTTTTTTTGGACACATTCCGGTATCACGATTCATGGTATATCAGCGTCTAAATAAAACAGAAAAGTAAAACACAGTAGTTGGGCCGGGGTCGTTGTTGTGCATACAAATAACGTATAACAATTTTGACGCTGAAAAATTAGCCTATCTCCTGAACTGGATACCTAAAAACTAATGAGAAAAAAATTGTTACGCAGTTGTAACGTAACTCCATTTACTGGATTGTTGCTTAGTTTCGACCTACCTTTGAACATTATTACAATCGTTAAAATACACCTTGTATTTTGATATTGTTTTCTAAAACATTCATTATTTGACGATAAATTTTTCTGAAGTTGTACTACTTTCTTCAAATATGTACAATGTACATACTTACATATGTCATGATTATATAAAATTCGATGTTTCTGATAAGTTTAGAGAATTACTTGTATCTTTGAAATTAAATTAAAGACTTAGGTTTTATAAATGCTTATCTTAATTATGATTAATATTTATTTTCTATTACTTTACAAGTTAATACAAATAGATAATTTAACTTAAGTTTTGTCTTGACATATTTAAGCTAATTACATAACAAAAATATTTTAAAATTAAAATGTAAAAATATGATTATAACTTTTATTTTATTCGAAATTAAACCAAACTTATTTTAATATTAAATTTTTATGATTAACATTAAATTAATATAAAGCAAACACTTGTTATTACTGTAAAATTAAATTAAATAATATATATATATATATACATATTCATTATTTATTTTCATTGTCTTTATTAGGATTATCACTACTTATTTCAGTTTTCTTAAGAAATTCAGAAATCATTTTAATTTTTTCTTGATTACTACACTCATTGATATCAGGTCTACTTTGTTTTAAACAACTGCTGAGATTTCGTTTATCTTCACCATCATTGTAATTTGAATCGTGAAGCCATGCAAAACTATCATTTGGTTTTTCAGTAGTTTGAATACTTTCACCATCTTCATTACATTCTGTATTTAAATCTCGTTCAAATTCATCCATTTGCTCATCATCAACTTCAGATAGATCTATGTCGGGGTCAGCCTCTCCTGTAACATCTAATAACCGCGCCCGTAATCTTTGATTAATTTCTTCTAATTCAACTAATTTTCTCTTAAATGCTCTACTTAAAGACATGTCCATTCCTAAACTTAAGCTTAAATCTCCGACTTCAAAATTTGAATTATTTGATGTGTTTCTATTTAAAAATGAAATATTATTTACGTTCTGTAAACCTAAATTTTTAATTGGAGGAGAAGCTTTGAAGTTAGACACATCTTCTAGCGGCTTCATATTAAGCTTAATTTGACCATTAACTTTTCCACTAAAATCAATAATATTATACCATCCTGAAATAAAAGGCATTCTAGCCATAAAAACTGTCAAATCTACTGATGAAACACCAATTATTGAATCTTCCATTGGTGTGGGTAATAATCGACAGTGAGCTAAATCTGTTGCTGCCTTTCTCCATACTCTCAACACAAAAGGTTTGTTATCCTGAAATAAGTACATAAATTATATAATTTTTTTGATACTGTATTCATTAAAAATTATACTTACTTTCGTTAGATATTCACTTGACAGACAAATCTCAAAGCGTTTACCCCATGATGGGTTGGAACATTTTTCAACAACATTTGTAGCATAAACCATACCTTCATGAGATTTAAACATTTGTCCATATCCTTCTTCCGCTTGAAATGTTACATAAGCACTGGGCTCTTCATTTGGTGGAAAACGACTTTGTTTTCCTTTATTGCGTTTGTTATTTTTCTTACTTATCATTTTTACAGGATTTCTTGGCAAATGTAACGCACATTCAATTTCTAAAAATATTTTAAATGTATTTAAGGCAGGGGTTTGTGTCGATATTGTCTCTAAAATCGTAGAATTTTCCGTATTAGATGTACTTTTTGGAGGTTGCATTAGAGCTTTTTGCAATATGTCAAGCAAATCTGATGTACGTCTGAGGGAATTCTGTTGATCAATCTGTTGTTGTTCTACGGTAGTCGTATTTGTTGATGAAAATATAGTTGAGGAAGAAGATGAAGGCAGCCGTTGTGTTAAATTATCAAGGAAATTGCCCAAAATATTAGATAACTTTTCTTTGTTATTTTTATCGACTTCTAATGATAGATTTTCCGCACCTACCGATATATTTTGGTTTTCGATTAGTGGAGTTGATATTTCATTTAAAATGTTATGGCTTTCAGGTTGAATCACTGGAAGTTGCGGTATTAATATTTCAGAAGAATTGCTTATGTGTAAATTATTATCAAATACACAATTTAAGTTGAACCCTCTTGTTTGTTTTATGTAAGTTAATTGTTCTTCAGTGCC
The DNA here is from genome assembly GCA_963942445.1 of Argyra leucocephala. Lineage (NCBI taxonomy): Eukaryota > Metazoa > Arthropoda > Insecta > Diptera > Dolichopodidae > Argyra > Argyra leucocephala. The sequence continues at coordinate 111,132,620 of OZ012679.1, read as the reverse complement.
AATACACAAAAGAGATTGTATTTGACCACATACGATTCCGCTAAGGGGACTAACAATAGGTGCCATGCCATCGTTGGAAATAACTGGTAACTGTAATTACATAAAAAAAAAAATAAATAAAAAAATAATAAATAATTATAATCATTTTAAATCAGAAACAATTTTATTATACCTTAGCTTTGCAAAGATGATTAGCAAGTACTGGATCTCGAAAAGCAATATAAAATTGATGAAGAGGAAGTCTTATTATACCAAATAACTTTTCATGACTTTCGTTTGATTTTTGCCATAGTTCTACTACAAGAACGTTATTGCGCACACGTTCTAAGAAATTGGTATCATTAATTATTGAAAATACCTGAAATATTGATAAATATATTGATGGATATTTATTTAGATGAAGTATTTCAATACTAACTTCAATAAAATTGAAATTATTTTCACAAGGAAAACCGCTCGAGCTCGGATCATCTTTCCAAAAAGCCCGAGCTACACAGAAATAATTCGAACTGTCCATGTTCCTTATTTCACCGAGATAAAGTAAACCTTTAAGCAAATGATGATTTTCTAAATTATTTCTATGAATAGTTTGAACATTTGAATTATCTTGATCTTTTTGGTCGATTTGCTGTTGATTGGTAACTGATAAATTTATTGATGGACACAAAGGTGAAGAAGTTGGTTGTTTAGCTCCAACTGGATTAGAATTTTCATTCGAAGTGTTAGAATTATAACTCTGATTATTAGGTGTTTTTTTGATTTTATCATTTTGATAACAACAAATACTGTAGAGATTTTTGGGTACTTGAATTTGTCTATGACAATTTTCAGCAGAATTTTTCAGTCCTTAAAAATTAGTTTTGTTTTATTACTTAATTGTTACGAAGATTACTATAACTATGTTCTAATGAATTAATATAACTTACCAAAAAATTCGGTGCCAATGTTACAAATATTTGAGCCTATGATAATTTTACAATGTAAATCTGCAACGTGAACACCAGCTGTACATGTTTTAACTTTTAATTTTATGTTTTCATTTTCAGAAGTTTTAAATAAATTAGTAAATCGAAATTTAGTAGTTCCTAAACAATGTGAATATCTTGAACCATATTTTCTCCACCAAATTGTAAATAAAATTTCTGAATGTTCTGTCAAAAATTCGTTTGTTTCATTACATATTAATTTAACAGATCTTATTGCATCTTTATTGAAATCAATTCCTAAAATTATAACAAAACTAACTTCACACTGTATCTATAAAAAATAAAACAAATATTACTCTGTTCCTTATCGTCAAAAGTATTAGAATAAAACCTTATAACATCATAATTTAGTATTCTTTTTAGGTCAGAATCTAAAAAATTTGGAGATATTTTGCATTCAATAGTGAATGTAGTTTTAATTAAAGATTTAACATAAACTTCTCGAATTCCATCTGGTAAAAGTTTTAAGCACTTTATATTTAAATATAGAGAGTCCAATTTTTCGTCTACTTTTGTACAAAAATTGAATTTTTGATCTATCTCCGGTAATATTTTCAAACACTCTGGAGATTTTGGTATATTTATGCTGAAGTTTTCTAAAAACGTATCACTTAGTGGAGAAGTCCTTTGAATTTCTTTTAAAGCTTGTTCTTCAGCTTTTTTTGACATTTTCCTTCCTGAGAGATAGTTTATAACTCTAGAACTGCACTTTTCTTTCTCAGCTTCACATTTCGTTTTTTGCTTAAAATCTCTATAGCTTCTAAAACCAGGGATTAGTTTGTCATCAATTTCCTTATCTAAATCACATTTAAGTGTATTTGAATTTTTCGTTGTGTTAATAAAATTTTCTCTATCGCTAATTGGATCATAAAACATCATTTTGAATTGCAATGTTAATTTGCCTAATTTTACGCCTTTTTGACTTTCAATTTGAAAATTTTGAGATTCTGTACAAGCAATCGTATCTTCAAATAAAAAATCTCGGCAAATGTTTAATATTTTTGAAGGTATTCTTACTTTTACTACTCCTATATTATAATTACTTGTTTTAGTAAACAACAATATCTTGATAGGTTCGCAATTAATTAAGTAATTGTAAAACAATTTACAATTTGTCAAAATTGTATACTGTACAGTATTAAATAATTTAAAGTTCGTGCTGTTAGTAAGAACCAGCTGTATGGGTGATAACTTACTTTGTCCCCACCAAATTATTTTCGCAATTATTTCCAAATTCTTAAAACGATTTGTTAAAAAATCGTTGCTCCACTGAATGTTTATAATTCCAATTTCGATGAATCCTCTAGACTTTCCTCGAACATTTGGCGGCAGTGTTGTATTTTCTTTTATAACAGGACTTTTCTGCATTTTATTAATACCATTTTTAAAAATAATTCTTGTATTGTAATTGAAATTACAACTTTTATATTAAAATAAAGAAACTTGGAATTATATATAAAATAATAATTGATTTTGATATTAAACTGAAGAACTGAAGTAACAAAATCGACGAAAAACCAATTAACAAATTAACTTAAAAATGACATTTGCCGTGAATTTTGAATAATAGGTTTAGGTTCTGACTTATGTTATGACGACAACTCTAAAACTCACCACCTGGTGTATAAAATTTTAGTTTGTTAAAAAAGTTTTAAATCATTAAATTTATAATTTTAAATTTATAATATTTGGTTAATTTTCTTTTTTTACAAAATAACAAACATGCTTATGCACGAATAATTATAAAGATAACTACGAGATCATTATAAATTAAAAATTATCAATATAAAATTCAGTTATATTATTAACGCGACATCTAGAAACTTAATTAAAAATTATATTATTTTTTTTGACATTTAAAACTGCTGTCTCGAAAAATATTTAAATATTTAATAATTCAATTTTTCTAGTTGATATTTTAACTGTGACAATTAAACGATATTTATTTTTAAAAAGAATAAGAACAGTACAATGGAAGTAACAGCAGAACCAGCATTGATAAGACATTTTACTGGTCATAAAGGTAAAATAACACAAGTGGTTTTTGACAATAACACTAGCCAAATCGCTTCAAGGTACATAAATACAAAATTATTTTTCTAATTTTGAAATAATTAACAATCTTTACCAGTTCGCTTGACGGTACTGTAATGGTATGGAATTTTCATCAAGTGGCCAGATGCATGCGGTTTAGTACACATACAGATAAAGTATGTTAAAGACAATCGTTGTATACTTATTGATTTGTTTTTATTTAATAGGTAAATTCAGTTGCTTGGTCTCCAACTTCGGATTTGATTGCTTCGGGTTCAAGTGATAAAACAGCAAGAATTTGGCAACCCAAGATAAAAGGTCCCATTGCAGAAGTTTTTTGTCATTCAAATGCCGTTCGAGCGGTTGATTTTGATCCAGATGGAGAAATTGTAAGAACAAATATAAATAAAACTCATAGATAAATGTTTGTTTTTTTTTTTTTAGCTTCTTACAGGATCAGATGACAAATCTCTAAAATTATGGAGAGTAAGTAACAAAAAATTTATAACATCTTTCACTGGACATACAAATTGGATTCGACGTGCTAAATTTAGTCCTTCTGGAAATTTAATTGCGTCTTGTGGCGATGATAAAGCAATTAAAATTTTTGATATCACAAGTGGTAAGTGCATTCACACATTTGTTGAAAGGCAAGGAGCGGGACGTGATATCGCTTGGCATCCTGATAATAGTATATTAGGTAAAATAAACAAAAATAGTGTGTACAGTATGCATGATTTGCCTTTTATCAAATATTTCCTTATTTTAAAATATTTTAGCCGTTGCCCTAACATGCAATAGGATTAAGATATTTGATATACAAGAAAAGAAATTGATTCAATTATATGCAGTTCATACACAAAAGGTTAATTCAATTTCATTTCATCCATCTGGAAACTTTTTAATAACAGCAAGTGATGACAATACAATAAAGATTTTAGATTTATTAGAGGGTAGACCAATATATACAATAACAGGTCACTTAGATGAAGTCACTGCTGTATGCTTCTCACAAGAAGGTGATCATTTCGCAACCGGTGGTCAAGATAGACAAGTAACTTAGTTTAAGTTGATATAATTTATATTTGTAATTTTTTGTTTTTGAATTTTTCATAGCTCATGATTTGGAAAACTAATTTCTCTGAAGTCGATTCTCCAAATTTATCTATAAGTACAAATTTAAGTGGAGTTGAGGCTTTATCACCACGAAATACATCTTTATCTTCAAACGGTGTACAATTACAGTGTTTTGATGATATTGAAAACGAAAAAAACGAAGATGTTTGTGATGTTGACAAAAGTGTTTTTATTGATCCTAGAAATACAGACGCTTACAAAAATAAAATTAAATTTGCTGATTATGATTAATTTTTTCAAAACAAATTTTCGTTTTGCTTTAAGTGTATTTGAAACATGAAATAAAAAACTTTTGAATTTTAATTTTTGATAATTTGTTAATTTTATTGCTTTCGTAATGTTAACCATTCTTTTATTTTATTAAATCTTTCAGATTCTTTTACGATTACTTGATAAATTTTTTTATTCTCCACAGATTTAACATTTAGTTTGTTGATCTGAATATACAAAATACAAATTTTAAAAAAAAAACATTGGGCCAAATTTTTAAATTATACCTTGGAACTAGCTTCCTCTTCGAAATCATTTATTGATGGGTAAGTTTTAATTAAAAAATCTGTTGACTTGATAAGTTCTGTTTCTAATTTCACTTTAGGATGTTGCTGAAGTGTGAATTCTTTTATAACAAACATTTTATATTGTATTGTAGTAAATTTAAATTTTTACCAATTTTGTAGCCCATATTTTTGCTTCTTTTTTCAGCAATACTTCATACAACAAAGGTATTTCCTCTCTCAAAGCTATTACCTTATACAATAAATCATTTGTTTTACAAACTTTTGAATATTCATCTTCAAGAACAAAGTATTCTGCACCAAACTTCTCTGTCATGAAAATTAGGATGTAATCATTTTTTTTTATGTATAAATTAATCAAAAAATTACCCATTAATTATTGTAAAATGCAAATGATCATACACAATACAAACAACGGAATTTAAACCAAGAATCACTTCACTATTGCACGCAAATATAAAATCAAATGACAAAATTTTATTTTTCATTTTAAAAAAGCAAAACAAAACAAACTGACATCTTGAATATTTTCTTTCTTAACTTCCTCATGAAAGATAGCTGTCGCTGTTTTGTCAGAAGTATTGTCAATAGTAAATTTTTATAAAGAGTGATTTTTTTTAATATAACCTATTGGTGGAAAAACGTACGTTAATATTTGAAATTTTAGAGAACTGAAAAAAATGAAAAATTTGTTGAAGACGGTGGAAATAAGGGTGGAAAAAGCATGTACGAAAAATAAAATGTCGTAAATGTAAAAGCTTAAATTAAAATAGGTTAAATTTAATATTAATACAGATTTCTTATGAAATATTCAAATTGAAAGTGCATAAATAATGAAATATTATATTTTTGTGTTTAATTTTTAGAACATCTCTTTTTAACATTCCTACAACTTTATATTAAAATATTGTTAATACGACTATAATAGTAAAATTGAAAGCAAAAATTTTAGGTATCTTTAATTTAAGGAATCGCTATATAACCGTAGTCTTACATGCATATTACTAACGAGTAGGATTTTGGAAAGTTTAGTCGTTATTTCGGATCTTGTCAAGTAACCGATAGTCATCTAACGAATAGTGACTATTCGCACATTCCTTCATGGTAAACTATAACCATTATAACGCAACGAAGGTTGCAAATTGTCAAAATTAATTTCCAAAATTAATATTATATTCGCCAAAAATTATTGATAACTTAGTTGTTCTTAATGCAAATCCGAATTTGTCTCTTCGTTACTATTCTCAAGAAGATGGACTTTATTACTCCTACATGCTCCTACATGTAGATAAGATAAGTGTTAGTCGACACCCATAAAAGGTTCAATTGGTTCATGATCTAATTCGCAAAACCAAAAAAAAACTTATTTTTCAAACAACATCTTTTTTCTTTAGCTGGCAATGTTATTTATTTATTTATTTTATTGGGCAATGTAGGCGTCAAAATAGATTTTTATTTTATATTTGTATTTTGGTGACGTACTTTTAAGCAATTGTTAGCTTAGTTGGTTAAGGAGCCATCTTGATAGCACAAAGTTTGTTAAGTTCGATTCTGCTTTGAATCAAATTATTATAAAAAAAATAACTTTTTTTTGTTATTATATTATAAAATTTATAATATTAATTTTTATAATATAACATAATAACAAAACAAAATAATTTTTTAACAAAAAAAAAGTAATTTTTAATTATTATTCTCTTTTCAATTATTTCAACCCACACGAAAACTTTAGTTTAGAATAAATGTAAGCAACTTTTCTAAGCATACAAATTATGTATATATTCATATATTGTATAGTATAGTTCTTATTTATCCATGCATTGACAGTTGACAGTGCAGTTGAGGTATCATATTGATGTATCATGTAGATGTACATGTATGGATATTATCGTCGGGCTTTATAAAATGTTTGATAAAATTAAATTAATATAAAAGGTTTTGTGTTAATTCAGAACCTTCGATAGTGTGTGTGTAACAAGCCGAAATGGTGGCTCGTAACAAGCCGAAATAAATAAAAATTACTCTAAAGTAAAAATAAAATGTTAAAAATTATATAATAATTTATAATTATAAAAATTTAATAACTAAGGTGGTTATGATGAAGTTCGTCGGAATGTGAAATTCCGATTACATTCCGAATTTGGTATGCTGAAGTCCGAAAGTATTCCTCAGTCTGCAAATGTCATTATTTATCCGAAATTTTAAAATTTATGTATGATGAAGTTCGTCGGAACGGAAAATAATTTGAAAATTGTACGCCGGAATTTCTCATTCGGAAGTATTAGAATGGTTCGGAAATGAATTATAAAGCATACAATTTTTGTATTTAGAATATTAGGAGAAGTAGAAAATGTAATAATAGTTTTTTTTTTCAATTTTTTTTTCATTTATGAAAAATATTTTTTTTATTTAGGAATAAAAAAGCGCTTTAAAAGAATAATATATTTTATTGTTTTTAATATTATAACATAATATGTATATATATTAAAAACGATACATATATATTTTACATTCTTTAGAGAATTTTAAATTTTCTCTGATGTAACAAAAAATTACTATTTTTAATTTGTATATATATACATACTACAAATATAATTAAGAAAGTTGTATCTTTTACTTTTAATTTATGTATGCATATTGTATATAAACATTATGTCATATACATTATCTATTAAAAAATTTTTACAAAATAAATAAAAAAAAATTGAAAATAAAAATGTTTGAAATGAATATGAAAACAAAACAAAAAATCTTCCGAAACATATGATTTTGATTTCTGCACAGACTTTGCAGTCGAAGGGACTTCAGCATACCAATTCTTTCGTATTCGGATCGGAATTTTTTTTCGGAGAAATTCCGCTTCGGACTTCATCATAACCACCTTAATCAAAGCGGTTTGTTACCAAATTATTTTCCGTTCCGACGAACTTCATCATACATAAATTTAGAAATTTCGGATAAATAATTACATTTGCAGACTGCGGAATACTTTCGGACTTCAGCATACCAAATTCGGAATGTAATCGGAATTTCACATTCCGACGAACTTCATCATAACCACCTTAATTTCTTTTAAGTTATTAACAAACGCATTTAAACCTTTTTTTTCAAAATCCAAGTAGGTAAACCAGCACTTAAATTTTTTTAATTTAATTGTACTTTCAACTGTGTTGGTTATATTTTAAAAGCATGTGAAAAAATTAAACGAAATAGTGAAGAATAACAAATTATTTATTATAATATTTTAAAAATATTTTTTATATAATTTTCATAATAAATAATTTATTTAATTAATTTTAATATTAGAATTTGAACAAGAAAACTGTTCAAAATGATATTGTGTATCATTGTAGTATTTCAGCTGTTATGTTAGGCAATTAGAAGTTCATGAAGTAAAATTAAGAAGAAAACCAAATGAACGAATGAGAATATATTCTTTTTATTTCATTCAAAAACAATAGAAAAACAATCTTATCCTACTAGTTTAAGAAGATACTAAAAAGGTTTACATCAAAATAAATTTACGCATAAGTATGTATATATTTTATACTTCAATATTTTTGTACTAATTTAGACAATGCTTGTTCCTGAATATCAAAATGGTAAGACTGATGAAGTTTTTGACATATTAAAACCTATAGATTATGATAAATTGGATGTTTGGAGAACAAAACAGAAAGGTCGAAAAGCTGGTGGACAAGAAGCAAATGAAGTAAAAACAATCTTACATCCAAAATTTATTGTAGGTATAAAAGAATTTCGTTCGGATTTACCTTGTTTAAAACATCGTCGTGGTCTTCAAGTTATACCATTAACTATTACAGTAATTGTTTTAAGAAAAACAATATAGAAAATATACTTATTAAAGAAATTTATACAATTATAGATTGAAGATTTAATTTTAACACCAGACATATGTATGTGTTGAAAGAAAATCAAGATCAGATTTAATTGGTTCATTAAATTGTTGTCGTCTCTACAATCAGTGTATTAAAATGCAAAGGTTTTATGCAAAACCAATTCTTTTAGTTGAATTTGATCAAAATAAACAGGTATTTATAATTCTTGTCATATAAGTTAATATCATAAATTATTAACTTACAAATTTCTTTTTTTTTTAAATTAATTTTAGAATAAATTTATGTTATCTAGTGCTTCAAAAATTTCATCAAATGCAGATGTTGTACAAAGATTACAACTTTTAACTTTCTTAATTTACGTTTAATATGGTCACCAAGCCTCTATGCTACTATACAACTATTTGAAGAATTAAAACATGGAAAAAATGAACCAGATAGTAATGCTGCATCTTTATGTTGTGGTGATGAATCTACACAATTTAAAATTGATAAATTCAATTCAAATATATATGATTTTACGTTACGTTTACCTGCAATAAACTCAAAAAATATTCGTAAAATAATGCGATGTGGTGGTAGTTTAAAAGAACTCTTTAAAAAAATCACAGATAAATTAACAGATCTTTGTGATTCTGAAAGAGATGGTAATAGTAATATAGAAATAATTTGTAATAATACATTTGTAATATAATTGTAATTTGCAATTTGTAAAGTACTTATAAATTTATTCTGAAAATAAGATAAATTAAAATTATTTAATGAAATATAAAACCTTTTTAATTAATTTTTTAAGCAAATTTTTGATCGTAAAATTTCTGTTATAATTGATTTTGTAAAAACAGAAAAGTAATAAAGTTATTCTAAAAAAAATTTAGAAACAGGTATAGGATTAATCTTTTTGCAATGCCATCAGAGAATGTTTGATAATTATTATTAATAATTTCATTATTCAAAATTTGTATCCAAATATAAATTTCACTTTCACAAGAACTAGAAATAAACAAAAATAATTTTAATTTTTGCGAATATATTAGTGTGGATTAAAACAACTCGCATGGAAAAAGTTGTTCACGGCTTGTCAAACACATACACTATCGAAGGTTCCGATTGCACAGAAATTAACTAACCCATTCAAACAGAGAGGATTTTGACGTTTATTTTTTTTTTTTTTGCAAAATTTTAGTTAAATTTACCAATTTTCGTTTAAAGTTTAAGATAGTAACAATATCCCCAAATATTTTGAAACTTATATAAAACGCAAATTTGAAGAATTTTCTAGAACATATCGAAATTTCACATTTCAACTCGAAATTTTAACTATTATTTTCATTAAATATAATAATCACTTGTTCCTAGCATTTTTTACCGGTTGGCATTTATGAAAAAGAAAAAAATTTCTTTTATTTTTCTTGATAGCTGTCATTTTTTGAAGAAGCTTTTAAAAAATTAGGTAAAAAAATGATTTTAAAATCGAGTTTTAATATATTATTTTCGTTCTCAAAATCTAAATTTACTATTAAAATAAAGTTTAGAATTTCTATTTTATTTTTCCAAAAAAAGAGGTTGAACTCGTATTTTTGAGTGCTAGTTTATTAAAAACAAAATAAATTCACCCAAAATGTTTGGTTCGAAAAACGTTTTATTGTATACAGTATGTAAGAAAAAAAATGGCCATCTTTTGTTTACTATTCGTTCAACTTCAAATTAGAAAGAAATGAAGTTGCATTTTAGAAGTGATAATGGTTGACTAGTTAGTGACGGGAAAAAATAAAAGATAAGTTACAGAATAAATAGTAAGTACCAATTTCATTAATTTATATAATAAGTAAATAAAAATATACGTATGTATATAAATATAATAAATACAAATATATATTATATATTTAAAAAATAAATAAAAAATATATATATAATATAAACATGTATTAAATAAAAAATATATATATATATATATTATAATAAGCTTAAATTTATATTATATTTAAATGTAATTTAAATTATTTTTTTATAAGTTTTGTGATTTAGCATTTGCATTACTTTTTTAAATTTTGGGTCGTAAATGCTGTGTTCCCGGATGTGAATCCAGCTTTGAGACCTATAAAGTACCCTTTACTAGATTTGTTTTTCCTAAAGTTCAAAATTTAAAAAAATTTGGGTAAATGCAATTTCAAAAATAGGTTGGGAACCGACCAAATATAATACTATTTGTTCTTTACATTTCACAAATGCAAGTTTCAGTAAAACAAGTTCTAAAAGCGGTGTTTATTTATACCTAATGCAATTCCAAGCATTTTCCCAAATTCTTCGATAGATAATATTATATTATATACTTATATGAGTTTTATTAAAAATTCATATTGTAAATTCAAATTGAAAGTCTTCTCAAAATTTTATTAACAACATTTTTTGTACCTCTCTCATTTTTTGTAGCTCTGTTTCATGAGCTTTTACTGAGAGAAAAAAAAATTACCAATTTTTTCCAAAATCAATTTTCTATTAAAAATATAAATAAATTGATATTTATTTTTGTAGTTGTTGATGTAAAAAATTATGAATTTTAATATTTTCTTAGAACAAATTTTGAAGAAATGTCTAGTTTGAGACTTATTAACGGATTTTAACCGGCACACTATTTTTGTCCCATAAGAAGACGTGTAAATTAAAATTTGTAATTTTATTTTTCATACAAAAAGAGCTTTCTGGTATGCTATTAGCTTTCAATTTCACCCTCTCAGCATACTGTTCCTGATATAATATTGTATGTAGTTCCTGATTGATTATACGTATTAGATAGAACCGATGTGGTTGTATTGAAAATTACTTTCAGTATATTTGATCATTTGAAAAATTTTTCGGTTCTTGGGGGGTTTGAATGATACATTCCTATACTCGAGTGCTTTACCACTCGGCTACCAAGGCCACCATTATTTACATATATATTTATTATTTTTTGGATCAAATAAAACTACATATTATTCTTTCAGATCCATGTACATATGCATATGTATTAAGCATATTGTTTTTTTATTTAAATACCTTATTACAATTATAATATATTACCATATTACAAAAATAATTTGTGTTCATTATTTAAAACCATTTAAATTTTTTATTTTTTATTTTACTCATGAATTCAAGCATAAAGTGAAAGAAATATATTTCCTTTATGATTTAATTTAAATTGTAATTTATAAAATAATTATAATAATAATAATAACAATATTTTTTTTATATTTCATGAGACATAGCAATTATTTATTTTATAAAACTTACATTGCATTTTTAGTAAAATATAAATATAATATACATAAGTATATAAATATATTTTATTTGCATATAATACGTAAATAGTGTTTCGAATTAGATTTAGATTATTATTAGTTTTTATTTTAATGAATATTTTTAAGCTATTTGTTTTTAAATTGGGAAAAAAATTTTGTATTTAAAAACATATTTTTTATTTTTTTAACATTTTGGTGAGGGAAACGGGCAACTTTCTTCTTGAACCATTGTTAATTTATTGAATTCATGACTTTTACATTTTCCTATTAAGACTCCGTCTTCTTCTTCACTACTACTAGATGTATCAGTTAAAAATAATTTTGTTGAAATTCCTTCTAATTCAAGATCAACGTACAATTGATCAAGTTGGTTATTTACCAATACTGGTTGATTAAGACATTTTAACGCAATCATATCGTTAGCAAGAACCTTAGAAGTAACTGGTTGTTTAATACGATATTTATATATTAATTCTGACGTTATACGAACATTATTCAACCATGGCGGCTCTGGACGTTTACATTGTCTTATAGTTTCTTTATGATGAATAGGTGTTGTTCTTGTAGTTATCGCTAGTGGAAATTCCAAATCATCTGATGATATGTCTTGAGATGATGAATTAAATAAATTTTCTTTCAAGTATACATCCTTTTGTTGTTGTTGTTGTTGCTGTTGTGATTGTTTTATAAAATAATTTTTATTAAAATTTGGTGATAGAAACTGTCTCTTTGTTTCATTCATTTTATTTAGATCGGATGGTGTAACGGTTGCAGTTAATGATGATGATGATTGTGTAGTTTTTAATGGTTTCTCATTATTTGCATTTAATAAATTTGATATTGTTTGTAACGGAACAGGTTGATATATCATATTTGGTTGTGCGTAAAATAATTGTGGATGTCCATACATTAAACCGCTCATGTAAACTGATTTTGCAGTTTGATTGACTAATATATAATGAAATTAGAATATTGAAATTAAAGTAATTATAAAATTTTAATTAGAAAAATAACTTACCATCAATTGGTTTTGCGGTAGCCATGTTTGTTGGTATATAATATAATGGATAAAGTCTTGTTGCTGATGAAGATACAAAACAGTTTGAATATTCTCTGGAAAAGTTCGGTGTTTGTACTGTTGTTAGACTAACAGAAAATGGTGGCCATAGATCAACACCATGAGAAAATTGTTTAACCGCAACTTTTTGTGGTATTTTGTGGTAATTTCCACGTATTTTCACATTACTTAAATCAATCGGATCTTTACAAATTTCTATATTATGATGATGCTTTGTTGTTTTGTGTTGTTCTTCTTCCCATGTAAATGAACCGCTACGTTTAATCCCATGATTTTGATCATAAAATTTTTTCAACTTATCACCAAATGAGCGATTTCTCAGCTCTTTATGCTTTTTCAACATTTTTAGTTCCATATCCTTATTGTGTTTTTGTAGTAACATTTCAGTTAAAATTGGTAATTGTGCCATTTCAAATGTTGCAACCCCATTGCTACAAATATTTATTCCATTATTGTTAGTACTATGAATCCCTAAATTTTGTTTTTGTGATTTTTGTTGTGGTTGCTGTTGTAACATGTCTGCATCTTGCTGCAGTTGATAATGTTGCTGCTGTTGTTGCGTATAATTCTGATGATTGTTACTAATTGAGGTTAAATTATCTGATGATCTACTACCCCCACTTTCTCCAAAATAATGTATTGGACTAGTTAAGGAATTAATATTACAGGTATTGGTGCTCTTAGTGAATTCATCAATAAATGGTGATGTACCAACTGAGCATACATCGGTTGGTGGAACGGTTGTTGGTTTACTATCAAAAAATCTTTTTAAATTTTCATTATAATTTAATTGATTATATGACAATGGGGTTTCTGATGAACTTTTACTGTCACAATAATCATGATGTGGTGATATTTCACCTAACATCACAGAACCACGTTCGGACATTGCCAAATCATTTTCATATGGTAAATCAATTTTTAAATCGGCAGTTTGCGTTACTTCCTCCATTAAATTTTCCATAAATAACGCAAGAGCTTTGCATCGTTTTGAAATTGCTTGCTTTATTGCATCCGATGGACGTTCAACAGATTCCGAGAGTAATTGTAAAATTTTTTCTTTAATCAAATTACTTTTGCGGATATTTTCTAAGGAATGTAATGGGTTTTCATTTGTTGCAGCTGTTGAATTTATTTGAAAAACATCACAATTTTTTGGCCCTTGTATAACCCGATGACTACCAATTATAAATTCTAATTTTCTTGACCATGGATTTACAAAACTTGTAAATTCTGTTTCCATAATTATATAACTTCCATTTTGTACTAAAAATCTATATGGTTTACTACAATATTTCTTACCAGATATTTGATCATTTTTTATAACATATTCATAAACAGTCTGCAACAGTGGTAAATCAGCATAATGATAAAAATCTAAAATTTGTTTACCAATTAAATCTTGTGGAAAGAATCCTAAAAATGGTACCGATGTTGTTTCAATATTTGATATTATACCAGTTGCTGTATGCTTTGTTGTAAATTTTATTATTGTGTTTTTTGTTGATAATTGTTCATTTTGTTTTTTATATGCTGATTTAATAAATGTTGCACTAACAACTAATAACATACTGCTACCATTTGTAATTTTAGAATTTTCAAATTGTTGTACATCATCCGGTGCATCACGAAAAGTTAAATTCAAACTAAATGGTTCATATTTAATTGCATTACTTTTAATATTGAAACCATCTGATTTTAAACCTTATGAGAAAATATGAATAGAATTATTTTCTTGTCGTATTTTCAATAATTTAATTGATATATTATGTATATATAGGTAATGAATTTTACATAATATGAGAAACATATGCACGTTTATATTAGTATTGTGTTTAAATATTTTAATGAGATTAATTTAAATAAGATAATTTTAACGAATGAAGAATTGTAAGAACAAATTTCGTTTTTACATAATATTTATGTATGTACATAATAGCTTGATCTTAATAATCCTGTTGTGTTTTGGAGCCGACGCATGTAAAATTTTATTAAACCCAAAATTTAATTTAAAACCCAGATATGTATTTTGTTATGCTACGCACTCAACTCATATTAGAGGAATCTTGAAGTGATCTAACATCACTTTAAGAGATGGGAACGTACATAATTATTACCAAATCGATAAATAGTCAACTTATGTATAGGTCTTAGCATTGAGTAAATATATTGTATATAGGGAGTCAAAGCTAAAACAAAAGTGTAAACTGATTTAAGCGATCGAATTGTACTTTGAAGAATAAAAAAAAGAAAACATAAAAATAATAAGAAAAAATTCACCATTCAGAATTACGGTGCAAAAATTTTTCTTAGCAAATTTTATACACACACTTACTTAAATTTTTTTATTTTTGCTTTGTTGGTTTAAAAGTGTTATTTGTCATAATTAAATTTAAACGAAATTGCAGCGGAAGATATAAAAAATATATATTACTAAGTAGCGATTCGGATTACATTTTTATTACATTTTTTTAGTGAAAGCGAAACTGAAGAGTTAAGGAATGTAATTCTAAAGCAAGTGCTGTTGGAGAACTTTTTACATAAAAACAAAAGACATTGCATTCGAAACTATTTGGAAGAAATAGTTCCAGGTTATTGTGAAGAGGAATTTGTAAGACATTTTCGTGTAAGCAAAAATGTTTTCAAATATTTATATGAAGAACTGCAAACATTTGAAAGTTTTGCAAACCTACGTGCAGATAAAAATGTAGCTCAGAAAAACATATAGCTGTATTTTTATGGTTTGCGGGTCATGAAGCTTGCTGTTATAGAGACTTAGCTGACGATTTATCCTTATCAAGTGTATCCGTATTATTAAATTAAATTATACATATATTACAATAATAAAGAATTATGAAATTTATCCTCCACTAAATTATTTTTTCATTTTTTTAATAAATTTCATTTAAAAAACAAAATTTTGCATAACAGACACATATGAGAAATTACAAAAGTAAATAAAAACATAACCTAAAAAATACAACAACAACAAAAATTTAAAGTATAAGTTTTTACAAGTTAAAATTTTACTTGCAAAAACTTATTCGA
Organism: Argyra leucocephala; assembly: GCA_963942445.1. Taxonomy (NCBI): domain Eukaryota; kingdom Metazoa; phylum Arthropoda; class Insecta; order Diptera; family Dolichopodidae; genus Argyra; species Argyra leucocephala. The sequence goes on along the minus strand of OZ012679.1, from coordinate 111,116,681 downwards.
GAGAATGTTGTTGAACTTTGTTGAACGAAGTTGAAAACATATGTTTTCTCTCGTTTTTAGAAAAAACTCTCAGTACAGGAACGACTTCTGGTAAAAACTTGGAAAAACTTGAATAAGTTTTTACAAGATGTGCGTACGGGAACGGTCATAATGTCGTAATACATTTACTGCATTGATATGATACATTTCTACACAAACAACACTTTTAAACCTACAAAACAAAAATAAAAAAATTTAAGTAAGTGTGTGTATAAAATTTGCTAAGAAAAACTTTTTCACCATAATTCTGAATGGTGAATTTTTTCTTATTATTTTTATGTTTTGTTTTTCTTATTATTCTAAGTACAATCTGGTACAATTCGATTGCTTGGGGTGGAAGCTGGAAGCACATAACTTGTTACAAACGCTTCTTTTTGTAACAAAACAAATTTTTTTTGGCAGCATGTACTTTGAAACGCTACTTTGGGATTGAAACAAAAAAAAATTTACCAAACATTTTTGCAAATTTTTTTTTTTAACACACATCAACTATTTATATCGGAAATTTTCATTTCTGACGATCAGTGAAAATGGGCGTTTCAAATGTTACGTGCTGCCAAAAGTAGCGAAACAAAATTAAATGTGGCGAAACAAAATTAAAATTGGCGAAACAATCTTACGTTCTACCGTTTTTCAAAAATAGCGTGAAAACATGTTTGTAACAAGTTACGTGCTGCCACCCCAGTTTATACTTTTCTTTTAGCTTTGGCTCTCTATATACAATATTATTTACTCAATGGCCTTAGTCAAATTTCTTCAATTTTATATTGAAATAAAATTAATTTAATTCTTTAAAATAATTTAATGTTTTAAAATCTATATGTGAATAAAATTATTCCTAAACACAATATTAACTATGTTAACTAATTTACAATAGTATAGTATAGGTATTCATAGACTTAATATACATCATATATTATTACAGAAACCATATAACCATAAAATACAATTTTGAAGAATTTTTAATTATTGTTTATTGTTATTGGGAAATTAATGAAAACAAAAAATATCGTTGATCAAATTTTCAACCGATTATTGAATTCTTATAAGTAAAGAATACAAAATAAAAGTATGTAATGTATCTATATGTAACTAAATAGGTACAAAGCACATATTAACAACAACTATAAAAGCTTTTATTATAATTTTATTTGGAAAATTATACAAATTTTACTTATTGATATTTTAAATACTTAAAAAAAACCCTAAGGATAAATTGTTTGTTTATGGATAATTATATAACATTCTTTTCAATCTTATTTTGTTATATATACCACAGTGAAATCAAACTTTAAAAAAATATGTACTACAATCCTACAATCTATTGTATAAGTATGTTCAAACATGTGACTTGAAAAATAAGTGGTTGAGTTGAAATTGTCTCCACATAATTCTTATTGCGTAGATATCAACATATTTTTGTTTTTATTATTTTTTTTATACACAGGGTGAACCAAAAATAACAAAGCATGGAGCAAGGTCTGATTAGTATTAGGTTGATTGAAACACACAGAAAATTGTATGAGCTACAGAAAGCGAGTTATTCTCAAATCTTAACAGTCTCAACTGGCTACCAAGATCATGCAATATACATAATTCTATTGGACTTTTTTCGGAGATATGGATCATGATTGTTTTACTCTAATAAGCCACAAACACTCAATGATCTACCAATATTATATTATTATTATTACTACATATTTTTCGCCCTTATAAATTTTACAATCTGTCTCTAAAGGAAGCATTCAGTAGTTTGTATGATTTTTTGTTTTTATATGTAAGCAACATATAATGACTTGCAGTTAAAAAACTCAATGGTAAATCATCAATGACGATCTAGTTATACTCTGTTACTTGTCAGTATCTGTTGGGCAGTTTCAGACTGTTGTGACGCTTAAATCGACTAGCACTATTTAAAACTAACAAGCTGTTTGCTACGGTATTTGGATGATTATCATTTATTTTTTTCGTGTGATTGGTAAACTAAAACAAAATTTATTTGATTGGAAAAATAAGCCAATTGTGTTCCAAAATCAAATTTTCAAAAAATTCAGAGTCGGTCATAAACAAATATCCAAAATAAATAAAAAAATATATTGAAATCTTATATCGTTTTGTCTTTATTTCTAATTAAAAAGATATATAGTCTTTATTGACCACTCTTTATTTTAAAAAAATCGAAAAAAAATTTTGTAGAAGAATTTTTTTTACATAAATACCCAATAGATGTTATTTTTGGTACATTTTCTTAAATTAAAAAAAAAAATTAAAAAATAAATCAAATAGAATAAAACCATTTTTGAAATCTGTTGAGTGAATATAAACGAACATAAATTATTCGAAAAGGAAAAATTTTTCGAGAAAAAAATTTGTAGCCATTTGTCTTTGAGGAGTTTAAGAAGCAGCCATAATTTACTTTTTTCCTTCACAAAACGTATTTGCATTGAAATCAATTTTATATCCTAAATAAAATACAGCGAATTTCAAATAATTCGTATTGAAAAATATAATTATTATGTAAAAATAATAAAAACATATTTACAAACATTATATCAGTATCAGAACAATTGATTTGATACGTACATTGTCATTGTACGATGTGTTGTTGTGACAGGAAGAAATTTGTTTTTTTATATAAAAACTGATTGATTATTTTTTTAAAAAGTTATTACATAACTATATTACATAATTATTATAACTCAATTGCTAATACATATAATGCTATTATTTAAATATATAAAAACAAAACACAAAATATTAATTTAGTACCACACATTTCAATTTATTGCATTCAGTATTTAAATATATGTATGTAATTCGATTTCATACATTTTGTCACGTTTGTTTAACATGTTTTTCCTAATTTAACAATTAAGATCAATAATATAAATATGGTAGTAACCATAATAATTAGTTTTCAAATATATATTTATACAATACAGATGGTTTAATAATTATCAAATCCTGTAATAAAAAGATACGGATTACAGCTTGATACAGAACCCTTAATTGAGTAAATAAATTAAAAAGATACCCATTTATCCAGAAGGGGTGATAAATATTAGTTTGTAAATATCAGTATTAGATAAACATACTCAAAATGTCAAGAACAGCGGTACATACATAAGGTGCAGTTTAATCAATTAATTTATTTATCATTTTGTCACTCCACTTGATAGCATAAATGCCCCGGCATAGCTCAGATAATTTGGTTAAGAAATTTTGCTTTAGTTTTCACTCATTATTTTAATATTTTCACAAAGTTGTATAAGTCAAGTTTGCTGTTGTTATTCTACTTAGTGTAGTTTACGTCACCTAACGTCTAAAAGAATAAAAGTACGTCTTTTTCAATATTCCAATAATCCAAGGGATTTTAGCCCGGGCTCGTCACAGTGTTAGATCAGTTAGGTGGTATTTTTTTGTCATTATATCAATTAGTCTACATATAGAAATATTAATTAACAACCTAAAACGTATAAACTATACCGATGATAACTGTATCTTACAGCAAACGCGTAGATATTCATATTTAAAATTAGATGGATATCATAACAGTTGTGATAAATTTATACTACTTTTATTTATATGATAATTATAACTAACATTTCCAAACACAAGTATTAATCAACTCAGGTGTATTACAATTCTCAATCAAACAATTGGAAAACTAGGAAAACATTTTCAAAATAAGTATATAATGAAGTATAGAATAAAATATAGAACAGGCCTATAATAACTTTATCTCAAGGAAAAATAAAAATAAAAATAAAATTCTACTAAATTGAATTGAATAAATTGAATAACTTATCTTATTGGATTTTAATGGGTATGCATTTTAAAATATGTACATACATAATATAACATTAAAGAATTAAATCGCGTTTCTTACAAGTGCCAACTTACACAGAGACAGAATTTATGCCTTTCACAGACTACAACCTGGGCTGGGGCTGTAATGCATCAAAAATTTGATTATGATTTGATATTTTAGATTTTTAACATAACTAATTTGTGTTGACACTTTTTTAAAGCTTCTAAAAATTTCTACTATGTACTATACTTTACGAGGGTTTGAAAATTAATTTTGTTTTATAAAAATAAAATGTATATGAAAAATCAAATCAAATTTTTAAGAAATAATCATTGCTTGTGATATAATAATTTCAAATTGAATTTAAATTATCTAAATATGAGCACTTTTTATTAAAACAAAAATATTATGTTTGTGTATGCATAGTTATTTAATTAAAAAAAAATTAATTACCTCTGTATTTTCTCAACATAACACATAAAGTTAATTTAAAATCTTTTTGTGAATCAGCTAATGGTATACCAGTAGCTATTTGATTTGCAAATGTTGTGCGATCTTTTGGGTGTACAAAATCAATAAAAGAACGTCCCAACCACATATCTTTTGGATAACCTAATAATTCAGTAATACCAGATGTTGTAAATAATACAATACCATCTTGCATTGATATTAAACAATGAAAGCCATCATCATTATTTAATTTGCATTCATTCTTTAAATTACTAATATCATTAGAATTATGATTGTTGTTATGATTATTCATAATAATACTATTATTATTATTTATAATCGATGATTTTGATAATTGATTATGTTGTAATTGTGATTGTTGTTGTGGTTGAGGTTGTTTTTGTTGTTGTAGCTGTTGCTGCGATTGTTGTTGATTATTATTATTACTATTATGATGATGGTGATGATGATGATGATGACTACTATGATGATGATGATGATAATTATGATGATAAGTTTTACTTTGTAGTTGTTGTTGCTGTTGTTTTAGTTCAAGATTTTTATCATTTATATTAATATCTGATAATTGAATTTGATTATATAAATTATTATTTGATAATAAATTACTGTTATTACAGTTATTTTGCAAATTTACGGTAAATGTTTTAACAACAGCAAGTTCTTCATTTTGTTGTTTATTAGTTACATTTGAATTTGATGATGTTGAATTCATTTGATTTGTATTAATAACATTATTTTTATCATTATTCTTGTTATTATTATTATTATTATTTTTATCATCATTATTATTTTTATGATTATCATCATTATTATTTTGATTATTTTTATTATCATCATTATTATTTTGATTATTATTCTTATCCTCATTAGTATTTTTATTATTATTATTATCATCATTATTATTATTATGTTGTTGTGCTGCAGATGTTGATGAAGTTGTTGATGTTGTTGTTGAAAAATTACTACTTTTAATTTTTTTCTTTTTTCTCGTTTTCTCTTTTTTTGATGGAATATGATGATGATGGTGATGATGATGATTTAATATTAAATTTGTTTTATTATTATTTTGTTGATGATGATTTGATGAATTATTACCACCATAACCACTACTACCTGATGAATTTGATCCACTGAGAATTGATTTTGAACTTCCACTTCTTTGAGATTGACTATTACTGCAACTATTTGAATATGCCGAATCTGATATAACAGGAGTTGCTTGTATTGATGATGAATTTTCTTCAGCCATTTGTATTTTATTTATTTAATTTTTTTTTTTTTAATTTTTAAACAATATTTTTTTGATTTAAATTTATAATTTTTAGTATTTTCTTTCTAATTTTAAATTAATTTCTATCTATAACTACATCAACAGTAATCATGAAAATTATATCTTATATTTGTTTTCTTGTTGTACTAACATATTTTTGATTTTATTTGTAAAAAATCCTTATTCGCAATGTATTATTTTTATAAAAATATATCTGAAAAGAAAAACAAATTCTTTTTATTAGTTCAAACTGAATATGAATGGTGCAGTAAATTAAAAATAATGTGAACAACTATAAAGTTGTGGTTGTGAAAAAGCTTTTTGATTATGATTTAAGAAAACGTGTTGAAAAACGTGATATTCTACACATTTTATTTTACAAATTATACTCACTACATGCATTGCCATAAAAAATGTTGTATAAAGCTCAAAAAAAAAAGCAATATTAAAATTTTCGTTTTTTAAAAAGTGAAATTAATATACTAGAAATATAGCTAGTAAATACACATCTACGTGTTACACATGCATACAAAATTGTGTTCAAATTGTTAGTGAAAAAAGTTTTTTTATTATTGAAAACTGTTCCTTAACACAATAACCTTTTGTTATACATATGTAATAACATTTTAAGGTAATTTGCAAAAAAATTTTTTCATAATTATTCATAGTATTGATCTGTTACATATTCCTTGCAGTGACAAACTCGCGTAGTTATGTGTTATTTGTCTATTTCACTATATATATTTATTAACATACATTTTTCTACAATAATGAAAAAAAAAAAATAGTTTTGGTAATAATTATTGAATTCTAAAACAAAAATAAAATAATATTTAAATAAAAAAATATTTTCTAATATTATGTAATACATTTTTAAAACCCACTGAAAAGTATGGACGATTTCCGTTACAAAATAGCAAAATTTTATCAGTACAGTTAACTTAATATATCTGAATGAATGAGTATAAATATATTTATTAAGTTTATGTGATTTCACATAACGTGAATTTTTACAATTTGAATATGAAATTAAATCTTATATAACAAAATAAAATATTGGCTGGACAACCCACATTACGTATCACAAATAGGTTGAAATAAAATACCTAAATTAATACAACAATATTTAAATAAATTATTAATCAATTAATAACCGCAAATATTGAACTTAATATAATATTATAAGAACTTTCAAGGTCTGTACAACGTCTAGGGCATAGGTAGCTGGAATTTACTATTCCAGTTCATTGTGAAAACCCAATTAGAACTTAATAGTGCCTATTTGATGCCACGACTAGAGCTAGAGTGATCCAATAGTATATGATATCGGTTTATTCTCGCCCTTATTAAATGTAAAATTTTTAGAAACAAAATTAGATCAAGTAAGCGAATCTTGGTTTTTGGATAGATTTCCAATTTAAATGGAATGAGCATACAGAAAAGCAGAGGAAAAAAGCTGAGTGCTATTCTATTGCAGATGTTTTCGGCAAAAATTCGTATATATAACCTCATGCAGTTAAAATGTCCTTATTTTATGCTCTTTTTCACAGTCATGCTAACTATGATATAAAAATATGGGGTATCTAGTAATACCATAGATGAAATCCAAATAATTCAAAATAGAGCATTGAAAAATATACATAACTACAGTTGGCTTCAAAGAACCGGGTACATTCATAATGCATATAGGAATTAAGCTGTACAATAATCTGGATAACAATCTAAAGTTACTCAACAATATTAAATTGAAAAAAGAATTAAAACAAAACATTTTAAATACATACACTTTTAACACTTGAAAAACTTTAAATAATTTGCTAAATATAAAAATCATAATTTTTCATTTTTATTATACTCGTACATAACAAACCTAATTACTAATTTTAATATTGCTACAAATTTTATGAACTTACACTCGATTAATTTATAATTAAACTCTTTACTTTTGTTATATTATTTTATTTCACATTTACACTTGCTATGGATTAAATTCTAATTAATCTTAATTAAACTATATATGTTCAAACATTTACATATTATACATAATAGATATATAAATAAAAAAAAATAAAGCCAGGCATTTAATGGTTGAAAATAAATAAAATAAATAAATCTATTTGTATGTTGTTAGTTGTTTTAAGGGGATCACTCTTCCAAGGAACTCAGTACTAGAGTTTCTGTTTTTATTGCATCTGCGACAACAGAGGTTGAACGGGATGGGATACCCAGGTTGGCTTTTTATCGACCAGTAGTCTTTTGGTTTTTGAACATGAATATAAAAACTTCCTTAATTGAGATTGGTATAACTCTGTTGGACGTAAGTAAAGTAAGTAATTTGTTTCATAAATATTTTTTTTTTAATTATTGATTATAACATAATGAATAATAAAAAAAAAAACTTTTATAAAAATAATTTTCATTCCATCACTGTATTAAATTACATAAATAAATAAATTTAAACAAAAATAAAATTTAGATGTTAACAAGCAATTATATAAAAAAAATCTAGAGATTATTATTTAAGAATATTTAATATTTTTCAAATCAATACGAAAGTATTATAAATAAAATAAAATATTATCTTAAAATTCACTCAATATTCTCTAATAAATTTGAATTGTTATTAAAGTAAATTCTTTATTGTTTTTTCTTCCTTTTTTATACTTTTTTTTTAAATTATGTATTTGAAACTCTTTTTGTTATTGTTTTTAACATTGATATTTAATTTTATTTCAAATTAATTTTTTTAATACAACAAAAAAATTCATTTTCAAATTCTATCCTTAAATAAAAATTAACTAAAAATAGCTTTTTGAACACTCATTAAATTTTATATGAGAAGTAATTCAAAATTTTTACAATAAAATATTAATTATTTTATATTATTTACTGATTATGATTATTTCATGTTTATGTAAACACTTTTATACTTTCAAATAATTTCTTTTTTTTTATTTTTCTTTTTTTTTATATTTTAAAAATAAGAAAATTTTTTGTGGTTTTACAATTTTAAATTTTGTTATATTTTAATTTTATTTGTTCAATTTAATGCGTTTTATAAAAATAAAATCGCGTTATACCGCGTTAGTGGTTCAATGTATAATAATATCTTAGATATCTGAACTCTTTTTAATGGGTTTTATTTTTTCAGCAATGTTAAACCGTCAGTACATTAATGACTATGAATTTGTTTGATATCAATATAAAACTAATACAAAATAGAATAAAAATATAATATAGAAAGAAAAAGCTTTAAAGTTTATTTAAACTTAATTTTTGAAATTTTCAAAGTTATTATAAAATTAATGATTCGTTTAGTAAATTACTTTGGTCAGATAAGAAATAACTTGAAATATAATATTATGTAATATGAACATAATTGGGATTTTTATCTTTTATGTCCCAGATAGCACGAAATGTATTTAGAATGTATACATTAAACATAATACTTAAATGCATTCTATATAATACGTGATACATATATTACTTTTTACGAAGAGATTTCGAATACGATATCCGCTTGTGTAATACATTCCCCTTGAAATAAGATTAAAACCGTTTTGACAAATATTTCAAAATATGTTCTCCAAAATGCATTTTAGAATTCTTATACTTTCAAAAAAATTGCAAAATATTTATGTATCATATATGTATTATTGATACTGATACATATATATAACTATAAATAATAAATATATTATATATACATACTTAAAAATAATTGTATTTATAAAAGCATTCTTAGAATATAATTATTAATTAAATAATTACAAATGTAATTTTGCAACTTAATTTTCTGTTTCATCATGTTTTAAATCTTTTTCGTTAATTTTTTTTCGAATTTTTATTATTTGTAGTGATAATTTAAATTAAATAATTTAATTGTTGTCAGGTGTTCGTTCACTAATAATTTTTAATATTTGATTGCAAATATCGATATTTGGGAAACAACATATTATATACTTCCTTCATCAGTAAATAACTATATTATATTAATTCATTTTTTCCCTTATTATATCATATTCCCGCCGTACTAGAAATCTACAGTACAGGTAGAAGTACTTTTTCAAATTATTTTATTAATTTAATAAGTATTTCTATTTCTGCCATCTACCTGTACCCTTGAAATTGCTAGACTCGTATTTGTCTATAGTTTGCTTATTTCGTATACCTCCTTTATTGATTATAAATTGGTTTTATCAATTTTATTGTGTTCCTCAATTATGTGTTTAGCAATTGCTGACCTAAAATTGGTAGTCCCTCTTATTCTTTCTAATTCGGCTTCCCTTAAATATTCTTTGAATCTCACCGTAATTATACATTTTGATCGCCCTATATATAACTTAACTTCTTCCGTCTCCTTTTTATTCTTTGCTGATCCAAGTATACTGCTCATTTTTCGACTTCTACCAGTTGTTACTAGTTCCAGATTGTGTTTCTTGAACATTTTATTAAACTTATCGGTGAATATTGAGTGTGTTAGCGTTACTCAACAAGTCCTTCTAGGTGTTTCAGCATCTTTATTTTGTTGGAACAACCTCGTCATGTTATTGCGTTTCGTGTATTTTTGTACTATACGGTGCATTTTCTTCCTTATCTCTTCTTCCATAGGTCTATGATTTCTTCATTAAATTCATTTTTCCTAGTCGTGTCTTTTATGTAGTGCCTTTCCTTTTCAAAGTTAGCCTTTGATAATGGTATTGTTACCAATCTGTTGACCTGTATGCTGCCATTTTTTTATCGATGTGGATGATTTGACTCAGTGCAAATGGTTCGTTGGGTAGTAGTATATTTTCTGTAGATATCAAATTCTATGGTTCTAATCTTTAAATATTATTTTTATGCCAAGAAATGGTATTTCCTTGTTTTTTTCCTTCTCCATAGTGAATTTTATGTTTCCATGCATTTTGTTTAGTTGATCTAATACAATTTCTACTTTATTCTTTCTTTATATCTCATCTACGTAGCGCATCCAAATTCTCGGCATAAGCCCCTCTTCCTCTACTCTAAAAGCATACAGTACTCATCTAAAGTTAGTTAAAATAATAACTGCGGAAGGAAGAATATTAAATTAAACATCCTGAAAATTTCAAGAACATATGAATGTGAATAAAAAAAACAGGAAAAATGTAATTTCTGACCAAAAAATTAATAAATTGAAACATATTCCCTTTCTTTTCTACTATTTATCTCATACATCTATTTCAGTTGTCCCGACTTTTTTCTTTGTAACTGATATGCTTGCTCTGAATTCTATGTATGTATGTATGTATGTAAATCACAATAATATGATGCATATATCATAGTTTTGCTTGCAGTTATAATTATGCTTCTTTCCCCATATTATATTTCGAAAGCATTTCAAAACCAATAAAGTTTTATTTGATCTTTGTTTCAACATTTTAAATGCCATCTAAATGCAGTTATTTCGACACCGAGATAAATGAAACTCATGTTTTGTGTGATGAATAAATAGGTTTTGAACAACCAGTTTACACATAATCAAATTTTTGGGTATTACAATGCCCATTTGTTTTTCTTAAAAATGAGAATTTAGGTAAAATAGTTATAAGTTTGACAAAAGTGAGTGCATGCTAGATATGCATACTACCTAAATTCGAGCTTCAAAATAATTTAAATTTAATTTTAAGAAAGAAAGAAACTTTGTATATAGAAGCAATAAAAGTAATATCACACTTTGATATCATCGCTAAAAGTGAATATACTAATATACATTACCTATTACAGTATAGTTGTTCAAATCTATTTATCTTGAAATAACCAAGAACAACTATATTATTTTGTTAATCCGTATATGCTTTGTAAGTATTTCAAAATTAAGCTTCATGTTTATTTCATTTACATTGTAAATCTAAATACTGATCAAGAAAACCTTATACATATTCCATTCCAATATAAGCATGTATTTACACGAGGCATAAGCAATGGAAAAAGGTAAAAAAAAAAATAATTTCTAGATTCTTGAATATTATATATGGATATGTATGGATCCATTTTTAGTACTGACGACGTGTGTCTTGATCCTGCGAACATCTAAATAAACAAAAAGCTAAAAATTTAAAAAACTAAGGTTTGTTGGGTAAAACTTACTTTAGAAAATTTATAAATAAATTAATTTGTATTGTATGTATTTTATAAAATGTAAACAACAACTATCCATACATACTTATGTACTTATAAACAGTAGAATATAAAAGGTAATTAAAACATGTGATGTGATACAAAAAATATACGAGTGAATTTACTGATTACATAAGGAATTGCAATAATAACAGTAGGGTTGTTTTTTTAGGGATAGACAAAGAAGTAGGGGAAAGGTTCGGCAGAGAGTTGAGAGTTTTGTTAATAATTTTTTCTCTTTTTCTTATTTTATTTTCTTTCCTTGTTTAATTATGTTTAATTAAATTTAATTATTTCTAATATATATATTGATATTTAATAGCTATAAGTTTGTATTTTATTTAATAATTTTTTAATTTTTTGCGTTACGTTTTGCTTTACTTTATTACTTTAATATTGAATTTTTTATTTTTATTTTTGTATTCCTCTAACTGTATTACTTTTAGCTCTGAATTATCAATCTAATATTGTGTTATTACCCTTTGTACATAATTTAATTATTTCTACTCTTGTTATTTCATTCATCATATATTCTCAGGAATATCAGAATGATCTTACATTTATCTAATTTTACCATTACTGTTTTGCCAATTTTTTAAATATGTAACATGGTGTAATAAATAAATGAATTTTAAAAACCAAAAAAAAAAAAAAAAATCTAATGTTCACTTTGAATTTTTGCAAATAAAACACCTTAAAACTGTTTCTTCTTGTGAATTTTTAAAACTCTAAGAAAATTTGAAAAATAAATGTGACTAAAAATTCCATAAATACTTACATACATACGTATTTATATAAAGTTAATCCCTTGAACTTTACAAATTACGATGACATTTAACATATTTACTGTCTCTGGTATTACCTTTAAAAAAAATTGAAGTTTATACGTTTATGTATGGGTGTATTTTATTTTCAATTATAATATACTTTATCTTACTTTTTTTTATATTTAATTAGGTACGGTGGGACTGTACATCAGCCAGTGTACAGCCACTTTTGTTATATTTTGCAAATAATAAGAAAATTCTCAACAAGTGAAGTAATGTTTTTTTACTAAAAAAATAAGCATTTCAGGTAAGTTGTAACGATATATTCTAATAAAATTAGTTTTAAAGTATTATTTAATAGTTTATTAATAAAGTTTTACTTTCGGCGAAGATTAAATGTTATATTTATTTATTTACTGGCTATTCACTCGTACAAAAATTTATATATAATTTTAATAAATGGCCACAAGTGGGTAAACTTAGTGTTTTAGTATTGGGCTAGTGATATTTTTAGAAATATTTCACATATGTATATAAACAATAATGTAACAATCAAAAAATTTTAAGATTAATAGTTACACACAGGTGGATAATAACCAAAAACAAAAAATAAATCCCCACAGGTCAATCCAGAGGCCATGAAATTGACTTTTGATTAGGCGATCAATCGGAGAATGAGTATAAGAAAAGCAGCCACAGAGTTTGGTATTCCACGTTAAACAATACAAAGTCGAATGAAAACAGGCAACATTGATTGTCCGACTGTTCTTGATCCAAAGTTATTTTCTTAGTTTACACGAGGAAAAATCTCCAGCCAAGTGGTGCGAAAATCTTATGGAGTGTGTCTTTCCATTAAAAATGTATGATTTAATGAATATACAGTACAAAAGCTTATAAAAGAAAAAAGAAAAACACCATTCAGAAATAACCGCCCTGGAACAATCTGGTTCAGGTAATTTTTAAAAAGAAATCCGACATTATCTCTGAGGATACTGGAAGGTATTTGGAAAGGCAGGCTTATTGTAAATGAAGAGTCAATAAGAAAACGGTTTACTGGCCTTAAAATTTTTATAAATGAAAGTGGTAACTCTGATATTTTTGAAGATCCTTCTAGAATTCTTAATGGCGATAAAACAAGTTTTGCAATGTGTCCAAAAACAGGTATGTTATAGTTTTAGAAATTGTGAAATATGTATTTGAAATAATAAATTTACCGAAACATTTTTATTTTTACATCTTTTTGTATTTATTGACTTTTCAATTTGATATGTCGAACACTGATACACAACAGTTGACTTTTCTCAGTATTTTATTATTTAAAAACAAAATTTAATTTTAATTAAAATTTGCTTAAGTACTATATGATTGAAAAATCCAAATTATAAAAAAAATATTGAACTTCATATATTTTAAAATATATGAAGAAAGAAAGACAGAAAATTTTCTATTTGGCTGTACACTAGTGCATTCACTCTATATGAATGTTAAATCTATACTATCTATATTTAAATTTACAAAGGCAAAAATTTCATCACTCACCACTATTTTAAAATATAGAGAATTGTTGGTACCTAGTTGGCGGTTTAACAAACAGTTTAATAATTAAAAAAGTGGTTTAAGTAAAAATTTAGTGCAAATATTAGAATAATAGTTTAATTTTATTATTATTTAAAGTTTGAAAATCTGTTAATTTTTATTATTCATATTAAGGATATCTTAAAAATTTTTAAAAATCGCCATTTTAAAAACATGTGATTAAAAAAAAAACTAAGGTGTTAATTACATTATCTTGTTTATTTCTTCTTGTGAACTATACTAATAATTTAATTTTTCTTGTATAAAATGTTGAATTGTTTTAATTTATTTTTTTCATTTAAATAAAATTTGTTTTTATGTCTCTTTTTGTATTTTAGATTTTAAGTTTTAGATTTTATGTTTAGTTTTTTAAGAACAAAATATTTAAAATTATAAGAAAAACAATGATAAGATGAATTATTTTCATTCACAGCAGTACCATTTGGTATTACATATTCATCTATATATATAGTTTTTTAAATATAATTCCAAGTCTCGAATCGGAATAATCTCAGAACCGTTGAGTTGTTCCACATTCCTTTCCACCCCTTTGAATATGATAGATTAGAGCTAATCACTAGAATGCTCCGTGAAGTAAATTCTAATTCTAATTCTTTTGATCGACAACTAAGTGTTTTAATGTTCAAAAAACGATTACTATACGTATAGCTAAGACCAGCTAACAACTTTTTTTTTTTTTTTTGCTTTGATATTTACTAGTTCGCAATAATTTTTCAAAATATTTTTAATTAATGTGTACTATTGACATAATGAGGCCAATCATAAAAGTCTGACATTAGACTTTTTTCTAATAAAAAAAGTCAACAAAAATAAGTCACGCAATTATGAAAGTCTTCTGAATAAAATAGACTTGACTATAATAATGTTGCCATCGAAGGAAAATTTTACTTATACCTAAGAGAAATAGTTTTTCTTTCATTTTAATATTATGTAAAATTGTGTTTTAAATACGTATATGTACTTTTTTTCAAAATTCTTGTTAAATTTTGTGTAGATGTATTAACCTTATAATTTTTCTATAAACAGCATATATCTGACTTAGTACTCTACTGGATGATGATATATTGCCAAATCATATGTAGTAAGCTTTCGTCTAGTAATAGACGTCTTGTACATTGAAAATTGCACAGTCTCACACATAGGAATTGCATATTCATTTGGTTTGGTTTTGCATACATATTATACCCAACATAAACATCATAGTAAAATAACGGTTTCAGTACTTGTTTATTCATTTTCTATAGCGAATTCACAACTTTTTTTTTTTAAATATGACGTTTAAAACGGGAAACTTTACGTTTGGCAATATACTCAAATATATTCAAATGTATTTTGTTTTTATTATTTTTATTATGTAGTAAAACAAATTGCAGCACCGTATTAAATGCACGAAAAGATAATTTTACTGATTTTACCTAAGTTACTGTCAAGTCAAGAACATAAAAACAAAAACAAACGGCCAACAAGTTTTACTGGGATAGCGGACGTGAATGTGTCTTATTAAAATTAAAGTAGTTTTCATAGGTGTCATTTTAAAGGAAAATAAATACTTGAAGCAAGGACTGGACTACTACAGTGATCGTCTGCGAAAATACAATTATGGTTTCAATCATTTTAAAATCATTTCCTTCGTGAAAAATATATTTGAAAAAAAAAAATCTGCAAAATTAATATTTAGAATATAATACGCTGATTTCATTCGTAGTTAAATTAAATTAAAACAAGTAAATTCTTTTTTTTTATCTTCGTATTTTTAATTTGTATTTTAATGAATTTTATTATCATTTATATTTATTTCTATTTTAAAATTGGCAATATTTTTAACAGTTTTACAAATATTTTTTTAAAAATAATATATATAACTGTCTTTTTACTTTACATTATAAATTGGCATTTTATTTAATCAATTAAGGAATATTCCAGGTAAAAATTATTTATTTTGTAATAATAAAATTTCTATTGTTATGAATTAGTTTAATATATTATATTAGACTAGAAAAATTTAATTAAAACAAATATAAAATACGTTTAAAATAGGAAATTTTAAATAAAAATAAAAACAATTAAATTATATAAGTTTATTAACAGTTTTTCTATAATATATTTTAGGACGCTACGATAATACAATTATGATAGGAACGTTTAAGTGAAATATGCATCTAGTATGTACTTTTATAGAGATTCAATTACACAATAATTATACAATTTACAATTATTACAAGAATTACACTTTATATTTGGATTATAATAGACATTTCTTATATTAAAAAATAAGCAATCGTTATAGAAAAAATCATTGCAATCACAAAATAAGAAAAAGTTGAATTTTGCATATTTTTCGGAGACTGAGCTTTAAGGTTTATTTAAAATATATTTTTAAGCAAAAATATTCGAATATTAATTATTCGAGTAACTAAAAATATTTTAATTTATATAAAAAATTTTATTATAAATTAAATATTTGTTTATCTTAATAAAATTGAATTAATTAGTAAATATGTAATTTTTTAATGGAATATACATATATATGTATGTGTATTCAGATTAATTAATTTTGATTAAAAAATTTCATATTTTTTTGGAAAGGATAATAATAACACAAATTAGTAATATTATTAATTTGTGATAATAATTAATTAAAAATGTCATGACAAAAACTTGATTAAAAATTCAAATTTGGTGTTTTTGTTTTCTTGATTTAGAGAGTCATGCATTAACATTATTTATAAAAAATAAAAAATAAATTCTTTAAAAATGGAGAGCTAATTTTGTTTGTATTTAGAATATGTATCATATGTATCATATTTTGTATGCATGCATGTATTATAGTTCTATACTTCTCATTAAAATTATAGATTTAATAATTATTATAGAGATTTATCATTTCTATCATTTATTTCACTATTATTTTCAGTTGCAATTAAGGGTAATCCAACTTGATCCCTACAACATTCTTCTAAATAAATTTTTAAATCTTCAATTGTATCTAAAGTTTTTAATCGATATTCAGTTGCTTCATCTAATATTGTACGAATTTCATTTGATGCTTTTAATACAAAAAAAGATACTCTCATATTAATTAATTCTTTATGAAGTGCACCTAAGCCACGTGCTGCTGTAAAATCAAATTCATTTAATGTTGAACAATCTAAAATAACTGGAAAACTGCCACATGATTCAACAGCTTTCGATATACCATTTCGTACCCATTCAACAGCTGGAAAATATAATAAACTATTATTTGGTTTTATTAAAATATATTGAATTCCATCATCAGTAGATGATTTTGACACAATTAAATTGGGTCGAGCTGTTCTATAAACCAAAAAACTTAAATCAGTCGTAACACCCAATAATAAACCAATTTCAACACCTAATAATAAACTTGCTATAAATGTTATAGCACCAGGTAAAATTTCTCTACGACTACAACGCCATAATGGTTTAACAACTTCATATTCAATCATAAATATTACAGCTGATATAATAACGGCACTTAAAGATGCTTTTGGTATATACTGAAAATATGGTGTTAATAATTTTAATGCTACTAATACTAATACACTTGTATAAATTCCACCAATTGGTGTTTTTATTCCGCTAGCATGATTAACGGCACTTCTTGAAAATGATCCAGTTACTGGTATTGAAGAAAAAAATGAACCTAATATATTACAAAATGATAATGCTACTAACTCTTGGGTTGGGCTTACGCCAGTACTTTTAAAAGCTTTTGATATTGCAACATTACCCAATACAGCTACTATTGGTACAATTAATATTGATGGTCCAAGTTCTTGTATCATATCATAAAAATCTTGTTTAATTACTGTAGTTCTATTTACATTAGAAATTTCAGTTTTAAATTCGGGTAAACTAAAATTTGGTAAACCACTTTTAACTGTTCCTGTTAATATAAATGGACATAATGTTGGATCTTGACATGTATAAAATGCAATTAAACTTGTTATTAAAACTATAAGTGCATTTCTAGCTGTTGAAATTATCCATATTGATGTTTTTAAAACTTTATATCCACCAAATGTTTCTTGAATTTTAATATCTTTTAGTTTACGTAGAACTAAAAGAACTGCTATTGCAATTACACCTGTAAAATAAAGTAAACAATAATATTTAATTGTAATTTAACAAATGATATGTAAATATTATTGCTCTAACAACAGTAAGAGAGAGTATAGCATTCATAATGTAAGTAAAAAAAATTATATAATATTTAAAATTTTAATTGATATTTTTTTGATAAATTATTAAAAACTATTTTGCATACAAATTGGGTATTTATCAAAAAATAACTCAAGTACATAATATAAAAAATATCTTTATTATTTTCATCTTATATTTATCATTATCACATATTTAGATCTTCATATTATATTCTGTTAAAATTTTTTTTTAAATTTCACATTAAAATTGCTAACAAATATATCTACATAGATATGCACAAACATAATGAATCCGTAATCCTAGTCGAACTGACCTCTTTGTCGTATTTTAAGATATTCTGCATTTATCAGGAACTTATCATTCTACATAGAAGTAATGGAAATTAAAAAACAAACTTTAAATCTCTACTCTATACATAATCGAATCATCGGCGTTAAATTAAGATTTCTAGCATATACTTTTAACAAGAATAAATTTTATTTTTAGATAAAGAATAAATTCATTTGTATTTGAAACTAAATTTAATAACTTTTTTTTTTTTTTTGAAAAAAATTTTTAAAAAATTATTGCCAGTTATTTACTCAGCGAAGTTATTTATTTAATAAATTCAAAGAGAAATGAAACGATTATTATTCTTCACAATACTATTATGAATCTAATAACTATTTAAATAAAACAGAAGCCAAAATATATTTGAAAATTTTCTAATCATAATACTTATTAAATGTTTTACAATAACATTTTTCTTCATCCTTTTCTATCCCACTTGCGAGTATAGTTTTTCGACATAGGTCAGATATTGTGTTTCTGAAACTGTGCTTCAGTTTTCAGTCTTCTTTATTTTGCAAATAGACTTGTCTAATGTTGCTATTCTATATATACATTAGTGTAACTTGCATCACCTATATCTAGTAGAAGAGACGAGTTTTATCTCCCAGGAATCTGGGTCCTATAACCGCGTGAAAAATTCAAATACGCATAGTATGCGAATTCCATATGCCAATATGGAATGTATCCTTACCGCGTAGCAAATACGTAACACAAACTTCAATACGTAGTACAAAAAAGGCATTAACATAATAGTTTTTAAATGACTTTCGCATCGTACGAAATGTTAAGATGCGAAAATAATTTTGCGAAACTAGCAATAAGCGGTTAAAGATTGCTAGCTGTACAACATCGTTTGGTATGCATTTTTCTACCGATTGGACATATAACATAATGGTCACGAGGCTATGAGCTGCACATGAGTGTGTCGAATTTGGATTTTTCAGCAATATAACCATTTAACCATGTGGTAGCCTTTGTCAAATGTTCATTTCAGAGGTAATCTAATCAAAGTATTCAAATTAGTCATTCCAATCTGTAGACCTCATAAATTTATAGATAGATAATTGATGAGAAATCTTATATAGATTACAAAAAATACTTATGGATATGTATAAGCACGTCAAATTTTAACAAATATTGTAGAAATATACTAGGTGGAGATCTCCACCCCAGTTCTTTCAACTTGCAACATTTTGCTAACTATATATTAACTTGAATATTTTCACAACTTAATCGATACCTTAAAGATATACGGAAGTTTAACTATAAAGATAATGAATTTCCTACCAAATAATATTAAAGATCAATAATAAAAAAAAGCAAATTTTAAACTAAAAAAATAGTTAAGTATGTATGTTACTGTGATTTGGCAGGCAAATAATGTAAAGTTACCTTGTTTTTGTCACTATATTATTTATTCGTATAGATAAAAGTATAGATAAAAGAAATTTTTATTTTTTTATATACATATTTTTATATTTTAAATCAAAATTTGGGTGAAAACAACATGCGTAAATGTTTTGGCCACCATTGTACATACATACACATAAATAGTTAAATTATTAAATTAAAATAAATAATAAATAAACAAGAAAATAAATTTGTCAGCTTTTTTATTAATTATTTTTTTGAATGGAGTTCAATTTTCCAATATGCATACATAAAACATATGTTGAATGTTATGTGCATATAATAATGTATGAATATTATGTGCATGTATAATATATGAACATAATATTCATATGTGTAATAAATAATTACGTAATAAGAATACGTTATACTCCATTTGTAATAACCTAACCTAACCTAACTTAAAAATTATTTTTTTTTTAAATCAGTTCATATCCTACATAATAATATTTACTACGTAATTTTAATTTATAAATTATTAACAACAGTCTCATTTAACGTTATAAATTAAATATTAATGAAATACATTTATTTGCACTATGAAATGATTCATTTACAGTATAATGTACATACATATGCATATGAATGTATTATAAAAATGTATCCACTTTTAGGTCATATTTTTAAATAAAATTTTTTTTTTTTTATTTCTTTCAAATTGTGAAACATAATCGTTTAATATAAATTATATATATTTTTTTAAAATATATATTTGAACAACTGCTCAATTTAACTTTTTAGTAAACATACTTAATAAATATACAATAAGCCGAAAACAAAAGTTATATTGGAGTTTTTTTAACATAATTTTAGTTGTATGTATTTCAAATATAAATAAAAATAATATACAAAAAAAACCAATTTTTTTTTTAAACTTTTGTAAAAATATTGTCAACATAAATTTTTGTTTATCTTTTACATTATTGATTTGAACTTGAGAGTTATCTATAATAAAAGAACATTTAAAATGTTGACTTTTATTTATATGAACTGTTGTTAATTGGTATCAAGGTTGATAATTAATAATTAAACCATTTTACCATAGAACGCTCAGACGCTATTTTTATTGATATCGATTTAAAACAAGTGTTTTAGTCTTTTATTCTAACTAAAGTGATATCAGCCAATTCTGGTAATAAATAAGTCATCAATGTTTATCTGGATCTTTGTATTCTCAAAATTCCATTTAAATTCTTCAAATATTAAAAGTCTATTTAATTTTCAATGAAAGGAAAAATAGCTACATATTTTTGTTGTTTCTACAACAATTATTGAAATTTTGTAGAATAATGGAATAACTTTTGAAATATTTTTAAAACTTTTGTTTTAAATTTTATACTGATCCATAATTTTATGTTCCAACTTTGTACTTTTACACGCTGGGTGGCGTAGTAGGTAGAGCGCAAAGGTTCCAGGTTCGATTCCCGATGAAGCAAAAGAAAAAATGCTTTTTTGGTTTTTCGACCTGGTCTAGTACCCTTTGCCATTGGGATATAATAAATGACAAAAAATAATTGAGAGCATAATCTGGTAACAAATTAAATAAAATGAAACTATTTTATTTGAGAAGGTTTAATTCCTGACAATAGCAGTAGTTTTCCACATTTAATAAGTAGAGCCAGTAATTTGTTAAATAAATACTCGAAATATTTTAGATATTGTTGTGTTAAATTGCAGTACCGTACTTAATTAAGTACGAAGTTATTGTCAAGAATGTAAAAAAAAGAGAATATATTAAAATTGTTCGTTGTACTCTACACCTAGAATTAAAAGAGAGTATTTATATCATATATTGTATACTAGCATTTTCTTTTCAAAAACTGGTAAATTTTATTGTAGATATGTAGTTAATTCAGAATTCTTTTCATGTTTATTATCCGAAGGTTACTTTTTGTAATGATTTTGTTTCATTCGATTTTATTCTGCACGTCTTTAGTGATTTCTCAATTTCATCACAACCTTTCGGAACTGCTCAGACGTTCATAACGAAAATAATAAAGAGTCTATAATAAAATTCTTTGTCTTCATTATTAAAAAATTATTTAATAGGAATAAAAATAAAAAAACAATTAATTTTTTTCATTTTCTTCAAATTAATTATAATATATATTTTGTTTTTCGTTTCTATTACAAGTTTTTTTTTTTTGTTTTTATACTTATTTTCAATTAAATTTTTATTTAAACATTTCAAATATATTTGAGTAAAATTTTAATTTGCAGGTAGGTATTTTTATTGATTTTGTTTTTCATAATAATAAAAATATAATAATAATATTAAGAATAGAAATAATTAAAAAACAATTTTTTTTTTGATTTTTTTTATTTTTTACTCATTTTTTAATAAAAATAATTTTAAAATAAATTTTTAATTGCACATTTAACTGGTATATTAAATTTGAATAATTTGTGTGTCGGAGTGTGTGTTTGCGTTTTTTTTTATAAAATATGTATATATGTATATATATATATATTTAATTATTTTTTATGTTTTTTTATTTATTTTGTTTTAATTTATTGAATACTAAATTTGGTAGATATTAATAAGAATACAAAATTTAAAATTTTTCTTTTCTCAATAATCGATACAAACTACCAAAAATCTTAATTTTTTTTTTTATATAATATATAATTTATGTATAAATTTTTTAATATACATACAATTAATCAATAAAAATATAAAATACGTCTAATTAATTATACTATATCTACTTATAATGTAAATTATTTTTTTTATTTGTAAATATATATTTTTAATAAACCTAAAATTTTATCAAAGTATTTGTTTACATGATGTTCTCTTCTCCAAGGTTAAATTTTTAATATAAATATTAACAAAATATCGTTAAATTTTGTGAATATAGATCATATAGGGTAGTATGTATAGTCAAACATTTTTGAATTGGAATCCAGATTACGCTACATGAAATAAAAATTTGACAATATTAATTTTCAATATTAATTCTTTTTAAGGGCAATAACCATGTTCAATTTATTTGAAAGTAATAAAATATTTAACAATTATTGTTTTACCTACATAATTTAATAACAAAAAAAAAATATATATATATAAAATAAAAATAAGAAAACATTTGGAGCATCCAATATTAATTTAATTTTTATAAAAACTTGTTTTCCAGCGTTAGAGTAAAATTTTTGTATAACAGTGAAAATAGTCGAATATTTTCCTTTTAATTTTACTGATATGCTTATCATACAGATACGCGTATTTCGTCTACTACTTGCAGACTTCTTCAGTGTTTTGTACTCGACTGAGTCGTCTACAGTCGAGTACAAAACACTGAAGAAGTCTGCAAGTAGTAGACGAAATACGCGTATCTGTATGATAAGCATATCAGTAAAATTAAAAGGAAAATATTCGACTATTTTCTCTATTAATTTAATGTTTATTGTATTCATTTTAACTTTTGAAAATTAAATTCTTAAATTTTTTTTTTACACTTGGAATAGTTACATATATGCGTTGCGTACATTATAAAGATTTTTTTTTCAAACGAAATCCATAGTTATTGAAAGACTTTTTTCAATGAGGTTTTAACTACAACTACATAACAATAAGAAATTTTTACTTAATTTCATTCAGATATATTATTTATTGAGTGTATAATATTAAATATATTATGTAAATTAAATAATGAAAATCAATTATTATTGTGAAAATGTGATCTCATGTGATTGCATGAAGAATTTACCAATAATTTGTCATTTAATATTGAATTAACTTCAGAGATAATAATTTTATATTTATTATTTACTTAGGATATTATTAAACTAATGTAATTTAATTACTTAGGGATTGATTTATTTACATGTGTATTTACTTTATGTTATTTTAAATTTTATAATGTTTAATAAATATTACAAGTAAATGATTTTTATATTTTTTTGAAAATTTAAGTAGTTAAACCTCCTTTGCTGAATTGAATTTAATCTTAAATAAGTTGTATTCCTTCTTGATACGTATATTATGTATTTTATATTTATTTGATCTTCTCAAGTTACACTCTTAATTTAATTTAAAAACTAATATGTATGTACATAATATAATAATTTCTTTTATTCTTATTTTTCATTTTCCAACGTCTCGGAACATTTTTGTTCCATATTGAGGAATCTATTTTAAAATTTCTTCTGTTTTACAAGTAGGTACATATAATTTATTATTCATGTGAAGTTGGAGTTATATTTACTAAAGTCTATTATGCATTTTTTTATTATATTTTATTTAAATACTATGATATATATGTGACTATTTTATGTGCAAATTATTTTATTGTAATATCAAAATTTAGTCATATATTATCGTTAAAAAATATAAAGCTTTAAAAAAAAAAACGAAAGATACGTGATTATGGAATAAAAATGTCCTGAAACGTCAGAAAATAAAAATAGGAATAAAACAATAATTATTTAATTAATTAATTTCAGATTCAACATAAGAGCCGAAGAAGATTAAAAAACTTAAAATGAACATATAATTATGAAAATGAATGTATAATTTACTATTGAAATGAAAAGAATTATACTTTATTGCTTTAATAAATAAGTATGTATTTTTAAAAAGAATGTTTTGTTGAATGTGACGTGATTTCTATTTATGTCATTGAATAAATGTTAAATATTGTATTGAAAAAAAATTATAAGTTCATTTGAGCAAAAAAAAAAACGAAGAATATAATAAAAACTTCTTTTCTTTATCGTGGTTGTTTATGGTCCAATGATTATCAAAATTAAAAAAAGCACATTATTTTTATTTTAAATATAAAGAATAATATATTTTAATTATAATAACAATAAAATACACAATTTTACATGAAAACACATATTAATGAAAAAAATAAAAATATTTACATTTAAATTAAAAAACAAAATAATATACAAAAAAAAAACAACTAAAAATTAACGTAAAATTTTCAAATTACAAATAATTAATTAAAATCAAATATTGATTCTTTATTGTGGAATGCTATTATTGTTTTTCTTAAAAACCATACAATTTTTGTTATAAATTTAAAATAATTAATATACATATTGCAAAAAATGTCTTTTGTCTTAAATTAATTTAAAAAAAAAATATGAAAAATTTATAATTTGAAAATTTTTTAACATTAAAAAGTTATTGTTTTTTAATTGGATTTTCTTTAGTGATGTATTTAATTATCTTTTAAATCAAAAAAAAAATGTTCACCAATAATTTTATTTAATCAAAAATATTGATAATATAGTTTGTAAAAACATTTTCATCATTATTTCTTGTTATTAAATAATGTTAGTTGGAAGTGCGTTGAACTCAACAAAGTAAGTTTGCTACCAAACTAAAATTGTTAGTGAAAAAAAATCCCATTTTGATTTCAAATATAATTAAATAGTGTAGTTTACACAATTATGAAAAAGATTATTTCTACTTATCAATGCACAAACTATACTAAATGATCTTTAATTTAAATTTAACTTAATGAATTTAATCTTACTGCGAGAATAACTTTAAAATTGGAATTTTTTTTTAAATTTTACTTACTGCATTAAAAATATTTCAACACTAATTTTGCAATATAAACTTTATAAAATTTAATTAAAAATATTTCAATTTTAATACGAAATCAATCCGTTTTAGAATATTATCCACATTTTCTAAATATTTAATTTAAATTTAATTTTTAAATTTACATTTTTTTTTAAAGCAGAGAAGCGCAATACCTTTCATATTTATTCTTAAATTTTTAAATATAAACTTTTATATAGATACATATATATTTTACATGTTAAATATATACATATTACATATATATGTATATAATTTTTCATTTTAAACAATTAATAATTAGTCTTGTTCAGGGTCCGTTTTTCCCGATGAATTATTTTTATTCTTGTCATTTAATATCAATTGTTGTTGTTCATTTACTTCCATTGAATTTCGAAATTTTTTATAGGCCTGTGAAGATTGTTTAGATATTTTCTTTTCTGATCTTAAACTACCAAAATTAAAAAATTTCTTCCAACTTTTTGTTTTGTTTTTGGTTGTTGTTTTGAATTTATCTGAATTGAATTCTACATCTGATTCTTTAATATTGTTACTACTGGTATGACTTTTATTTAATTTATTGGAAATCGTTGATGTTACATTAACGTTATTAGAATTTTTTATATTATCTTTTACGTTTGCCGTTGGTGTTGCTGGAACTGATGTACTTTGATTAAATATTTTTTTTGTTTTACTTAGTTTTAATTTATCATTAATATTTACTATAATTTTACTATTATGTGATGTAATGCCACTACTAACAATGCCATTTTCATCATTATTATCATTACTATTTAAACGTGTTATATAATTAATTAATTCATTACTATTTAAAATTTCAAATGAAGATTTATCACTACATATTGAATTAATAGAATGTTCTTCTTCAAATGAATTATTGATGGCAGGAATGGCACAAACATTATTAATATCCGCTGTTGAATTTGTTGATGTATTTAATGAGCTTGAACTTTTGCAATTGTCCACATTTAAAAATGGACTTTTTATTTTACCAACTACAATCGTACTTGATGTCGTACTATTGTCCGTTTGAAATTCAATAGAATTTGTTTGATTTCGAAAGAAACAGTATCGTGGAAATTGTGATCCAGACCCATTACGTTGAAAACGATATGGATTTTCAGGATTAATAGTAGTATTACTATAACATTTCTCATCTTCATCTTGGTAATTATACATCGTCAAATCTCCACTTGATTGCGAGTTAACCTTCTCTTCCCTTCCAATTATTTTATTTGAAGTAGATGCTAAAGAAAATGGTTTTGATTCTTCTTCAGGACTTGAAAAAATTTCTTCTAATGATTTCTGGACATGTCTATAAAAGGCTCGATCATATGTAACATTAGGATTATTATAATTTTCAATTGAAGTGCTTTGACAAACGTGCGTTTGAAATAATAAGGTTTTTCTTTCTTTTTCTCTCTCAGTCTCTTTACTATCTAAACTATGTTTTTTCTTGTTTTTTAATTGATTATTTTTTGTATATGTTGAAGTATTTGAATGACCCGATTCATTGTTAGAAGTTTTCCGAAAATTAAAACAACCAGTTCGACTATTTTCATATTCATCATCACAATCATATATATTAATTACATTTCCACCGACATCATTTAAATTATTATTACTATTCAATTGTTGAAATTTTGTAAACCGTTCTACAAATTTTATCGTCTCTACATTAAGTTTGTAATCATTTTTATATTTCTCAATATCTTCTAAAGACATTTTATCTAATTCTATATTGTTTATAAAATTATCAATATCATACTTTAAATTTTTATTATCTAAAAATGCTGGAGATGTTAAAACATATGTTGAATCTCCCGTTATTTTTTTCATATCGTAGCCAATAGGAATGGTATCACAAGGAATTACAGATATTGAACCGTTTGTCTTACTTTGAACCAAACCGAAAGGTCCTGATGAGCCATTTGGTAAAGTATTACTTATTGTCAATTTTGATTTGTCTAAATTTGGTGCACTTTTGCTAAAACTGGAATGAGACGACCATTCAGCTGGTTTCAATGAAGGTAAGTGTTTACGTTCTTTTTGATGAGCCGTTGATGGTCCCCAAGTTTTGCCTTTTTTCACTGGACCATCACTTGTAGCCGACGTTGTTGTCGTTGGCAAAGCAACAATTTTTAAATCAAGAAATGGTGCTGATGACTTTGACGTAGATGCTACATTAACAGGTGTTGGATTTCTTATTGTCGTTAAATTATGGCGAAAATCTCTAGGGAGAGATATTTCAGTTGGTTCAGTGCGTTTTAAGAAATTAAATTTTTTAGGAAATTTTTTGTTTAAACGTTTCTTTGGCATAGGTGTAGGTCTGGGTAGCATTGTCAGATGAAATTCACGTTCACAAATTTCTCGCTCCCTTGCTTGTATTCGTTGTTCACGTAATTTTAAATTTTGTTCATGCTGCCGTTGTTTTAATTCAACATTTTTTAATTCTTCTTCTTTACATCTTAACTCTTTTTCTTTTGTTCTAAGTTCCTGCAATACTTCTGCAATTTCTTTTTTCCAACCGTCCTGCATATGATGAAATGATTCATGAGGCGTTTGAGTAAAATTTGATCGAGCTACAATTTCTAGTTCTTGTAATACATTTTTAAAAGTTGGCCGTTCACGAGGTTGAATGGCCCAACAACTTTTCATTAACTTCCCCCACGCATCCGGGCATGTTTTAGGAATTGGTAAGGCCAAAATATTTACAGCAACGCCATATGCAACTGATAATGTGTCAAATCCTTTATAAGGAGTTTCACCAGTTAATATCTCCCACAACAAAACACCATAACTCCATACATCAGCAGCTTTTGAATATATACCATGTTTAATAACTTCTGGTGGCATCCAAGCATACGTACCAGCCGCAGACATACGAGTTGTATTATAAGCTTCTCTGGCTAATCCAAAATCAGTAATTTTTAATGTTTTATTTTCCAAATTTTCTAATTCGAATGCTTCAAATATTAATACATTAGAACTTTTTAAATCCCTATGAATTACTGATATTGGAGCTTCATTGTGTAAATAATTCATTCCTTTAGCTATTTGTATTGCCCAATTCACCAACACATCAGGAGGTATTTTTTTTCCAGCTAATACACGATTCAGTGAACCACCTCTGGCATATTGCATAACTAAACATAAATTTGGTGGTTTTAAACAAACTCCCATTAATGACACAATATTTTCATGTTTTAATGACCAGAATAACTTAGCTTCTTGCAACACACTTTCTCGTACAATTTCTATGTCTTCTTCATTCACTTGACGTGCAGCTTTAACGGCAACTTCATTACTTAGATAAACTGCTCTATGCACTTTACCAAAACCACCAATTCCAATTATTTCTTGTATATCCAATTCGTCAAAATTTATTTCTAATGGTTGATTAGCTCCGTATTCAGAAGGCACTGTTATTAACATCGGATCTTGATTAGTAACGAAATTTGAAGGAAATATTCCAACTTTATCTCCAATTTTTCCGGTCCACCAACCCTCATCACCAGAAATATTACTGTCAGTTGACAGAACAAAAACAATTTGACCACATTCTAATGATAATTCATCTTCTCCTTGAGCTTCATAATTATAGAGGGCTGTCCACAATCTACATTCTCCTAATTCATCTACGACAACGTCCACATCATTCTCCATTATTTTGCTTTTTACTTTAATTTGTTTAATTTTTCTGATTTAAATTTTTTGTTGTATGTATTTATTTTTAAAATACTTTTGATTATTATAACATTTTTTAAATACCTACACACAAAAATATGTACGCCAATATCGACAATTAAACTTTTCTTTTTTAGTACTTTTATTAAAATTCATATACTTCAAGCTAATTTAAAATTGTAACTTTTTATTGTTTATAAAATTTTGATCAAAATGATATTAAACACTCATTTCTATTTCTAGTTTAGTTTTTCTTTATTGTTAACAAAAAAAAATTGTTTTATTGATATCATGAACAAATGACTTGAAATTTTTTTTTTATTATATTCAACAGTACAAAAAGAAAACACGTAAATTATTTACTTTAGCACATTAGTAATAAAGCCAATCCTATTGTTAATATAAATTTTATATAATAAAAATTAAAATATTAAATAAAAATATTGATTTATGATTTAAAGACGATTATTGAATATATTTTGAACAAGAAAATTTTTTTATCATTCTTTCAATTTTATAAATGTCAGATTCAGATAAAATCCCTTGACAACTAAACAAAAATATAAATGTCAAAATTGAAATAGGTTACGTCCAGAAAGTAATTCGATGACGTTTGTTATTCGACAATAAGCAAAAAAATATTTAAGTGTCAGACATTTTTTTTTAACCCTTTCGTACGAAATGGGAACGTATGGCATGGAAAAAATTTTTTTGCTATTTTTTGGGTTATTTAGGCTTTAAATAGCACAAAAATGTATTTTTTTTTGGAATTTTATTTTTTTTAACGGTAATACAAAGTGTACATTATAATGTACATTTTTCTTTAAAGACTGTACTTCACCTTCAATTTTTCTGTTTATATTACTTGAAAAAATGCACTCTGCATTTTGTTTCATCTAATTTCTAATTATATTCTTTTTTGATTTCTTTTACTATAACAAATAAAATATTATAAATATAATATTTATAAAGCATAAAAGCATAAAACATAAGATTTTAAAAATATAAATTGAAATAAACCTGCAAATTGCGATGACATTTTCTAAAACAATCGTTGTTTTTTGTTATACATAAATGTATAATACATTTGTCATGCATCATGGATGTGTTCTACCCTTACACATTGGCTTTTTCTTATGTTATTGACAGCAACGTAGGTAGATCACCTTTTCGTGCTTAATTAAGTACGGCACTGCAAGTTTTATACTACAATAACCTACAATATTTCGAGCATTTATTTATCAACTCGAGGACAAATTACAAAATTTGGCTGAGGTTTACCTCTTTTCGCGCTGGTTGCTTTTCCGACGTATATCAAGTTATTGATAATATTAATGCGGAAGTGTAATAAGTCTAAGCAACACTTTTGTTGGATACTGAAAATTTTAAAATCATTTTTATACTCTAATCGATGCTACTGCAAAATCAAGGAAATGACTGAAGAGTCGCAGAGTCCATTTTCTTGAGATAATAAAAGTTGGATAATAGGAAATGAACCCCGTAATTTATCGACGCCACCCATTCCAGAATTATATAATTTACTTATTTCGGGGCGATTTATTATCTCGTAGGACTTGGACGCTTTGTTAAAGCGTCTTGCTTCATCTTCCTCCCAAATTCCAACAAAATTCGAAGCAACATGAACGTATCTGTTATCTTCCCACTTAATTAATGCAACTGAACCTGGATATATGCTTGTTATTAAAAGCTCTAAAAATATTAGTGATACTATTCTTACCATTTAAAGATGTGACAAGATTGCTTGCAACTCTCGGAATTTTTTTCATTTCTTTATCGGAATCAAATAGAGGATTGGCAAATAAATCTGTTAAGCCTTACAGTGCCAGCTAGGAAGCCTAAAATTGTTTTAAATCTGACGGATCCACAAAATGAGAAGCTCGTTAATAAAGAAAAAAATTGTAGCCCTGGTCAGATAACCCAAATAAAATATAAACTGTTATGCCGCAAGGACAAGGCTTTCCTTTTATATACTATAATAACATACTTTTATGTACTATATAACCCTTTCAGGAAAGATAATTATATTATTTTGCTCTTCACCTTCCAATTCGATAATATCTTCTAAATCATCATCAGAATTATTTAAATAACCTACAGGGTTACAAGTTCATTTTCACTCAGTTTTATTTTATTCGTATTCATTTTTCTAAATTGGAACGAAATGAACATTATAATGTACATAATTTCAAAGAAAAACAGTTACATTTTACACTTTTAATGAAATATGTACATTCCAATGTACATTAATTTGTGTACATTATAATGTGCATAGTTTATTTACTACACTGATAGCTATTTGTACATTTTAATGTACATTAACTTAGCTTATTAGTTTTACGAAAAATATAAATGATACTAGTTATTATTTTATTTTATTTGAAAAATTAGTATTTTTCTTATTAATTTCATACACTTTTATACAATTTGAGGTCGTAATTATATGCTTTTTTTATAAAACAAAAATCAAGAAATTGGAAACTGATATAAATACTCAACTTGACTGACAATTAATGAAATAATTTTTGTATTTTTCGTTAAATATTAAAGAAATGAGTACTAGATAATAAATATTTAAATAAAAAAAAATTTAAAAGGAATTTCATTCAAAATTCGTCAATATATAGTAAAAATATAAAGGTTTTAATTTGTGCACATTACAATGTGCAAATCGTACGAAAGGGTTAAATTATGATGAATAATTAAGGATTGTAAAGTTACAAAAAAATTATTAAATTTAGTTATTTAAAAATTAGGTTCTTTATCAAGTTTTTTTCTTCAAAAATTTCTGAAACATAAATAATCTTAACGAATTTCAAAATTAGTATTTCAAAACTAGGATTGCCAGCATATTAGAAAAATGAAATGTAGTTCTGAGATAGATCATAAAGTAAAAAACATATTTCAGAAATACCTTACATATTTTTTGCTAATGTTTGCAGTTAATCGATAAATATATATACTACAAATAGATGGTTCATTCAACGAAATTTATTGGCGCCATCACCTCTTATTGCGGTTGGTGACTGACACTAACAGATAAAAATTAACTAAAAGAGATATTTTTTAACTCGGTAAATATTTCATATTTGTTACATATTTTTTTACTAGTTTTTTGCCCGAAAACAAAACTAAAAGGTATAACTAACAATTTAATAGTTTTAACAAATTGTTTTTTATTAATTTGTTCAAAGTATTTAAATTAAATAAAACCGCTCTTGCGGTGGGA
The DNA here is from genome assembly GCA_963942445.1 of Argyra leucocephala. NCBI lineage: Eukaryota > Metazoa > Arthropoda > Insecta > Diptera > Dolichopodidae > Argyra > Argyra leucocephala. The sequence goes on along the minus strand of OZ012679.1, from coordinate 111,084,167 downwards.
GACTGAAGTTTAACTAACGTCAAACCAATATTTTATATGGAAGTGAACCCACCTTGATCATAACTTCCAAGACCTATCTGCTGTTTCTTATTGTTGTAAAGATTGCACAAATATTGCCATCAAAGTAAAACTTACAACAGGCGCATTTGTTCTTGTTCGGGCCGCTTTACACTATATTTTTACATTTCTTGCAGGTTTTTGCGAGAAAATGACGGAAACAGTTCTAATGTAATTTTTTCAAATTTTCTTACATGTTTGAATTGAGTGCTCATTGAAGTAATTTTGTGACTCAGTCTGATAATTAGTGTTGGTCTTGATGAAGATTGCATCTCGAAGATAATTTTAAAAAGAACTTTTCTATCTACCTACAGACGGAGATACTTGGCGTCGCCACCATATGTTTACGTATATAGTGAAAAGACACAGTACAGACACTTGGTGACCATAAAGTAAAAAATTTTTAAATTTTCGTTGGTGACTCTTAAAATTGCCTACAAAATGTTTATGTGTGTAGGATTTGTAAATACATTTTGCAAACTTCATTCAGTTAACAATTTTTTATGATGTACACATTTAACATAAAGTATACGACTATTTTTTACAAGCGAACAAAATCTTGGAATTTCACAACCACAAAGAAAAATCTGGATAACCGATAACACATGGGCCTTGATTAAAAGAAGAGGTGAAATGAAGAAAATGAAAAACAACAGGATGGCATCACGAAGAGAATATGAAGAAATAGCGAAAACAGTGAAAAGAGCAGCAAGAAGAGATAAAAGGAAATTTCTACAAAATTTAGCCGGAGAAACAGAAAAAGCAGCACAGCAACATAACCTGAGAGAATTGCATCGCATAGTCAAGAACTTAACAAATCAGTCGGAACAACAAAACAAACCAATTAAAGATAAAAATGGTGCGCTCATCACAAACTTAGAGGATCAATTAAAGACCACAATGGAGAGAACATTTCCAAGAACTGAGCAACGAAGAAAGTACAAATAATGAAGCAGACATAAGAAAAAGAGACAATGCAAATATCTACCCAACTGAGGGACTGCCAATATCTACTCAAGCTCCAAATATAGAAGAAATCAAAGCTACAATAAATATCCTGAAACTCAACAAAGCAACAGGTGAAGATGGAATTCCAGCAGAAATAGCTGAGGGATCACGGTTCTAAATACTATTCATAAGATAATAGCAATTATTATAAAGAAAAGATTAGAAGAAGTACTAGAACCAATACTACGGAAAGAGCAGGCAGGTTTCAGACCAAACCGAAGCTGTTTTGACCAGGAAAATACTTTACGGATCATAGTTGAACAATCAGTAGAATGGAATGCCCCACTATATCTACTATTCATAGATTTTAAGAAAGCATTCGCCACAGTCAAGAGATACGCAATATAGAGAACACTTGAAAAAATCATCAACATCATCAAAGTGATGTATAAAGATGCAGAGACAACAGTTCAACACAGAGGTAACATCAGTGATCCATTCTACACCAATATAGGAGTTAGACAAGGATGTCTACTATCTCCACTTCTCTTCAACACAATACTAGACGACATTCTAAGAAAAGTTTGCACTGGAATAAACGGAATAGAATGGGATCTCTTCGGCAACTTAGAAGACTTAGATTACGCAGACAGGAAGAAGCAAAGAAATCGGGATTGGAATTAAATATCGAGAAAGCCAAGGCAATGAGGACAAACAATAGTGATAGTGAGCCAATAACAGTGAGTGGACAACAGATAGAATACGTAGAAGAATTCAACTACCTGGGGAGCATCATAACATCAAGAGGAGGTACAACAGAAGATGTCAACAGCCGTATAAATAAGGCAAGAAGAACATTTGCGAGCCTAATGAAGATATGGCGGAGCAACCAAATATCGAGAACAACAAAGCCAACAATATTCAGAGCATTTTTTAAGTCAACATTAATATATGGCAGTGAAACATGGCTCACTTCATCAAGTATTCATCAACAAGTGCTTGAGAATTATATTCAGAATATTCTCAGAATATTCTGGCCGGCAAGAATTAGAAACGAGGATTTATGGATGATAACTGGAGAAGAACCGATCAACAGACAGATAAATAGGAAAAAATGGAAATGTATAGGTCATATATTAAGGAAATCAGAAAGTGATATAGCAAGAAGAGCTCTAGAGTGGAATCCACAAGGACAAAGGAGACCTGGTAGACCATACAACACATGGAGACGCACAATCGATCAAGAATTAACAATCAACAATTATACCTGGGACGATATTAAGGAAGTAGTACTCCACAGAGAGGAATGGAGGCTCACTATCGAAGCTCTATGCTACCACGCGAAGTAATAGGAGAAAAAAAAAAAACGATTATTTTATATATGTAATTTTTTTCGAGTTTTTTTATTATTTTTCACTCTAGTATGTTAATTATTTTATTTTTACATACAAATTACATTTAAATAATACTTTAATAATATTATAATAATAAAAAGTATAGCACAATCTAGTTAAGTGCTATCTTATAAATTGTGATTTTCATTTGTTCATTTAAAAAATTTCTAGTTTGTTTTTTTTTTGTAAAATAATAATACACATACAATTTTTTAAAATAATAATACAAGCAAAATAAGTTTTGAAAAACACAAACAAATAAAATGGCGCGCTCGTATACAAAAATGTTGCTGCGTGTATAGGCAAGTTGTCGTTTAAGTTGCGAAAATATCACAACACCAAGTGTCTCCCTCTCTTATTAACTATTTTTCTAGTTTGAAAAATACGTTTCACTCATAAATGCATAGTAGAATCACTCATAGTCATAAGTCATAAAATATATCGAGCTTAATTTAGTGGTACTCCATTTCGATTTTCTAAATGAGTACAACAATAAACAGTCGAGAAAGATTTCAAGCTAAATTTCATAAATGCGAGCGGAACGAATTATGTAGTTAGCTTAATATTATTAATAAGCCGAAACAAATTGTTATGACATGTGCCAATTCCCTTTTTTCTAAATTATTATAGAATTCTTTTATAATCTTAATACAATTTTTATTAACATAATAAAAGATTTTAACAATTTATTTCATATTTCACTATTCACTAATTTAAATTATGGTGGATTTTCATTGAGCAGTATTTAAAATCTTAAAAATTTTATTGCCTCTAAAAAGGAAGATAGCTTATTGAATTTTTATGTAAGAAAAAAATAGACCGCTGCAAAGAATTCTCTAAATATCTATTTGAGAAATTTATTTTATACACAAAAAAACAATATTTCGAACGTGAAAACCATCTGTTGAAAAAAATTATGTATTTTACTAATACTCAAAAAATTGCTAAAAAAGTTTTGCCGGTGTAAAGAAATTATCCCCGATATTTTAAAAATATAGTTGGTTGGTTGGTTATTAGGGTGGAAATAAGAATACGTCTACCGACTGTCTTATTTCCTTCGCACTTAAGCCTCGCGGCCCGTTGTACCCCTTTTCAGCAATTTCACCCCCGCCCCTCAGCAGACTCCGTCACTGAGCCAATTAATACCTTTTATGAATCTAACAATTTCTGCCAGTTTTTTTTTATTCACTTCCGAGAAGTCTTCCCAGTAGCAACCTTCCAACATGTTTGCTCTCCTAGTTCTCTGCGTTGGGCATATGCAAAGTACGTGTAACATCGTTTCCCCATCGTTTCCAGCGCCAGAATGACTTTCGTCTTTTCCGCATCCGGTATTCCCCAGAAATTCTTTGTCTGAATCGCCCCCTCCGAGCTTCTCTACAATTGTGTGGTTTTTTCCCACTTTATCGTGCTTATTTTCATGGCCTGAATTGTTAATCCAACCACTAACTCCTTAGACTCATTATTTCTAGCGCCTTCTTTTGTAAGTTTGTCCGCTTTTTCGATTCCTTCTACACCGGAGTGGTCGGGTATTCAGTAGAGTAAAACTTCATTCGTCACTCCTAAAGAGTTTAGTGCTTCTCTGCAGCACATAGTCGTTGCTGCTTTCGTTTTTTCGTTATTTATTGCTTTGATGGCTCCTTGGCTATCACAGCAAAAAATTATGCTTTCTGCGTTTATACCTCTATTTAGAAGTATTTCTGCTCCTCTTTTAATTGCCATGATTTCACATTGGATGATCGTAGCATTCTTATTCATTTTTGTTTCTAAGAAAGGATCTGCACAGTAGATACTAATTCCACAATTCTCACCTTTCTTAGCCCCATCTGTATATACCTTTATATGGTTTTCGTATACTGCGTCGGTGATTTTACTTTCACTATTTCGTGGTATTTTTATCTTAAACCTTCTATCTGGACATTGTTCTACATTACTGTAGTCCCATTGTCCTTTCTGTGTGAATTTTTCGGAACTCTTCCTTTACGTTGAGGTCTGTTATTTTCTCATGTGGTGTCTTTCTGCTTATGACCTTCCACTCTCTTGTTATATGTAAACATATTGCTGTATCTATTGCTATACGTTTTGTATGAATTTCAATAGGTGTTATGTTCAGCATAGTCTCTAAGGATCTTGTTACTGTTGTCTTAGTTCGCCAGTGATGCCTAAACAGCATTGGCGTTGTATCTGTGTAAGTGTTTTTATGTGTTTTTTCCTCTCCAAAGCGGTCCACCAGATTATCGACCCGTAAGTGACCATAGGTCTTATTATACAGGTGTAAATCCAGTGCACTACTTTTGGAGATAAGCCCCACGTTTTCCAAATTGCACTTCTGCAGAACCAGTAATATCTTAGTGCTTTGTTTTTGCTTCCCTCTAAGTGTTCGTTCCATTTTAGTTTTACATCTAAAATTATTCCTAAATATTTAACTTTCTGTGATAAGTTAAGCCGTGTTTATGCTTGGGGTGTTCATATTACTTACTGTCCTTCTTCTGTTAAAAAGGCATAGTTCTGTTTTCTCTGGGTTTAGCTTGAGGCAATTTTCTTGTGTCCAAATCGATACAAGATTTATGGCCTCCTGCATCTTTTCTCCTAAAGCTGAATTTTTTTTGTTGGTTATGATTATAACCAGATCATCAGCATAACATGTAATCTGAGCTCCTTGTTCTGTTAGGGAGTCTAAAAGTGAGTCTATTGCTGTAAGCCATAGTAGTGGTGACAGAATGCCTCCTTGAGGCGTGCCTTTCCCTACTATTGCTTCCATTTTTTCACTATCAAAATTTGCTTGGATAATTCTGTCCCTTAGTAGAGAGTTATTCCATCTTACTAAGTATCCTTCAATACCTTTGTTGTTTAGGCAATTGATTTTGCTCTCCGTTTTTATATTATTGAAAGCTCCTTCGATATCGATGAAGCATCCTAGTGCGTATTGCCTTGTCATGAATGGGTTTTCTATTGTGTTCACTACGCTATGAAGTGCAGAGTCTACTGATCTGCCCTTGATATAGGCGTGTTGACATACGTTGATGTTTTTGTCAATCTTGATTCTCATTTCAAGTTCAACAATCCTTTCTAAGCTTTTTAGTAGAAAGGATGTTAAACTTATTGATCTGTATGCGTTAGCTTTACTATAACTAACCTTATTTGGTTTTTGTAGGAATACTACTTTGGCTTTCCTCCACTCCTTAGGTGTATAGCAATACCAAAGACATGCCTTGTAGATTTTCGAAAGTTTGTTCAGTAGAAGGTTACACTCTTCTTGGAGCATTATTGGATATATTTGGTCAATTCCTGGGGATTTATACTTCTTGAATGAGTTTATTGCCCATTTTATTCTTTCATGTGTTATCATCCGTTTTACCTTTTCGTTTTCGGTGTTCGATATGTTCATATATGATTCAGAGTTTCGCGTATTTGTGTTGTTTGAGCTTTCCACAAAACGCTATCTGGAAAACTACTGTTTATCAGCACTTCCAGTGATTCTTTCATATTTGTCGTCATTGATCCGTCATTTCGTTCAATCAGTTCTGGTTGTGAGTGTGTCTTGGATAAGACTTGTTTAAGTCTAGACACTTCTCACGTATTCTCTATTTGCTCCGTATATGCTTTCCAAGCTTTCTTTTTCGCCTTTCTACATTCAGATTTGTAGCATCTTAGAACTACTTTCTAGCTTTCCCATTGGGATTCCTTATTTTCTTTATAGGCACGATTATATATTTTATATATTATATATTATAAGTATAATATCCCAAATTTTTTTAAAATATCCCCAATTTTTGCTAAAATATCCCAGATAAATGATATTTTCTGTTCTTGTCGTACGCATTGAGCTCTCATATAAAATAATGTCATTTCATGTTATCTCCCTTTTTAGAGCCGATACAATTTTTAAGATTTTAAATATTGGTCAATAAAAATTCAACTTTATTTATATTTGGATTTAAATATTAACTTCAATAAAATTTATATATGTAGATTATACAAAATATTCTGACTTGTTTACATTTTGTACCTAATTAGAATTGCAAAACAAATAAAAATTTGGCTATAAACAGAATTTAAATTTTTGATTAAAAAAATTTAATAATTAGTCATAAACCCGAAGCACTTTGTACTTTCCAGTTTTTGTTTTGACGCTATAATTTAGTGTTGTATATACAAAATATATACGTATGCATATTTAATTAAACCCATAAACTACTATAATATATACATATATGTAGCTAAAATTGTGAACATATCTAAATTATTTTTATTGTCAGGTATATGAGATGAAAATATGAAATATCAACATTTTAAAAACTTAATATATTAATTTATTATGTGTGTATATGTAAATATTTTCGTTTGCACTTTTTGTTTTGCTGGAAATTATTTAAAATATGTAGCTAGCTATGTACTTATTTTATTTTTTTAACCTTCTGTAAAATTTCTTATTTGCGTTAAAACAAGACAACATACGAATTTCATTGAAAATTCTAATAAATGAAACTAATAATGTTTAGGCTAAAATTATTACATATGTACATATATGTATTGTTAACTTTATTGCACAATTATTGTATTATTGCAACCGAACAAAAATTAAGTTTCAAATTTAAAATACTGTAATTAAAGAAATTTTTTATATATTGTGAGTTTATATATTAAAAAAAAACTTTAAAAACTATAGCTTTATACTTATAAATAACATCATTATTTAACTTTTATTCATACGTTCAATCTTTCAGTTATCATAAGCATAACTTTACTTTTGTTTATTAATAAATAAATAAAATACCTAAATTTCTATGCCAAACTCTCCCTCTCATCTGTGATGCGTATACATATGTATAGAATACTATACTATAACTATATCTATAGGAATGTAAACAAATTAAGCAACAATAGAAAAAAGTTATAAAAAAAATGAATTTGAAAGAATCCCATAAAGAAAAACTTTTGAATTTTCGATCGTGTTTAAGCGAATTTATTTGAATGGCGATATTAATAGTAACTTTCATAAAATCACGTTCTTTTTAAAAATAAAATTATATTAAAAAAAAAATATACTTACCTAATAAACAATCACCTAATCGTACTTTCTTGAAATTCTTTGCAACAAATTCAATTGTTCCAACGAATCCAGAAGAGCCTGAACCTTTTAGACCAAGCAATCCTTTTAATTGAGAAGTTCCAATTATTACTGCTGTTGCTGATGTAAACCCAACTGTAACAGGCAGTGAAATTAGATCAACCAGTGCTCCTAATCTTAAAAATGCCATTAATAATTCGACAAACCCACATAGGAAACATAATAATATAGCATAAGTTGGCCCGGAATTTTCACCAAGTGATGTATGCCTAGATGTCATTAAAGCTAATAATGCAGTTGGACCAATTGTTACTTGTCTACAACTTCCCAATAAAGCATACACAAAACCACCCATAAAAGCAGAATATAATCCATATTGAGGTTCTAAACCAGCTAATGTAGCATAAGCTAATCCTTGTGGTAAAACTGTAAGTCCTACTGTTATACCAGCTATTAGATCGGATACTCCATCTCGAACGGAATAATTTCTAAGCCATTTAATGCCGGGTAATATTTTACTGAGGTTGTCTAATAATGTCATTACTTATAATTTAATTTTAAGTAGTTTTATTTATTAAATGAGTTTTTTCCTTTTTTGATTTTTAATTTTTTTTTATTTTTATATGTATAATGTACATGCACCAATATTTTACCGCATATTTTGTTTTTAACACAAATAAATTTTTTTTTTTTTTTTTGAATTATCTCAATCTAATTATGAATTGATTTGTTTTTAATTCACAAGTTATTAAAAATGTATGACTACATAAAAAGGTAAACCTAGTTTTTTTCTCCAATTTTTAAGCTTTAAAAATAATTTTACCGAGTTGCTAAATTCGACAATGTGCCAACAAAACAAGTTTTTCTCCGCGCATCAATTTTACCTCACTAAAGTACAAAACATAATAATATTTACGACATACAAAAATTAATTCACGTATTTAAAGTTAAAAAAATTTTTTGTTTATGTTTTTAATTTTGTATAGAGATCTCTTTTATTATTGTATTTGTTGTACTTAAAAGTCATTTGTCATAATCAGTATTATCTGCACAAAGGTTGCGTTCAAAAATTTATAGGCAATTTATTTAAATAAAATGTTCAAAAAATAAATCAGTTACTCATTAATTTTGTTTTGATAAAATTTTGGTAAATTCATTATATTTATTTGATTCGCAATTGGTTTGGTAGTAATTTTCTTAGTTTAAAATCATTAGTATGTATTCTAATCTAATTTGTCAATTTGAAATCAAATAAAAGAATTTGGAAGCGTCATTCGTTTCAAGTACGCGTCTTAACAGAAATAGGAATTAGGTTGACGTTGACATTAAAATTGATTGTCACAATATGACATGTGTCATTTTAGTTTCATTTAATTATTGTGTTTAAAGTGTTTAACAATTTTTTTCAACTTTAAAATTGTAATTTAAATCTAATTATTAATGTATTGCAAGTTATTTTTCCTTTAATTTAGTACAACAAATAGATAAAATAGAAAATAATATGTGAAGAAGAAAGATAAACTCGTCTTTAACTGATTTTGATTATTTCATTAAAGTGTTGAAAAAAATGGGTGCAAATGTATCACAATTGGAAAAGGAAATAGGATCAGATAGTTTTCCACCAAATGAACATTATTTTGGTTTAGTAAACTTTGGAAACACTTGTTATAGTAATTCAGTGCTGCAAGCATTATATTTTTGTAAACCCTTTCGAGAAAAAGTGTTAGAATATAAAGCGAAAAATAAACGTTCTAAGGAAACTTTATTATCTTGTTTGGCAGATTTATTTTATAACATAGCAACTCAAAAAAAAAAAGTCGGATCAATAGCACCGAAAAAATTCATAGCTAGGCTTCGAAAAGAAAAAGAAGAATTTGATAATTATATGCAGCAAGATGCACATGAATTTTTAAATTTTTTAATTAATCATATAAATGAAATAATTTTAGCTGAAAGAAATCAAAGTCAAGGTAAAGTTGGCAACAACAATAATAGAGAAGGTATTTTTTAAAACAATTATTTTAATATATTATATTGTAAATTCATAATAACTTGCATTTTAGGTTCATCTTCAAGTACAGAGAATCCTCCAGATCCTACATGGGTACATGAAATATTTCAAGGAATTCTAACAAGTGAAACGCGGTGTTTAAATTGTGAAACTGTTAGTAGTAAAGATGAACATTTTTTTGATTTACAAGTTGATGTTGACCAAAATACTAGTATAACACATTGTTTACGGTGTTTTAGTAACACGGAAACATTATGTAGTGATAATAAATTTAAATGCGATGTTTGTTGCAGTTATCAAGAAGCTCAAAAACGAATGAGAGTAAAAAAATTGCCAATGATTTTAGCATTACATTTAAAACGTTTTAAATATATGGAACAGTATAATCGTCACATTAAAGTTTCACATCGTGTTGTATTTCCATTAGAATTAAGGCTGTTTAATACATCAGATGATGCAGTTAATCCGGACAGATTATACGATTTAATGGCTGTTGTAATACATTGTGGTTCTGGACCAAATCGTGGTCATTATATTAGTATTGTTAAAAGTCATGGTTTATGGTTGTTATTTGATGATGACATGGTCGATAAAATTGAAGCATCTAGCTTAGAAGATTTTTATGGTTTAACGTCTGATATTCAAAAGTCTTCTGAAACTGGTTATATATTATTTTATCAGTCACGTGATTGTGTGCAGTAGTAAATAAAACAAATATAATTATATATTTAGATGTTTCTGTATTATAATAAAATAGTAATTAAATTAGTTGAATATAAATAAAAAGTATAATTTTACTAAAAATTTATGTAATTCCTCTTTTATTTAAATATTTATAAATGCTTAATAACCTTAAATTAAAACAAAATAAATTTACTATTGGTTACAATTATATGATTTACATATATTAAAATGAAGTAAAGAAGTTCTTGGATATAAAAAATACCAACGTTCACGAATTGTGCTACTTGGGATCAATTTAAATGTCAAAATTTGGACTTTGGAGACTTATCGGACAAATACCATATGCACATATACTGTATTTACACATTCACATATGCAATACGTCATATGTACATTACTTTTATAATCATATTTCCGTACATTAAAAAAAAGTGAATGTTATTAGAAATAGTTAAACCTACATCCTATTTGAAGAGTTTAAGGACCGATATTTAAAAATTAGTACTAAAAAAGTGAGTAGTAATCATATTAATTTAAATTTGAATATATATTTATTCCAAAATTTTATCTCGTGAATTGAACAAATTATTGACAATTTATAAAATGTTTTCATTAAGCGTGATTTTTTTTTTATTATATTAATATCAATTTTGATCTATATCCATTTCACTGGACGCAATGGCTAAAAAATTTTTGTCCTTACATTTCAAGTAAGAATTCATAACTTTATTAGTAAATGTAATAGCCTCTTGTTTTTTTTTTATATCACATAATGGAATCCAACTTGAATCATTTTCATAGAGAAAGCTATCTAAAAATGAGTCTTTGCAAGAACCATTCCAATCCTGTAATTAATGTTTTGTAATCTATTATAATAATTTTATTTAAAACATTTGTTTTGTATAAAACTTACTTCTTCTGATAATAAACTAAAATATTGTGCTCCTGATGGTTTTTCATATAAATGATAAATTTGACCAGGTTTTTTCAAAAAATTACATGGTATATTATTGAGCCCATTATTACGATCCATTTCAGTTAATATGGTTTTTGCCTGCATTTGTAACATTTTTATCTAAAATTAACAAGAAAAAAAGTTATTAAACACAAGTTGGGATTTTAAGATTTATTACTTGTTCCAAAATTATTGAAAGTTTTCCGGAAGTTTGATTTTTAATGTTATCATCTGCTCTTTGAATTTGAGTTGCAAGTTCTACAATATCATTTGTTTCATGCAAAGCTGATCTATATTTGTTTACCAAAGTAACACCGCAAGGTTCTTCATTTCTCTCTACTAAATTTACTACAAAATAGTAATGTAACATTTAAATTTAAAGTTATTATACATATATTACGAAAACACCTCTTTTTAGTGCTGTATTATAATCTATATTGCTTGTGGTTGACATTCTTTTCATGCTATCATTAAATAACAAAAAAGAACTGAGTATATCTATCTATATTCGATTTATTTTTTAATTAAATTTCTTTTTGACTTACGATTGCGTTATTTGACATTGACGTAACAATTGTTTGTTGTGATGTGCGATTTGATTTATGGAGAATTGTTTGGAGAGTTATATTTATAAATTGATCAACTTGTTGGTCAACCATGTTTGGTTGGTTCAAATATGGTTCAATCAGTTCAAAATTTCTTTAGTCTCTTTGGAATAAAGTAATATTTTTTTTTTTTTGTGAATTATTAGAAAAAAAATGTTTACATTACAGGAATACAAAAAGTCCGTTTAAAATCCAGTTTGGACAATATCAAGAATTTCATATATTTTCCACATAAAGATTGAAAAAAATAGGTTTCTTTAAAAAACGTGACAACTAAGGCTAACGGCAAGGGTGAAGAATGGTATTATAAAATTACTTATTAATTCACTTAATTATTTAATTAATGTGAAAAACTACAATAATTATCAGAAATTATAGCTTCTACAATAGTTTCATTTTATTTAACTTTATCACCAAATTATACTCTAATTTTTTTTTTATTTTTCATTAAATGAATAAAAAAATAAATAAGTTGTATTATGAAATGCTGGATTTTGTGTTACTGGATTACTTGGATAACCACATTTTTGTTTTAATCAATGTTTTATTAAAAACACTATTATAAAATCATTCGAAATTTCATTGCTTTTAGGAAATATTTAACCGTTATCATCAGATCATGTTCCATAAAGTATGCCGATGTGCTTTTTCAACTGTTAAAAACAATTTTTATATAACAACTCCAATATTTTATGTTAATGCCGCACCGCATATTGGACATTTATATTCTGCTGTAATAGCTGATGCAATTTCGCGTTATGAACATTTAAAAGATAGTAATTGTAATATTCAGTTTTGTACCGGAACCGATGAACATGGGACAAAAATTCAGCAAGCAGCTTCCCATCATAAAATACCAACAGCGCAATACTGTGACAATATTTCAGAAAAATACAAAACAATATTTAAGATAGCAAATATCAGTTATACAGATTTCATTAGAACAACCGAGAATAGACACAAAATGTGTGTCCAGAATTTTTGGAACCTCTTAAAATCTAAAGATTTAATTTATCCAGCTCAGTATTCTGGGTGGTATTGTATTTCTGATGAAACATTTCTAACTGAATCGCAAATTAAAATAAATTCTGATAATAGTCGAATTTCATTAGAATCTGGTCATGCTTGCGAATGGACGGAAGAATCAAATTATATCTTTCCGTTAAGTAAATTTCAAGATGATATTATTCATTGGATTAAAACCAGTAATACAGTGAAACCAACCAAATTTGAAAAAATTCTTTTAGATTATTTGAGTGAACCACTGCCAGATTTATCCATTTCAAGACCTACTTCCAGAGTTCATTGGGGTATAACTGTACCTAATGATGAAAGTCAAACAATATACGTTTGGTTAGATGCTTTGGTTAATTATTTAACGTGCACAGGATATCCAAAAAATTGTTTTAAATATAGCTGGCCACCTGATGTTCAAGTTATTGGAAAGGATATTTTAAAATTTCATGGAATTTATTGGCCAGCTTTTCTGATAGCAGTCGGACTCGAACTACCAAAAAAACTTTTTGTCCATTCACATTGGACAGTTGATGGAACAAAAATGTCCAAAAGTAAATTTAATGTTGTAGATCCTTTTGAAAGAGCTCAAATATATACGATGGAAGGATTGAGATATTTTCTCTTGCGTGAAGGTGTCACTCATAGTGATGGAAATTACAGTGATATTAAAGTTCAACGAATTCTTAATTCAGAATTAGCTGATACACTTGGCAATTTACTATCAAGAGCATGTGCAAAAACATTAAATTTATGTCAAGTATATCCGAAAATAAACGAAGAAAGTTTTAATGAATTACTAAAATTAGATGTTACAAAAAATTTAATTGAATCTATTTTCATGTTACCTCAAAAATGTTTTAATAATTATGAATCATATAATTTTTACTTAGTTGTTGATCAAATTATTTCAACTTTACATATAGCTAACAAATTTTTTGAAAATTGTAAACCATGGGAATTAAAAAAAAGTTCTACACCAGATAGTGAAATTAAATTGGAAACTATAACAGCTTTAACAATGGATACTTTGAGAATATGTGGCATTTTATTGCAACCCATAATACCTGGAATGAGTAAAAAATTATTGGATAAATTGTCTGTTCCACTAGCTAATCGTTTTTGGAAAGACATAGAATTTTCATCAATGAATGATAAATTTATTTTGAATAGTCATGAATATTTAGCATATAGAAATAAAATATATTTAAATAATCAAAAAAGTTTAGATATATCGGAAGATGCGTTATTATTTCGACGCATTTTAATTAAGAGCAATGAAAAACAAATAGAAAAATCTAAACCAAAAAAAAAAGAACAAATGAAGAAAAATCAATAATAATATATTTCATTATGTTCGTAATGTAAGTAGTTAAGATCTAATATGTAGTTATCAATTTTTAAAAATTTGTTATTTCCACTTATTTATATGATAAATTTTTTTTTAAAGTAATGCAGTTGTTTGTTTTTTACATTTTTATTTTAATGTTTTAATATATTTATTGTAATTCAAAAAGTTTATTGTTTAGTTTGAAGTTTGAATTTTACAGAAATCGCTTCAATTATTTCTGAACAAATTCTTTCGACTTTTGATAATAAACATTGATTAGGAATATATTTTTGATTAATTCAAATATTAAACCACTTTTATCTCTCCTATTTAAATGAAATTAATTACTAAAAAATTATTATTAATAATACCAATAATCAAAAAATTATATCAACTACAAGAAAATGTAAAAATCCTGATTCTCTAAAATGTAGAGATATGTGCAAACAAATGAACAAGTTCAATAAAAGGTTATCACCAACAACATATTTTAAAGATAAAGACATTTTTCAATTTAGAAAAAAAAATGAAATTCTACAGTTTGTCAATATTGTGAAAAAGACCAAAAGCATGTTTTTGTTTATTATTAACTTATTTGTATTACATAAATATTATAAGATAGTTTAAAATAAATAAAAATGGTTTTTTTATATTGATAAATTTTTGAAAATCAAATTACATGGTCCAATAACAATTTCCATCTGCGGGTACACGGTACACGTACAGCACAAAATTATACTAATAACAAGAGATTAATTTATACAAGTGTGTTGTGTTGTGTTAGTTGTGTATAATAATTATAAAAGTAAATTTTTAATTTATTTGACCAATTTTTGCACGGAAATATCTAGTTATACTTTTGTTGCCGCCAGTAACGTGTCAATATTAAAATTTTTTTAAACAAAATATAAATATTTGATAAAGAAAAATAAGCGATACTTATGTAATTATAAAAAAAAAATTTTATGATTAATTTTAAGCAAATATACATATTATATTTAATTTATTTACAAAAAAAAATTCTATAATTTTTAATAGATTAAATTACCTACCTATCTGTTTAATTTTTAAACAAATTTTTAAAAATGTTAACACATCGTTGCAACACCATCTGTAATCTCATAGAAAAATCAAAATTAATATCATTGAAAACAGTAAAATCAACACCGACAAAAATTGTCAAAATAGAATATCGTAATATATATGCAACAGCAGCTTTAAATAATTCATTAGTCTCAGAAAAATATTCAGTGGGAAAAGTTAATTTAACAACAAATTCAAAGAAAAATATACTTCATAATAATAAGAAATTTATTGTAATTAATAAAAATTTTTCAAATATTACTTCAATAAATTATTCAAAAATGTCCGGAAATGCAAAAATGTTACATTCATCATTAGAACAAATTGATCCAGATTTATTGGAATTAATTAAAAATGAAAAAAGCAGACAAACTCGTGGCTTAGAAATGATTGCAAGTGAAAATTTTACTTCTCTTGCTGTTTTAGAATGTTTAGGATCATGTTTACATAATAAATATTCAGAAGGATTACCTGGACAAAGGTAAGTTCAAATTGTTTTATTGAAAAAAAATAATCGAAATTTATTTAAAAAAAAAAATATACCTATATGTATGTGTTATGTACTATTAATAAATTATCTGTTAACAAGTGTGCATACTTATGTGTAATTAGTTTAATATCAATGAATAGAAAAACACGTTTATCATAAAAGCTTGACTTCAATTTATATGTATGTACGAAAATATCGTTTATTATCGTAATTTAACATTTATTAAACGATTTAACATTTATTAAAAAAATGAAAATACGATATTCATGTACACATATTTACTATCTTATATCAAAGAATATCCATTAATTGATATTCTTTGCTTATATCCCATTTCCCTACCATACTATAGGATAGTGTAGTTAGTGGATAGTTCAGCAACAAACAGCAGATCAGACACATTTTCCGTAGATATTTACATAAAATATTTTTAGATGTCAAATTGCCGGTATTTTTTTTTATTGAATTTGTGCAAACAAATATACATATGTACGTACAAATGTACAATTTTGTATGAATTTCGATTGAGGGAATATTTTTTTGCTGCTATATTGCTATATTTCTTGATTACCCAAACAATTTTGATACAATTGATTGATATGTAAAACCATATACAATATGGTATAGCATACACAATACTAATAAACAATTTTTTATTATAAAGATTTTCATAGTGAATGAATAATAATGTGATAATAATTTTTAAATGTTAAATTTTTTATTCTTAAAGGTCATTTCATTATTTAAAAATTTTCTTTACAACAATAAAAATATTTACCGGGAATTTCCCTAATTTTTTATAATTCAGAAAAAATTTATAATACATTTAACAGTTGATCCTACAGGTAAATCTGTAGGCCAACTTAACGTCTTTATGCCTTTCGGAATGTGGGTTTTTTTTTCTTATATACATACATACATACATATATTAATTCTGTGGTTTTACGACGAAAGATGATAACTGCATTTTTGGCATTTCCTGTAAATCGCAATTGAATAAAATTTAGTATAGAATTTGCTATACTTTTCTCGTTATTTGTGATTTTTAAAAAATATTTTTAATGAAAATCTTTTGAAAAACTTTTGAAAATCTTTAAAAAGATATGATCTTTGAAATCATTTCAATAATTTTTTAATTTTCGTAAAATTTTTACCTATTTTTTAATTTTTAATAACTTATTCATTTTTGTTATATAAAAGTTATTGCTGAAGAACATAACTTCAGTTATTCAGTTTATACAAAAAAAAATTTATAATACGCCGTAAAATTTTTCAAGATACATTGAAATGCAAAACTGTATATATTAACATATCATTTTTTTTTGTTTTGTACTTTTCGGTAAGGGCTAAAAGTACTTAAAAAAGCCACTTACCTGATTAGATCACATATCTAAAAACAAAAACTATTATAATAATGTAAAGTAATTACAACAAAGTATAAACTTATCAGAATTGCATTAATGCTAAAAAATCCCTTTCTACTATAACATAAATGTTGTACGTTTTGCTTCGGTGATTTAATTTGAATAAGCTTTCCATCTACTGCTCCAAATATTTCAGTAATTCTGCTTTAATCATAAAAATAATGTTTGCCTGACTTTTTCCTTCTAGTGCGTAATGGAATTTGATCCATTTTGCACATAATTATAAACTGCAAATACATGGTGACTATTATGTATTTCGATAACGATTACGATTTGATCGAACGAAATGTCAAAATGTAAAGCTGCCATTATGTATTACGATATCGTTCAGAAATTGTCGACGAAATCGATAAAGTTTATCGATGTAAAATTTTACCACGAAAGAGACATCGAAAGAGAGATTTTGTACAAATTATTTCAATTTTGAATTGAAAGGGTAAAATAAAAGAGATACAAAAATATTTTATTTATATTGGACATTATATTATTTTATTTATATTGGACACTTGGTGCTTTGTTTTATATTTATGATATTTTTTGAAACAAAAATAAGTTTAAAAGTTGAAATGAAAGTAGGTATTTTACTTTATTCTACATAATAATTTTTTATTGAAATAAATTTTAATAGGAATGAAAGGCCTGTTACAAATAGACTGCAATATGAAAAGTTATAGTGTAAATAATGAGACGCCATTATAAATTTTCCAAAGAGGTTAATCATAAAAATAATGTTTGCCTGACTTTTTCCTTCTAGTGCGTAATGGAATTTGATCCATTTTGCACATAATTATAAACTGCAAATACATATTAAACTTCTTTAAGAACCAAAAAAAATTAGCTGTGATAGTCCGACATGAAAATCATTTCCTACGTTGAAAATCATTTGCTTGGTACAAACCGCATAGAATCTTACTACACTAACCAATTTAATTATATTTGGAATCGACGTGTTACTTATTGGCTATTTCAATTTTTGACCTAATTTAATAGTTTTAATAATGTAGATAATAATTCATCAAATTCATGTTTAAATAACCTACGTATAATCTTCCAAATCTAGTGGATTAGAATAATCCCGAATATATGTTCGCTTGTTTTTTAATTCTGCAATTTGATAGCGTTTTTCAGCACTATCAGAAATTGAAGAATGAAGTCTATAAATTTAACTCTGCTCAAATCATTTTATTTTTAAAAACTTATAATTTTATAATTATATTTTATTTAAACACTTCAACTTATTTTCAACTTAAAATAATAGGCACCTCAATATTGATACAATATTTATTAAATATTGTACCGTGTAAAACGCTTTATATTTTTTATGTTATATTCAGGGTTTAAAAAACTACAGCAGAAATAGTAAAAGCACTTAAATTATTGCTGTTGCTGACTATCACAGCATTTCAAATTAAAAAAAAAACTATTACTGCGCTTTGCTGTTACAACTTAACCGAAGTAAAGTAATAGTTTTATGCTTTTTACACATACAAATACTACGCATGTGCTTTTGCTTTTCAAAACATAATAGCAATAGTAGAATTTTGCTGAATGCTTTTTAATATTTTAAGTCAAAGTAAAAAAAAAGCTATTTGCTGTGCTGATTTTGCTGTGAAGACATTGCTGTGCATTTAGAAAGAAATTTTATTTCGAAGAAAAAAGTGAAGTAAAAGAAAAAAAAATATGTCCAAAAGGTTTGTTCAATATGCAAATTAATATTGAATAGAGTAGAGCCAATGTGTATGTATTCAACGGGACCTTGTCATATGAACTACATCTTCTAGGTGGTGACTGGTGGAAAGAGCCAAGTTCAAGAAATTGAGCAGCCTCTAGCAAAAATAGGTCAGGGTCCCAACTCACAAAGCCCTCGAAAATTTTTTTTATTTTTTTTTTAACTTGTCTTCAGTAAAATCGCTCCTAGGCACGATGCAAACAAGCGGTCCCAAGAGTCGGGACCGAAGACCTCAATTTTTTTTTTTTTAATTTTTTTTTGTCATCAGTACAATGACCCTTAAATGTGATGAAGACAATAGGTCCGAGGTCCTAGGAATTGGGGCCGAAACTCTATTTCACCAGTTTAAATTTTATATTTCTGGGAAAAGGTTATTAATAATTATTATAAATAATTTCTAAAAAATTTTCAGATTGTTCCGCGGTTCAGAAGTCGGGACCGTAGACCTTGAACAAAAAAATTGTCCAAAAACCAAAATGTCAATAATGTTCATTACGTATCAAGATAAGTATAAAAAAAAAAAGTTTTTTTTTTTTTTTGTTCAAGGTTCTTTGGTTCCGACTTCCGGACTGTCGGACCAATCTGAAATTTTTTTAAAAATTATTTATAATAATTATTAATAAACTTTTCTCAGAAAAATAAAATTTAAACTGGTGAAATAGAGTTTCGGCCCCAATTCCTGGGACCTCGGACCTATTGTCTTCATCACATTTAAGGGTCATTGTACTGATGACAAAAAAAATTAAAAACAAAAAAAAAAATTTTGAGGTCTTCGGTCCCGACTCTTGGGACCGCTTGTTTGCATCGTGCCTAGGAGCGATTTTACTAAAGACAAGTTGAAAAAAAAAAAAAAAAAAATTTTCGAGGGCTTTGTGAGGTGGGACCCTGACCTATTTTTGCTAGAGGCTGCTCAATTTCTTGAACTTGGCTCTTTCCACCAGTCACCACCTCGAAGATTTCTTAACTTTTTTCATGTCCACTTATAAATTTAAAATAAAATACTTACCATTTTTTTGTAAATCCATTTTTTAAATTTTAAACAACAAAAGTTTTCAAACAAACATAAGCCGTCACAAGGAACAAAAAATCACAGTAACTCTAAGTAAAACAAAAGTGTATTATAAAGTGCTGTAAATGCTGAATAGTAATTCAAAGCAACAGCAAATGCTGTTTAGCTGTATTCAACTCATTTTGCTGTAGCTATTTAAAAAAATAATGAAAAAGCTTTTTTTGCATATTACTTTTTGAAATAAAAATGCGCAGCAAAGCGAAAGCAAAACAACTACAAAAAAAATGCTTTTGCTATGCCTTTGCTGAATTGATGTTAGAAAGCAATAGTAAAAAAATAGTAAAAGCTTGAAATAACTACGAAGTTTTTTAAACCCTGGTTATATTTATGGTTATATTATACACTTGGTTTGTTAAGTAAACTGTTCTAAACCGAACTAGAGCAAAAAAGAAGTACTTTTGTGTGTTCAGTACTTTCCGTGAACTTTTTGTCCAAAAGTGTTGTGCGTGATCGATGTTCAGTAGGTTTTTAGATTGTCCTAGACAGTTCTAAATTATTTTGAAACCAATTTTGGGACATATTTTTTTGTTGTTTTTTCTTTAAATTTTGACAGTAAAACAAAGAAATTTGAGAGTGCAAAAATTAGAACAAAAAAGTTCAAAAAAGATTAAAAAAAATATTCAGTAGATTTTTCTGTCTGAGTAATTCTAATGTGTTAAGTATATTGAATTACATATGTCATTTATATGTAAAAATTGAATGTCATGTATACATACATATGTTAAATTTTCGTTAAACATTCATTTCATATGTTAAATTCCATCCAACCCGAATTCGACATGTGTATATTGTAATATTTAAATGAAAAGTTAAAATAAAAATAGTTTTTTTAAAATTATTGCAATATGTAATGTGATTTTATGCAGGTTCTACTGTGTATGGGGTATTTTTCAAAAAAAGTCAAAATTTTTGTTCTGCGTGACTACTCTATATGCCCATGTTTATACGAGGCAGAAATCTACCATCATTTTTTTCATACGTCATTCATCAACAAGTATTTGGATGTGATGAGTGCTTCTTCTTATTAATGGGTATTCTTTAATTTAGGTACATGTGTTTTTTAATTCGATTAGTTATTTCTAAACAGATGAACGCTGTGCGTAGCTATACTCTATTATCAATTATCTAAAATAATAATCTTTACTCATACATCCTCAGCTAATAGGTAATTGTAAATAATTAAAAAAAAATGTTGATTATTTATTATTGACTGATATTACATTTGAATGAATATTTTTTAATTTACATATATGATTGTTTTAATTACAAGTATGTGTGATATGTTTGTTAATTGTATACCAGATAACCTATTTGTTATTTTGAGATTCCGTGTTTTTGATTGGTTTAAAACAATATATTTTTAAATTGTTGTTGATCGTTAAAAACATTAATGATGCAATTATGACGTAAATTAAATATGAAAACAACTTTGTTTTGAAAAATAATATTGAATTTATGTGTATGTACAATTATTGATTCAATTTTAATACGATACGAATGTACATACTTACATATTGCAAATATTTGGGGTTTATTTAGTTGTGCTATATATTAAGTGGCACTATTTAAAAGTAAAACTAAAAATCATGAGGTAACATTAAAAAAAAACTCTTCAAATAAGTAACTGGGCAAAATGGATTTCAATTGTTTTTTTTTACATTTACCTGGCGTTAAAAATAACAGGCTTGTCATCATCAAATTTGTTAAAAGTCTCAGTTGTTTCACTGTCGTTCGGGTAAAAATTGGTATTTTTAACAACAGTTAAAACTTGAGGATTTCTGAATGTTTGCGCAAGAATTTGATTTCAAAAATCTAAACCCCTATTTGCAAGCAATAGAGTATTTTTTTTTTCAAACACTATTCCAACCTATTCCGACTACTAATTTTTATTTTAAGGTACTAAATTTTATATTAAGGTTTACAAACAGGAAAAAAAATTTAAGAGTTCAACGTAAGAAAATGAAATTCACCGCAGTTCTATTTATAATGAAAATCTGCTATTATTGGAAAAAAATGAAAAAAATTTGAAAGTTGAAGATTAATTGCTTCGATCAATTTTTACAATAATCCATTTCAATTGCATATCAAATTTTTCAGATCATTCGCATCATTTGTGTCATATGCGTCTTCATGGAGTCAATCCGAAAGTTTATTCGCTATGAAGTTTTTCTATTAATAGGACCGTTCCCGTACTTTTCTTGCAAAAACTTGCAAATGAGAGAAGAAAGTGAAAAAAGTTCTCATTAGTTTTAATTTGTTTTAATATACTTCTGCGATACCAAACTTGGTTTTAAAGCTTTTATGAAGTCTATTTCATTAATAATTTCATTAAACAGTTACATTTTAATAAAAAATTGTGCCGTTTAAATAATATTAGTAGTAATATTGAATAAAGAAATAGAGAAATGCCAATACAACTTTTTTTTATTTTCTCATTTCAGATACTATGGTGGTAATCAATTCATTGATAAAATTGAGTTATTAGCCCAGAAACGTCTATTGGATTTATACAAATTAAATCCTGAAGAATGGGGTGTTAATGTTCAACCATATTCAGGTTCTCCAGCTAATTTTGCAGTTTATACAGCATTATGTGAACCACATGGACGTATTATGGGTCTTGATTTACCAGATGGTGGACATTTAACACATGGATTCATGACTGCAACAAAAAAAATCTCAGCTACTTCAATATTCTTTGAAAGTATGCCATATAAAGTTAATCTTAAAACTGGTCTTATTGATTACGATAAATTGGAAGAGACTGCAAAGCTTTTCAAACCAAAATTAATTATTGCTGGTGTGTCATGTTATTCACGTTGTCTTGATTATTCAAGATTCCGCAAAATATGTGATAGTAATGATGCATATTTAGTATCAGATATGGCTCATATATCTGGATTGGTAGCTGCTGGTATTATACCATCACCATTTGAATATTCTGATGTTGTTAGTACTACAACTCATAAAACGTTACGTGGTCCAAGAGCTGGTGTTATTTTCTTCCGTAAAGGTGTACGTCGTGTCAAACCAAATGGGGAAAAAGTATTGTATGATTTAGAAAATCGTGTTAATTCTGCGGTATTTCCAGGTCTTCAAGGTGGTCCACATAACAATACAATTGCTGGTATTGCAACAGCAGCTTTACAAGCTCAATCACCAGAATTTATAGAATATCAAACTCAAGTTGTTAAAAATGCACAACGTTTATGCAATGGTTTAATTAGTAAAGGTTATTCAATTTCAACTGGCGGTACTGATGTACATTTAATTTTAGTAGATTTACAGTCAGCCGGAATTTCTGGGGGAAAAGCGGAATATATACTAGAAGAAATTTCGATTGCTTGTAATAAAAATACAGTTCCAGGGGATAAGTCTGCTCTAAATCCATCTGGTATTCGTTTAGGAACACCAGCCTTAACAACTAGAGGTTTACGGGAAGAACATATGGATAAAATTGTGGAATTCATTGATCGAGGAATTAAGTTGGGGAAAAAAATCTCAAATATTTCTGGTCCGAAATTGATTGATTTTAAAAATGTCATTCACTCGAATGCTGAAGTTATTGAAGAAGTCACTAAATTACGAAATGAAATTGAGGATTACAGTGAACAATTTCCATTACCTGGATTTCCAAATTATTAAAAAAATCAATTATAAATCGGTTATCTAATATGTTTAATTTCAAGTTATATATTCAAAATAAAATGCTTTTATAAATATCTAAACGTTTTTTTTTAAATTTCTTGCCTGTGTAATGGTTTCCCATGTAGATAAAAAATTCAACACTGTAGAATAAAGTTTTAAGTTCTAAAAAAAACTTATTACGGGGGTGGAAGCACGGTTGGCGTTTTAAATATTTATTTCACTAATTGCAAAAAAAAATGCAGCAAGAAAAGTTTAACTTTTTTTTTGTGGTTATCAGTTGTCACCTTATTGTGATTATCAGTTGTCACCATTTAAGCAAACTACCAACAAATTGTGTATGCTGACAAAAATTGGTATTGTGAATGTCAATTAGGGTGCTATTCACAACACCTTTTGGGGGTTTTCACAATAGTTGTTTTCTGCTTTCTACCTTACGAAATCCTCGTTTTTACACTATATTTTTCCATTAAGTATTCTTTTGTGTAAACGAATAAAGGTTAGATATTTTTCTCATTTAAAATTATTTTTATTATACATATAAAAAAAACTTGGTTTTCATAAAGAATGCCGGATCTTTTTATTTTCTTTTCCTCTCTACCCTTTTGTCGACGAACGACGAATGCAGAAAACGACTGGGTGGAATACTACTGTAAAAACCCCTTTATTGCGAATTCCAACTTTAAGCAGTTATTATCACCCATATTCTGTTAGACCTATCGTTGACGAGAAGAAAAAATTGATCTCGTCTCGTCTCGCTGAATATGCCTTTCTGTTAGACACTGTAAGCGGCGCGATAGAAAATTTTATTTGTTGGTAGTACTGATCATTTTTTACTATCAAAAATAATTATTGGTATATAAACAAAATATGGTTTATAAAATTTTTGGAAAGGATTAGTGGAGCTTAGTTTTAAAATATTTTTTAAATAAAAAATAAATATAAATATATTTGTTTTAAATATTTTTTAGTTTAGTACATAAACAGTAGTAAAACAGTAATAGTAAAGATGGTTTTTTTTTTTGAAAATTTTACAATTTTAATAATAACGCAGAAACAATAATGAAAAATTGTTTATTAATCTTTACTTAATTATTTTATCTATTCAATTTATTTATTTAATTCAATTTTTTGATAAAAAAACACAAAATACTTTGACGAGATACTCTATCGCTTACAATTTTTGACGAGATAAAAAATGGCTATCTCGTCTCGTCAAAGGTCTAACAGAATACAAAACTATCTCGTCAGAGATATTCTCACGCGATCTCGCGAGATGGGTCTAACAGAATATGGGTGTATGTTGTGTATCATAAAAAAAAATTTCTTCGGTCCCGATACTTGGGTCACCGGACCTCTTGTTTGCATCGTGCTACTCATTTATTAAAACTTTGCCGACGACAGGTAAACGCAGACGGCAAGATTTTAGTAAAAAATATATAGCAAAAACAATATACAAATTATAGCTCATAAAACTTTTTTCTTTACTTAAAAGTTCATAAATAATGCCCTAAACTTTAATTTGGAATAACTTTTTTTTAATTTTTTAAAATAAAAATAAAAACTTATATAATATAAATTATAATAATAAAAAATGTAAGTACTTTTATAATAAAACCATAGAGTAATCATATAAGTAGAGTATTCACGTAGAACAATATTTGTTAATCATTTTCTTCTAAAAATGCCGTCCCATTTTTACTCAAAACACGAAAATGCCGTCCCACTTTTACTCAATACCCCAAAACACTCAAATATAATTTTCGAAACTCAATTATTTTTACTCAAAATTTTTTTTTTATTGAGAAGAATATTTCATACAATGCCACTATACTTCTAGCCTATTCACAGAATGATTTTTTCGGAATTTTATCGAATTACGATTTCGTTTTAAGTTTTGTTTTAGTTTTGTGTATAAAGTTTTGCTCTCCCAGTGACTAGGCTAGGAGTATAGAGGCATTGTTTGATAATTTGAAAAGTATTTACATACCTATGTACTTTTGATTTATATGAAGAGTGTATATCTTAATATCGTATATGTGTTCACCATACATTTACATATCTAATTCAATACAAAAAATATATGTATATAGAAAAATGTAAACAAAAAAACACAATTAATCGCAAAGATAATGAATGAAATTATATCCATACAATAATAGGTCAATGATAGCATCACATAATCCAGAAATTTTTTTTAAAAATAATGCTAATAAAAGAATAAAATTTATTAGTAATGCATTACAAATCGTGAAGTTTGTACGGAATACCGTTTTGTTTTCTTTTCTCAGAAGTTGGTTAAAAATCGTATTTCTATTTCAGATGAAATAATTTCTGAAGAAATAAAAACAGCCAACAATCCATATAAAGAATAAAATGTCCAGTTTTATTTTTTTAAATTTTGATAGCTTGTTTGTTTTTTTGTATTCATAATTATATTATGTATTCATATATATACTATTCATATTATTATCTACGGTAAGAAACAGACAAAATTAACAAAACCAAAATTGCTGAAAATTTAAAAATACATGTAGGTACCTACTTTTCAGTATACTTTTCAATAGAAATTAATTTGAATTATTTTTAATTTTACAAAACCAACATTAATTTTTTTGTCCCTTTCTTCTATAAAATTTGAAATCACAAATTTCATAAATCACATTGACCAAGTCCAAATAAAAATATTAATTCTTCAAATTTTAAAAATTAAAGCAAAATCCAGCAATAATCTTGAATTCTTTCAATTTCTAAAAAAAAATTCAATACTTTGATTTGTAATATTATTTGTGGTCTATTGAAAGGACTTTTAAATGCATGTATAGTTTTTTTTATACACATTGTGTAATTTTTAATTTTTATCACATAAGTAAAGTAGAAATGCGAGCAGCGAAATAAAGAAGTATGTATATACTGTAGCTAGCATGCACATTCGCATATAACTATACAATTTTGAGTACCTATACATACAACTTTTATATTGTTGACACTGTTGGCAGCATAATAACAAATAAATATGTTCATAAGTAATAGGTACACCAACGAATTAGAATTAAATGGAAGTGGCTATCCATACAAAAAAGTGTCCAATGTTTTGGGTATATTCCTCTCTTTCTTTGGTATTTCCTATTGTCAAAAAACAGAAATAGACGAATATATTCGTTCAATATATTTTCTCTCTTTTTAATGGAAATTATTTTGATAAATAAACAGGATAGTGCTCTGAATTTAATATGCCTCAATTTGTATGTATTTTGACTTAAATTTTTTTTAAAAATATGATGAGTAAAAATATCTAACAATAATGGATAAATTAATCAAAATTTATTATTAATACATATATGAAAAAAATATGAGAAATACAGCGCTTTCTAGTTTTGAATTTCAAAATATTTATTCTTTTTTTTAGATTTTAAATTCTTTTCTATAAGTTTCTTCAATAGATTGATTATAAAATTTTTTACATATTTGATATTTATTATATAAAATTATATAAACTTATTATTGCCGATTGTCGATTCTATACTTATAAATATGTAAATAATATGTTATTAATATATTTGTATCAAAACATTTTCTTTTTTCCACACCACCATTGAGGTAAAGAAATAGGAGCGTTTTTTTTAAAGTGGTTTCCCCAAGAGGCCTATTCCACTTCATTTTACAATATGGACTATGTGCAATCATTTTTTACACTTTTAAAGTTTCTTTTAGAAAATATAGATTAGTGCCCTTTGAAATGGATTAATTTTGTTAATTTATTTCTTACACTGTTTCTTTCATTATGTAGTTTTAAGGAATGATGTATTCATGTATTAAAATAAATTTCTGCAATACTTTTTATTAATAAACAAAAATGCTTTTCTAAAGGTTTTTGATCAAACATATGATTATAGAAATTTTGAAAAATTTTAGAACCTATAAAATTTATAAGAACTTTGGAAATTAAACTATATAACAATTTTGTTTTTTTTAAACTATTCGTTTGTCGAAATAATAATTCGCAAAACTTACATATATCGACTACATCTTTAGAAGGGTAAGTTAAGTAACCTTCTGTTTTATATGAAATTAATGAATATTCCATTGTATTCATTTCCACGTCACTTGCTATGATTGCAGAAATACATATTGCACATTTCAATTTTGATTTCAGCTTATTGTTGTAGCCAGCAATATATTCTACAATATGTTCAGCACAAGCAGAAAGTGGTTGAAATTCTTCTACATTTTCTTCAAATTCAGATTCATTAAATAAATAAGATGCAAAATTATTTTTAATTGATTCATTAATTCTTAATATTGATGAAGTATTAAGCTCATTCGTCAATATTGGTATTTCCTCAAGTGGAATACAATTACTTATTCCATGGTCTCTTATTTCACAACGAACTAATAACCTTTTATAAGTTGCTTTGAACTGTTTTGAAGTGGGATTGTCATTTCTTCCAAGACGCATCCTTATTGAAGAAAAAAATAGTTCTATATGATCTTGACTGATCTTATAACTGGGAAGAAATTTAATTTTTTGAGAGAATACCAATTCTTTATACAGATCTTTGATATTTAACAAATCAATTACGAGACCATCAAATCCTGTGCTACGACTACCTGGTATAATCGAAAGAATATACGGTACTACTTCATCAATAAATTGAAAAATACCTAAAAATTATGGAAAAGTAGTATTAATTATTTTGAAGAGTTTAAATATTTTGAATTAACTTACATTCAAAATTATTTGGGCTCAAAGCTTTTTTTAAGTTTTTAGCTGATAGGTTGCGACTATTTAAAATATCAAAGCATTTATTAATATTTCTAAAAAAATTAATTGTGGCTTCACATCCCCTAAATTGAGGAAGATTTAGCCTTTCCAAACAAAACTGTAACGCATCTGCAACTGAATCGCTAAATATTTGAGTAGCTAAACCAACCTTCATTTTACTATCATGGTATTTTATGTGACGCAATTTTAGTTTATTACCTAAATGCAGTAATTCATTTTGTTGTAAGTTATGCAATGCTTCTACATATTCCCATTTTATTATATTTCCATCTTTATATCATATATTCAAAATAAATATTTAAAATGATATTCAAAAAAAAAATTTCTTTGTCCGGATATTTAAATTATCCTAATACTACACTGTTTTGTTTAGAAGTTTTTAAAAATTCAAAAGATGTAAAATATAATACTTACATATGTAAAGACACGTAATTTTCTTTTTCCAAATGAGACTTACAGCCTGGAATGATACAAATCTTCTTTTTACGTTCCATTTTTCCTTAAAATTTGTAATTTTTTAACAATTTATAATAAAAATCAAAAATTTTATTGACTTTTTTTAATATTTATTTGACAATAACAAATTTTATTTTTGCCTACTTCATTGCTAGTGTTCGTACTTTTTGAAAATTTCATATATCCATATATTACACACTACTGCTACATTTTCAATATTTCAGAAACATGAATGATTTTTTTTTTTTTCAAATAATTTCACAGCAATACTTTTCTGTGTAATAATAGAATACGGTAATAAAGTAAAAGAAAGTTTAAATTGAAAAAACATTGTTATTTTTATTAAGATTATATTTTGATACCTTTTATTTTATTCATACTCAAAGATTTTACTAATTTTCTACTTAAAAAAACTATATTGGCCTAACACTGAAAAATTTTTTTTTTTGACAATTGGAAACCCAAACAAACCAAACAGAAAGAGAAGTACTAAAAAAATATGGACAAAATGTTTGTATTTTTGTATGGGATAGCCACTTCCATTTAATTCTAATTCGTTGAGGTACACAAAATCTTTTTATTTATGAGTACAAAATACATTGCGCTCAACTTATAAGCAGTTAAAAATTGAGTAATATTATTTTGAGTGAACACAGAATTTTGATATTTGAAAAAGTGACTAGCAAATTTTGTTCTACGTGAATACTCTACTTATATGATTACTCTATGATAAAACTTCTTTTTAGCAATTTTAATTTGTGACGCTCAGTAAAAAACGACGTTTCAAATGTTACGTAACAAAAAGTAGCAAATGTTACGTAAACAAAATTAAAATTATCGAAACAATTTTACTTTACGTGCTACAATTTTTTCAAAATGTCATGTAACCTAAAAATATATACTTTTTTTAGTAAAATGGCGAAAACTTACGGCAATGAAACTCAATTAAAAGATGTAATGGGAAGCATCAAACAAGATCAAATGCATTTGCACTCTCGTTCGATTAAGCAGTTTGGCAACCCAAAGAAAAGTAACTAGTAACTACATAAGTTAATAAGCCCAACTGGGCCATTTAGGCTGGGTTGAACAATTGAGAACTCAAACTTCATGTAGAAATTTGCATGTAAATTGGAAAGGCTTAAAAATTCTTTTAATTTTTACACTAGTTGCGTTTTTTTTTAGCTTGCAGAAGCTCACCACTAATTAGTTGCGTTTTCTTTAGCTTGCAGACTTGATCACAACTACTTATGAGTAGTTAATTCTGCAAAACAAGTCCGCAGCTTATACAAATGTGTAGATGAAATTGCGGACTTACAAAAAAATTTCCGGTAGAGATTTCGAAAATTTCTAGCGGAATTTTTTTAAACTTATAAGATTATATTAATTTTATGTCAAAAAAGTAGCAAAATAAAAAATCAATAGATGGCCATTGAGCTTTGATAGTTAGGTAGTATTATAATTTCTGTTGAATATTTCGTCCATATTTATAAATAATATTTTTTACGTTAATTAGAATTTTTAAATTTCTTTTAATCACCCATCAGTTTGTTCATTATTATTTTAAAATAAAGTTTTGATTTTTCAAAGAAAAACATGAATTTTACACATCAGAAATTAAACAGTGAAATCCTGAGATTATATTTTACTCCTAAATTTATTTTTTTTTCGTTTTGTTTACAAGCTACTCATAAGTAGTTGTGAGCAACTTTTTTTGCGTTTTGTTTACAAACTACTCATAAGTAGTTGTGAGCACTTTTGCAAGCTAAAAAAAACGCAACTATTATATGAGTAGTTTGAACTGCAAACAAAAGTCCGCAGCTTATACAAATGTGTAGATGAAATTGCGGACTTACGAAAAAATATCCGGTTGATTTTGAAAACTTCTAGCAGAATTTTTTTAAGCTTATAAGAATATATTTTTTTTTTTTTTTTTTTTTTATATTATAGCCAAAACTTAGGTTTTGAACCTTTAAGTACTTGCGTACCGTTGACTATTTGAAAAAGGAAAGGATAGTTAGAGGAAAGGAAAGAAAAAGGAAGAAGAAAAGTTTTGTGGGAAAGAGCGAACAATGTTGTTAATATTCGTCTTAAACCTCTGTAAGTCATAAATAAAAAATCCTTCTCTCATTGGGAATGCTTCGATTGGGACGCGGTTCCACAATCGGGATGTTCTTACTATAAAAGAATTTCCATAGCCGGACTTAAACCATCTCGGAATTTCCACTGTGAAAGGGTGGGCACTTGATGCCTCTCGTGTTGTGCGATTGAATTGCTTAAGAGGAGGAAGAAGTGATTTTAATTCCTCGGAACAAGTGCCAACACCAAGCAGATATCTATAAAATAGAGTAAGTGCTCCAACAATACGACGATGACCAAGTGGTATAAGGGATGAGGTCACATTTATGTCGCCTATAAGACGAATGGCGCGGTTTTGAACTTTGTCCAAAAAATTTAAAGCGGTTTTTGGTGCACCTGCCCATAAATGTGAGTTATACTCGAGCTTGGGTCGTATATATGCTTTATAGATTTTTAAAAGGTCTCGAGATGAAAAATAAGTTTTGCAGCGGCTCAAAAATCCTAAACATTTTGCGGCGCTTTTCGCAATATCGAAAATATGCTCATTCCAGTGCATATTTTGATTCACTCGCATTCCGAGAATGTTCAGATCTTTGAGTCGCTGGATACCTTCATTTTGAAGCCGGAGAATTGGTTCGAATGTTGTTAGCTTGTTACTAACAAAACAGCTTTGAGTTTTTGAAGTGTTAAACTCGACTCTGTTAGCTTTACCCCAGTCGACAATTTTGGCAAGGTCGTGATTGAGCGCGCCGGCCATCATTGTTCTTTTGGAGGTGACTGCGGAAGCTGTAGCATTAGTTTGTTTTAGAAAATCATATGATGCTACTAGAGTGCTGTCATCAGCAAAACTATGGATTGGATTGAAAGTTAATTTGAGAAGGTCATTAATGAAAATGAGAAATAGGGTGGGGGAAAGGACAGAGCCTTGTGGAACACCAGCATTGATTTGAAGTTGGTCGGAAAAAGAACCGTCAACTGAAACTATGATAGATCGATTTAAAAGAAAACTTTCAATCCATTTAGAAAAGGTTGAACCAAGGCCTATAGCGTTGCATTTTGCTATAAGAGCAGAATGCCAAACTCGATCAAAAGCCTTAGATATATCCAGAGCTACAACAGTAGCTTCACCAGATTGATGCAGGCTGGTGTTGAGCTTCTCGCAGAGGCATGTCATGAGATCACCGGTGGAACGTTGGGCTCGAAAGCCGTATTGGCTATCATGAATTATACCTCTACTGTCAAGATATTTCTTCAGCTTATGATTAATTAAGATTTCCATCGTTTTTGAAATAATGGAAGTAATAGCTATGGGCCTATAGTTTGAAGGATTGCTTTTGTCACCTTTTTTAGGAATAGGATAAACTTGGGCAACTTTCCAATAGGAGGGGTAAGTTCCTGACGAAAAGGACAAATGGAATAAGTTGCGCAGAGGTTTAGAAATAGCGAAGGCAATGTGTCGCAGCACAATTGCAGGTATACCATCAGGACCGGTAGATTTTTTTATATCGAGATTCTTCAAGACTTTTGCTACAGCTCTTGTTCTAAAGTAGATCCTTCCGAAGGAATAATTTAGAACAGGGATTGATGAAGGATTTTGGGCTGTAGGAGGGAGTGTGGAATTAGCTGCAAATAATTTTGCGAAGAGATTAGCCTTTCCAACAGAATCTGATATAATAGTACTATTATTATCAATCATAGGTGGAAACGAAGACTTGCAAAAATTTTGCCTAACATTTTTAGCAAATGTCCAGAAAGACCTGCTGTTGTTGGGGAGATCAAAGATTTCTCGTCTCAATCTTTGGTTATGCAGGAATTTTTGCTGATTGATAATTTTTTTACATTTATTCCTAACCACTTTATAACTCTCATACGTATTGACTGTTTTATTGTTCTTGTATTTTTTGTAAGCTTCTTCTTTGGATTTGAGAGCTTTGCTGCAGAGGTCGTTGAACCAACCTGAGGGATTTCGTTTTATACTTCTAAGGCTATTTGGAATGAAAGTTTTCATTCCTAATAGAATCCTCTTGGTAATCACCTCTGCAGCAAAGTCGACATTTTTATATTGGAAACACAACGACCAGTTCGATGCATTTAAAAAGTTGTTGAAGCCTTCCCAGTCAGCTTGGTGATAATGCCAAACTAGTCTTTTGGGAGAATTAGAAGAACTGGTTGTTGTGCCTACTTCGAAGCTTGTGCTTACAAGACAGTGGTCGGAACCACCTAGCGGAGAGTTAACAGAGATTGAATATTTCTCTGGATGGGTAGTTAGGAATAAATCCAGGAGGTGTCCGTTCTGGTCGCGTCGGTCTGGTATCCTCGTAGGGCTTTTGACAAGTTGAGAAAGGTTGAAAAAATTGGAAAAAAGTTCAACTTGTTTGCCTTCGGGACTGTTGTGACTAGAAAAATTAAGCCAGTCTCTGTTATGAATATTGAAGTCTCCCGCCAGAATAATCTCAGACTCGGGATTGGTTTCCAGAATTGAGTTTATCTGGTTGGATAGTCTTTCTATAAGCATATCAGTTTCTAGCTGATTCGCTTGAGGCGATCTGTAAATAAAACAGAAGTGAATGATGTGCTTATCGGCGTGTATTTTCATCCAATTATATTGATAAATTGGATTGGAGCACTCAAAATTTTGAAGAGTCTTATAAGCTACATCATTTCGTATATACAAAGCAATCCCTCTATGGGGTATAAAAAGTGGCACAAGCGAATAATTATTGATATTAAAGTTAATATCATTATTCACAACTTGTGTTTCACTTAGTGCTAAAATTGCTGGATTTTGGAGCCGTAGATGGCTTTCGACGGAATGGAAATTTGTTGATAGACCGCGAATGTTACAAAAATCTATCTTAAACATAATAACGAACAACTTACAAAGAGAAAAGGAAAATAAATTAAACTTAACAAAAAGTACCGAAAAAAAAAAAATTATATATATATAAAAAAAAAATATATAAATTAAATTTTTTGGCCCACGTACCACTTACTTATACCACCCCTGCAATGAATGCAACTGAAACCAATATCTACACACAACAGTTTTTAATACCTTATTGGGTGTAGAAATACTCTCAGAAACATTCACTGCAGGTTAGAACAATGAGAAAATTACGGTAATAACAAAATAAAAAAGAAGAAAAAATTATAGTGCATAATGAGAGAATTTTGTAGAAGAAAAAGAAAGCCGGAAAAGAAAAACGAGAAAAAAAAAAAACAAAAAATTATTTTAATGTGAATTGAATCATGATTTTATTATTGTCAACTAAGACGAACAGTTAACAACATTTTGAATAAAGGAGAGAAAAAAGAAAAAAATTGTTTTGGCTATTTTTAAGTTATGTATTATTTGATTTTATTATTATTCTAAAGTAAATTTTTATTATTGACACTATTTTTAAATTGTTTTTATAATTTAAATTTTTTATTATTTTAATTTTTTTTTTTTTTTTTTTTTATGCACTCTGATTTTAGTTTATTAATCATTAATTGCTTTCATTTTAGTTTATTAATCATTAATTTAATGTCAAAAAAATAGTAAAATAAAAAGTCAATAGATGGCCATTGAGCTTTGATAGTTATATAGAATTATAATATCTGTTTATAGCTGTATTTTTTTTGATGATCCGGATCCGAATCCATATTTATAAATCATATTTTTAATCACATTAGCAAAAAGAAAAATTAATAAATTTCTAGATAATAGCAGAATTTTTGAATTTCTTTTAATTACGCATCAGTTTATTCTTTATTATTTTAAAATAAAGTTGTAAATTTTCAAAGATCTCTTAATTCGCCAAAAAAATGAGACAACTATTACGCTGAAAACAAACCAGCTTTCACAAAATAAGAATAATAAACAACAAAATTAAAAATGAAAGCTATTGGCCTTATGTAAACTTCTTGTTTCACTGCGTGTTGTTCCAATGTCGCTCGAATGTACAGTGTCATTGTGATTTTTTATTTTTCTAGAATCATTTTGTGTTTTAAATGAAATTTTTGTACACCTATCAAAAATGTTTATTGCTCCTTTGTATGGATTAGTAAAAAAACAACGGATGATCAAAAATTTCTTAATTTTTTTTAACAACCACTAAAGCTTATTTAAAAAAAAAACTTATGTTTGTTGATGGAAGGGTATGTGAGGGAGAGAATAGGAAAAGACAACACGCAGTGAAACAAGTTTACATAAGACCATTTGTACAGCGTTGATTTTACGGGCTGCAAACAGAAAAATATCCTCTTTCATAATTTTTGAATAAAATGAAGATATAACGTATGCATACGCAAATCTTCTCTGAGTATCTGTTAAAAAAATGTAAACAAAAAAATGCAAAAATTTAATTCAATACATTTTTTTGTTATCTAATAAATCATATTTCAGTACAGAAAAATGTATAAATAATATTAATTTTTATTTATATATCCTGAAATTTTCAGTTAAAAAAAGGGAATTTTTGTATATAAATTGTATATTCAATTATGTTAAATCATCCGACGCATACTCTCTTTCATTATTTTTCAGCAACTAAAACGAAAGTAAAAAATAAATTCAAAACCCCATGCGTATAAATTTTATATACTTTTTGCTTTTATTAGAAATAAATAACATACAATTGTCGCATGGCCATATAACAAAATGATTGAAATATTTTCTCTAGCCGACATATCTCTAGCTGACAAAAAGCTTTAATAAGAACAAAATAATAAAAAAAAATAAGATGAAGAGCCATGGTATGGGACATGTAAATAATTTATTATTCCACAAATAAATAACATGTAGTACCTTTCTTTTTTTGATTATTACTTGTATGGCACGAACAAGAACAAATATGACAGCTTTCTTGGTGCTGTATTTGTTATTTTGGGTACCTTAAAATTAAATATGCATAAGTTATTGTCAGTCAACTGTAACTGTAAAGAAAAACAAATTTTCTCATTATTCACAATAGAACAAAATTTTGTAAGTATAACTTCACACACACAATACCAAATAAAATCTTAACTGACCAAATTTCTCAATAGAAAACTGAACATCGCAATAGGAACCAAGTGATTCTTAAAATCACCAAACACAAATATATTTAATTTAATATTTTAATTTTAGTTGCCGAAGCTTCCTTATTTTGATGATATGCATGGAGTGTAATTAATTGTTTAACACATAAACACATACTTATGTTCTAAAATATTTTTGCGTGATGCGTGATGCTTGAATATTATGCACACATATAATTGAATCAAAAAACAATTATTTATTTAGGTAATGAAAATATTATGTCAAATGACACAAATATCTTTACTGAAAAAATGTAATTATTTATAATTACAAAGATTCTTCATCTAAAAGAGAAACTGATTTGCAACCACGAATTTCTTTAAATAAAAAGCAAAGAGCAAGTTGTATTTGATCGCAATTGTATTTAATACGTTTTTTTAAAATTTGTATAAATATAAAAAAACTCATTAAATGTTTTTATTAAACTCGTCTCTTGATTTTATTCGCTTGTTATCTTATCTTTGTATTAAACTCGTTTCTTGGTTGTTTCTTTTATTTGCGTTAATGTTTTAATGTTATTATTACAAAGAATGTTTATTAATGTAGTTCTTGAGAAATATAAAATATAAATGGTTGTTTTTATATTATGAAAACTTAATCCAAGTAAATTTTTTTATATAAATTTAAAAAAAAATTAAAAAGCTGACATAATTCATTCTCTTTGATTTCCAAAACATTCTTTTTTATCTTTGTTCAAAAAACACGTAATGGGTACAATTGTATTTTGTAACTCTTAGTAGGAATCAAAATTTTTAAATCCTACTAAAATAAATGTATATTATTTACTAATAAATGCAAACACATATTTGAGATGGAACATATAAATTGAATATAAATCATTTATAAAAATTGTCACACATTGTAACGTTAATAATTTTTCTTTCCTTAATATTTCTGATATAACTACATATAATATGTATTATATAATATTAATCGCAGTTAATTAAAAATATATAACCAACGAACAACATTACAATGTTAAGTGAATATTTATAATAACGGTGCCCGAGATAAAATCGAAACTTATTTAAAATTATTTAAAAGTATGTTTTTAAAGATAATATTTTTAAATTTAAATTTTTTTTATTTTTTAAATATTTGACCTTAATTATTACGAAACTAACAATTTAAAATGTCATGTTAATTTTTCTTTAAATTTTTCGTGTTTTTTTTTTCAAATACAAATTACAAACAAATCTCTTAAAATAATTATATAATTAAAAAATTGGTAGTTATTTGCTTTTTTTAAAACTATATTTAAAATTTTTATGTCTTTTATTAAGATATTTGTTTTTTTTTTTATATATATTTAATACAAATGATAATTTAGTTTTGACCTACGTAAAAAATTAATTTGAAATTCTTTTACATAACATAAAAAATAATAAAACAATCAAACAATGAAATTATACATAATTAAAAAGAAATTTTAGATGTATGTATATTTGTTTATATATATATATACATAAATTATTATTAATATATTATTTAATTGATTATATTTATTTTCTTTAAGAGTTTAAAAAAATGATTCACAAAATAAAATCTACTAAAAAGACAGAAGTAGAAAATGTCAACGATGAGCCAAAGTATTGTATGACAATTTTAAACAGGTTATCAATTTTTAATTTCAATACATTCGTGATTCTGATACATTACATGATATATAATATCATTTATCATTTATGGATCTAAAAAATTAACGATGAAATCATTTTTCTAACACTTTCATTGTTTGAATTTGTACTACATACGATTTCTGTAAGTGATTCTTCACC
The DNA here is from genome assembly GCA_963942445.1 of Argyra leucocephala. NCBI lineage: Eukaryota > Metazoa > Arthropoda > Insecta > Diptera > Dolichopodidae > Argyra > Argyra leucocephala. Next base: position 111,046,503 of record OZ012679.1, on the reverse strand, counting down.
AAAGCTATCATTTTGTTTCATTAATTCTAAATTTTCTATTAGAATTTCTTCAATATTATTCGCATTTATATCAACTGCTTCAATTTTTGCTACTTCTAAATATCTACAAAAGATTCATTTAAAAAATGTATTTTATAAAGTTCTTTTTTATCTTCTTTTTTTTTAAACAAAAACATATACTTACTTTGCTTGTTTATATTTCTCTTGTATAGCTTGCTGTTGTAATGTTTTTGATGAATTATGACTACGACATAAATGTAGAATAATTTCTTTTAAATCCATTAAATCATAACTGGTAATTTTTTTCAATTCATTGTCCCACATCGGTAAGTCCAAAGTTAATCTAGCTAATGCAACTGAGGCCGATGAAATTTGAGAGGGAAAATATTTTAAATAAGGATCTCCTTCGAGTAAAGCTAATTCAGACAAATACTAAAAAAATAAAAAAAAAAATAAAAAAAATACGGAATAATAAAAAATTTATCATAACTTACAATAGCAAATAATTTAACTTTGTCGGTCATACTATACAAAACAGCATATGTATTTATATAAACATAACATGTTGGACCACATAGATCAAAACCTAAAATTTTCAACAAAATTTGTTCCATCCGCAATACTTGACTTTTTGTATATGTATCATCAGTAATGAATACAAATTCACCAACATCTGGTGGATAAATTTCTTCATATTTACTAAAACATATAATATTAATTAGCTTCTTCATTTTAATTATTTTTCATTATGATAGTTACGCTGCAACAAACATAGCGGCTGTTCCAAGTAATTGTAATTTTGCTCTAACAACAGACATACAGCTTAAAAATCTATCAATATATGATATAGCCAAAAATAGAGTTTCTGTGTTTAGTTTATACTCTTCTGATACCTCAACTAACCAATCAACAAGAATGGTGCGCATTGACGAATTAATATCTGGTTGGCGTTTCATATAACTTGGTTTTGGCCGACTACGTTTCTAAAATTTTAAAAGCATATTTATCAGTTTTATTTTATTTTAACAAATTCTAATCTATTTTAACTATTTTACTTACTTCAGCTTCACGGAAGTATATAAGAATATCTTCTTGATATTCTTCAATTTCAAAGAAACGTTCGCGATCGTTTTTGGGTTTTTTCAATAATTTACGTTTTTCCTCAAGTAATGAGTCATCAATAACGGCAGCAACCGAATCTTCACCAACATCAATTTGACTAATTGATGATTTATCAATGGACATTGGCGATGATAGAATATCACTAACAGACATTGGAGTTTCCGAACCATGCTCATGTTTGGTTATATCCTTCAAAGGATCTCTAAAATATACAAAACAAAATAATCTTAAAAATGTAACTATTAACCTTTTTTGGATTTGTTTTTTGCTTTGAGTTATTGAAGTTAATTAAAAGCTTTTTATTAATTGAAAATTACAATGATTTGTTATGACTAAACCTTAAAATCTACTTGTTTTATTTTTATATTAATGTCGTGAATAGAATATTCAATTGTAATTTTGATTTTTAGTATTCTATTGCTCCAAACGATTTTGTTTATCGTTTTATTAACATTTGATTTTGTATTCTGTTGTTTCATTATAACAAAAAAAAAAAAATCAAAGAAATAAAAAAACCGGATACTTTGATAGGAATTTTCTGATATTACTTTTTCATAATTCACTATTATTTTTTCACTAAAAAGTACTTTGGGCAGATTCATTACACTTTATTGGAGTTTAACAACAGCAGTACAAAATAAATTAAATATTAATGAAGATCTCAAAAGTTTCATGATATAGGTCCATTATGAAGAATTAAATCGTAATTCTTCATAATGGACCTATAATTGCTATCCTGCACAGGTACATAATGATCTATACTATAAGCTATAAGTATAGTAATAATTTTATTTTTTAATTATTCAATTTTTGTAAATAATTTTATTTTTTAGTTTTTCAATATGTTTAAATTTATATAATAGATTTTTTAATTGTATTCATGGAAATCTTGATTCGTACATTACATTAAAAGTTTTAGTAGTTTGTTTTACAAACAGAAAGTTTTCAACTCCAAATTTTTCGAAAGACTTTTAAAATTTATTTTAATGAAAGTTTATTTTATAATTAGTAAAATATGTGTAAATTGAAAAATAAATCCAAAATAAAAAAAACCGAGAAATTTATCACGAGTAAACTAAATTACGAGTGATTGAGTTGTAAAAGAAATTAAATCAAAGCTTGCATTAGCACTTGAAGTTTTTTTTAAATTCAGTAGCATTACTGATGCCAACAAATACATCTCTTAATTTAATATTTTTTTTTTAAATTATTTGATTTGGTAATTGAAAAATAACCGTAAATTAATCAAATTTTCATATATATAATTAAAAATGAAAATTATCAACACTGCATTAATCATCTTTTTTAGTATATTGTATTTAGCTAAAGGGAATAGTTTGGGTAATGCAATACAAATAAAAAAAATATTATTATACTTGTACATATAACTAATTTTTATATTTGACACATTATAATTTATGTGTATTAAAATTTAAAATATTAAATACAGATAATGAAGGAGATAAATCTATAAAGAAAAGGCAAGCAACTCAAACGATTGGAAATGTATGTAATTTTTTTTTAAATTTTAGTTATGTGAATTTAAATTTTAAAATTAATTTTGATATTTTTTATATTTTTAAAGAATGCTCAATACAAAAATTGTAAAACACCAAATGGTGTTAAGGGATTTTGTGTTCCAAGTAATATTTGTTATTTACCTCCAATAAAAGATGATATATGGAAAGCTATTAATTATTTTTGCGTTCTTGATAATGAGTACATTTTTTTATTTAGTTCTAATACATTTTTTGAATTGTAAATTTTTTCACGAAAATAGATCAATTGGAGTTTGTTGTTCCCGACAATTACATTCAAATTTTACAATACCGGAAATTGCTAATAATATAAATAATCCAAGAAACAGTAACGATGAAGAAACAACCAGATTTAGAACAGATCAACGTGGTTGTGGTCTAACAACAAAACAATTTCCACGTATAATCAATGGTCGACCAGCTGAGCCGGAAGAGTGGCCATGGGTTGTAGCTATCATTCGACGCGGCTTTCCATTTGTTTTCTGTGGGGGAGTTTTAATCAGTGATAAACATGTTCTAACTGCAGCTCATTGTACTAATAAAATTGAAAAAGAATTATTTATCCGTTTAGGAGAATATGATGTACGACAAATCAATGAAACTAGATCAAGAGATTTTCGTATAGCTTCTGTTAAACAACATATTGATTTTGATCCAATTTTATATGAAAATGATATTGCGATAATAATACTAGAGAAATCAACAATTTTTAATTCATATATTTGGCCAGTATGTATGCCACCAGTTGAAGAAAATTGGGAAGGTTGGAATGCAGTTGTTATTGGTTGGGGTACACAATACTTTGGAGGACCACGTTCAAATGTATTAATGGAAGTTTCAATACCAATATGGGACCAACAGAAATGTATAGATGCATATGACATATTATATCGTATAACAGATAATGTCGTTTGTGCTGGTGATATAGAAAGTAAAACGAATACAAACATATAAACCAAACAAAATTTGAATGAAATTTTATTTATACAATGTCCTATTATTTTAGACGGTAAAGATTCATGTCAAGGAGATTCTGGTGGCCCACTTTTGGTACAATTGCCAAATCGTCGTTGGATCGTAGTTGGTATAGTATCATGGGGTTTAAGATGTGGAGACAAAATTCATCCCGGAATATATACACTTGTAAATAAATATGTACCATGGATTTTGGAAAATGCAGCTCATTAAAGATAATGGAAGAAATACTTTGTTTTTTCTTATGAAAATAAATACATAGCTACATATGAACATTTTGAAAACAAATAATAAAAAAAATCTTTTTAAATAATTAAGCTGTCAATATACATACACTGATCATTGCAGTAGGTAGCTAATTTTGATAATAATTTTATTTTGTGGCATAATTTTTATGAAATAGATAAAAAAACAAATTTCCTTTACTCATTATTTTCATTATATAGCTATATATTTATCTTAAAAATAGAGTAAGTTGCTTTCGAAAAAAAATATTAAACATATTTTTAATAACCACTTTCACAAAACATTTTTGTTTTACAAATTATTCATAACCATTAAAGTAAAAAGAAACAAAAGTGTAACAAAACATAAACTGGTTCTATTGAAAACTCAAATGAACAATTATAAATGATCCTCATTTGATGAAAATTAATTATTAAAAAATCCAAATAAATGTGTGTATCATATAATACCTACAACTGAAATAAATCATTTAAGGAGAATATTGACAAAGGAGGTACCTAAATAAATTTTAGTGCATTTCAAAAATAAAAAAAATATTTCAAATAAGTTTTTTTTTCCATTTTCATCTTGTCTTGTATAATAACCTATTATGGTTATTATGTTTAAGAAAATAGAAAATATTACCTGAATTTGCTGAAATTTGCGCGTTTTTGAACTGCGCCAAAAATATTAAAACAAAAAAGGGATATAAAGGTGTAAGAATGTATATTTTGAATATATTTATTTTGTAATGTTACAAACTTACCTTATTGCACCCGCCTGTTGGTTATTTGCACTTTCATCCAAAATATTGTCATTTTTCACATTACATTTATCATTAGTTTCAGTATAATCAAAAGAATTATCTTCATATACAGTAAAATTTTTAGATTGATCAACTGAAACAGTAGTTAAGCTGGTATATTGATTATGATGATTAACAGTGTTTGCAACTGTCGTCTTTTTATTTTGAATACGAATTGCTCCTGTTCCGTAATTTTCATTACAAACAACAGTTGAAGATTGTTTTTGTTGTTTAAATGAATTCGGTTGAGATATTCCTGATAATTTAATATCAGCAAACGCCTGTAATTTTTAAACAAAAGTTATACTTCATAATAAAAAAAAATTGTTTCGACAATTTTTGCTCTAGAGTTCTAGTGTTATTATGCTACATAATAATGTTTCTTTTCTTTTTACAATTTTACACAAAAACTTAGATTTACAAAGAGAAAAATTATATAAAAAAAACCTTCCAAATCTCAAAATTAACTTTTTATGTACAATTTTAAAAAAAATAAAAGTTTCTTTATTTTTAATTCATTTACGATTTTTTTAGTTCAGGTAAATCTACTATTAGTATTATTACTATGAAAGTATATTCAAAAACACTATTAGCAAGAATAAGTAAATGCATCATTCCTATTGAAAACTGTATTTACTATAGTCGAATTTAGATATAGGCTATAGGCATAGGATGAATACTTAAAATTCCTAGGACGAATATGTAAATTGATAATCCTACTTTAAATATTTCGAAGAGGTTGGATTATAAACTATTCAATGTAAAAATTATTTTCCGTCTTATTTTCCAGTTTTTAAGAATTTTTACTTAAAATTGGAGTTTAAAAATGGCTACTAATTATTTCTATGTAATAATTTACCGTTTTTCCTCCTTGAAGTGTCCTTGTTTGATTCGACACATTACTCAAAATGGAAAAAGTCGGTCTTTTATCCTTGGTAGTTATTATGTTCCCAACTTTAGTACAAGCAGGAACTACTTTATGTGTAGCATTTTCCTTTTCATCATGGTGAATTTTAAATGTCGCCATACTTTCCAAGTTAATTTTCTTTTCTTGAGGAGTTTCGAAACTTTTTTTTTATTGAAATAACTTAATTTCTTTTAATGTTATTTATTTTTATTAATTATAAAAACTTATTTTATTTCGAAAATGAAAATTAATTAAATAGACAAATAACTCAACGCACACTAAACTGGGTTGTATGACGGCACAAAATTTAAATAGTTTTTGAAATAAACTGCATAGCTATTAAGGAATCATTTTCTCGTTTAAACTATGCTCAACGATATTTATATAAACTTTATAATATTTTTTTTTACTTTACAATTTATTTAAATATACTTTTTTTAAATATATTAAAGAAAATGCTTGACCAAGAATGATATATCTAAACTTTTATTGTATTCACAATTCACTATTCAATTCAGTTAATTTAAAAAATTATACTAAACTATAGAATATAAGTTACCAATTATAAAAAACTTATATTTTTGTATATCTTATTCAAGCAATATTGTTATTTTCTCCGAATTCCGTTAATATGGTAATACTTAAAACTAAATTTACCTAGCAGCTGGCGCAAAATTAGAAAGAGAGAACTGAATATGAAAAAATTCTGTGGCGCGCAGGTTTATTCCTTCTTTCTTTTTAAATATTCCTGGGGTTGGGGTACGTTCAAAAATTAACAAATGTCGTTTTAAATTTCAATTTTTTGTATACGAAATTTATTAGTTTATTAAATAAAAACATCCATTCGCAGCGCATCATAATAGAGCTGAGAAGTGAGAATAAATTGTAATCCTATAACCGAAGGTCTTAGATGCTAACGCTTAGATCATTATTAGAAAATTGTGGAAAACTACAAAATTGTCAATTTCTAGTTATTTATTTATTTATTTTAACAGTGGATCCTACAGATAAATCTGTAGGTCAATTTTATAGGTCCTTTTCCCTTTCGAAATGTAGATTATCAATTTCTTATATATAAAAAAAAATTACAACCACTTATCTCAAGTTTTGAATTTATCATTAGTTTCAGTATAATCAAAAGAATTATCTTCATATACAGTAAAATTTTTAGATTGATCAACTGAAACAGTAGTTAAGCTGGTATATTGATTATGATGATTAACAGTGTTTGCAACTGTCGTGATTGAAATATTAAAAGACTATTAAAAATATTTAAAGACTCTTCCCGATTCTTGGAAATTTAAAAAAAAGTTAACTGACTTTATTGGTATGTTTTCAGAGTTGAGTCCTGCTTAAGATATTGTTTAACGGTTTATGACATTAAATTGAAGCCCATTTCGCAAAGCCTTAATTAAAATCAGTTGATAAAACATTCTTATCTAAAAGCCTTTTAAAAAAAAAATTTGGTACTAAGATAAAATAACCGCGAAAATCTAATTTCAACAATATTAATTTATCTTTCGAATAGAATTATTGTTATTTTTTAATTTTTGGTATTGTTCTTATTATATATATATTTTTTTAAACTATGCCCTAATATAGTGAAATTCTGCTTTTCTTGGGGGCAGGAAAATGTAAATGGAATGACTTTTAAGACGGGGATTTGAATTAGTTGTAATCACAATTTGGTAAATAGTTCCTATTAGACACTGTTGTATTTGCATCCTCTTTAACGTTGTCGTTCACCCTTTTGCTAACAAACTAAAAACAACAACAAACCTACTGAAAATAGTACTCCTCTTGGACTGGTCGGCACCACTGCTTGAATGGAGGTGACAAAAAATGAAATGATATTTTTAGTAATATGAAAATAAAATAAAAGAATCAAAATATTTTTTTGATTCAGTGCTCAAATTGACAGTTCAATCATGATAAATGTATTCAGTCAGCGCATGTCAAACTTATTGGTGGTTTTAATTTTACAATTGTGCTAAGATTATTATAATATATTTCTTGTAACTAATACCGATGTTTGCAGTCTCGCATCTTGCGACTTGGGACTACCTTACCTACACTAACAACACATGTTGAATGTTTACCGTCGAAGGCAAATATGTATAGCAAATATAAGGTTTTTATTCCTATATGTGCATAAATTTAATAATTACTTCATAAATAATAATAACTGAAATTTGAAAAATCAAATATTTAAAAGAAAATATAAATAGAAATATTTATGGTATTTACATATTGAATTGAATGTTGCAAGTAATAAAGAATTTATAAACAAGGAAGAGCATGGCTGAGCAATACAAGTAAAACTACAAATTAAAAAAAAAAAATTATTTATTTCAAATTTAATTGTTTTAGATTAATTTATCCCGTGAAATACTATCGAGATCATCTTAATAATGATATTAGACCAGATGGACGAGAATTCGATAAATTTCGTCCGATTGCATTAAACGTCAACTCTATAAATACTGCCGATAGTTCAGCTATTGTAAAAATTGGTAATACAAATGTTATCTGTGGAATTCGTGCTGAATTAGCAAAACCGAAAAGTGAAACTCCAGAAAATGGTTACTTAGTACCTAATATTGAATTACCACCAATATGTTCAAAAAAGTACCGTGAAAATGATGGAAACACTAAAGTTGCAAATAAAGATTCCGATGTTTTAACATGCGTTTTATATGACCTTCTTACAAATGCAGGATGTTTGAATTTAAAAGATTTATGTATTCATAAAGAACGATTAGTATGGGCAATTTATTGCGATGTGATTTGTTTAAATCATGATGGATGTATTTTAGACGCAGCTTTGATAGCTGTACTAGCAGCATTAAAAAATTTGTCATTGCCACATATTGAATATGATATGGATATTAACCATATAAGTGTAAACACTGAGCAAAAAAAGAAAATTCAAGTGAATGCTATGCCTGTGGCCACAACTCTCATGGTATTTGATGAGTATGTAGAAATATGAAATTATTTATAAACTTTATTTATGTTGTTTTTAATTTTAGCAATATAATTATAACAGATCCCACTTCAGAAGAAGAAAATTTATCAAGCACAATGATAACGATAGCAATTTGCAATTCAGACGTATGTTTTGTTTTCAAACCTGGAGGAACGCCTTTGAATGAAAATCAAATGGAAATATGTACAAAAAGAGCTTTAGCTAGAGAAAGTTTTATTCTAGAATTAATAACGAATACGAAAAATTCAAAAATTGAAGAATAAAAAAAAATACATTTAACTTTATTTCATTAAAAATGTATTTTTTACTTTAAATGATTTTACTAAAACAAAATAAACTAAATCTGAGGTATTACATATTCAAGACCATTATTTCAAAAAAAGTTGACACCTCCCAGAAATATTTGTTTTCCCCGAATTAATGAAATTAAACAATTTTTTGCTGATTTTTTATCTAAACGTGTGAAACTGAATATTCTGATGGAAATTTAAAAGAATGTAATCCATGGGCAAACACACTTGGCAAAAGTCCAGCGTTGGGCACAATATTCCAAGATAAAGTTAAAGTAACATTTTTGTTTCCCCTAAAAAGAAAAATGTTCTTTAATGCACTTATTTCATTAACAATTAAAACGATTTTACACTAATTATATAAAGTTATGTAATTTTATAGCGCTAAGTGGCGGAAGCTCTAATTAAGTAATTTTTTGAGTAATACAAAAAAATGTTTTTTTTTACTTAAAAAAGTTCAAATTTAAGTAAAAATTTTTAAATTTAGTATGTTTAAAAAAAATGTAAAGTTTAGTTATTTGTAGCCATTTTATGTCCGTATATACATTGTAATTAAATTTGTTTGTTCAAAATATTCGACTGTTTAAAACGAAAATGTATGTTCCTTTTTATGACTTTTAAAAAAAAAAATCTCCATAAATTGTCACTATGTATAAAATTATGTATGTGCACGTTAAATTAATAAAATGTACTTTCTACATAATTGTGAGCTCTTGACTTTGGAATATACTACATTTAACTAAGCTTAGATAATTTTGCCTTTTCCTTATAAACATTGTTTCGTAAATAGTATTTTTATTGTTTTAAAAATTAACTAATTTTTCTAGTGTATACGGCATTAACTTGAATATTTAAATGAGACTTCCACAACTCTATATATTTTGACTATTGTATTTAAGTATAGGTTAACTATATACTAACTTTAAACCATTTCCGTCATCCCAAAAATAATACTTTGTGTTCATGTTTTTAAAATCTAGTACGGTATTCTCTCCCCTTAGAATAATCTTATCCCATAGTACAACTTGATTTAAAATATTATCTTTTGTTTGATATTCAGCAGTTAAATATAAGAAAAGTTGTTTAACATTCCAGTTAAATAAGCTTGTAAGATTAGTTTGAAGATCAAAAGTTAAAAAACCTAAATCATGTTTTTCTCTTGAAGCTCCGTAGTCTGGCACATTTTTACTAAAATATTAAAATGTATTAATTTTTATTTAAATATTTTAATTAAATTTTTATTTACACTAAAACTTTAACTGTGTTAATTTTTGACTCAGTTCTATAATCTAGAAAAACTGTTGAGACGAAACAACAAAATGTCAAGCAAGCTAAGAGGCTTAAAGAATAAGCTAATATAGCATTTCCTCTAGTAAGAACAGTGTGCATTTTTTATTTTAATCTAATTTTTAACTTAAATTTTTAGTTAATTTAAAAATTATGCTAAGTTTAAATTTGTATATTGTAATTATGTAGTTTTACAAATTTATTTAAATTTACTTATGCGCCCATGAAGACACGTCAGAAAAAAGTTTGTCGAGTCGGCTTTAAAACCCTTAAAATCTTGTTTGTTGTCAATTAAATGACATTAGTTTGACGATTGATTATTGAAAGTTATGACATAAGTTGCAAAATGTATTTTATAAAGTTTACATAATGAATCTTGGAATAATGAAAATTGAATGAAATATTTGAAAAGATATAACGAATACTTTTTTTATTTAAATCCGTACATGAACCAAATTGATATATGACGAATTTCTGAAAAAATTTTGCTACCGATTTTGAAGTAGTTTTTGCATTCATTTTATGACACGCAAAAATTTTTCACAGCATAGCTTAAACAAAACAATTAATTTATTTTTATTTTTTTACCCTTTTAAAGTGGGAAATCCTATAATTTATGATGAATATTGCAACAAAAAAGAAAGAAAATCTGAACTATGGACTAGGGAAATTTTCATTCATTTCAAATTAATTAGTTTTTCTTCCATTAGCTAATTTAAAATAAATATTTACAAAATTGGTTATAACCTATTTACCACACAAAACAATAATAAATATGTAAATATTAAATAATTTTTCTGACGTTTGTAATTATTTTTTAAATAGTATGAGTAAAATGACAATTTTTACAATCTTTCGTGTTTAGACGTTTTTTATACGTATAGACATTTTTTATACGATCAGCTGAGGGTTAATATTCTATTTTCCATTTCTCCCTCACATAAAATCCACAATCGTTGTACATTTGGAGATAGAACTATATATGTAAATGTCAATTTGCTTAACGCCTACTTGGAGCTCATATAAACGCGGAATGACTCGAAACTGGCTTCACATTCAAATTTTGCGTAATTGACTTGAAATTTTAGTGTAAAAACGCTCCTTGAAAACTTAAACTTTGAAAGTAATAATAGGTGTGTTCAGTATATTTAGAACAGAATCAAACAGCACAGTTTTGGACAATGGTAGTTGACTATCAAACATCTTAGATTCTAACTTAGACACTTAGAACAGAAAAATCTACTGAACACTTTTTTGAACTTTTCTGTTCTAAGTTCTGTTTACTTTCAAATTTCTTTTTTTAACTGTCAAAATTTAAAGAAAAAACAACAACAAAAGAAAGTGTCCAAAACTGTTAAATTGTTCAAACAAAAAGATCAATTTAGAACTGGTTCGCACAATCAAATGAACACAGATCAGAACGCTTTTGAACAAAAAAGTTCAATGAACGGAAATTAATGAACATAAAAACGTGATCTTTTTTACTCAAGATCGTTCTACAACAGTTCACTTTACTGAACATGAACAAACCAAATATATTTGACAATAAATATTTTAAGTATACATATGGAACTATTTGACAAACAAAGCTATTAGTTTCAATAGACTTCCGTGAAACCAAAACTTTTGATAGACTTTTTAAAGTCAATATTTTGAAGTTGTTACCGTAGAAGTTGACGTGTAGAAACCTTACCTTTCCTTTCACACCCTCTTTCCTAAGCTGAATTTATGGTGGAGATATTTCACGCTCAAAATTTTTCTCTTAAATAAAAACGACAAAAATAATCAAAATTGTTCGCTTATAAAATAACATACGAGTATGGTTTTTTGTCATTGGATGGGTTCAGTAGCATTAACCGGTGGATCTGAATCCATTTTGGATCCTTATACCGATCTACCTATTTATCTACCTATCTACCGTTTTATGACCGGTGGATCTAGAATCAATTACCCCATATACTTAATGATACCTTCAAGTAAGCTTAAGTATTAGTACATTATTTTCAAGCTGACCCCCACTCAAGCTGTTCAATCGAATACACAACTTGAAATTTCGTAACGAATACCAAGTCAAGTGAACTTGAGACTCAAGCTATCATACGTAGTAAATTTTGGATACATGTACCATGAATCTGTTCACTGAACGCAATTCACCACAAAAATTTACCGCAATTCTAGCGCCACCACCGGAAAATATAATAACGACTTTTAAAAATAAATTAAATTTTAATAAAATATTATTTATTATCATACATATAATTTAATTTTTCTAACTCTTAATTTCAGTTTTATGTACATAACTCTTCCTTAAGAATTTCATTTTTCACACTAAACTTCTTCACAATTCAAAAAATAATGGCGGTGTAAATTTAGATGGTTATGATGAAGTCCGAAGCGGAATTTCTCCGAAAAAAAATTCCGATCCGAATACGAAAGAATTGGTATGCTGAAGTCCCTTCGACTGCAAAGTCTGTGCAGAAATCAAAATCATATGTTTCGGAAGATTTTTTGTTTTGTTTTCATATTCATTTCAAACATTTTTATTTTCAATTTTTTTTTATTTATTTTGTAAAAATTTTTTAATAGATAATGTATATGACATAATGTATATATACAATATGCATACATAAATTAAAAGTAAAAGATACAACTTTCTTAATTATATTTGTAGTATGTATATATATACAAATTAAAATAATAGTAATTTTTTGTTACATCAGAGAAAATTTAAAATTCTCTAAAGAATGTAAAATATATATGTATCGTTTTTAATATATATACATATTATGTTATAATATTAAAAACAATAAAATATATTATTCTTTTGAAGCGCTTTTTTATTCCTAAATAAAAAAAATATTTTTCATAAATGAAAAAAAAAAATTGAAAAAAAAACTATTATTACATTTTCTACTTCTCCTAATATTCTAAATACAAAAATTATATGCTTTATAATTCATTTCCGAACCATTCTAATACTTCCGAATGAGAAATTCCGGCGTACAATTTTTAAATTATTTTCCGTTCCGACGAACTTCATCATACATAAATTTTAAAATTTCGGATAAATAATGACATTTGCAGATTGCGGAATACTTTCGGACTTCAGCATACCAAATTCGGAATGTAATCGGAATTTCACATTCCGACGAACTTCATCATAACTACCTTAACAACTTTCATAAAAAAAAAAACAAAAATTTAATTTTTCTTACAGTAGATGCAGATGACACATTGTCACAACATTCAACATACAAATTAATGGTATTTTTTTTACATATTTGTCAGATCCATAAAATGTATGTAATATTTTTTCAGAATGTCAAGTCAGATCCATTTTCATTAACCGCGATAAATTAACCGCACCGTGTTCAGTGACTATATCCATGGATCTGTAGATTTCAGATCCACCGGTTAATGCTACTGAACGCTACCGACAAAGGGTACTGAATCAGATCGAAAAACCTATAGACCATTTTACTTTCATCGGGAATCGATTCTGGGACCCATAGATAATAATACAAATAGATGGTTCACTAATGCCTGATTCACTGATTCAGAACGTATGTTCCGAACCCATGCGCGCGCATATTTTTTGTATGAAAATTTGAATTCTCTCAATTTTCAAAAATGTTCGGAACATTTTTTTATCTCCGGAACAAAAGTTGATTTACGCTTAAAACACAATCACGACGAATGACCAAAATTCGCCGTTAGAGACACAATCACAACGAATATTCGTGACGAACAAATTTTTGTGTTTTGAAATTTCAAAATTTGTTTATAAAAAAAATGGAGGAATAATTTAAAAAAAAATAAATAAAAAAATTTTTTATTTGAATTTGAATTTTAAAATAAATAAATTTTTGTGTTTTTGAAATTTCAAAATTTGTTTATAAAAAAAATGGAGTAAAATTTTTAAAAATAATTAATTTGAAAAAAATTTTATTTGAATTTGAATTTTAAAAATATTTATTAAAACCATTTTGACCAATTTATGTTGGTATCAATGAATGTCATTCGCATTCGTCGACGAGTAAAATAGAAATAGATCTATTTTTTGAATGCGAAATTTTGGTCATTCGTCATTCGTCACGATTTACATATAATCTCATGTATTTGAAAGCGAAAAATTCGTCATTTTCGTGGTTGTGTTTTCGACATTAACTTTAACTTTGTGTTCGGAACATTTTTTTTGCTGACATTTTTAATTTTTTTGACATTTCTCACATTACAATTTACAAAGCATAAACAAAAAAAAAACAAACAATTCATAAAAATATTGAAAAACCAATATTTATAACACTTCTACACAATTTTGTATTTATTTTATATATTAACAATTATTTTATATTAAAAATTATTGTATATTAACAATATTATTTTTCTTATTATTTAATAATTTTATTTATTTGAATAACAATGATTTGATTTTTTGAGATTGAAATAAACAAAAATTTTAAAATTAATTCAAATCAAATTCAAATGTCAATAACTGTTGTTTAGTTTTTTTTTGTTCGGAACACAATGTTCTGAAACAATGAATCGCAATCATTATTCAGAATTCTCTTTTAACAAAATTGTTCCGAACAAAATGTTCTGAATCAGTTTACTAAGCGTAAGCGAAATTTAGTGGCGTCATCAATCACCTCTTATTGCGGTTGGTGACTAAAACTAACAGATATTTTTTTCAAAATGATGGGTAAATATTTCCCATTTGGTATTAGTTTACTAGTTTTTTACCTGAAAACAAAAATTAATAACTAAAAGTAAATAACGATTTATTAGTTTTCAAAAATTGTTTTTTATTAATTTGTTCAAAGTATTTAAATTAAAACCGCTGTTGCGGTGGGAGTTATTTAACTAACCTCAAACTAATATTTTATATCGAAGTAACCCACCGTGTCTGGGACCTTTCCCCTAAAGAACAGGTACCCAGGGTGTATCACTAAAAACGTTGGATAAAGTCAAACGATTAAGGAATTTAATAGAAATTTTAAATTTTCCGTTAACCGTAAGAAACCGTTATTGGTTAAGTTTTGAAAAAAAGAACATGGTCTTATATAAACATCTTTACAAACTTTTATCATTTTGTTTCTGTTTTACCTTATTAATTGATATCCATTTTTTAATTTAATTGTAAAATAAAATATAATTTATTAACTAATTTCAGAAATGTTGCAATACAATTTCAAATAATTTTCGATTGAAATCGAGAAACCAAAATACGTACATACTTCAATTTAAATATTCTCAAAAATCAAAGCTGGAGATTAGCAAATGTCCGTTATCCGTATTTGATTTGACTGATATTAAACATACTGTAAATCGAATTAATTTCTTTTTATTTTTACTTATATATTTTCTTAACAAATTAACAAAGATAATTTATGCATTCATTTTTTTTTTCTTAAGAACTACATACATATGTACATAAGTTATTTGTCTAAATTCTAAATTAAAAAAATTATCACAGTTATGTTATTATTTAATGAGATATATAAATGTAATTCAAACATCAATTACATTTTTGATCCAATCAAAATATTTGTTTATCCTGGTATATATTCCTGGTAATCCTGGTCTAGCACAACCTATTCCGGTTGAAACAACTCCAATTAAGTTATTTTCATTGATTAGAGGACCTCCAGAATCAGCCTTAATAAAAATTAACATTTTTGTTTAAAATTCAAAATGCTTATTTTTTACTTTACCCAACATGAATCAATTCCTCCATTTTCATATCCGGCACATAGTTGTGTTTCAAAAATCATATTTTTTTTATGATTATTCGCAAATGAATTTTGGCATATTTTATTATTCCATATTTTAACTTTGGCTTTTTGTAGAATATCAGAACGAACACCCTTAGAACGATCTTCATCTGTCCATCCCCAACCGATGACGGTGGCAATCAAGTTTTCATACAATTCTTCTCTTTCGGACAATTTTTGAAAACAAATGGGTTTAATTTTTTCATTGAAATTGAAAGGTTTTTCTACCTCTAAAAGAGCTTAAAATGAAAATCAAAAATTGAAAAATTATACATATGTGAATATTTAATCAAAATATAAATATTATTATGTATAATAATTATACATGTATACATACATATAAATGAATTTGACTAATTTAAAATTACCTAAATCATTAGCAGATTTTGTGCATTTATATTCCGGATGTATAACAGTTCTCTTAAAATTTATTTCATATGGGCCATAAAGATAATTTGAATTTTGACTTGAATAATCAGAAATTTTATGTAATCCAACCACACCCTTTATTAAAGTAATTTTAATTTGTTCATTGAAGCCATTACAAAGACAATGCGCAGCTTTAAAATTATTAAAAAAATATATAATCTGTATATGTATTTTTAAAATATAGTAGATATAATAAAATTCAGCATTCTATTATTGTTACCTGTTATGATCCAATTTTCATTAATAATACTTCCTCCACATAAATGACCACCTCGGAACTTTAAACTAATTACGTATGGAAATTCTGTTTTTTCGGCATCTTTACCACCTACTATACGAGGATCTCGATTATTTCTTTCATTGATGTTATAACAAAATGGTGAAGATACTGTAAATATTTTTAATAAAATTATAATAAAAACTATTTTTATTGAGCCAATAAATAATTTTAATAACATTTAGATTTTATCAGGTGAGAATTTGGTTTGGTTTTCATAACTCACATATTGGTTTGATTGAAATTTTTATGTATGAGTTTTGAAACTATTCAAATTTCAAATTCAAATTGGGAATTTTCTACTCTTTCTCGGTTAGATAGGAAGGTGATGCAAGATGTAATTGTCAGCAACACTATTATATTTATTGATGAATTGTTAGCGAACAACAGTTTAACGCCGGTTAGCGATCAGTTAATGAAATGAAACAGACCTTTTCCTCTAATTAAAAATAGTTTAATTAATTTATAGCCAAGTGTTAATGTAGTGTACAATGACCACTTCACTTGATCTCACGACTAACATTTATAATTGCTAACCGTCCGTGTTTATTAGTTGATAATTAATTGTTAAAATAGTTTTGTTTTTTTGTGGCTGATGGTGAATTGATTGAGTGAACTGATACATATTTGTGAATTGTGATCTAATTTTTGCTGCCTTGAAAGGTTTAGTTTTGTTTGTACTTTGTCTCAAATATATATCATAAATAAAAATTAATATTAATTGTTATAATTGTGCGGGTAATAATTTAAATCTAATCTTATTTCCTAGTTTTATTAAATTCATTGACTGAACAATTTAAATGAAGTTAAATAAATGAAAGTCAAATAAATAACATTCTTTACATGGTGTTTTTGGGATATAATATTCAATAATTTGTTGTATTAAATGAATATGATATAATTTTGTTTTTTTTTTGTTTTCTGCTCGACAGTGTAACTTGAGTAGAATCATCTTTTCGTGCAACGGTACTGCAAGTTTATACTACAATATTTACAATATTTCGAACATTTCTCAAATTACTATTACTGGCTTCATTCATTAAATGTGGAAAACTACTGCTAAGTCAGGAACAGCCTTCTTAAATAGTAATTAGTATCTCCATTTTATTTAATTTGTTAGATTACTCTCTCAATTATTTTTTTTCATTTATTTTATCGCAATAGCAAAAAGTGTACTGAGTCTGACTGGACCATAGGTCGAGAAAAACCCATAAATCATTTTTTTTTGCTTCATCGGGAATCGAACCTGGGACCTTTCGATTGAAAGGCAGGCGCTTTAACTACTGCTTTAACTACCACCCACCTTGTGGAGCATAGTATAATATTATTTAATATGTATTGAATTTGATCGTATTGAAATGAAATGAAACTGTTTTTGAGGGCTATCTTCATCAATGATAATTTAAATCAATGATAATTTCAATGAAATGTATGTACATATATCAAAGAAATACGTACAACCGTACAATTTAGTTGTTTTATTATTCATACATTTGGATATAAAAACGAAAAAAATAATTTAAGAATCTAATCTTGATTGAATCATTAAGTGAAAAGGTTTTTTACATCACTTAGAAGTTACTAGAGAATAATATGATAATCAATAAATTAAAGTGTAGCTGTTATTTATAGCGATTTAGTTTCTTAAAAAATTAAACCTTTTCATATTTAGAAATAAAACTTAAAAACTTCCTAATTTACCGTTATTTTCGATTAATAAATTTAAAAATTTTACGTTACAAAATATTATTTTATTGAATTTTATAAATTTATGCAAGAAGCTATTTAATTAATTTGTCTCGGTAATAAAGTTATTTATTTAATGTATTTATTTAATATCTATGGCTATAACAAAAAATTGAATAAAAAACAAAATCATTGGTTATATTTGATATTTTTGGTTTTCCAAAACTGTAATATAAATTTATACTTACAAGTGCTCGCCATTGTTAAATGTATTAAATAAAAAGTAATAGAAAAATAAAATACTGAAAAACTATACATATTTGAAATATTAATTTAATTAAAAACTAAAAAAAGAAATAACTTAATCCTCGATAGTTTATTTCATTATGAGATAGAATATTTAAAATTCTGATATATATAAGTATATACAATGTAGGTAGGTATAGAAGAATAATAAAGTAAAATAAGGAAATTTTTTTTTTGAATATTAAAATTATAACGTAATTTTGTTTTAGCGTAAATAATATCCTTGAAATCATTGTATAATTTTTATGACTGATGAAAAGCTTATTTTTTAATTTTTCATTTCTGGTATATATATGTACATTATATGTATTATGATTGTACTACAAACTTCTCATTCATGAGCTTGTTATGTTGAACAGTTGAACTTAAAAATTATCTAGAGTTGAAAAACCTTTCACATACACATAGTATTTTAGTTATGTAAATTTTGTGATTTTCATGAACTTGAGGGTGTGATGTATTTATTTTCGTATAATAAATTAAATATTTTTAAATAAAGATACCTTGAACTCTTTAGTGTCAAATATATTGAACTTAAAAAAGTTTATATGTTTGGTTTTAGCAAATTTAAAATTTTATAACTGAATTTTATCTTTATATTATACATACGTGTGTATTGTAATGATAAATAGATCATATTTTATTATGTGCACAATTGGAAATTAGATCTTATATTATATTATGTATATGTATATTTGATATTATAATCTAATGTAACCTTTTTTGATTTTTTAGTTCATGCTCCTATTTAGTTATTTTTCTTTTAGTTTTTAAAATTGACAACATAAAAACAGTATAACAATTTTAATTAAAAATTTAGTAAGTCGTTAAGATATTTAATTGGATTGTACAATATTTGCTTTAGATAAAAAAATGTTTTATAATGTTTGTTATCTCCAAAACTTATATAAAAGGAAGTACATATATGTGTAATTTTAAGTAAATAAATTTCCACCCGCATTTTAAAAGCTTGAAATTTAATGAAAGGAAATATAGAAGATTTAAAATATACTAGCCATAAACTAAGGTAATAAATGGAAGTTAGGACAAAATTTATTGTTTATTCATAATGTTATTGCTATAAAATCCAAAGGTGAGTTTTTTTTAAGTCGAACTCTAGAGGAATATATGTCTTTAGATTTATTTGCAGAAATTTTTTTTTTATCAAGGATGAAATTTCCTGCCAAAATCAGCCAAAAAACTTAAAAAAGTCAAAATTAAATTAAATTAAAAACAATAAATGATAAAACATTATTCTACCAAATTCTTTTATATGACTTTATATTTTTAGGTGATACATTTTTTTTAGAAATTTTTATCCTTTAAAAAATAATAAAAAACATGGATTATCGTATGGTAGTATAAGCTAATAAAAATAAAATTTAAAGTTCTTGTAACTTATAATTGCGATTGTTTACTTTTTCTTATTCCGTTATTTTGATGGAGCGACCTTTGATTTTTTTGTTGATTTATTGTTTAAATCAAACTACAAAGGCTAGTATAAACAATAAAAAAAACAAAATAAAAATTTAGAAATTAACTAAAAAATGTAATTTTCTATACAACAACATCGGTTCAAATATAATTTAATAATTAATAAAGATAAAATATAACAAATAAAAAAAAAACAATATAAATATATAAGATACAAAAATATATACTAAATAATTAATATAATTTAATAAAAAAGGCCCACATTTCGAAAGGGAAAAGGACCTATAAAGTTGGCCTACAGATTTATCCGTAGGATCAACTGTTAAAATAAATAAATAAATTTAGAAATTAATTGAAATAACTATTTATTACAAGAACATTATGTATGTATATATTTTGTATATTATATCTTAGCCTAAACTATGTTTGTTCGTTGAAATTGTATTAATATTGTTCGGGTTACAGTTCTTCGGGAGTCTAGCAAATTTAATTGTATTAGTTTTAAACTATCTGTATACGGAGGAAGAATTATAGTATTAAACGAAGGCAAGCTACGGAGGGCAAAACGAAGAATTTTTTTTGGATTGCTTCTAATCTAACGATATGATTACCATAAAATGATCGTCAAACAGTGCTTGCATATTTGAATGAACAAGGCATTTATCATGTATATAAGGCTTTAATAATATATGGGTTAACAAACTGTGTGTTGAATGAAACTTTCTCATCAAAAAATACTTCAAAAGTGTAGTTACCAAATATAACAGAAAATCGCGGATGAAGTTTAATTTGTGCACATCTGTCGGTATTAAGTGAAAGATTATTTAGTATGCACCAATTAAAAAATGAATTCAAGTATATATTACTAGATGATTTAATAGTTTCGTAAATTTTCATATCACCAGCATAAATGGAGATATAACTATTACAATTATTGCTATTACTAATGACGTTCACTGTCATTAATAGCTATAATAAATAACAAAGGACCCAGATGACTTCCTTGAGGTACACCTGAGTTAGCAGCAAATGGATCAGAAATGGACTCTACTAATGGATCTTGAAATACTGGAAAGTTTTATGAGAATTATGCTGTGTGGTAAAATATCAAAAGCTTTGCTAAGATCTGTGTAAATACCTTCAGTTTGACTACCCAGTTCCATTCAATTAATTACAGTGTTAGAGAATTCTACTAAATTGGTACAGTCGATTTTGTTTTTCATAAAACATGCTAATTAATTTTGCAATTGGTCGATATAGTTTGTTATTAAATTTCAGAATCTTTATTGTGTATTGATCTTGGTTGGTTGGTTGGTTAATATGGTGGAGATAAGAATCATCCTCCAACGGTTTTATCCCATACGCACACCTTGTACTCCCTCTCAGCAATTTCACCACCTCCTCGCAGCAGACCCCATCGCTGAGCCCATTAATACTTTTCATGAATCTAACAATTTTTGTCAGCTTTTTCTTTTTCACTTCCGAGAAGTTCTACCAGTAGTAACAAGATGTTTGCTCTCCTCGTTCTTTGGGTTTGGCATATCCAAAGTACGTGTAGCACCGTTTCTATCTCTTCTCCGAAACCTCTGCACAGGTTGTTTTGTCCTAGTGCCAAGTCTTTTTTGTTGGTTATGATTATAACCAGATCGTCAGCGTAACAAGTGATCTTTGCTCCCGAGTTGTATTGCTGTGAGCCATAGTAGTGGTGATAGTATACCTCCTTAAGACGTGCCTTTCCCTACTGCCTATTGCTTCCTTTTTCGCTATCAAAACTTGCTTGGTTAATTGTGTCCTTAGTAGTGAGTTAGTCCATATTACTGGACCATATCCGTTTGTGTGGTTCACAACAATAACGCTGTCTGGAAAACTACTATTTATAAGTATTTACAGTGATTCTTTCATATTTGTCGTCATTGATCCGTCATTTCGTTCAATCAGTTCTGATTGTGAGGGTGTTTTGGATAAAACTTGTTTAAGTCTAGACACTTTTCTTGTTATCTCTATGTGCTAAGTATATTCTTTCCATGCTTTCTTTCATTGGGTTCAGTATATTCTTCCACATTTCCTTGGGTTCCTAAATTTGCTTTCTTCTGCTTTTGCCAGATTTATACCAATAATTATGTGGCAGTGGTCCAAGAGAGAAGGTTTCTCGGACAGCTGCCATTTTCTCAACTATCATTTAAAGTGACAAAATACTTTGTTTTTTAGATTGGGTGAATAAAAAGTCCCTAATTACGTTTTTGGGACCAAATAAATTACTACGCGGTTTTCGTTACGGTATAGTAACTCTTAAAGTAACTTTTTCGTAACAATTACTATATTTATTACGTTATTGTAACGAAATTTATAAAGAATTTTTTCAAGTTAGTTTTAAAACTTACCAAAAATTACTGAAATACCATACTAACGAGTTGTAGTGTTTACATGGTAACTTCCATAGTTCTAAAAATGTTAGCGAATACTTGAAATTTTTGTACACGGTTACGTTTTTGAGAAAGTGAACAAAATGTTCCTGGAAATTTAGTTTGGAACTTTAAAGACCCATGGTATCTACATAGTAACTTCTATAGTTATGTGCGTTAGCGTCACATCCTATCAGTAGTTCCATTCTGTTTTTTCCGCATATTCAACTGTTTTTATGAATTCTTCAGTTGGAGGGCTAGCTATGTTATCATAGGGAAGGTATCATGATACCATATCCCTATTCTCAGCTTTGTGTTTTCCATGGCTACTTCAAGTTGAACCGCAACTGAATCCTTACTGATGAGCTGCGGGATTGATAAAACTTTTAGCAGTTTGTTAACTATTATACATGCTCTTGGTCTACCTTCACCAGTGGCATAGAAACAGTTAAAAGTCTTACTATTCCATCCTACTATCCTGTCATCCTTAGTACAGGGTTCGAGGATTAAAGCTAGGAGTATGTTTTCATTTGTCATTTTTTCTATGAGCGTGATCATTGTCACGATACTTCTGTGCAGATTTGCTTGAACAATTAGGAGGCTCACTCAACTCCTTCCTTCGTAGGCCAATACTGACCGCCACAATTCTGGAGTCTAGTGAGGCCTTTCAGGAGTCGTCTATGAGTCCATAGTCCAAAAACCCTTCCTTGTCCGACACGGCTTTTTCGTTGAAGGAAGCTATGGACCCATTCTCGATTGCAGAATCTCCTTCCTCCCTCGTTTCCAGCTACTCTACTTGTTTCAGTAGAGAGTATGTTACCGTTTTTTCGCTGAAGAGGGATCCGATTTCTCCCAGACCTTCTCCAGATCTTTTATCAAGGTAAAAAAGTGGGAAGAAGGCCTCCTGAATTACCTGAAGGCACTTTCCGGCACTCCTAGTAAAAGCCATTTATCTCTATCTTGTGGCTCTCTCTTGAGTACAGTCGATTCAGAGATCTTGAGGTCAACATTTATGATATGTGTATTGATCTTACTTGAGAGTTTTTCCATTATAGTGGAAGTATTCCCAATAAAAATAACTAAATACAAATTTATATTGATAAAGGTGATGCGAGGGTGTCAGTACAATTTTTTAGTATTATTTATGGCATGCTTTGCTTGAACTCTGAAACAAGTCATTATTAGATTTATTTCAATAAAACTTTCACTTTACTGAAACCGAGAAATCAATGTATGAAATGGGGATTTCAGCAGAATTTAAAATGTGATTAAAATTAGCTGAATCTGCTAATTGTGTATAAACTAGAAATAATTGTTTAAAAGTTCAGCAATAAGTTTTGAATCAGAGGAAGTTATATATTATTGTGACATCTTCACGTAAGTATAAAACAATTTTCATGGGCGAGCATTATCTTTGATTATGGCTTTAGGTTACAAGATTGAAACATTATGAAAGACAGATTTTGTAATTGGTTTTGAAGTTTTATAGGAAAACTTAATACTATAAAAACGAACTCCATAAACTAGTTACTACTCATAGTTACAACTAAATGGACAACTAAGATTTATAAACAGTACTACTAGTAATACGTAAAAAGCAAAATTTACATTAACAAAGCAAACCAAAAGTTTTAGAAATAAAACTAAATTAGTTTTTAACTAAACATTTTAATTCAAAAATATATTATAATGTTTTAAATTGATTTAAAAAATTGGTTTCTAGTTTATATAAAAAGATTCCAAAATTCTGTCTGTACCAAAACTCAAAGTAAAGTCTTAAAATTCTGTAAGAAAATTAAATACATTTTAAATTTTATTTTAATTTTTTGTACTAAAAATAGTCTTATAAAACCGGTATGTAGTTTAATATTTTAAAATATGTATTTAAATATCTATGTTAGTATTATAATGTTGCCATAGTTGATAATTACTGCCACCATGGGTTAATATAAATAAATTCTCTAATAAATTTTCAGTGTTATTTAATTCTTTACAACTATTATATCTTGAATATGATATCATTCCTTTGCTATTATTAAATTTATGTTTTTTATTAATATTATTTATATTTTGAATTTCCTTCATATTAAATTCAGTAATTGGTTTTTGATTTAAATGTGTAAATTGGTCTGTAAATATATGAGAAAAATCATATTTATAAAAAATCTTAAAATAATGAAATTTAACATAATAAAACATTTAATTAAATTTAACATGAAATAGTCAATTAATTTAAATAAATTCATATCAGAACCTGAAAATATAGTGTTAAGTTGCCTAAGTTTAATATAAGTAATTTTAGCAAGAATTAAATTAACAGTAAAATTTCTCCTAAATTCCTATTTTCGAGAATGTAGTAAGAATTTTATTACTGCCTTTAGTGATTGAATAATCATAAATGAATTCATTTGTTTTATTTCTATTTAAAGAACAATTTACAAGTTTTATCATTTTTTTAGTAAAACATCTATAACAATTTATTTAGAATTTAACTTTTAAAAAACTAAATTAATAAGGTACGTTTTTTTTTTCAAATTTTTACATATTTACATTAATTTTTTTCTGATAAAGTTTAACATATTGTTTTTCTAAATTAAATTTTATTTCATTTTGGTCAGAAATTCCTTTTTGTTTATTTAAAATTAGATTTTCTATACATTATGTAAGTAATTAATTTTTTTTTGTAAAATCCATAATTTTTTTTATACACATTAAGTTTAGCAATTGTTTAATACTCTCCCTTTCATTATTTTGTTTTTACATTAAATCATATGAGACGACATGCAACGACTAGTATCTAAATAATCATATTTTTTGCTATTTAATGTATGATTCTTGGTATAATTACTTGTATCATCATCAGCTATATTTTTCTCAAACGATAATTTCGAATCATTTGTTTGCATCTTTTCGGATTCCAATTGTCTTTTATTATAGTAATTATCATTTTGATTTGTATATCCAATGGAAGTGGCATTAGGATCAAAAGAAATTTGATGAAAATCTACATTTTAAATAAGATAAAATGCTATAAGTTCAGAAATTTGGTGACAAGAATATTTTTACTTACTGTCAAGCATATCATCTTCATTTTTAAATCTTTTATATTTAATTCTTTTTGGGATTTCATTTGCAATGAAAATCCGTTTTCGTCGTCCAATTTGTTCAATAACATTATTTGCTTCAATATCCATTGAGTCTGAATTTGAGTTTGAAATTATTGGCACTGTATTAGAATATCCATAATACCCATTAGATGACAGGTGTGAAACAGTGTTATGATTTTCTTCCTTGTCTCGCGTTAATTCTTTGACTTGATCAATCGGTGTATTTTCATTGTTTAAAATTAGATTTCGATTAATATTTAAAATTGAAGATTCCATATTCGAATTAAAAAAGTTTGTATTTTTATGGATCTTGTTAACTGGGAATTCCTTTGTACTTTCTTGACCATTAGCCCATATTTCTAGCACCATGCTCGTATTTTACTAGTTTTCGTTGAATAAATGTAAATGATGTCACGAAGATATTTTTATTCAAAATATTTTTTGTTACGTTGACAAAAGCTATATTGAAAAGTTTTATAAAATTCAACAAAACTAGGCAATTTATCACAATTTTATATATGGTTTCTAAAAATATTAAAATCTAAAAACAAGTTACCCAAACTCTTGCAATTGTTATTGAAATTTGAAAGGTTTCTATATACTTTTTTGAATAATTGACATTAAAATTATTTCGGTAAAAAATGTCATGTAATAAATAACCTGATGGTTTATAAAATAATTTGCCGGTTCAAGCGACTTTTTAAAAAATGTTTGTTTTACGTTTTAGGAAGTATTTATTTTACAAAAAATTAGAATATTATTTTGATTCTTTGTAATTTTTATAAATTTGAAAGTATTTTTAGTTTTAAAATACATCTATTTTCCAATTTTGCAAAATGTTTCAAAAACATTTCAAATGAAAATATTAACTTTATAGCAAAAAGTTAGAGTTTATATTAATTTTTTTAATTACCGATTCAAGGCTGCAACGGCAACATTGTGCTTTTGTTGTGGTCAATTAATTTGACAATTGATTGTTTACTTTTTTGAAATTTAAATTATGTGGTTTGGATTTTAGAATTTGAAAATAAATTTATTGGTTTAACTTAATTTTTAAATAACCAAGAACATGAATATTGATGGTATTTTCAATAATTTGCGACAAAAGTTAGATGTACTTGGCTATACGCAACCTTTACCATTATCATCTCTATCGTTAGTGTCTTGCCTTTTTGAAGACTTGGTTCGTTTTTGTTTGTTTTTTATATTAACTAAAACATTAATATTAAGACTAAACTAAAAATAATTAAATAATTAATAATCAAATTAATTAAACAACAGGTGAAGACAACAGAGAGTCTGCGCGACGCCAAGAGGAATATTTCAGTACTGTTAGAAGTAAGTTGTCCTAAATAAAATTGAAAACAAATACCTACATCAAAGTTTTGTTGGGTTATTTTATTTGGGTCATATCCTAGGAGTTAATAAAGAATCGAATATAAGACAAAACATTGATTAATTTCTTATTAGGACCTATGATATAATATTTTTACTTCAATTTGTGCTACATACCTAAAACAAATTAAACCTTTTAGGAAAAAACATGTTGGGAACTAGGTGTCGAGCCTTTTAAATGTGACAATTCTCGACTATTAAATGAATGTAATCAAGTAAATAGTGATTTGATAAAACAAAAGGAAAAATTTGAAGAAATTTTGTGTGGTACGTTTTTCATAATTGTGTTTTTTTGTAAAACAATTTATTTAAATGAAGACCTTGTTTTTTCTAACTATTTTTTATAGATTATGCAAAGAAAATTCGTAATTTAGAAACCGATAAACATTATTTAGAAGAGCATTGTGCAGAATTAGAAAATCAAGTTCGGGAATTAGCTATAAAATATTCTGACACCAAGTTGTTAAAAATTAGAAAAGATGGAGCAAATCTTATCAAAAAACCGGCTTTTGTAACAACAGTGCGTTCCGGATTATATTTACCAAATCCAAAATTATTTCAAAATGATCAACACAAGTGTACAAAATGTCATAGCATTTTATTTAAAAGATCAGGCTTAAGCAATAGCCCACGCGAGCAAGATGTTTATGGACCACCTCAACCTCATGAAATAGAAAAACTACAAAATTATTTAAAGGATCGTGCAGATGAAGTGACATTATTTAAAAAAAAGGTTTGTAGTTTTCGGAAAAATTATATTTAATTTTTGTTTCTCAATCGAAAATAAAAACGAAACTTCCATTTTTAACTAGAAAACTTTATTTATAGTTTTATGTATGTATATATATATATATGTATATATATGTACATATGGATTAAATTGGAATCAATAAAATTGTAATATGTATTTTCAGGTAGAAGCAAGGGATCGTGAAATACGACGGTTAAATGAACTATTAAAGGGTGGACGACCATTGGCAGCATTAGCAAGAGACTGTTGTTATCGTAATATTGGTCCACTTACAGAAGACCTAGAAATTTTACAACGAGAAAAAACTGAAACGCAATCAAAATTAAATGAATGTGAAAATGAAATGCATGAAGCTAAAAAAAGAGCCTTGAATTTGATTGAACAAAATAAAAAATTAGAGAACGAATTAGAAGAATTAAAATTTACTGCACTATCATTTGAAAAAGAAGCTAACGAAGAAATAAATCAAAAAGAAAAGGAACTTGAAAGATTATTATTGGAGATTCAAAATTTAAAGAAATCAATTTATCCTTCAAATAGTTATGAAGATTCAAATTTAATGAACTATTGTGACAATATGAGTGAAACAAGAAATTGTAACTTAGATGAAAAAAGAAAATTACATGAAAGAGTAAATGAATTAACAGCAAGGGAACGTGAAATGTCATATGAAATTGAAAGGATTCAAAAGAAAAATGAGAAATTGAAATATAAATTAATGGCAATGCAAAAAGGTTAATTGATGATTTGGATATTTTTTTAGGGTTGTATATATTAAAAAAAAAAATTTTTTTCAAGGTAACGAAGATCGATCACAATTTAATAGAAAATTTGATGAAGATGAACGAGTCCGTTTAAAATCTGAGAGAGATTTTTTCCAAAAGGAATATTTAAATCTTATTCACAGAGGTGGCTCAGAAAAGGAATTAGAATTCTTACAAATGCAAATAAAATCACGAGATGAAGAATTACGTAATTTACGGACAGAATTAATGGACTTACGACATAATCAACAACATCCAACAATGTCAAATCAATGTCAACAACAATTATATCACGAACATCATCATCCAAATACTCATGCTTCTTATCGAGAAAGGCAATTCCCACCAAGACCATGTTCTTCAAGTACAACAGCATCTAACCATTATCCAAATTCTGTACAAGCAGCTGTTTTACGAACAGAACGGGAAAGAGATATTGTAAAATCTGAATTGGAGCGCATCAAATTAGAACGGGACACATTGCGTGATCGTTTACAATGTTCAACTGAAACACAATACAAAGAAACCCAGCGACTAAAGAATGAAATTGATGATTTAAATAATAAAGTTTTAATTTTGGAAAGACTAAAACGTGAGTTAGAAACCGCTCAAATACCAGGACAAACACATATAGTTTTAATGAAAGAAGAAATTGAAGAATTAAAAAAATGTATTTATGAGTTACAAAGTGAAAATTCAAAATTAAAAACTTCAAATAATCAAATTAAGTAAGTTATAATTTTCTGGTTTTTTTTTATTTATTAAGGCATATAAATGGTTTTTTATGTACAGAATTCTACATGATCAAACTGAGAAAGCTTTGGTTGAATTACAAAATAAATACACAATAGCAGAAACTCAATTAGAAAATGCTGAGTCTCGTTTGAATGCACTTGGTACAAATAGAACGACAGCAAGAAATGAATTGGATGTATTGAGAAATGAAATAAGTGCGTTAAAATCAATTAATAATACCGTTGAAAATGAAAAGGATAAACTTATTGTAAGTAAATCATCTTAATTTTAAAATGTATATTTACAAAAAATGTGTATTACAGACTGAATTAGACACAAAAACTGAAAAAATTTATAAATTGGAAAGTGAAATTAAATCTATAAACAGAAAAAATAAGGACTTAGAAAAAACTTCACAAGAATTTCAAAACAAATATGAGTGAGTAAAAAATCTTGATCTTAATTATTTTTATTGATACATATTATAATAATTCAATTTGTTTATGATACATTTTAAATTTATTCTAAACAAACAAAAATATTGGTGATTTTTATAAAATTTTATATACTGCGCCTTATTATTGAACAGTTGAGTTATAAAATTCTTATTACTATTCTATTAGTTTTGTCCTTATAATAAAATTAAAATAATGACTACAAAGTATTTGTTACGGATTTTGAACATTTTAAAGTTACCAAATTTTATATAATTTAAAAATATTTTTACTAGTTTTACATATTTGGCTAAATTATTTTATTAAAGATTACAATTAGAACTTCAATTTACTTTAATTTACACGAGATATTATTCTATTTGGTTTTAATAAGTTGATTTTGGTTAATTTGAGAATTTCTTAAAATGTGAACACAATTGTATAAATTCAAAACTTATATCGGTCGAAGATATTAAAAAATATATGTGTAATTTATCGTAATGGATTATTGTTGTTAAAACCATACAATTATGAATCGGGCTGAATCGTTATGAATCGAACCGCAGGTACCATTTGTTTTTGACTTGTTATGTTGTTTTATCGAAATAGTTTTTGAACCTCTCATCCATTTTTGATGTATATTTCTTGACTGAAATTTATTATTAAATGTTATGATTTGTTACTGTTGTATACTAAGCGTATATAATAGTTTTTTAACTAGTTATTTTGATCTTCAAAATAAATTAGTACAAATTAAGAAAACCATTTGGAATAAATGAAACTTATTAATTTAAACTAAATTTTGTATCTTATTGCATTAAGTATGAACAAGATTTGTTTAATTTTTTTTATTTATTTCTGTATAAATCAATTCGTATTATAGTTTTAAATATTAAATTAAATAAAGTATGTATTTACTAATATCGAATAGATTTGTTATAATTTGCTTAAACTAGTTTAATTTTATATTTTATATTAAAAAATTTTTTTATTGATAATCTCAAATTTATTACATTTTACATTTATATCCTATTATTCATATATTTATATATATAGATATTTATCCATATCCTATTAATTGTAGAAACCACCTATGTATATAAAAAATAATATGAATTATATTTTCACTTTTTCTTAAAAATTAAAATTTATTTAATAGAACAAAGTTTGTTGTAAATAATTTGTTCAGAAAGGAAAGTAAAAACTATTTTTGAAAGTTAGTTAGAAAGTTTACTGCAGCTACTATTTATGATGTAAATATGTATGTATATACATAATATATAAGTATAAATTAAATACGTTTAAAAACATTTGTTAAAATACTAGTATTTCATTTATTATTTACATACACATAAAAGGAAACATTGAAAATTAGCAAGATTAAGCCATACATATGTACATAATTATTTCAATATTTTAGAAATATGTATGTATATTCTAAAATAAAAAAAAAATTCTACATATTATTTTCTAAACATAAACTTGAATAATTATAAGTATGCATACAATATATCTATAGTTTTTATAATTAATCAAAAATTAAATACATTTTTATTAATTGAGAATCAATCTACATTTTAATAATTTTTTGTTTAATTTATATTTATTTATTGTTATTAATACATAAATATCACAAAATCACGAAGGCTTACTTAAGTCAATTTAATAAAAAATAGAAATAGATTTTAAAATTTCTTAAACTTATACGTATGATTTGAATATTGTTGATTTAAATACCTTGCAATACCAACATTTGGTGAATAACAACCCGTAATAATACTATCATTATCTTCTTGATTTTGATAGTTTTCATAACCAGGACGACATTGACATTTAGCTCTACTTGTCATTCGCTTGTAATTTTCTCGGAATTCATCATTCAATTTAAATGGCTCTAGCCATTGTCCTGGACCACACGGTCCTCTTGTATACAATTTATAACATTTTCCATTTAATTCTACCATGCCGGGTGATGATTCACATGTATTTTCATTTGGATCAATGGCAGCGTTTGTACATTGTTGGTCCAAATTTTTCAATACACCGGAACATCCACACATGCCATTATAAGATATGCCATCAACTGATGGTTTTGTAGTAAAATCGAATATTACAACTTCATATAGAGAGCAAGGACCTTGTGAACCAATTCTATAACATGTTTTTCTTTCCGGAAAATAAAGACGTCCTTTACCACATGTATTTTTGATACAACTTGTGCTATTTATGAGAAATTCACCAAGTTCGCATGGTCCACGAGTATAAAGTCGATAACAAATTCCATCCTTTTGCCATAAAGCATAATTATCTCGACATTGACATTTTGCTTTTAAAAGTTGATGATCATGATTTTGTTTGGAATTTTCGTCTGGTATTGTAAAAATATGACCCTGTGCACATGGTCCTTGGGATCCTAATAAAATATTTTAAAATTAATTATGGTGAAAATTAGTGGAATTTTTGTAGTATTTGATTTTACCTAATTCGTAACATTGATTTGTTTGAAGATGGTAATGGGGCATTTGTGGATTACAATCGCATTTACCGCCTGGTAAAAATATATGTCCATGGCCGGTACATGGACCTCGAGTAAAATGTTCATGACATGTTTCTTCAGCTTCATAAAAATATTCTTTCAAATTGCCTTGATTATTGCACTAAAATTTAAATTTAATTTGAATGTGTATTATTTTAAATTACAATTGTAATATCAAAAACTTACTGAACATTTTCCTATACCATCATCTCCAAAAATTATTAATTTTCCCTTACGGCATGGACCTCTTGTAAATTGTGTGTAACATTTGGTATCTTTTGGCCAAAAAATCATTTCTTTTGGACATGGTCTAGGTTTTTCACATTTACCCCATCGAACAGTCAGTCTATGTAGGATAAATAAACAAATTAAAAAAAAAATCAAAATATATTTATTTATTTATTTAACAGTGGACCTACAGATTAATCTGCAGGCCAACCACAGGCCAAAAAACCAACTACATGCAAAATATATAAAATCAGTTATTGTTATACAGGAAGTTCTACGAATACTTGTACATTATGTAGTTTTCGTTTCTTTAAAATTGAAGATGAAATTTTGCAAACGTAGTCATTGATACATCATATTATATACGAATATATTTTCTTAAACTTACTTCCTTCCTATTGATTCCTGGGCCTCATTAAAATATTCTCCTTTGGAGCATGGTCCTTGTTCAAATAATGAATAACACTTTTGATTTTTACGACTTTGTGCTGTACCAGGTGGACATTTACATTCAGCTGTAATACCAAGTTTGGCCATTTGTTTACCACTCAATGCAACTGGACTTAATTCCATTGTTTCTGGACATGGATATCCTAATGAAAAAATTTTAAAACATTTCCTTAGTGGTGGCCAATATAAAAGCTGCCATCCACCAGGCATGGAAGCACATGGATTTTTTTCTGGATCACTCCATGGTGGTGGTACAATTGCACTTTCAATTTGGCTGCCTAAAATTATTAATAATGTTAACCAGGTAACTGTTGTGTGCAATAATGAAGTCTGACATTTTGAAAATGTTTTTGTTAATTTCTTCCTCATACCAAGTTTACAAAATAAAAGTTTCCTGAAAAAATTGAAAAATTTTGTAATAATTAAATTTTATTTTAAATTTTTAAATTTTTGAAGTTTTCTTACAAAAAAAATAAATTTTAATAGATTCGCGATATTTTAAACTGTTTTATCTATCAAAAGGTGCGCCCTGGGATGTTTTATAGACATCGAGGGTGCTTTCAATAACATAAAAACGGAAAACATAATAAAAAACCTGAAAACGAAAGGGATTGAAGATCTTATTATAAGCTGGACAGAATCCATGCTTAAAGATAAAGTAATACTTTGGTAGTGAAAAAGCTTTGGTATAGTGAAAAAATAAAAAGCTTTGGTAGTGAAAAAATTCATGTCATTAGATTAAATTAGATTTAATTTATTCCGAGAGGGATCCAGTCCCTATATCCCCGCAGCCACAAATGGGCTTATTGTGATAATATGCAGGTCATAGTTAGGTAGTGAAAAAATGCAGGTCAAGAAAAATACTCCTAAAGGAGGATTACTTACACCCCTACTATGGCTTGTTGGTTTGTGGCAATAGATACACTACTAGACTTCTTAACTTCTAATTATTGCATACCTCTCCTGTGGCAACACAGGTCTTCGTAGCCTCGACCTCGAGGACAGTTGGTAAATCAGGTGCCATGGCAAATGATTTACTAAGTGTCTCTATGGAAAAACTTCTTCTTGAGGACATCGAACCAATGGCTGGCGTGTCTGTAGAATTACAGACTACTGGTTGTGGTTCGACCATTCAGGAAAGAGATAAGAGGAAGAAAAAGAACATCTGCGGTTTTGAAAAGAAAAGGCGGAAAATGGCTAAGCGTAATGCGGCTATGAATCCTCCCCCGCAAAGCTCTCAAGAAGCTGGTCCCTCAAACGGGCTAACTTCGGAAGAGAAAGATGATGTAGAGAAGGCTGTCCTCAAAGACGGTCTTGGGAAGGCTAACCTAAAGGTTGGTCTCCATGCTGCGACATCATCAACTTCGAATCCTGAAGGTAGAAGGGTCCCAAAAACTGTTACTCAGAAACCGAAAGGCCAAAAAACGTTGTCGAATCCTGGAGGTGGAAGGGTCCCGAAAAAGGGTGCTCAGAAGCCAAAGGGACCATCAAAGGCTAGAGAGACGAAAACGTCCTCTCGACAGGCTGTCAGCTACACGTAGGCGGCTAGAAGAGAGTTCGATACAATCGTTCAGGTAGCCGATGGGAGCATTACTGACGAGCAAGGTGAATTGATTCAGCAAAAGTTGTTCCAACTCATGCTCACTTGTAATGAGATATCTCCCAGCTTTGCAGGGGTCTCGTTGAAGGCGGGAAAATTATATTTTTCCTGTCAAGATGAAGCTTCGTCAAACTGGTTGAAATCTGCGGCGTCTAACTGCAGTCCATGGGAGGGAGCAAGGCTCTCAGCAATGAGGGTCAGCGAACTTCCAAAGACGAAGTTAGTTAAAATCTGGATCCCAGGCCGTACCGAATCTGAGAAGGACGTCATGAAGGCGCTCAGTATTCAAAATGGTATGGATACTACGAAGTGGAAAATCCAGTCGTATAGAAGAGCAACTGGGACTACTATTAGTGGCTCAGGCTCTCTTTTATACGTGTATATCGATCTCGATAGCGCTAAAGCTATAAAAGATCGAAACGCCAAAGGGCCTTTGGCAACGATTGGGGCCTAACACCGAAAATAGCCTTAAGACTATACAAAGTGTGTATCAGGCCCATTGTTAGCTATGGGTCCATTGCATGGGTTCCGAGAACATTCACAGCAAATGCCATATAAAAACTAGAAGCAAATGCCATAAAAAAACTAGAAACTTCTATGCAAATAGTTCTTGGGCTTCCGCCCTTACATCTTTATGTAAGAATGGAGGCCCTCAAAGTTGCAAGAAGGTTGCAAACTCTAGGGAATACTAGAGGATGTAGACACAAACATCAGAGGCTATGGAAGGATTTAGAAGAGGAGCAAAAAGAGTTCTTCATGCCAACAGATGACATCACTACATACGTATCTTTGAAGAAGAGATATGAAGTAGAAATCCCGACAAGAGAGACCTGGCGTGGTTCAGAAGAGCAGGCCAGGTCCTCAAATACCTCGGACATTTTCACTGACGGATCCCTTACGGCTCTAGACGCGGGAGCTGGAGTGTTCTTTGAAAAAGAGCAACTTGAACTCCAGTTCCCTCTTGGCAAACACTGCACAGTTTTCCAGGTCACCAGAAAACCGAAAGACACAAAAATTGCTTGGTGGAACAAAGATCTGGAGCAGCTAAAAAGGAAGGCCAAAAAACTTCTGAATAGAGCCTTAAAAACTCATGAAGAAGATGATTGGAAATCCTATAGTGAATCTAGAAGAGTATACAAAGGACTGATTCGGAAATCAAAGAAACAGTCCTTTCAAAAGTTCTGTGAAGGAATCGAAGATATTGCAGATGGAGCGGCTTTGCTTAAGGCCCTGAAAAGGGATCCAGTAGCAAAGTTACACAATCTGCAAACATCAGAAGGATCCTACACAGCATCGAAAGAAGAAACATATAGAGTACTCTTTCGAACACACTTTCCGGAGAGTAGACTCGAAGATTTGCCTCTAGAAGATACTATCCAGGAAGTTACCATACCAAACCGTTCGGATTGGTCTATGGCAAGAAAGATAGTATGGCCTGAGGTCTTAGACTGGGCTATCAACTATTTCGAACCATACAAAGCTCCTGGGCCGGACGGAATTTGGCCTATTATGCTTCAAAAATGCAGAAAAAGCATAAGCAAATGGCTCTCAAGAATCTTCACAGCCTGCATAGCCTTTGGATATATTCCAAAAGTATGGAGATCAGTGAGGTTCGCTTTCATCCCTAAACCAGGGAAAACAAACTATGCACTCCCTACTAGCTTCAGACCTATCAGTCTCTCTTCGTGTTTGTTAAAATGCCTAGAGAAACTGGTGGACAGGTATATTAGGGATGTATGTTTGATCAGGGTACCCCAGGCAGGGTAGGTATCAGGCAGGTAAGTCTACTGACTCAGTTCTTCAAGAAGTGGTCTCCCATATAGAGGAGGCTATCGTAAAGAAAGAGATAACACTCGGTGCATTCTTGGACATTGAAGGGGCCTTTGACAAGGCAACTTTTAAGTCACTTCTAAACGGAGCAAGAAAGCACGGAGTAAACAACACAATACTGAGATGGATAGAAAAGATGTTAGAACAACGTCATCTGTTCATTCAGGTAGATGAAACTACTAAAGTTCAGGTGAAGGCGGTTAGAGGATGCCCACAAGGAGGTGTTCTATCGCCTTTACTATGGAACATGTTGGTAGACGAACTCCTAAGTATACTGAACGAGGAAGGATTCAACACACACGGCTTTGCCGATGATGTTAGTATTCTTCTAAGAGGAGGTTATATGAGGCGTCTATGCACACAAATGCAAAATGCCATTGACTTAACCACCGAATGGTGTCAGGCGAATGGATTAACCATAAATCCCAGCAAGACACATTTAGTGGCCTTTACCAATAGAAAGCTGAACAGCTATGTTCTTCCCTCCATTGGCGGAAATAACCTAGAACTTCGAGATGAAGTAAAATATCTAGGGATCATACTTGATAAGAAGCTCAATTGGGCAAAACATATCGAGACGAAATGTGCTAATGCCGTGAAAGTCCTATGGCAGTGCAGAAGGGCCTTTGGCAACGATTGGGGCCTAACACCGAAAATAGCCTTAAGACTATACAAAGTGTGTATCAGGCCCATTGTTAGCTATGGGTCCATTGCATGGGTTCCGAGAACATTCACAGCAAATGCCATAAAAAAACTAGAAGCAGTACAAAGACTTGCGTGTCTCTGTGCAACAAGTGCTTTTAGAACCACACCTACAGCGGCTATGCAAATAGTTCTTGGGCTTCCGCCCTTACATCTTTATGTAAGAATGGAGGCCCTCAAAGTTGCAAGAAGGTTGCAAACTCTAGGGAATACTAGAGGATGTAGATACAAACATCAGAGGCTATGGAAGGATTTAGAAGAGGAGCAAAAAGAATTCTTCATGCCAACAGATGACATCACTACATACGTATCTTTGAAGAAGAGATATGAAGTAGAAATCCCGACAAGAGAGACCTGGCGTGGTTCAGAAGAGCAGGCCAGGTCCTCAAATACCTCGGACATTTTCACTGACGGATCCCTTACGGCTCTAGGCGCGGGAGCTGGAGTGTTCTTTGAAAAAGAGCAACTTGAACTCCAGTTCCCTCTTGGCAAACACTGCACAGTTTTCCAGGCTGAAGTCTTTGCCATAAACGCAGCAGTGAATATAATAAAAGAGCAAAGATGGTCTAACAAAGTCATTAGAATCTTTAGTGACAGTCAGGCTGCCTTAAAAGCTCTTGAAAGTAACATCATCAAATCTAGATTGGTGGGAGAATGTTCGGAAGCCCTAAACCTCATAGGGCTCCGAAACAAGGTACAACTGATCTGGATACCGGGTCATAGTGGCCTGACTGGAAATGAGAAGGCTGACGAACTAGCCAGATCATCGGCGGGAAACATTTATGGCCCGGAACCAGCAGTTGGTATATCTATTGGTAATATTAAACTATCAATAGAAAACACCCTGAAAAGGGAAGCAAATATTCTTTGGGAGCGTATGGAAGGCCACAGGGTCTCCAAAATATATGCACCAAGAATAAACACCAAAATAACCAACTTCTTGCTAACTCTCAATAGAGGAGACTGTAGGAAAATGGTGGGCATACTTACTGGTCATAACCACATGAATAAACACATGTGTAGACTAGCACTAAGTGACGACCCAACCTGTAGACACTGTCTGGAAGAGGAAAAAACCTCCACACACACACACACAGTTGTAGGAGAGTGCTTAGCTCTTTCAAGGCTGAGACTCAGGCTGCTGGAAACGCACTACATAACCTCAGAAAACTTCTGCAGGATAGATCCCCCAAACCTATTGGCCTTTATCAAAAGGGTCGACTAAGTTGAGGGGTGGAGGACGGCATAAAGGGCTAAAAAGCCTACATGCCGGCTCTGACATATTAGGGCCACCTCCGTAGAAGGAAAAAAAAAAAAGACTTCTTAACACAAATAGGAGCCAAGGTAACATGCTATGCGGATGACCTGGTTATACTAATAACTGGAAGAAAAGAACTCTGGTACAAAATTGCAGCAGGCCATAAATATGGTTCACAATTGAACACAGACAAATGGTTTAAAAGATAACCCCAGCAAAACGGAATTGTACCTCTTCAATAGGAAAAGGGAGGTAGGAATCGTAAACCCTCCAACCAAAAGAGAATCGGCACTAAACTTCACTAGGAATAATTTTACATGCAAAGCTAAAAGGGAACGATCATCTACACGAACGAAAATGTAAAGCACTGAGAACCTATTGGTTCTCACATGTGGTCAACTGTATATACACTGGATATACACATAAAAACTCTTAAACAGATTGAACGCCAAAGTTGTCTAGGCATCACCGACACCACAAAAACAACAGCTACAAACCATGCTACCACAAATAGAAATGTATTTAAGAAGGCATATGACACTGAATGACAGGGAAATGGTAAGCATTGCAAAGAAAAGCACCACACGAAAAAAATTTCGGAAATTAATATTAGCAAAGAGGTAAAGATACTTTTTACTGAAAAGGGAGACTGGAACTACAATGTAGTAGAGCAAAACCCGGATAAAAGTTTCAAGACAAGAATAACTCAAAATGAAAAGTGGGTGATATGTGGTGTGGTGAATGATGTGGGTGATATGTAGATAGTGAAGGGGCTATTAAAACAATAAGAAATACAATAACCAACGAGATATTACTTCAATGGATCCCAGGTCATTCAAGCATAGAGGGCACCGTAAAAAATTACACACAAGTATGGGCTCAAAAAATATACATAAGAAATGAGCTTTCTTTTCCGGTCGGATTATACGGTGATTGACAACAGAAGTTTTATGGGGGGATAGGACCAATAGTAATTGGGGGTGGAACCACCAATAGTAAGTGGTCGTGAGTTACAAAAATCAACGAGCAGGTCTTCATTGTCACTTATTACACTTATTCCATGTTTACCCTTGACTCTCTCTAGACCTGCATTTTCACATCCGACTTCAGCGTTAACATCGCCCGAAATGATCTTAATGTCAGCTTTTGGTGCATTGTCATCGCAAATACAGGCTAGTGAACACACTCTTTCTAAAGTTGATCCATATCATCCTCCTCTATCTCTATTTTTTTTTTTTCATAATGTAGATTCTGAAAATACCTATAAATTCATTTTTCATATTTTAGTAGGTTAAACGAATTATTATCTCAAATTGATTTCAATTCAATTCTTTCAAATTATCTTGATTTAAGTAGCACAATTATTAATTTTTATTCTATTTTATTTAATTGCCTCACTCAGTGTGCTCCAATATCGATTCAAAAAAATTTGTCCTCAGCACCACCTTGGTACAATAAACATTTTCGAACTCTACGTAATCGAAGAAATAAATTATGATGCAAAATGCAATTTGACTTAATATCAGATCCTAAACGGTTTTGGCATTTTATTAACTCAAAAAGATAATCGGATGGCTGTCCTATACGACTTTTAAAAACGTAAATAATTTCATTAACGATTCCAAGATAATATCAAACCTATTTGCAAAACGTCTTTAGTCTAGCTTTCACTCATAACAATTTCATGCCTGACTGACTATTTCAACTTTCTAAGTAACTCTCCACAAATCACACTAACATCTATTAATATTGATTATGAAGATGTTTATTACAAAATTAACAAATTAAAGGATGACTATTCTTTTGGTCCTGAAGGTTTACCTCCCATAGTTTTAAAAAAATTCATTAATACTTTGACACAACCTTTAACTAGTCTTTTTCAAATGTCCCTCTCTTCTGGAATTTTTCCGAGTATATGGGAAACTTCTTTCATAACTCCGATCCATAAGAAAGGAAGTAAGGCTGAAGTCAATAACAATAGGCCCATTGTCAAATTATCTTGTATTCCAAAACTTTTCGAGAATATTGTATACAACTCTCTTTTTAATCATTGTAAGCCATTATTATCCTGTTTTCAACATGGGTTCCTTAAGGAAAAATTCACCACTACTAATTTAACCGAATTAGTCTCCTTTAGTCTGAATTCCGTGGAAAAGGGACTAAAAGTGGATTCGATTGCTACCGACTTTAGCCAGTCTTTCGATAAACTGTCCCATAGTGCCATCTTCATCAAATTTCGTACTTTAGGATTTCCACCTCCTCATTATAGATTGGTTTAGCTCATATTTGTCTGACAGAGTGTATCATGTCCTTTTTAGGTTAAATGTTTCAGATCCTTTCATTACTAAATCGGGTGTTCCCCAGGTAGCCACTTGGGCCCTTTGAGTTTTATTTTAACCAACCAACAGTTCTTAGGTTTTTGAATGACATGTACTAATACATGTAGTGTACGTAGTTGTTTTATGTTCAATCTGAAGTATTTTTCACATTAAATATATACAAGTGTATATAAATATGTTTATTCTTGTGTCTTTGACTAATTGCGTTTTGCATGTGTTGTATTTTTATTTTAATTTTTTTTAAAATTTTGATCCTAAATAAATTGACTAATTTCAAATTTCAAAATTTTGATTTAGCTTATATAATTTTTTTTTAATTCTTGAAGATTTTTAAGTTCTAAGATATTTAACTTTTGATTCGTGAGCTTATTGCTTATTGATTTTTATTCTTTGATTTGCCTTGACATGTTGGAAGACAAATCAAAGTTATGAGATTTTTAACAGTTTTTTTTGTTTGTTTTTGTTTTTTATATTTTTTCTATTTATAATTAAATAATTTTGCTTTTTTTTTAATCTTATTATTATATTATTATATTAGCGGCACGACAGGGGTAATTGGTCATTGGGACATTATTATTATTATTATTCCGCCTTTGGTTGGTACCTGCCCCGTTGTCTGATATACGCCATATGCTTCTTTCTTCTGTTCACTACCCATCCTACTACACCGGGGTTGGAACCCGATCGTTCGTAAGGATTATTATATTAATTTGGAAAAGAAATTGTTTAATTTGTTTGACGAAATGTTGAATTTGTACATATTTATTAATATTTTATTTTTTTTATTGATTACATTTTTTATTTTTTTTATTGATTACATTTTTTATTTTTCTTTGATTAACAATTGAAACAAAATTATTTAATAGTACTTGTTTATGCCCCTTAATTATTGTAAACATTTTTACTTTTAATATTGAATCAACTATTGGCATAAATTGTGGATATGCACTTTGATCTAAAATTAAATTATGAACATAATAATGATTAGCTTTTATTGGACACCGTCTTGGTAATGTTTTACAATTTTTTAAAGCTTGAAAAAATACGTGTGAAATAATATCTAAACCACGATTATCAAATACTTTACAATAATCAATTGTACTATTTACAATATTTAATACATTATTTTTTGATTTATATTTAAAATCAATATTCATAAATACATTTTTTAATTCTCTAAATATATTCCAATCAAATTGCCATTTCAAATCATATGTTTCTGTTGGGATACTGCCAACTGATGCATTATT
Organism: Argyra leucocephala; assembly: GCA_963942445.1. Taxonomy (NCBI): domain Eukaryota; kingdom Metazoa; phylum Arthropoda; class Insecta; order Diptera; family Dolichopodidae; genus Argyra; species Argyra leucocephala. Next base: position 111,004,678 of record OZ012679.1, on the reverse strand, counting down.
ATAAAAATTGTCTGAAGTTGTTTTTAAAACTTTTACCTTTAAACAAAATTTTTGCTAAAACAAAAACAAAAAAAAATATAAATTATTGAATTTTAATTATTTAAAAAGGTTTTTCATTCTAAATTAAAATATAACTAACCAAAGCTTGTGTATTTAATAATAAGAATGTAATATTCATTAATACAATTTTTAAGAACATTGTTTAACGTTCTAAATTTCATTCTAATATTACATATAGATAATAAAATATAAATATTATAAACATAATATTAGGAATTAAATATAATTATTACTTGAAAATATTTCTATTTGATAATTTAAATCTGATTTTGTTTAAAAAAATAAATAATTTTTGAGCACGCAACATTTTACAAGATTTAATTATATGATTACATTTACGGTATTCAAAATAATATTTCGTTGGTGTGGGAATTTGCAAAAAGTTGTATGCAATAAATTCATGTAGATTTGTTTTTATCATTTTTGAGATAAAACAAATCTACATGAATTGGCCTACTGACCCAGCGAAAATACCTGATTTGATTGATTCTTTTATAACAAAGGGAATAAATAGAAACCACACATATGCCGTGAGCAACGATGATCTATCGTCTGACCACACTCCAGTGATCATGGTTCTAAGCGAAAAAGTTGAACGCAAAAATTGCCTCCCAAGACTTACAAACAAGAAAACTGATTGGGATATGTTTAGAGAAAAACTTGAGCTATTCATTACTCTAGGATCCGTGGAATCAAGAAACCAAATTGATGCAGAAGTCGAGCAATTTATTGTAGACGTGCAGCAAGCAGCAAAGGAGAGCACACCATGTTTTGACTCAAAACATCATTTGAGAGTGAGCTATCCTTCAGAAATAAGAGCTCTGGTTATGGAGAAGAAGGGCACGACGAAAATGGCAATCCACGAGGTACCCAGGTGATAAAGTGATATTCAATCGCTTAAATAAATAACTAAAACAGCAAATCAGAAATATAAAAAATAATTCATTTAACAAATTCCTAAATAATTTATCAGCCGATGCTTATATACTGACTACTCGCTTTGGAAAGCAGCTAAACGAATAAATAGACCACAGGTGCAAGATCCACCATTGAAAACACAAGCTCGTAGCTGGGTCGGTAACCCAAAAGAAAAAGCTAAGATTTTTACTGACCACTTAGCAGAGGACTTCACAGCACCAAAACAAAATCTTGCAAATGAAAATATAACCCTCGAAGTTAAAATAGATGAAGCGGAAATTTCGCATGTCACTCTAAGAGAAATTAAACAAATATGCAGACACAATCTGAGCGTCAAGAAAGCACCAGGTTACGATCTCAGCAATGGACAAATCATGCGGGAACTACCAGATCTAACTTTGTTATAGCTACAACATATATTTAATGCATGTTTTAAGTTCACATATGTTCCGAGACAATGGAAAATTGCAGAAGTAATAGTAATACCGAAGCAAGGAAAACCGCCTTCAGAGGTAACATCATATCGACCAATATCGTTGTTACCTATTATATCAAAAATATTTGAGAAACTGCTCCTCAAAAGACTTTCGCCGATTATTGAAGAAAGAGATCTGATCCCGAACCATCAATTTGGATTCAGAAACAAACATTCTACAATTGATCAAGTGCATCGGATCACAAATATAGTGGAAAAAGCGTTCGAAGAAAAAAAAGTCTGCTCAGCAATCTTTTTAGATGTTGCTCAGGCTTTCGACAAAGTGTGGCACCAAGGCCTTGAATTTAAACTACATCGTGATTTACCAAGATAATTTTATGAAATATTAAAATCATATATGACCAATAGATGCTTTCGTGTACGTTATGCCAAAGAATATTCAGAAGTAAAAGAAATATCTGCTGGAGTCCCACAGGGTATTGGTCAGTTCTTGGTCCAATACTTTACCTGCTATATACAAGAGATATCCCTCAAATTGACAACATTTTTATGGCTACCTTTGCAGACGACACTGCGATTCTTGCAGTTGACGTATCTGTCGAAAACTCCACAGCAAAACTTCAAAATGCAGTGAATAAAATAAGATTATTGACCCAACGATGGCGCATAAAATTTAATGAAAGCAAATTCACTCATATAAACTTTACTTATAAAAAGATCGCAACCATTCCTATCTCAATCAATAACAAAATAGTACCATATGCCAATACAGCAAAGTATCTGGGAATGACACTCGATGCTAGGCTAAGATGGAAGGAACATGTAAGAAAGAAAAAGAAGAGTTAAACATCAGACTCAAAAAATTTTACTGGTTACTTAGGCGTGGTTCTGAGTTATCAGTACAGAACAAAATTTTGATATATTAGCAGATATTAAAACCTATGTGGACGTACGGTATCCAATTATGGGGCTGTACAAAGAAAATCAACATCGAAATGTTGCAAAAATTTCAAAACAAATTGGTCCGTGGTATAGTAAATGCACCATGGTACGTACGTAACAAAGATCTCCACCGTGACTTGCACATTAAAACAGTCACGGAAGAGATCAAGAAACATGCAGTCGAACACGAGGAGAGAATGCAAACTCATGTGAACCCAGAAATGGCAGCAGTTCTTCAAATCGACAGCAGTGTCCGTTGACTCAAGAGAACGAAACCCCACGAGCTGGTCACTACCTAAAATGGAAAATTCTACTATAATAGTTTCCTTTACGGAAATTATTATTACAATAATTTTCCTTTGTGAAAAAATCTAAATAATCTTCCCACGCGGAACTATTGCTGTGGCTATCTCCTTCACAGGAAATATCATAGTGCTAAAGTTCCTACACGGTAATTATTATGATGTTAGCGATCCTCCACGGAAACTATCAGTATAATAATTTCCTAAACACGCGACCGAAAATTTACGAAAAAAAAAGTCATTAACCGATCTAACGTAGATTGGTTATAACTAAAAAAAGATAGGTGGGCTTTAGTGGGTTCGATTCCTACACTATCAAGACGCACACGCGGCTGGAGCTCTTGATGTCCTTCGGGAATTACCTCCTATCTTTCGAAAAAAAAAAAATTTGAGAAATTTAATTTTCGTTTAATTTTATTTTAATTTTAAATAATTATTTTACGAGAAAATAGTAAATAAATATAAAAATCAATTTGTAGATATATCTAATATGAACCTTTTGTAAATATATAGTTTAGATACCTTAAAGCAAATACTATAAATAACTATTTACTTTTATAATTGCAGAGAATCTTCTTAATTTTTAAATTTACTTCATCTTAACTTTGCAATTAATACATAATAAAGTTTGGCCGGTGATTTATGTTCAGTTAAATATGTAAATTTAATTAAAAACTAAATTAAAAAAGAAATATATACATATATTTAATTTACCTTTCTTTCATTTATTTATAAATATGTATAATAAATTAATTGAAATTTTTCTTGATAAAATATATCAATCGTTATAAATTATTCAAAGATGCGAAATCATAAATTATAGGGGTGTTGATTTAACTGATTTCGTATATATATATATATATATATATATATATATATATATATAAAGTTTAAATTTTTGCTCATTTATAAGTTGGTGAAAGTAACAATCTTTGGAAGAGCTGTCACCTCGTATAGTTGTGATTTCCAAAATACCTATTCCAAAATACTAATAATATGCATTTATACATATATGTACCTATATTTACTTACTTCAAAATTTAATTTCAATAATTGTTTTAAATATTATTATATGTAGCTATATACTCAATAGTATTTATTTTATTTTAACAGTTGATCCTACAGATAAATCTGTAGGCCAACTTTATAGGTTCTTTTCACTTTCGAAATGTAGGCCTTTTTATTAAATTATATTATATAATATAATATAATATAATTATTTGGTATACATATATACTCAATAGTTTTTTTATTTATTTTTTTTTTAGTTTTTTTTTTTTAATTTAACTTTGAATGTTACTACATTTACGAAATTTCATAATTGATTGACCCTATTTTTTTTCATCATTAATGTTATAATGTAATGTTGAAGCTAAGTCGTCCAGTTAATTTTCATTTAAATTTTTTTTTATTTTAAAATTATTTTGTTATCCTTTTGTAGTAGTTCGTTAAAAATTCATAATATTCTATAGTTTTTAAGAATTTAAAATTACAAATTTTTCAGTTCATCTAGCAAATATAATTTGATGAACACAAAAAAAAGCTTAAAATTTTTAAACTAGTCTTAATGACTACTTTGTTAATACCTTTAGTAGGTAACTATATTGTTAATTCAAAAATAATTGGTCAATCTTATTAGTATTTAATTATTTACAATTACACGATATTCATTAGTGTCACTTTGAAACAAAATTATATTTTTTGATCATTTTTTTTTTTAAATAATTTTATATGGCAGTTACAACTTCATATTCGAAATACAAATAAGTATTTGTTATATATTGCATTCTTAAATTTACGATGATATTGTTTATTGTTTTGGCAATTTTTTGGTTGTTACCCTCAATTAATACACAAGTATGCATCTAATACACGTATTTAAGTATATGATAACAAAATTTAATTTTAAATTTTAATTCGATTTTATTTTATTTTTTTGTACCTATTTAGAAATTATATTGTTTTAAACTTGAAAATGTTAAAAAATGGTCAAATTCAAAATATGGTATTTTTAATATAACAAATATACCAAATACAAATGGCATAATACGTTTAAATTTTGGTTATAATTTAACAACTGATAAAATAAATAAATTTTATTTACAATATGCAATGTTATATGTTATTAATGGTAAAAAAGTAACCTTAATTAATAGTACATTGGATTGGTGTCAAATAGGTGCTGGTAGTAGTTTAGATATTATGGGAAGAATTATAAGTGCTGAAATTATAAAATTTAAAACAGTGCCACATACATGTCCTATAAAAAGAAATTATTATTATGCAAATGATTTTCGTATACGGGATATCGGTTGGCCAACATATAATTCAAAAGGTGATGTTACCCTTAAAATAAATATGGTAACAATTATTAATTATAAGTTTGAAACAATGTGTAAATTAGAATTGGATGTGAAATATTTAAAAGTAAGAAAACCACAAAAATGTGATAAATTATATAATAAATAAATATTAGAAGAATAAAGTTGAAATTATTTCAGCTACTTGAATTATTTTTTATGTTCAGTACAAAATAAATATTTTTTTTTATATTTTCTTCGAAATTTTTTTTTTCCAAAGATACTCGAAGCAAATAACTTGAAACAATAATCTAAAACGGAACTGATATTGGCATCGATTTATTTTTAATTGAAGAACGAAACAAAGAAGTTAGAAATTAACAGTTGTAAATTGACAACATTCGATATAACTTGGAATTTAAGATTGATTCTTGAAAACTTCTTTTGCAGCTGCTAAGCCTCAGCTAGAGTCGGGCTATAAATTTTCCAAACAATATAGAGTTTATTGCAGGAAACAAAATTAGTGATTGAATTGACTTCTAGTTGTTTCTATTACTGAGTTTATGCGATTATTCCCCTAAAACAAACAACAACTAGTTACAGATGGGTCTATCAGATGAGTCGTGGAATTAAAAAGGCACAACTAAGTGTAATTGAATTTTCCAGAAGCAACTGGTATAATAATTTCCACTAACTATCTACTTAGGCTCACAAAAATATTGAATGCTTATTTTTATAAAAAAAGGGAGAACATGATTTTTAGAAAGCTGACAATGAAATTATGTAGAAATATAAATGAATTTATAAATTTTTATGGGTACTTTAGAATTAATCAAAATGAAAAATGATATTAGTGAATGATCGTTAAATTCAAGTAAAATTTTTTGCAAACGTTAAAGAAAATAAAATTATGTAATTCAATTAATTATTTTTGATAAATTGATTGGTTTTTTTTTAATATATTAAATGCTGTATTAAATAAAAATCAAATTTCATTTCACTCATTTTGTATACATATATCGATACTTTGGAAGAAATATAATATGTTCATTACTGGAAGTAATTAAATTTTAATTAAATTAGTTGAAACCACTTATGAAAAAGGTTGATTTAGAAATTTCGATATTATTGTCAAATAAAAGTGCATATAATATATTAGTGAAAGGAAGTTGGATTTTAGATTAAATAAGATTAAATTTATTCTGGGCCACTGAATTTTGTTATTTTTTTTTGGTGGTATTTATGATCAGAAGACAACTAATTTGCGTAATAAATTTTAAATTTTTAATTTAGAATGAATTAGTTCATAATTATAATCGTTTGGAATATTTATTTAATAATTAGTTGGGTTGAAATTATCTTCCTTAATTACATTGTTGTTAAATAAATTAAAAACTTTTTCAGGCATGAAAAATAGTTTTTTAATCATGAACAAAAAAAAAATCAGATTTATATTTTTTAAATCTGATGTTAAAAAATCATTTTTGAAAATTCTTATTTAGTTAATTTAACTACATCATTTTGGACTAATCTGAAAAAATCAAATTATGAATTTAAAATTTGAAATCTTTTATATTATAGTATTTACAATTGCTACTGTCAGGTATGAGTTAAGAATTATTATTAAAAATTAATTAATTATATTTTTTTTTAATTAAAAATATTTAACTTAGCAAGTCCATGTTAAATATAATGAAAATATTATTAGATTTATTTGAAATTCAGATCTGGTTTTTTGATGTTATATTATTATTTTGTTTAATTTAGATATAGGTAGGTACTCGTACTTAGAATCAAAAATATTTATTACTATATTTGTTATTGGTAGAGTGCTAGTGGTTCATCAGTACCAGCACCATTTTTACTAATTAATACTTATCTTTTTTAGTGTTGTATGGTATTGTTAACTTGCACCAAAATATTTTTTGGAAATTATACAACTGTGGTCAAATTTGTTGTTTTCCTTAAACCAGGTTTGCTCCATTGTGATATCATCAAATTTTATTTTTCTAATTTAATTATTTAAACACTAAATATCTGTTTAGAAAGACTGATAAAACCCTGACAACAATATTTATCATCAAAAGCATTTAAAATGTTTGCTAGCAAAACTCACCTTTAGAGCGATATGAAAAGTTTATCCAAAATAAAAGATTTTTTTTTAAATAAATTTTTATTTCCCTTTCCCTAATTTTTACAATCCGTCTGTAATAATATAATAAAAGATGATTTTGGTTTTGAATATAACCATTTTTGTCCAGAAAAATAAAATCCTCAGAAGCTATGAAGCAAAATCTGTGAGCAAAATCTTTTCGATGTACTCCTCGTGAAACATATGTGATATTAAACCATTTTCTGGAGTGTTTTGTGCTCTCTAATAATGTTTTCGAATCAATTTGATCAGAATGTGGTCAAACATGATTATATTTGCTTCCTTGTACAAGTATTTGGTAGGCTAGAAAAGTAATGCTTGCAGTCGAATCGGGCTTTTTATATATTCTAGTACAAATTCTTATGCACTTTCTTTCGAACTTGCATACTTTTTCCATTAAACTTGCCCTGATATTGTGAAAGATGAAATGGAGAGGGTTATTATTATTGTATTGTTCTTTTAATTTTATATTTAGATGTAATCTGTAAAAACGCATCTCTAAAATAAAATTTTTATAGTACATATTTGTTTTTTTTCATGATTTTTTAGAAAGCAGTATGTTATCGAGTTGCGGATATTAAACAATGGTTCGATAGAAAATATATTAGTTTTAATTTTTCATCAATACCAAATCCAAATTTGATAATATTAAATATTGAAATGAATGCTTTACAAAAATTAAATGTATTTTATTTACATTATGAATTATATTTTCAAATTAATGGTATATTGAAATCATTTATTAACAGTACATTGAGTTGGCGTCAAATTACAGAAAAAAATTGTATAGATGTAATAGTATTGGGACTAGTATTTCGTAATGTTATTGTAAATGAAAAAAATTTACCACAAAAATGTCCCATTAAACCAAAATATTATAGTGTGGAAAAGCTTACTGTGAAAGATAATGGGTTGCCAATATATACACGTCAAGGAAAATCTTGTGTTAAAATTGAATTTCATACAGTTATAAAACATAAAACTATTAAAATTATTACATTAGAAGTATGTATATAGTGAACATGTAAGACATTTACAAAATGAAAATTGTTTCGATTCATGGAAACGTATTAAAAAAAATTAATTAAAATTATTAAAAAAATTTGTTTTGAGAACTTCATTGAAAAAATTTTGATTTATTTGATGAAAAGCGAGATTTTGACTTTCTTTTTAATACAAATAAAAAATCTAAATAGTAATTAAATTTTACAACAAAAAAGATTAATATGGGCAAGAAAAAAATTAGATATACGGAGAAAAAAAATAAAATTTTTGAAAAAAAACAAATGATTTTCAGAAAATAAGATTTCTTTAACTTTTTGCTATAATTAATCCTTTTCAGAAAGTATTTTTTGTGTTTTTATTTTTTTACTGAGAATTTAATTTATTTGCTGAGCATTTAAATTTAATATTTTTGCTGTAAATTTCATTTATTTGTTGAGCATTTCATTTTTTTACTGTGAATTTAAATTATTAGCTGTGCAAAGTTTTTATTTGAGGCAACGTTTACACATCAATATATATTGACAGTATTTACTGATGAGAGAGAATATTGAAGAAATACTGATGTGTAAACACATATTGATATCAATATATATTGAAGAAAAAAATAGAAAATATCCTATTTTCTTCAATATACATATATATTGAGAGAGACAAAATTAAATATGGCCAATAATGAAAAACTAAGCAACATTCATATGTAAATTTTTTATTTATTTTTTTGATTTTACATTTGTTTTATATTCACAGGGTAGTTACTTGATTAAAAAAATTTTATTTTTATATTAGTTTTGGTGAATATATACGAAAAAACTGAAATAGTTTGATTGTTTAAAAACTGATGTGTAAACACAAATGTCTCTCTCTTCAGTCTATAATCGTCAATAAATATTGAAGAATATTGATGTGTAAACGCTGCCTTACGGAATTTTAATTCCTGTGTTTTGAATTTTTTATAAAAATTAAAAAAACACAGTCAAAATTACAATGAGTCAGAAAATTTTTGGACAATCAAATAAAATATGGTCCAGTGTCTGGAGACTGGTATTTTAAATTTTTTTTACTTAATTATTCTTCAAATAAGTAATATGCTAATGTTTTTTCAAAGTTATTTTTAACAAAAAAACTTTTTTTTTCAAGAGTTTGTGTCGTGACTCCTGGAATGCCGACCTCGCCTACAATATTTCAAGAAGAAATATAAGAAGAAATTATTATTGAAGAAAGTATTTCAAATTAAAATTCAATCCTTTATTTCTATTTGAGTAAAAATTACTCAAATGTCATCATAGTTAGTAATTTATGAACGAAAATTTGTCTTGAATTTATGTAGGTCATAAATATAGAATTTATCATATTTGGGGAACACCTTAGATGGAATTTGGTTCTACATTCGCGAAAGTGAGGTTATAAACGAATTTCCATAACTTGTCTTCCATTATTTAGGGATTTCTACGGGGTAGGGATGAACACATGCTGCCCTTCGTGTTTTTGGTCATTGATAAGACGAATAGCCCGTTTTTGGACTTTATCCAAATGTTTTAACGCATTACTAGAAGCGCCATCCCATATGGAAGAATTGCATTCCATTTTAGGTCGTATGAAAGTTTTATAGATTTTCAAGAGATCACAGGAGGACAAGTAAGCCTGAGGCGGCTAAGAAAACCTAAACATTTGGTTGCGTGTTTGTAGCATCGAATATATGATCATTCCAGATCAATTTTTGATTTAAGTGCATAGGTAATATGTTTAAGCTATCAAACAGCTGAAGTTTATCTTCCTGAAATAAAAGGACACCTTAATCAATTGGAATATTTTTAACATTTATACAACAATATTAATTGTACTTTTATAAAATTGAAATTTTACTGATTTCATTTCATATGTTGTGTCATATATATTAAATACTTTTGATAGTGTTTTTGTAATATTAAAATTATAATTTACTTCAACTATGCCAGTTGAATTTGTTACAAAATGTTCGAAGTTTAATAGATAATATTCTTTACTATTTATTGTATTCAAATTTGAATTCAAGAATTTTGAAGTAAAATTTTTCCTAAATTTTAGTAAAGAAGAATGATTAGATAATTATGTAATTAAAAATATTTATAAATGAAAATGAAATAATCTTAGAGCCTACAAATTTTACTAAACTATTTTTGTATACAAACATAAGTTCAAACTGTGAAAAAGTGATAATACAAATTAAATTTTATTTGAAAATTTTTGTTCAAAAATAATTATAATAAATGGGTTTATGCATTAGTGGTCTGTTAAAAGTAATTAGGTCCTAATGAAAATTTAATTACATTTTTTAACTTTCAAATTTGTTATTACAATTTACTGTGATTTCAATTGTTAAATATTGTTCTAAAGAATCTAATCGCACTGTAATGGAGGCTCTTTTAAGCACGTAGGAACATATATTATATTATATAATGATAGGATAATAAAAAAAGTTAAAGTAGGCTAACGGACAATGATACATTTCCAAAATGGGTTGTTATTTAATTGAAATCATGAATTCTGTTTTATGTCATCATTTATGGTAATACAAATTTTCTATATTAATCAATTAATCAAGATTAACAAATTTACGTACATATTATAATTTTTTTTTGTTTTAAGTTATTAAAAATAAATTAACCTCATAAGTAATGAATTATTAAATTATGATTAACAAATAGTGAAATAACTGATAAATATATTTCATATTTTGAATGATTCTTATCTGTTGATGAAAGTGTTTAAGATGCATTAAAAATGAGAAATTTTATTTAAACTTTATTTAAATTTCATTTAGAAATTATTTCTAAATAAGTTGCAGTAATGAATTTCTATTCAATATTATTTATTTATGCAATATTTTTAATATTTGATATATTTAGTCAGGTAAATTTCAATATATGTACGTATATATGTATGTACGTACATATGTACATATGTACATACATACATATGTATGTACATTAAAAATGAAATAATTTATTTTTTTAATTTTAAACATTTTTATTCAAATTTCAAATTAATTTTTTAGTCAAAATTTTGTACAAAAATTGATAAAATTCAAACGAAATCAAATCGTAAATTTGGAGCATTGAATTTCTCTAGCACCGAATTTCCGAATTATAAACTTGGCATTAATATGGAAATTGATATTTATCAAAAATTAAATAATATATTCATGAATCTTGATATAAAATTTATTTCAAGGGGTACTCGATTTCAAATTTTCAACAGTACATTCGATTATTGTAAGGCAATGGCAGTAAATAAATTTGATATATATACACAAATAATATCAGCTTCATTAAAAGCAAATAAAACAATTCCACAAAAATGTCCAATAGAGATTGGACATTATTATGGTTATAATATGACACTTAATGATAAATCATTTCCAGGTATATTTCCAGCATATAGTGGAAAATTAATATTAACATTTTTTACAATTGTTGACAATTGTCAACGTAATATATTCTTATTAATTGTTGATGGGACCGCTATTAGAAGAAAAAAAAATATTTCCTGTAAGAATGAATTTAAAAAATTTAATAATAAAAATTAATATAATCAAATATAGCTAATATGTATGTATTTTTTATTTTATTTTTTTTTATATGTCAATTTTTAAAACATTTTTAAATAACATAAGTTGTAATTTATTTTTAGTGATTACCAAAATTCTATGGTAACTCCTAAAGAATTACAAAACAAAGAAAAAACTGCCATTGCTATAATCGCTTGTAATTGTAATTGGTTTGTAGGCAGATTTTATAATCTCTACTAAATCTCCTGTTTGCAGTCAGATTCTTTATAATCACCATATCATATAGATTGCTTTTATTTGAGCTTGATATAGGTCTTCTCTTTGTACTAGGTTTTCTGAAATATATTTTTTAACAAGTTTGTTAAAAAATGTTACATTATAGAAGATGAAGACTACAATATTAAGAAAAAGTTAGGTTCCCAAGATATTCTGATGATATTCTGATGTTATGTCACAAAATTATGTATTTTTATAATTGTGAAAAAAACGTTCTTCAAGCTAAATGAAGTGACGAAACCGAATTCTAGGAACAAAGTTTCTTTAAAAATCAATGCAGGAAAAAAGGACGAAAAAATTACTAAGATTTTCATTGAAAAAAATAAATAATTAATTTTTCAATCAATAATTTCCCTATTTCTACAGCATAATTATTCAAACACAACTTATAATATCTCAATAGCTTATTGGTTCAATTACAAAATTATTATAAATTTTAGATACTTATTGGATAATTTCCTGTTCTTCCAGATAAAAGGAAACAATATTCTATTGAGATATTCGAATTTTGTAAATATTATTATTATTATTTTTTTTGAATGAATATGAAATTAACATTTCATTGCGGTTCTAAAATATTTGATTTCCATAGTGTAGTGATTGGTATTATCTACGAAAATTTAAATAAATAATAAATATTCCAAAATTTTATATTATACTTATATAATCAACATTTTATTAAAATATCTTGTATTATTTTAAACAATTCACTTCTTTTCTAAATGATGCGTATGTACCAAAGAAATCTAATCTTGCTAATAGTTTCTGTTTAATATCATTTGCAGTAAAGAATGTACACTTAAAACGAAAATCTGCTTTAGAAAATGTTGCTGGTAAAACTGAATAATCAAAATTCATATCATTAATATAAAATCGACCTGGTTGAACTGGACAATTACTTGGAAGCTTTTTGACAGCATTAGCCCATGAACGTAAAATTATAGTTGATATTAAATTATATTTCTCATTACGAAGTAAATGACAATAGTTTACTGTTTCATTGAATGGTGTTATGGACTTTTCTTTAATTTTTAATTCCAAACTATATGTACTGTATAGATCTTTTAAGGCTTTATTAACTATATCAATTGTTAAATTTAATTTTAATGTTGAATATTTTGTATTTTTAAATTGGACATCGACATTAAGTCTATTTTTATCGTACACATTTTTTTCGAACTTAGTTATTTCAATACAATATTTTGACTAAAATAATTTGAGAATGAAATAAATTTTAAAATGATTTACATAATCAGTTTTAAAAGAACTTACTAACTTACTTGAATAGGAGTTATAACTGAAATTAATGTTAATAATATGAATAATAAAATTGTTATTGACATCCTTAATATCGAAGGGTTTTATCAAGACTGGAAATTTTTAATTTATTTTTTAAATATTCAACAATTAATGGCAAAAATTTATAAATTAAAATTACATTAAATGTTTAACAGTGCGTTAAAAAAAAAAACTTATTAGGAGAAAATGGTATATTTTTTTTATTAATTTTATGAACATTTTTTATCTTCAAGATACATTATATTCTATACTATTATAAATAAATTCAAAATTCATAATTATTAAAAGTCTTAAAAGTCTTAAAAAAATTATAACAGTTTTTTAGAAATAATTTAAATTTTCAGAATTTTCGGAATTGGATTGGCAACTGATTAAAAAACTACAAAACTTTACGGATTAAATTATTTTGAGTATTACTCCTTAAAAACCTGACTAAAACTGCCGACTTAAGTTATGAGTTATGGTAGGTAAATTAATCTTAAATTAAATTTAAGATTGTTTATTAAATTAATGGAAATTACTATTACCAGGATCTTAATGGCTTTCTTTGATATAATAATTTTATTTTATTTGAAGTTATTATATGAAAAGTTAATTTTAAAATATCGAAAAAATTATGTGCCTGCCTATTACATATCAATGTTTTCATCAAGATTCTTGAAACTGATAAGTGATTCCACATCAATAATGCATTAATTAACTTTTTTATATTTAAATTTCGCATTGACATATTGTGGAAGTGTTCTGAATATATTGATAATTTCGAAACATATATGAATATTGAAAATATAGTTTCTGGAGGAATGTTTTTGGAATTAATTGAATTGTATTTTAAGAATAAATGTTGCGTATAAAAAACAACAATTTATTTGTTTTACACATTTCAATAATATATCAGTTGTTTAGTTACAATACAATAACTTCTATATATGATTATTAAAATTAACTAATATAAAAATTGTTCTATTTATAAATTAACATTATAACATTAACTGAACATTCCCCAAAAAGCCATTTCAACTGATTTATTGTTGAGATTATTGATGGGCCAGTTGATTGAATTATTGATGAGAATAAAGTCATCCTCAACATACTTTCTCCTCCATATATGGCCAATATATTTATACTTCATCTAACCCAAAGTTTTAAAGATAGACTTCTAATTTTGCACAGTTATTCATGCTCAAAAAAGGAACCGGACGCGGTACTTTAGAAAACCATCAAATGACAGGTTTGGGTAGCTGCCATACAACTCCTAGCACCTATCAGGAATCTTTCAAAAATCAAAGGTGTTACAGATCGGAATATTTACACTTGGGTACTTTTTCACAAATAAAGGAATACGACTGTTACCGATTTTGAAAATTTGGACTAGTTCGGGTTGCTATCGTACAATTTCTAGCACGTCTCAGGAATATTTCAAAAAACCAATTGTGCCACAGGCATGAAAATGTACACATTAAACTCTTACAAAAATAAAGACATACGTTTGTTACCAATTACGTATAAATAACATATGTAATAAGCTAATGAATTTAACACAGCTTGGTGAAGGTAAAATTTCAGGAGACTTAAATGTCAAAATTAATTATACAAAGTTTTGAGCAATTGACTGAAAAAGTATTTCCGAATTTTGGGAATCAGTATAAAAATTTTACATCGCTATCTGAAAGGACTATGTGGATTAGCTACAAAAAATGTGACAATTTGTTTTATTAATCAGAAAATACTGCAGAGTATTCCAGGAGGTCCATGCATACAAATCAATAGATACAGTTATCAATGAAAATAAAGCTGTTAACTACCGGAGAAAGTTTCTTTATTCGTTGGATGTGACACGATTTCCTCCTAATCAATTGGAATTAAAAGTAGTAGCTCCAATGTTGCTTCTACGAAATTTGAGGCAGCCAAAACTATGTTACAAGATTAATAATAAGAACTTTGTATCCTCATTTCATTTAAACATAAATTCAAATTGATTGTGGTAAAGGCGAACATATCTTTATTTCAAGAATACCGCAATAGCAAACGTGCTTGTTTATACTCCATCAAAAAAAAAACCCGAAATATTGTTTACAAAGAAATAATTTTAACATATGTAGTTTAAGTTGTAGTATTGTTGATTTTGTTATCGTATTAAAAAAAAATATTAGAATATTTTTTATAAACCAATTTTTTTCAATTCGATTCATAAATCAAACTTCATTGAAATAAGTTCTATACATTTTGTGGTCGCCCCGAACAACGTCGGCTAATATTACTAGTTGTCAATATAGGGACAATATATGGAACAATTTAGAACATTCACCAGAACGATGTTAAGACTAGCATATACTATAGTTTACGGAAGTCTATCTTAAGCTCTCGATTTGTTTCGTTTATATAATTATATATACATATTATATATATACATATATCTTTTGTGATAAATATTTTTTTTATTTAGCAAATATCAACACTTCGGACTAATTAGTCGCAAGCATTGATGCAGGAATTAAATTGTTTCTGAAATATTGGTAAAATAAAAATAATTTATTATTGAAAGAATATTCGATTTTTAATCTCTAAACAAATCTGTATTATATTTCAATTACAAATACTTATTATAACTACAAAAATAATTATTTAAAGTAACTATTTTAAAATTAAGAAAAGTATAACATTATCTCAAAATAATAAGAAATAATTTCAGTATATAACATTAGAAAAATGTGTTGTTGGCGGTGGAAACAGCTGCCAAAGGATTTAACTTAAAAACCAATAAACAAAAAATAAAAATATTGATTTTATTGATAATATAAAAAAGACGTGTATCATTTAGGTCAAACAACATAAGGCTAATATAATTTTCATATAGTACCTATGTTCATTACTACAGTTCATAATTGGAGGTCTGAAGTTGAGAATGGCATAAATGCTGAGCGAAATGTAGTCAATAATACAGACACTAAAATTGTTTTGGATGTATATTTGAAAGATATATTTTGAAGCGAATTTTAGGCTCGAT
This sequence comes from Argyra leucocephala, assembly GCA_963942445.1. Taxonomy (NCBI): domain Eukaryota; kingdom Metazoa; phylum Arthropoda; class Insecta; order Diptera; family Dolichopodidae; genus Argyra; species Argyra leucocephala. The sequence continues at coordinate 110,988,434 of OZ012679.1, read as the reverse complement.
TTGATATTAAAATTTAGCAAAATAAATTGTGACATATTCGGTATAATTGTAAACTTTACTCTGCATAGAAAAAATTATCCAATTTCAGATTAGCCAATTTTTTTAAGGCATTAATTTATTTTTGTTGTTGTACATACATACATATTTTTATTTTCAAATGCCCTTTTAATTTCAGATTATGTATTTGTGAAAAAAATATAGATGACGATATGGTGCAATAAATTTCATAAACATTACATAATTCATATAGTATTAGTCTGAAGTATATATGGTGCAATAAATTTCATAAACATTACATAATTATTGTTATTACACTAATAACTGTGCACTATTAAGTATTCAGTTCACTACGTATAATTGAATTGTTCAATAGCTATCATATTTCTATTTGATCCCAATTGTTTCCTTTTAATACACTAAAAATTTGTATTTCCACCTACCCATGTTCATAAGTGTGTGTCTATACGTATATTGTAGTGGTGACTGGTGGTATGTAAAAAAAAGTGTTTCTCATATTTTGTTAAAGTTTTGAAATGTAATAAAAGCTTCTTGAATGATACTTTAAATATGAATCATTCAAGTGCTTGTTATTATTTAAATTTTTGTATTACTTGTTTTATCTTAAAATCAGATATATACCGTGTTGAAACTAAAGTTTTGATATTATTTATACTTAGTTAATTTTATCAAAATATGCATATTAAATTTATGAAAAAAAAAATGTGGTATACTAACTATAGAAACTTATATGCATTGTATATGCGTATGCATATATATGTCGTTTAAAATAGTTGTGAGTTATTTGAACTGACTTTTTTTTTCAAAATTATAACAAAATTTAAATAATTTATTCTAAATAAATTATAAACAATATTACATGACATGACGTATGAAATAGGCAAATAGTTAAACAGCGCAATTATTTCAATTATAATTATATTTTTATTTTATATTTTGTTAATTTATTATTAACTTTCCGTATATATAATATTTTAATAACAACTACTCATATAATTGATTTCAGCATTCCTAACACAGCATATTTCTATTATTTTCTTTAAAACATTTTTAAGTTTTTGTTTGTGTGTTAAGTACTAAAACTATACTGCGTTATAGCCTGTGTTATTTTATACATACTTGTACATTGTGTTAAATTTATATATATAGTTTTTATACAGGTTTTTCAATAAGAAAATGACATCTACTTTTGACATGCAGTGTCGATTAGATATTTTACTGAATTGATGTTCTTTTATTTAGAAATTTTAAATTCAAATTCAATATGGTGCCTACATACATTAAGTGTTTATTGCCTTATTATAGATTTAGTGTATCTGAAAATGTTAAATTTCATATAAAATTTGACTGTTTTAACTTATTAAAAACTTATTCTCTGGAGACATATTGTTGCTTAAATAGGATGGTACTTTATGAAATGAAATTGACAATACAGAAAAATATCGAAGCAGCATAATAGAGTTTACTTCAATTAACTACTTATATATAAAAAAAAGTTCAGTTTAAGGTTTAACAAAGCTTTTTATAATAAAAATACATTCTATAGTACATAGTCTTAATAATGATATAAGTATTGAGGGTTAACATCCTGTTTAGTGTATGTTTACATTATTAATAGTTCCACCGAATACCTGGTTTTATTCTTATGTAATCCTCTTCTCAAACAACGGACAATGAAATCCGATCACCATCTTTAGAGAAAGTTAGAAAACCAATGAATTAATTAAGGAAGAAGATAGAATTACCGTTGAGTTATTAAAAAATAACCAGATTTACGGTAAAATAAATCACATTATGGGGTCAATCGTGGATGTCTATTGCAATTCAATAGAAAAGACTTTAAAAAGTCTATCAACAAAAATTTTGGTATCGCGGTACCAGTCCCTTATATTAAAAGTTGGGGATAACCTATTTATGCCCAACCAATTTATTGAATGTGAGCTTAATTGAAAGGGAACAAGATAGATTGCCAAAAATGATTGGTGATTTAAGTTGTTAATTACTCCTACAAAATTATGTTGAAAATAAAATTCAAACTTATAGGCTTGAAGTGCATAAATATATGAAGAAGAAATAGGGTAGCAAGCATCAATGTGGGTTTAGATCATCATTGATCAGTTGTTTACTATTCTAAATTAATTTTTTTTAGAAATGCTTTAAATAAAATGCAAACATAAAAACCAAAACGGAATGACTAAAAATTTAAACCATATTTAAGATATTGTCAGTTTAGTTTTGAACAGACTGTATTTAATATAAAAACAATAAAAAAATTAACAATAATTATGGAAATCATTACACAATTTAGCGCAAATAAATGCCAAACACAAAAAAGTTACAGCATTTTAGACGTTTCTTTTGATTGTTTTGTTGTTTTGTTGTTTTAATTTTTTTTTCGACTTGTAGTAAGTTACTCTTAAGTAGTTTTAAAATTGTTTTAGTCATAATAACCCATTTTTTATTTTTATTTGTTATTACCAAAAAAGAAATTTTCATGTCAATAACCTAATTTTGAATTTGTTTTAACAAGTACATACATGTATAGTAGATTACAGTGAAAAGAATTAATTGTTTTATTCTTATGTTGAATTTTTTAGTTTTTCAATTTATGAGTTTTGAAATTTTTTTAGAGTATAAAAATTTCAATTGAGTTCAATGTTATTTGTTAATGTTTACTGTATTAGTATACTTGTATTGACAAATGAAATGAATAACGTGGATTAATATCATAAGCGTTATCATGACTAACACAAATACTACTTTATAATTATATAGTTAGGTAAATTTACAATTTATAATTTATCATAATTTATAGAATTTGTTCTGCATTTGAAAAGTAAAAAATAAATATAAAATAAAATGAAATTAAATAATAATGAAGTTAGAATTTACTTTAAACTCCTATAATAAATACACTGTGACGAAATTTACCATTTTAGCCAATTTGATCCGAAAAATGATTTGATAATCTCAGTATCTTATTCTATATTTTCTTAATACTTTTGTTAAATATTTTTCTTTGATGTATAGAATAGAAATGAGCATCATACATTTTCGTCAGATATAACTAGTTATAGTTTTTTTATCAATTAATAATTTAATTTTTTTTTTTAATTTTTATGTTACACTTTTTTATTATTCAACTATAATAGGGAATATAGAGCAATTTATATAAATATAGAAATAGAAATATTTTAATATATTTTTTTTATAAGAGTATTTAAAATTACATTTATACGTTAAGTACGAATTTAAAATTACGTAAATATAGAAAGTAATAACTTAAAAATACATTTACGTATGTTTGACAAATGTACATCTATGCTTATGTAAACTGGACAATCTGTCGTTATTGTACCTCTTTACATTGGTATTTTCACTACCTGTTGTTTCACTGCCGCTCTAGTGTACATTGGTATTTTTAATAACAGTTAAAGCTTGATATGTTTAAATATGTGCGTCTGAACTTCATTTTAAATTTGTTTTCAAGAGATTAACATCATTAACCAGAATGTACAACCAAATTATTTTTATTGCCTTGATGTATTAGTAAAAACTGCCTTAGCATACCAAAAATTTTGGTATTTTTTTTAGTAACACGTAAAGTTTTTATTTCAAAAAACGTTTTATATTTATAGATCAATGGGTGTGTGAGGGAAAGAATAGCAAAAGATGCCCATTGTCAACGTTATTACCGTTTTTCAACAAAGTTGTATTAAAAAATTTAGATTTTTTTTATATTCTAATTTTGCACGATTGAGAATTTCGTAACGAAGAATCTAATTCATAATTTTATTACTAATTAATTACCCAACTTCGATTATGTCAGAATTATCAATTTTATCGATACTATAAATAACAATATTCATCCATGGAATTATTTGATATTGTAAGCGTTGTTCAGATTAATTTTAAACTCCGTCTACAAACTTTTCATTTGAAACTAAAAACTTTTTAATTAAATTTAATTTGATTTAAAGCTTCACTTTTAATTAACTCTTAATAATTAGTAGAGCATTAATAAAATATGCATAATATGTGCAAAAAAGAAAAAATAACAAAAAAAAAAAACATGCATTTAAATATTTATAATATTTTCCGTTATAGCCACAATACAATCATGTTGCTCCGTATATTGTATAAATGAACATGTACAGATGTATGTTAAATGCATGTCAAGGTTACCGTTTTTTTTTTGTTTGAAAATTGGTTGCTTTTTGTACATCAAAGTATTGTGGTGTATAAAATTGCAGAAAAAGTGAAATTAATATTGTTTTGTTATTGTGTTTATGTTTTATGGCAAATATGAAGATTTGTTTTTATCCAATTCTTGGTTCCGCGCTTTTAAAATATTTTTTTGTGTGTTTTAAATAACAAAATGTGAATTTTAAAAAAGAAAACTTGTAAAAAAATTTGTGCAATTCATTGAAAGAAGAACCAAAAATGTGTATTATTTCAAATTTAACATTTAAAGTTAATTCATTTCGAACTGGTTTCAATCGAACAAAGTAGCAAAATGTAATTTGATATAGTTAAATTTTTAATAGGAAATTGCCAAAAATATATTTTTGGTTCCAAATGCATAAAAATTATATATGAAATTTGATTTAATTTGTAACTAGAACGAGAAATCTGTGTAGAGCCATACGTTTACATCATAAAAGTATATATATAAAATATGATGATAAATGATGTAAGAAAAACTATGCTAAAGAAAGTTCAATACATTACCTTCAAGTAAATGTAGTGGAGGTAAGCCACATAAATTAAAAAGACCATATGAGAAAAATGCAAATTTTTCATCATCTTAAGTAACTTAAAACTTTATTTTTCCAAATAAATTATTCTTTCAGTTCTTTTATATGGTTGCGAAACTTGGATGAATGTTAATCCCACAAAGCCGTATATATATGTCAATCAATGTCTATTACAATATTTGTCAATCAATATTTGAAACGATTTCTCTACAATAAACTGTGGGAAAGAACAAGAATTGAAAGAATCGGTATAAAGATAAGCGAAGAAAGTGGAATCGGACAAGCTCGCCTACCACCCCATAGAAGCACACGTATCTCTAGAATGAAATCCACAGGAAAAGAGGATGAGAAGGGAAATCCTGGTCCTGAACAGTATTTAAATAAAAAAAACGCTGTGTTTTAATTGCTGTGCATCCACAAGCAGCAACAGAGAAGATGATAATGATAATTAATTGTTCAAATATAACTATATCAAAAATATATGTTTATTAAATTAATATTTTTTAAAATACCTCAGCAATTTACATAGTCAACCACTTTATATTTTATCTAAATTGATATTAGTACTTTTAAAAGTTCGTCTAAAAATTATCTTACATGTACTTAATTAGTAATTAGAATTACATATTAGGTTGTAAATTTAACTACTTATTTGCTGATTATTAACATTGGTTGTGTTAATAAGGGAATTATTTTGAAAAAAAAATTTCTATGTTTTACAACAATTGATTAGGAATCAAAATTATTTAATAATTATGAATATGAATGCTTACAACAGTCACTCATGAGTTTACAGTAACATCTATTTTAAATTGAATTATAAAATATTTTAAGTTATTCCTCCTCTATTTCTTGAAAAATATTTTTTTTATATATACTTACCACTAAAGTTCAATTTTGCTTGTCATCACCAAGAGTACCAGACCAGGTGTATAATCTTTTGTTTTTTATAAAACATTGTGAGTGCATTTTTACAATCAGTAAAACTTTAGAAGGATGAATATGGAAATGGTTCAAAAACAGATATTAATATGAATAGATTTTGAATTAACAAAAAAATTACATTTACGCGTGTGAGTCCCTCGGAATCGGAATCTAATTCCTTAATGTAAGTATTATTCTATTATGTATTGAACAAAAAAGTGTACTATGTACAAAATATAGTCGAGAAGAAACTTTAATTAAATACATAGTTACATATATAAAACAAACAATATTGTTTTTGATAATCAAATTTGTTTTTAGTGATATATTTAAATTATGGAATAAAAGTCGAGTTTCCTTTCACTGATCATTTATATTTATATATCGTATATATATCGTAAATATCGATATTTTGAAAACAACTTACTTCCTTCGTCAGTGCTTGCGACTAATTTAGTAATTTAGAAATTAGTCGCAAGCACTGGTGAAAGAAGTAAGTTGCTTAATAAATAAGTATAAATGATTAGTGAAAGGAAACTCGACTTTTATTCCATTATTTAAGCTACAATATACAAGCTAGAAAAAGATCAAAAATTTGTACACGCTACAAGCCAGACAAGCACAAAACATAAACTTCACCTAATACTAGTTTTTATTAATCATACATCATACATACTCGTAGATACATAGTTTGTCATTTTATTTATAAAATCTATTTCTGTTTAATTTAAGTTCATTAACTTCGTCATCGTTACTAATGGTATGTACATATAAGTATAAAGAAAAACACTTCATATAACATTGAAATGTCATTTAGTTACTGTTAATTGCATAATATAAAATTATTGACATCTTCAACAGCTAATTTTTTTTCATTTTCTTCATTTTTTCACGGGTATAAAAAATATTGATAACTTATTGCACTGTGGAAGTAGTTTAAATAAAAAAATGTTAATTGATTATTAAGTATTTTATATTGTATTTAAAGCATATAATAAAAAACAAATCTATTTCATAAACTTTGAATAAAATATAAAACTAATAAGACAAAAAATTATTTCTTGCAATTTTTGATTTTTAAATTTTAGAATTTTTCATTTATATTTTATGTAAGTAGTTGTAATATATTTGGGTGTAGATTTTACTTGTGAATTTATAGATATATATGTACATAGACTTAAATTCTTTACCGTTCATGGGATTTTCTTAATAATGTTCTCAAAAATGAAAATATTTTACCAATATAAGTAATATTTGTTTGTTAAAAAATTTATTTTGAAAAAATTGTTTTTGTTTTTTAAAATTTTTCTTTTGAAATGATATGAACTTCAACTTCTATAACTCTCAAATATAGTTAAGTACAATATTAAAATAAAAGTTTCCGATTTAAAATTTACAAATTTAATTAAAATCATACAAAAAACTGGGAGTTTTAATTTTAATAATATTGCAACAAAATTGATCATCAACCTCATCAATCATTTTGTTGATGATATCAATGACGAAGCATGCCGAATGAGTACATACCAATAAGAAAATCGAAAGTTTCTCGCTTAAGTTTTTTAATTCTTTTTTTTTCGCGGTTTACATTGAAAATTTAATGTTGGATTGAATTTAGGCGGTCACTAACGATAGAATTAAATTATTTTAGATATAAAATACTATGATAAATTCGATTTTAATGAAAAAGAAAAGTAAAATTATATAGTATTATATATGTATATATATTTAAAATTGAATTTAAAGTACAATAGAATAAATTGGATTGTTTAATTTAAAAAGTATTCAGTTCCTTTCTAGTGTTTTGTTTGATAAGTTTAAAGTTGAATATAATTGAAGGTGGTGTATTTTAATTATAATAACAAAGTAATATTCGTTACTTGATATTTTGATGTTTTTGATTACAACTATAATAGCTGGCAATTAAAAAGTTTTTATTTAAAAATATTTAAATAATTTTAACTTTTTATATAAACCAGTGGTTATCGATCTTCTATAACTTTCCCATCTTCGGTTATATATTTACATAAACAGAATAATAAATATTTATTTTAACACAAAACTTGATTGATATTTATTGATAGCCAATTAGTTTTTTATACATTACATTGAATATTTATTTAAATATTCATTGTAATTTGAAATCAAAGTAAAATTTTATAGAAGTTGAATGATTTTGCTGGAAAGCAATGACATAAATTCTTCATTAATTCATTTAATTCTACTGATTAATTTATTTTCAAGTCAAATAGATCAAAACCTTAAAATATAATAATAAATTAGTTTCTTGTTCGAATGTATAATTTACCATTTTGTTGTGAAATATTTTTTTATCATTTTTAGCACTTCGTATTAAAATTTTGTGTCTACTTTTTTGTTTAAATTTGAAAACAAAGCTTTTTCGTATTCATTCATTGCTAAAATAATAATTTAAAATAAAAATTTCTTCAATCAAAAAAGTTTTCTCAATTATAACCAAATATTTGTATGTTTAACTTTATAATCTTTAAAATAATGTGTAAATTTAATTGTATAAATATTAGTTTTGGTCTTAACAGCTAACTTATATACTACAAAAAGGAAAATATTTATGACAAATCTAATATAATCATTAGTTAACTTATGCCCTATTATACAATGTTATTTTACATAAATTCAATAAAAAACTTTTACTTATTTTCAAATCACATTAAAATTGAAATGCATTAAATGAGATTGAAAAACAATTGGTTTGAATTTAAATCAAAATTTAAATATAATTAAAAAAATATCTTAAGGCAAATTAAACAAAAAAAAAACGAAAAAAACAAATTTAAAACTCCACATTATCACAAATACTTTGAATAATAGAAAGATAAATTTATAGTCAAAATAGTAAGATTTGATTTCCTTTGTAATTTTTTTTTTAAATATTATGACCAAACCTTTATAATTACAATGAATTAAATCAAAGGTTGGGCAATTTTATTAAACCAAAAAAAAAGTACTTTGAATTTTGATTACGCTACGAAACAAGGTAACAAACAGTTGAAATCATGATTGCCAATTTAACGCCAAATCAAATATTTTTTCTCCTCTGTTATAGCATTTTCAGATAGAGTATTTAATTTTTTTAATCTTATGTATAAATATATGTATATAAATGTAATTACATTATCGTTTTTTTTTAAAGGAAATTTTAAGTTATTGTCCAAGTATATTACTCGAAGAGAATGAACTTCTTAAGTACAAACATAGTAAATATATGAAAGCAACTTGTTGGTGGGAGTATAATAAAATGTACTCTAAAATTATGTAAAATTAGTACAGGGTTTGGCAGTGGTTTAGTCATTAGCATACAAATTCGTTTACAAAAATAGTTTACTTCCATTTTATTTCAAATTACGAATTAGAATTATACGATTATTTTACTTTGTTATATAATTTTTTACGATAAGTAACAAACTGTTTATATTTCCTCAGCAGCTTTCTGCCATATTAATAATGTGTTATTAGACACTTTGCATAATATATTCGTAAAATATTTATAATTATATTTTAACTCAATTTGCAAAAAAAAAGATTCTGTATGCACTTGAATATGAAAACTAATATTCAATAGATTTGTGTAGTACCTATATAAATTTAAATACAAAAAAAAAAAAACATTGTAACGATAAATAACTTCCTTCCGGTGACCATTGTATAAATCATACACAAAAATACTTACATCAATTTGTACATGAGAAGTAGTTATAAATAATGTTTTTAATATTATCTATTTTTACTTAAGTTCTTTGATAATAATGTCAAGTTTAACGCGTGTGATAATATATTAAAATTTATCTATCATTACTTTGTCTTATCTAACTTATTTTAAAAAAAATTTCAACAATATTGAAATTTTAAAATTTTTCAATAAATTTATTTTCTAAAAATGTAATAAGTAAGTAAAAATTGTGACATTTCAAATGTAAAATGTCATTTCAACATGTAATAATGTAAATTATGTAATTTTAAATTTTTAATAAACATATTGTAACTGACGTTTCTAAAAATTTCTATCAAATCATAACTACTAACTACATAGTGTAAAACATTACAGTTTTGAAATAGTATGCATATACAAGAATGGAGATAAAAATTGCTGTAAGTAAGTGTAAAAATATAATACATATTTACATTTACATACAGCAATATTTAGATTCCATTGTTATATTTTATTTAAAAATTTTAATGTTTTCTTCATGTTTTAGCGAATCAAAAAAAAATTCGAAATTTATAATTCGAAAGAATTATGATAAAATTCTCAGTTACACGTGCAAATAAAATATGGTTATATATATTGTTTTAACAAAAATGTCAAATATAATTTTTAATTTACTAGTATTAATCATATGTAGTTAAAAATCTTCACAAAGTTCTTTATAAGGTTAATCACAAGCTAATATTGCTAAGGAGTCTAAAGTAGATGAGTTACTTACTTAGTAATTTAATTTTTAAAAGTTTATTACTTTATTTAGTTCTTGTAGACTTATTGTCAACAATAATGTTAATTTTAGATCCACTACCAAAAGGTTTGAACAGGAACAATATGAAAACAAAATTTTGACATATTAAATGTAAACTTTTAAAGTGTAACTCATTTAAACACCAAAATTTTTAACGGATAAGTAATATTTGAATGTATAATTTATTAATGTAAAAACACATAGTATATTTTTAGAATATACAATTATTGAGTTAAGAATATTGATATTTATGAGTAAACACGTAGTAAAGTATTAGATTTTAAGAATGATTTTTTTTTACATTTACATCTTAAGCTTTTTTTTTTAGAAATTGTTGAAATTTAAATTAGTTGTATAAACGTAATATACAATATAATAATTATTTAGCTATTGTTCTTGCATAGTTTGCATTAATTAATTTAAGATCAGTGCTACATATTTCTTTGGTTTTACAACGAAAGATGATAACTGCAACTTTGTCGAATTTTAGTTATGAATGCCATTTTATATAAAATTTTAAGCTCTGTCAAATAAAAAAAAAAAATTAATAATATTAAGTAATTTATGAATTCAAAACTGAATAACTAACAACTGCCGTTGAAAATATTTTTAACATAAGCATATAACTTCACTTATGCAGTTATGGAGGCAACACTTACCGAAAAGTACAAAACAAAAAAAAAATGTTTTTATAAAAACTTGTTTTCCAGCGTTAGAGTAAAATTTTGGTATAACAGTGAAAATAGTCGAATATTTTCCTTTTAATTTTACTGATATGCTTATCGTAGTAACTGATATGACTAAGTGATATGACTAAGTCGAGTACAAAACACTGAAGAAGTCTGCAAGTAGTAGACGAAATACGCGTATCTGTATGATAAGCATATCAGTAAAATTAAAAGGAAAATATTCGACTATTTTCACTGTTATAAAAAAAAATGATCACCCATATTCTGTTAGACCCATCTCGCGAGATCGCGTGAGAATATCTCTGACGAGATAGTTTTGTATTCTGTTAGACCTTTGACGAGACGAGATAGCCATTTTTTATCTCGTCAAAAATTGTAAGCGATAGAGTATCTCGTCAAAGTATTTTGTGTTCTTTTTATCAAAAAATTGAATTAAATAAAAAAATTGAATAGATAAAATAGTTAAATAAAGATTAATAAACAGTTTTTCATTATTGTTTTTGCATTATTATTAAAATTGTGTTTGTTTTTTGAAAAAAAAAAACCATCTTTACTATTACTGCTTTACTACGTTTATGTATTAAACTACAAAATATATTTAAAACATAAATGTATTTATATTTATTTTTTATTTAAAAAATATTTTAAAACTAATACTAAGTTAGTGGGGTTAACACTTTCCAAAAATTTTATAAATCATATTTCGTTTATATACCAATAATTATTTTTGATAGTAAAAAATTATCAGTACTACCAACAAATAAAATGTTCTATCGCGCCGCTTACAGTGTCTAACAGAAAGGCATATTCAGCGAGACGAGACGAGATGAATTTTTTCTTCTCGTCAACGATGGGTCTAACAGAATATGGGTGATTCTCACGCGATCTCGCGAGATGGATCTAACAGAATATGGGTGAATATCTCTGACGAGATAGTTTTGTATTCTGTTAGACCTTTGACGAGACGAGATAGCCATTTTTTATCTCGTCAAAAATTGTAAGCGATAGAGTATCTCGTCAAAGTATTTTGTGTTCTTTTTATCAAAAAATTGAATTAAATAAAAAAATTGAATAGATAAAATAGTTAAATAAAGATTAATAAACAGTTTTTCATTATTGTTTTTGCATTATTATTAAAATTGTGTTTGTTTTTTGAAAAAAAAAAAAACCATCTTTACTATTACTGCTTTACTACGTTTATGTATTAAACTACAAAATATATTTAAAACATAAATGTATTTATATTTATTTTTTATTTAAAAAATATTTTAAAACTAATACTAAGTTAGTGGGGTTAACACTTTCCAAAAATTTTATAAATCATATTTCGTTTATATACCAATAATTATTTTTGATAGTAAAAAATTATCAGTACTACCAACAAATAAAATGTTCTATCGCGCCGCTTACAGTGTCTAACAGAAAGGCATATTCAGCGAGACGAGACGAGATGAATTTTTTCTTCTCGTCAACGATGGGTCTAACAGAATATGGGTGGATATGTTAAGATATTTCCATGTATATTGAAAAATTTTTACTGCGTATTATACATTTTTTTTTTTGTGTAAACTGAATAACTGAAGTTATCATGTTCTTCAGCAATAACTTTTATGTAACAAAAATGAATAAGTTATTTAAAAATTAAGAAAAAAGGTAAAAATTTTACGAAAAATAAAAAATTATTGAAATGATTTCAAGGATAATATCTTTTTAAAGATTTTCAAAAGATTTTCATTAAAAATATTGCAAATCAAAATAACTAGAAAAGTATAGCAAATTCTATACAAAATTTTATTCAATTGCGATTTACAAGAAAAGCCAAAAATGTTATCATCTTTCGTTGTAAAACCACAGATTTATATACTAATACTACTATCCTGTGGTTGACAAAATTTGCAATCATTTTTTTTATTTCATTTGTAAAATTTTGAATAAATTAAAATTGATGAAGTTTTCTTACCTTTACTAATATATAATTTGATATTGTATTGGAGTTATTTTAAATCCACTAATTTTTACTTTAATTACTAGTCAATTTCTATTATATACCGGCTTTTTATTTTTATTATTATTATTCGTATTTATTATTCTGTTAATTTTTAATAATGTCAACTAATTGTGTGCTGCTTTATAACTATATATTCTTGAATAGACAAATTGCTTTTTATTACTTATACAAATAATAAAAGTTTATCAGTGTATCTTGCATAAAAACTTGAATTTTAATTTATTATTTGTATATATTTAGCACAACTAGATATTAATTAGAAGTGGACGTTATTTTTCAAATGCAGTATGAAAAACAAAAATTTTGGTAATGTTTTCTTTAGTTTTTTTGTTTTTATCATAGTTTCTATGTCAAAATTCAAATAGTTACTTATTACTTTTTGTATTTTTTTTAGTTCTTGGTTATCCACATGTTATTTTTTTTTATGAATTTCTTTTGTTAAATTTTAGTATTGAAATTTTTTTTAATTTATTAAGAATGTTGTATAAATAAAAAAAAAAAATAATTAAAAATTATAAATTCAAAATGAATCGACCTTCAATGATCTTGGATAGTTTTGTTGTCTTTTTTTGTTCTTTTTGGATGTTTTTTTTTTGTTTTTAATATATTTATTTTTTGTTTTAAGGAATTCGATATCAATTTTAAACTCTATCAAACTCTTGGTTATTTATTGATTTAATGATTTTGAATATTAATGGCTACTGTCTATTGTTGGTTTTAAGGTGAAAATATCGGTTCATTAATCAGTTTAGAACGTTGGTCTCTAATTTATAAAATATTAATTGATTATATCAATTAAGTATATATATTTTCTTATGAAATAAAAGTAATTAAGTGAAATTGTGTTTTATTTTTAAGAAGTTGAACAATATTTTAACAATGCACTTGAAGACAAAAAAAAAATTGGGAGTAGGTATATTGAAATAATTTTAATTCGGGGGAAAATTTAACATTTATAAAAACAGAATGCGTAATTTAGAATTAATTCTATTTTCTATGAAAAGATTAAGATATAATATTTTTTTGTAACGATTTATTTAGATGAAGTTGTAACTAATCATTGTTATTAGTTTCTTTAATATAAGTAACACTTAATATATAAGAATTAAAGTTGAAAAATTATGTGATTTTTTGTGGTAACGATTTGCTTCTGCTTTGTATATAATGTGTATTATTGTTTACTTTGACTTGTGTTATTAAGAATTAATTAATAATGGTGAGAGATTATAAAAGAATTTCAGTTAAAATATAACTAAGTAATTACTTTACGTTCATAATTAAATGGAATTTACTTACGTAACTATTTGACAGGTATTTGTACAAAAAATTCTGAAAGTGAATACTAAATAAGTATAACTACATGAAATACTTTCACAGTTCTTAGTTTAACTTATAAATATAATTTTTTAAATATTAAAAAATTTACTTAAAACAGTTTTAATTTTAATTTTATTATTGTTAAAATTATTTGTGTAACGTTGACATACACATAGGTATAATAATTACTTTTTCATATTTTAAAAAAAATATGATGTATAAGCACATAAATTTATTAAATTTTCTGTATTTATTTAATATTTAACAAGAATAACAATTAATATTTACTAATAATTATAAATACCACAATATTATTTTTTTAATTATTATTTAAATTTAATATTATTACGTAAATTTTTTCAATTTCATGTCATTAACGTTTTCAATTGTCATGGAATCTATAACCGTAAACTAATGTAATATGTATAACGAAAACAATTATGTATAAATAATTTTTTAAGTTTCACTTAACGGTATTATATTCCTTAAAAAAATAAAATGTGCAATTCCAATAGAAGAATTAATATAAAGGTCGTATGGGATTAATAATTTGCAAAATGAATTTAAAAAAAGAACAGCTATAAAAAAATTCTTTAGCTATAAATTTTTAACATGTTATAGAACATTATTTTTTTATTTCTTTATCGTTCAAAATATTATTTTTGTTACTTAATTGAATTCCATATGACCTGAATATTATTATTTATTTTAAGATATGGTAAGTATTAAATTTTTTTTTATAATTTAATTTTAATTTTTTTTTTATAAATAATAATAATAATAAAAAAAAAATATTTAAATTTAGAATAGACACTGTTCACAATTTATTTGTTTCTATAGTAATAAATTCGGATATCACTATTTACTATAACAACCGATTTATATGAAACTTAATTTTATACTAAACTTGAGTTGAGTGAGTTGTGTTTGTGTTATGTTATGATGAATTATAAAATCACCTTGGAATTGTTGGTTTGTTTGCTAGTGCCAACTAAAATAAAAGAAGAATCATGATTTTTTGTTTTCTTTTCTTTTCTATACTTCTTACTTGACTGCATTACCACTTTTATCAATTAATTTTTAACGCATTTACAATTACCACACCAATACCACGCTTCCAAATACATGGTAAAATTTTTCTTTATTTATTGTGTAAGAATTAAAGCTGGAGGGAATTTGTCTCGTGCCTACTATATGCATATAATTGATACAATCATACATACTTTAAAATTTAAATTCAATTGCAGTAATGTACACATGATACATTCCATTTACATTGATTTACATAGGATATTTTTATGGTTTTATTTTGTTTTATTTGGTTTTGTTAATAGCCAGACAGACATTTATAAAGAAGAGAATAAAGAGACATGTATTAAAAAAGAATGATTTTGAAAAGAGGAAAAAAGAGATAATATTTTATTTTAAATACATTAACATAAGAAATAAATGCAGTGTTGTCAGCACTTGTCAGTTATTTTGAATTGAGAATTAGAAATTTAAAAGGTAGGTACCAAAAATATAAATATGGAGTTACGCCTTTTGTAATTAATTTTGTTTTTGATTTTACGGTGTTGACTTAATGATGTTGACAAAATTAAATAAATAAATAAAAAAAAAATAAAACGGATAAATAGAGGACGCCAGTCAGTTTAGGTTATTATAACAAAATTTTTAATACATATATATATATATTAAATTAATAATATTGTTGTTAATACATATATATATATATATTAAATTAAGAATAATTGAGAAATCTAAAAAATTTTTGTATTTTAAAAAAGAACAATTAAATTATGGTATAATTAAAACAAATAGTAAGTATATTTAAGAAGTAAAGTATAATTTATAAAAAATTAGATACATAATAGGTATATATGAACAATTTCAGAATTTAGAAAGTTTACGAATGTTAAAAAAATTTATGAAAACGAAGAGCGATACGAATATTTATGTATTAGTTTGTATTGAAAATGAGATTAGGCAGAATTTCAAAAAATTTAAGTAAATAGATTTTAAATAAACGATTCAGAAAAAGAACTTAAAAGTAAAGATAAAAAATAAATTATTTTAAACTATTAGGTTTTATGAAAATGAAATTTCATTTAGTTTTTATAACTGACATATAAATTTATTTTCATCTGTACAATATGAGTTAGGAAACTAATTAAATTCAAACTAAGTTGTTTTTGATAATCAGATTTGTTTTTAGTGATCTATTTAAATTATGGAATAAAAGTCGAGTTTCCTTTCACTAATCATTTATATTGATTTTGCAAATATTAAATTATGGAATAAAAGTCGAGTTTTCTTTCACTAATCATTTATATTGATTTTGCAAATATCGATATGCGAAAACTAAACTATGTTGTCTAGATTGTCCAACACGTTGGTGAACGAAACACTTCTTTAATTGATCCAATTTTTAAGGTTATTCCATTATAGCATAATGTGAAACATATCAGATGAGTTATCCCATGGCCTGTCAGAAATTGTCTTATGTTCATATTATGTATTTAATGCATAGGTATTTTGTTTAATTAATTTTGTTAATTTTAATTAATTTTATTAAAATAGTTTTTATCAGAATTATGTTAGCAAAATTAAAGCGAAATATTTTCAATTTATTTTAACATTTGAACGATTAATATTATTATTATTAAAAAAAATAACTTTATAAAATGAAAGAAATTAGTGTATATATTTAATCTAAAATTTAGTATTTTAATATGTCCATATTTGAAAAAATCGCTAATTGTCTTCAGTTTTTCTTTGATTCTAAACAAAAATTAAAATAAATATAACGTAAAGCTACAGTAAATAAATCCGTCAATATGACAACTCTGAATGAATATTTGTTACTCTGAGAGAAAAGCAGTATATACTATATATAAATTGTAGAAAATAAATAAAATGATTAAACTAATAAAAGTAAACAAAATACGAAACTGAAATGTTGTTAGTATTTTAGTGGGTAATCATTGTGTTGTTAAATTCTATTTACTTCTCAATATTACTTTTTACCGGTATTATGGTTCGTTTACAATGTAAACTAATTTTGTGAATATTTTTTTATTTATTTTGTTGTAAATTATTTGTATAATTATATTGTAAAAATTGTACTATTTTTTTTAAAGTTTTACAATATTAATCCAAAAATCGTACAATTTTTCTCAGATTAAAATGTGTTCGAAATATTTCTGAAAGTATTCTCATTTTTACAATAAATTTTAATTTTTAACAAAAAAATTGCTGTTGTAATAACAAAATGTTCTGTCGTTTTGTCCAACGTTGCCCATTACAACAGAACAAAAGGAGCTTATAAGAGCCACCACAGCAAAAGTCATTAAAGAAAAAATTATATCAGCCATTAAAGAAATTTCCAATCAATGAAAAACTCTAAGGAACTTGCTCAATAATTACAATCAATGGGAGGATTTGACAAAGACGAGGTCATGGTCTCTTTTGACGTAAAATTCCTTTTTCCCAGTATCCCAGTCAAAGAGGCTATTATTCTGGTAGAAGAATGGTTACTACAACAAGAAACTAGACCACAGTGGAGGACAAAAGTAAAACAGTACGTAAAGCTGATCCGACTTTGCATGGCAGAAAATTATTTCACCTTTAGAGGGGATTTCTACAAACAATTGCAGGAGGCTCCAGTGGGAAACCCCTTTTTCCATTCACCAGTGAAATTTGCATGGCTAAACTGGAGTCAGATTTAGCAGCAAGAGCGTTACCAAGATTTTGGAAGAGATACGTAGATGATATTTTTGCTGTAATAAAGGAAAGGAACTTAGAATCAACCTTAACTACTCTTAACGGACTTCACAGTAATATACAGTTTACTGTCGAAGTATAATAAGAAGGTCAACTACCGCTCTTAGATCTTAGATTTACTGTTAAGTAAAACAGGAACGTCCCTAGAACTAGAGATTTACTGGAAATCTGCGGATACTGACAGGGTCATCCCGAATACCTCCAACCACTCCTATCAACATAAGATGGTATCGTTCAACCACATGATCCATCGAATGTTAATACTTCCCATCCTACAAAAAGGTTTAGTAAAAGAGACTAAACACATATTTGAAATTTCGAGAATAAACGGATATCCGGAAAAAACCATCACGGCCTTACTTAGTAAACGGAAAAGAAGTTTACAACGGAATCCCCTCACTAAACTACTCACTGATCAACAACCCAAAAGAAGAGTAGCATTCGAGTTTAATAAGATTTCTCTCCCACTTAGATCGAAATTAAGAAAACACGGGTTAGATATCTTATATAGCAGCAGAACTAACCAACTCAAGTCTGTTCTATGTTCAACTGAAGACAGACCCAATCGAACAAATAGAAAAATCAGGTGTATATAAGGTAACTTGCAGTCATTGCAACAAAGTTTATATTGGGCAAACTAGGAGAAACATGTAAACACGACTCAATGAGCACCTGAAAGAAGCAGAACTGGCTAAAAAGAAGAACTCAACAGAGCTCCGATCCAAAGTAGCAGAACTCATCATCCAGGAATCCAGAGAATCCAGAGAATCATAGTATTTCGAAAGAAGACATTTAATGGTAAATTACATTAGAGATTCTAGGAAAGTAGATTCAGCTGAAAGCATCGAAATTTACAAGACTAAAAATGACTCACTCTTAAATAAAGACACGAATATTCTCCTTTGTTTAAAGTTTTAGTTAAATATAATAGAACGAATAACACCACCCCTACCTGTCACTCTGATGTCGGAAATATTATTTCAAATATCAACAATGAAATGAGTAATAATATTAATCAACCCTCCTGCTGTCCCTGCAACCTGTGACTTTTCATTGGATAATAAACAACCATCCAGCTGCGAAAAACGTCAAATTGCTACCTCTGCAAAAAGATTAAATGAGACGATTTTAGATTTCTTTCCTCAGTCAAGTACAAAACACTAAAGAAGTCTGCAAGTGGTAGACGAAATACGCGTATCTGTATGATAAGCATATCAGTAAAATTAAAAGGAAAATATTCGACTATTTTCACTATTATACCAACATTTTACTCTAACGCTGGAAAACAAGTTTTTATAAAAGATATAATAATAATAATATAATACTAATAATAAAAAACTTTATTTCATCAAAACCAAAAGCTAACTTACATTTTTTTTTATATTATTAGCCAAAACTTCGGTCAGAAAAACCTTTATACTTTCGTAGCGTTGGCTTTTGGAAGAGAAAAGAAAAGAGATAGTTAGAGAGAAGAAAAGGAGAAAGGTTCGGCGGGGAGTTGCGAACTATGTTATTGATGTTAACTTTTATTGCCACTTATTGGGTCTTTTTACCATAGTCGTTTTCATCTTCTTCTCCATGACGAACTCACTTTTACACTATAATTTTGAATCCAGTAAACGAATAGTTATTTTGTTATGCATATTTTTCTCATTTAAATTTATTTTTAAAAAAATAATTTCAAAATAAAAAATTATTGCACGAAAGGTCAAAATCATATTAAAATTTTTATTTATTTATTTTTATATATTTTTATGTACAAATAATAATATAATTAGAAATAAATAGTAAACAGTTAAATAATATCCAAATAGTTAAAATTGTCTTGTAATATTAAAGAAAGGAAAATAAATCTAAAGTTCCTTGAAATAAATTATCATGATCTTTTTCTACTCATTTAGCGTTCTATTTAATCGGCGGCTTATAGTTCTGTATAATGTGAGGCTAACAAGATTGGAAAAGACGTCTAGGCGAGAATGTTAGTATCTATAAAAATGTTATTCGAAACCAACGTTAAAAAGACTTAATACCATATTTTAATAACGTGAAAAACAAGAACAACAACAATCAGCTACTCAAAGTGATTTAAAAAGATTATTTGGTATTATTTCAGATTTAATGACTATGCAAATGATTCTTTACAATATTACTTTAGAAATTAATTGCTTCTTATTGTATACTGTAATGATATTCTGATATGTCAATCATATTTATCTTGACTTGAATGAACGAGTTTACAATAAAAAAAAAAATCAAGTTTCAGTGTGATTTTCAATTTGTTCTTAGAATTTTTTATTTATTATAATTCTTATACACTTAATTAAAAATTCAAGTAACATACAATTGAGTTTGAATGCATTTATTCTGAGTGTCTCAAATAGCAATGCTGAAAAAATAAGTAATTTATCATTATTTTAGTGTATAAAGAGTAATTAATTACACGTCGAGGCCCGAGGTGCGTATTAATTTTAATTTCTAAAAAACAGAAAAATCTCCGAATACTCTTAAATGTTGATAATATTATATTCTTTCAAATTAACTCTTCAGATAGTTTTTTTGTGGTTGTATTAACGTAGTTATTATGCAATTATGCTAATATTATTGAAATGTTAGGCCAAGAAAGGTATTAAAAGGTTTTTTTCATTTTACTCTTTCATTTATTAATTTTATTCTCTGTATTCCAATTTTAGTATATGTTTGTAATTGTTCGTTATTTCTGTTCTTTTAATACGGTTATACAAATTCAACGGCGTCTTTATTATTTATTCATTCATATTATTTTTGTCGTTTGTTTGAGTATTTTAAGTTTCACATTACTGCTGGTGGTTTTATAACATTTTACAAAATAAGAAAAAAACAATATAACAATAAAAATTTAACGTTCTGGAAACACCTGAAATTTGTTGATGTTTATTTTAAATAAACAAAACAATATTAAAATTATGACAATACGTGTGAAATTATACATTGGATTGGAGGTTAATGTCCTTGGGCAATAAACTTTAAGAATGATGATGATGATGATGATGATGATATTTGTTTATTTATATAGTTGAATATTATCTTATACAGTGTTGACCTTAAAATTTGATTGATTAAAAATAAGGGTTGAAGATTCATAAAGGTATTTTATTATTGGAGTTCCGTTCTTGAGTGTAGCTCACAATATTTATGTTATATTATAGTATGTTATATTTATATAGATAGATTTATCTCGCAATATTCGAGTAGTATTTTAGACGATTTTAAGAACGAATTTTTAAAACAAATATGTACATTTTAAATTATTGTTGGTAAAAAAAAATTTATTTATTGATTGGTTGGTGTTGTCTCATTTAAAGATGTTGAATTGCTTGAATAATCAAACGCCTTCCATTTATTGCTGCCTTGTTGAAGTTGGTTTGTTTTGTTTTATTTTTGATAGATAATAATAAGGTGTAAGAAAATTATTTATCAGAAAATAAAATTTTGATTTAAATTATTATAAAAAATATATTGGTTAATTGACTTTTTGATGTTGACTCCTATTATGGTGATGAAAAAGTGAGTATTTGGATAAACTTTGGAAGAGTTGGTACGTCCAAATGGAACGAAATTTTACATAACGGTACCTGACAATGTCACAAATATTTCATAAAATACCATTTTGGCCATAAGGTCATTTAAAGGTCAAGTTCATCTTTTGAAAATTTTTCTAAAATTTTGTTGTGTTTTATTTAAAATCTTATATATTTTCTGTCCAACAATATAGAGAAGCTTCTTTACAAAAATACATTGTAGGGATTTTCCAGCCTTTAGTATGAAACTCATTTGGCCTGGATCAGTGTTTCCGTTTCAGAGATATCAGAGTTCAAAGTAAAAATTTTAGAATAAACAATTTTTTTTCCCCAATATTTTGTAGGAAACCCCATCTTTGACACCCTATATCTTGTTTTATACCGTTGGAAAGACTCTTTGACGTTCTTTACAATAGTATATAATAAACTTTGTATAGGACGACTAAAATTGTATTTCTAATTTTGTCTATTTTTTTATAATAAAGCCATTTTATACTTTATTTCAACGGTATCTTATATGAAAATAATATATAATATGTACATTTGTTATATTATATTTATTATATATACATATATGTATACGTATATAAATTTATTTTATTTTAATTTATTAAAACTTGTTTTTTTTAAAAAAAAAAAATGTCTTTTTCCGAAGTTAAGATTTTATTGATTATTTACTCTTTATAAAATAAAATATAGCCCTTAAAAAAAAAAAATGTCTTTTTCCGAAGTTAAGATTTTATTGATTATTTACTCTTTATAAAATAAAATATAGCCCTTACATCGCTTTTTCAAAATTTCACTTTTCAAAATATGGTTTTAATTTCAGAATACTTACTTTACCTATTTTTACGCTGTTGGATTAAAAAAAAGGGTATCTCCTTTTTCCACCAAGCTTACCTTAATTATTTTAATGAGTAGCCCATGTTGGATACAAAAACTGGCTACCTCCTTTTTCCATATTACAAAAAAGGGTACATCCTTTTTCCAGGATTCTTACTTTAATTATTTTTATGCGTATAGCCACTGTTGCATACAAAAATAGGCTATCTTCTTACGCGACAAAGGAGATACCCCATTTTTAATCCAACAGCGGCTACGCAAAAAGTAATTAAGACAAGCAACCTGGAAAAGGTAGATACAACGCATAAAAATAATTAAGGTAAATATTCTAAAACTAACACCATATTTTGAAAGGGGCCTTTCCAATGGTATAAAATAATAGATATCTGTGTCCTTGATAATTTATTATCATAATATTGGGTTTTCTAGAAACTATTGGAAATTTTTTTTTATTCTAAAATTTTCATTTTTAACCCTAATATCTCTGAAACAGTAACACTGATCAAGACCAAATAAATTTCATATTAAAGGTTGGAGAAATCCCTACAATTTTGTTTTAGAGAAAATATGTAAAATTTTAAATAAAAGACTACAAAATTTTAGAAAGATTTTCAGAAGGGAACTTGACCTTTAAATGACCTTGTCGCCAAAAATGGTTTTCTATGAAATATTTGTGACGTAGTCGGGTACCGTTATGTAAAATTCCGTTTAGTATCGTATAGTATAGTTCATCATCATCATCATTATCCTCACCATTGTCCTGAAACTCACTAGGGTTAGATGATAGTATGTTTTGGGTCATTTAGTATTTATGTAGACTAATTATTGATACTTCAGTGTAGATAAGAATATTAAAATTATAGATTCGCTTGAAACGGTATTCATCTTAATACTTTTGTCAATGCGAAAATGAATAACTAAATATAAAAAAACTAGCGGCGTTTAATTTAAATGATTATCAGAAGAGATATTCATCAAATTGTATAACAAAATTCTTAAAATTAAGATTATCTTATAAATAAAAGATAAAAAATTAATTTAAAGTTTTTATTAAAATTTTAAATTGTAATTATTTCAAATTTAAACTCTAATATTGAAAATCTCATATAGTATTTTAGAATTAATTTTTATTTTTATATTTTATAGAAAATTACTGACTGAGCGAAAGAGTCGAGAAAATGAATTAGATGAAGTGGGGTATGAGAGTAAATCATTACGTACTCAATTGACAACATTGAAAACATCAATGGAACAAACTATTTCTGAAAATAAGTAAGTAGAAAATATTTTAATTGAATTCAACGAAATTGCATTTACGATTTTACGACACTTACAGAAAAACTTGTTAAATTCCAGTGAACAAATTATAACTAATTTCGTAATGTTGAACTGTTTATTTAAAAACTAATTTTTCATTAATTTTTTAGTCGTTTATCAACTGATTTAGCAGATAGTCGAGCTGAAATTATTTCAACAAAATCAAAGTTAAAAGATTCCGAAAAAGAAGTTGAAAGCTTACGAAAACAATTGCAACAATATGTTAGTGAAGTTAAGAAAGCTGAAGAACTATTAATGTCTAAGGTAAACAATTTCATTTATTGGTAAATTATGTAATTCGCAACTATTCACGAACTGGTGTGTATATATATTAATTATTATGAGCACTATACTGAGTTTGGAAATATAATTATTGATATTTTAAGATAATATTTTTGATATTTAGTTTATTTTGACTCACATTTGTCACAAATTGGAACTCTAAAATTTTAATCTCTCAATAGTTAAGCAAAGGCTATGGTCTTTCAAATTTTAATTTTTATTTAATGAATTTTCGTTTTATATTAAAACATTTTGCTTTTAGCTTCTCCTTAAAAAGTGACGTTGTAGATGTTTAACAAAAATAAATAAATGTTGTTGTAAGAATAATTTCAGATTTTATTGAATTTAATTAACTTGTTTAGTAGAAAAAGTGAGCTAATGTTATTTATTAATTATTACAAATTATATACAAAATTAACTAAAATATATACAAAATTAACTAAATACAAAAATTATATTATTTATCAATAGGAAAGAGAACGTGAAGAAATGCTTGAACATTATCGATGTCTGTCACATGATGCTGTTGTATTGGAAGGCAATAATCAAAGTTTAGAAATTGAGACTGCTGAACAAAAGTATGCAATTTATGTTTTGTTATAAATTCTTAGAAAAATTACAAGCTCAACACAATTCTTTTATAAATCCTTTTTTTTACTGTTAATACCATCAAAAAGGATCTGCATATGTCAACCAGCAGGTGTCCGACGAATTCGATTTTGTTAAATTTTATAATTTTTATTGTTTAAAACTATTTTTTATTAACTATTTTAATTTCTTTTTTATTTTCATTTGGTTTCATTTAATTTTTTTTTAAAAACATTTTTTTTAAAGACGTCAATTAAGTGAAGCTGAAGTGGAAATCGAAACGTTGAAAAAAGAAATTTTCCGTAAGAATGCAATTATAGAAAAATTGGAGAAACAGGTATTAGTTTTATTTAATTAATTTTTTGAATATATCTTGTCGTTTTTTTAATTATTTTTTATAAATTAATACTGGGTTATATTTTAATCAGGTTTCATCTCTATCAGCTCAAGTTAATACTTTAGAGAGAGAATTGGAACAATCCTATGACGATCAGCATTTAGCTAAGGTTGATTTGGAAGCAATGAAAGAACTTTGTGAAAAATTGGATCTTCAGAGAGATAAATTAAATGCTGAATTAGAAGAATTAGGAGCGATTCGAATTAAAGTGAATATTTACTTTCATTACATAATTTAATTGAGTACAGAATTTTATAATTAATTTAATTTAATATAAAAATGCTTAAGCTTGAACGTGAAAATGAGAAACTTCGACGGTTAGGTGGTAGTGAAGATCGTGGTGGAATCGTCAAACAAGCTGCAAATGATACTTTGGAAAAACTTTTAGATAAAACAAGAAGTGACCTCGATGACACACGTCGTAATCAAATGAAATTAACTTTGGAAATAACGAAATTAAAGGAGAAGAATGAAGAATTAGAGGTAAATTGTATTTTGTGAATATAAAAGTTATATTTTATAATTTGGAAATATTATTTTTTAGCTTAAATTAAAAGATGAGAAAGAAAACTTGGCTCAAAAAGAAGCTTTAGCAAACGAATATTCTGTTCAAGTACAAGAATTGCGTCATAATTTGACTGACGATCGTTTTAAAGCAGCTAAAAGTAGAGAAGAAAGTCCTATAAATTAAAAATTTAAACTAAATGATAATATGTAGATGCTTATTAGATTTTTTTTTAAAATTATTAATTTTAGAAGTAAATATTTTTAAAATAGATCAATTATTAATTACTTAGAAAACGTAAGATATATTAATTAAGGAACTTTACTTTTATTAATAAAAAAATTTATGTCTGTTTAAAATACCTCTCAATATTCAAAAATATAGTTAATAAAGATAGTTTTTGAAATTTTTATTATATTATTATCTATTTTGCTCTCCATTCTGGATATCATTTTATTATATTGTCAAGTTGAATAATGATGCATGTGTTGCAATGGTATTAACGCTTTTAACAAGAAAAAAGAAAGCATCATCATTGGTGATGTATGGGTATATATATATACATATATGATCAAATTGAACAAAATGTTATATGGAATGTCTATTTGCAGTGTTTTAGGAGTTATAGAGACTTTAAGTTTTTTTAAATGAACTTCGGTAGTTTTCAAAAGAAAACTATTAAATGGAAATCACACTTAAAAATACGTCAATAAATGTCGAATATATCGAGTAACATCCTGAACAAATTCAATACGAAATTTCAATTATAACAAGTGTTGTTTATTTCCATCGTAAAGAAATTATAAAATTTTATTGAGGCAACTTAAAATCCTTTATTCAATTAAAATTACAGTTCAATGAGTGAATTAAGTATATTTTTGTTTTATTTGTCGATTCAGTATGTACATATGTATGTACATATGTATTTATAACTAAAAAATAATAGAAATAGACAATTCTTTTAAGTAGTACATATTTATATCTTAACCGTTTATGAGAGTAACAATTTCAGCAATTAATTTTGAAAGTTAAAATATATGTATAGGTACAACAAAATAGAATACTGGGTTAATTTCTAATTCGTTGCTTATAATTATTATAATAATAGAATATATTTCGAATAAAAAATAATAATTTATATCAATCATGACATTTTGTCAGTATTATAAAAAAAAAGAAGTAACAAAAATTTAATAATTTATTTCAAATTAAGATTTTATCTGTTAAAATATTCAAATTTATATTAACCTACAATCAATGTAATAAAGTATTGACTTATTAATAATATTTGCTTAAAAAGAAAAATTTGGAAAATAAAAAAAAATAATTAAAGTTAATTTCACCATTTCACGCGATTTTATCTCCATGCCATTTTTATTGAAGTAAAATTTTTTGAAAAATGAATAATCCAAGTCCAAATTCATTTCAAAATACTACAAAAAAAGTAAGGTGGAGATATATTAAACAAGGTGGTATAAGTTAAGTTTAATCTAATATTACTTATAAGTATTGAAAAAAGAATATTTATGAAAAACAAATATTTAGTTATATCAAATTAATTGTATTCTTTACGCATAGATATACTACAATAATATAAGGAGTCAGGATTGTTGTCAGAATGAGGGAGTGAAATTTGAATAGTGTACCAAAACAACTTTAATTTAATTTCTTTTTCTAAATTTTAATTTACACAAAAGACAAAACCTACAATCAGTTCATTGAGAGAACCAAATCTTTTTTTTCATTGTCAGTAACTTAGCTAATATACCTATTCGTATGTTATAAAAACTGCAATTTATTACACAAAGTGGAATGAGAAATTTTTGTCATTTTTGTATTTTCGATGATTTACGATATTTCTAGTTAACTAATTAAATTTATAATAACTTGTTAAATGTGAAAAACTACTACTAACTATCATCAGGATCTAAGCCGCCTTCAATAGCATAGTTCCATTTCACGTTGAAAATAAAACGCACAGTAAAAAATTAAAAACAGCAATTAAAATTCAGTTAAATGAAAATTTTGCACATCTAATAATTTAAATTCACTGTAAAATATAAATATTAAACGCAATACATACAAATTTAAACGCAATACATACATTTAAATAATAATAATGATAATAATAATAATTCTTTATTTCATTAACAACTTCAGCTAACTTACATACCAAATTTACAAATTTATATAACAAATTAATTCAGATTTCTTAGCCTAGTATTTTAATGAAATAGCTAGGTTCAATCTGTTATCCAAAAGATAAATGGCGATTGAACCAGCACAGCATAAAATTGAAAGTATAAATATGCAAAATTCACAGCATAAAAAATTAAATGCTCAGCAAATAAATTAAATTCTGAGTTAAATAATAAAAACACAAAAATTACTTACCCAAAAGGATTAATTATAGTAAAACTAGATTTTTATATGTGCTATTATACTTTCTATGTTCTAGAGTTATAGCAAAAAGTTAACGTTAAAAAATAATGGTATTATTAAAAGTAAATCAGAATTATTAAGTGTATTTTCGCGGATAGTGACGAAATCTTATTTTTAAAAATTTTATTTCTGGAGATCTTATTTTTTTTCTCCAAAAATCTCATTTTTTCCTGTAAAATTTTTTTCTTGCCCATATTAATACTTTTTTGTTGTACAATTTAATTTATACACAAAATGGATTTTTTTTGTATTAAAAAGAAAGTAAAAATCTCCCTTTTCAAAATCTCGTTTATTCAAAATATCGTTTTATTTTCCTGAATATTTACCAGTTTTATACGTAACCGCTGTTGGATACAAAAAAGGAAATATCTCCTTTTTCCAGAGTTTGCCAAAAATATTTAGTTTATTTAGCTGCTGTTTCACAAGAAAAGAAAATATCTGCCTTTTAAAGAGTTGGGAAAAAATATTTCTTGTCCGTAGCCGCTTTCGAATACAAAAAAGAGGATATCTCCTTTTTCCAGAATTTTTATAAATTTATTTTAAATTAATTTCGGACAAAGAAGATATCCTGCTTTTCGTGTCCAAGAGCGGCTATTCATAAAAATAATTAAGGCTTATATTTAAGGGCTATATTTTATTTTATAAAGAGTAAATATTTAATAAAATCTTAACTTCGGAAAAAGACTTATATTTTTTTTAAAAAAAAGTAAGTTTTGATAAATTAAAATAAAGTAAATTTATATAAATATATGTATATAAATATATGTATATATAATAGATATAAATAACAATAAATGTATTATATATTTTCATATAAGATACGAAATAAAATATATGAAATGGCTTTTATTATTAAAATTGTTCTTTTTTCGAATTAAAAATTCGAATTCTTACGTTTTGTAGGGCTTTTAATCACCCTATACAATGTTTATTATATACCGTTGGGAAGGAAGTGAAAGGGTAAAATGGGTGTCTTTGAAAATTTTTAAAATATATGGATGTTTCTAAAAAGTATGGAAAACTTTTTTTTTATTCTAAAGTTTTCATTTTGAACCCTAATATCCCGAAAACGGTTATACTGATCCAGACCAAATAAGCTCATATTAAAGGCTGAATAAATCCCTAAATCCCTAAGTAGTGTTGTAAAGAAGCTTCTCTATATTGTTGAAGAGAAAAGTTTTAACATTTTAAATTTCATAAAAATTTTTTCGTTCTCGTTTTTGTGGTTTGGCGTTATATGTGAAAACTAAAAAATAACTTTCTGAGATACCTAAAGGAAGGAAGAGAAAGAAATTTATTGACAATTGAGGATTTGGATTGGTCGTAGATTTAAAAGGAAATAGTGATTGTATAATAATTGTACTTTGGTACTTTATAAAATTGTAGATAAATATAATTTTGGGGTGGCAGCACGTCACTTGTTACAAACGCTTTTTTTTGTAACAAAACACCAGCGTCACAAAACTTTTTTGGCAGCATGTACTTCGAAACGCTACTTTGGGATTGAAACAAAAAAAAAATTTTCGAAACATTTCAAATGTTACGTGGTGCCCAAAGTAACGAAACAAAATTAAAATTGGCGAAAAAATTTTACGTGCTACCGTTTTTCAAAAATATGTATGTATATATGCTATATATGTAATAAATTCCAACTCTGCTCTGTTCTTTCCACATTTTTCTCAAAGTTTCTTCTTTTGGCAATAAAAAAGAAAACCGAAATTGTTGCGTTTCACCCAGTCCATGGAAATGCCAAACATTTTTATAAATATAATTGCACTGAATTATGCTATACTCGACTGTACTAAATTTGTAAAAAATGTTATTATAGATCTTAAAGTCGAAAATTTTCCTTTTAATGTTACTGATATGCTTATCATACAGATACGCGTATTTCATCTACTACTTGCAGACTTCTTCAGTGTTTTGTACTCGACTGAGGAAAGAAATCTAAAATCGTCTTATTTAATCTTTTTGCAGAGGTAGCAATTTGAGATTTTTCGCAGCTGGATGGTTGCTTATTATCCAATGAAATAGCACAGGTAGAGGGTTGATTAATAATATTATTCATTTATTATTAATATTATTAAATTTCATTGTTGGTATTTGAAATAATATTTCCGACATTAGAGTGACAGGTAGGGGTGATGTTAATCGTTCTATTATATTTAACTAAAAATTTAAACAAAAGAGAATATCCGTTCCGTGCCTTGGTCTTTATTTAAGAGTGAGTCATTTTTAGTCTTGTAAATTTCAATGCTTTCAGCTGAATCTAGTTTCCTAGAATCTCTAATGTAATTTACTATTACTATGTCTTCTTTCGAAAGACTGTGACTCTCTTGAATGACGTGGTCTGCTGCTACTTTGGATCTGAATTCTGTTGAATTCTTCTTCTTAACTAGTTCTGCTTCTTTCAGGTGTTTATTGAGTCCCGAAAAAAAAAAAAAATTATAGATCTTGTTATTGTAGTATCTATGGCTTTACGTGTTACTGTGCAAAATAATTTTAAAATACTTACGCAAGTGAGGTGAGAGGATAAGGAAAGACTACATGCAGTAAAAATAAAGTGTACAGAGGCCTAATTATCCGAGGTACATATCTCAAGTTTTAAAGTATTTTCTTGTATTTTTTTTGTTTTGTACTGTCTGAATCATGAGAGTAATGCCTCTAATACGTCACAGTAATAATTATTGTAAATATTTATCCTTTATTTCCTTTGGATATGGGTTTTAAAATTCAACTAACTATTATAAATTGTTTTCTTTGCATATTTTTTTATATCTTTATATATTTACGATTAGATTCCACTAACAAATCAAAAGGTTATGAACAACCAACAGAATCATACTTATTAAAAGGCAAGGCAGAGCGAAAAACTAAAAATAAATCTAAAGTAATTAATCAAAAAATAGAAAATGGCTTCAATATATCATCCAAACAAATTATGGCACAAGATACAATTGGACACAAAATTGGAAGAAAAGCAAAACCCTCTAAGAGGCCAAATAACGATTTTATTTTGAATAAAACATGGCATCAGATATTGTCGTCTAACGATTACCATGTCAAAAACGGAATTTCTAGAAGATCTGAAAGAACTTTTAGCAATGCTCAGAAAGATATTGATAATAAAGAGTTTCGAAATCGTTTCAAATCTGGTTTAGAAAATGGAATACAATCTAAGAAAGAACAAAGTTGTTGTAATAAGTACTGTAAGAACCACAATAATAATATTGCGAGAACCCCTTTTAATGCAGTATCTAATTATGTTGTACATGAAAATAATACAAGATACGAAAGTTATAGAAAAGAACCATACGTTTCATCCTGTGAATGTAAAATCTCTGAATTTTTATTTGGAATCAAAACTGATTTTAATTGTAAGGGTCCGCTTCGAATTTCTAAAAGACATAGATTGCTTTGTATTATAAAATCATCAAAAACTAAAATACCAACTAATTTAGTATCATCTGATGTTTTAAAGCAAAGTGGAGATTGTAGTTCGCAAAAAAAAGCTAAAAAAATTTCAAGGATAATAGAAAATAGTAAACTTCTTGACAAATTTGACAAAAATATAAAAAAAATTATGGCATCTATAAATAGCTATAATAACACATTGAAATCATCTGTAGAAATAATCCCTGATAATGAGAATATGTTGAACTACAAACAAAATGTATTTTCTTTTGATAACCCAAAATCATTTTGTACTAATTTGACTGATAAAATTCATAATAAATGGCAAAATGAAAACATAAATGAGATTGCAACAAAAAAATTGATTAAAGTTGTTACTCAATCTAATCCAGCAAATGATGATCAACATATCCAACATCAGTCACTGAGTGAAATTACAAATTACATAGGACAAAATGAAAAAAATAATTCTTTATTAAATGTTGCCAGACATAGTCAAACAAAATTTATTTCAACTAAAGCCTCACATATCGATTTTCGAGAATCGAACTCAAAAGTGAAAGAAAATATTAGCATTGATCAAAATTTGGATCCATTAGCAGAAAATTTTACACTTGGTAATCTTGTAAATTTGGAAGATCAAGTTTCAAAGTTAATTAGACAAGTTCAACAATTTATAAAAGAAATAGAAGCTAAGTGTGAAAAAAATAATAATAAATCTGAAGATAGCGTAATAATTTCCCGAGAAATAAAACATGAGGAAAATGTAATATTATCCTGCTTAGAAGCGCCAACTACATTCGAAAATAATATAGAGAAAAATGTGAAACAATCTAATATTACCAGTCGCATGAATAAATTAAATGATTCTGAGAAGAAAAAACAAAGTTCTACACAAAGTTTACCGTCTTTGGTTAGTCCCTTAAAAATTACTTTGCGTGACATTAAATATGAATCTGATCTGCTAAACTTAAAATTAGAAAATTATAGTCAACCCGACAATATCTTAAAAAAAAATAAAAATTTGGTATCTGATGATATTTTAACAAATATTCCGAAGCTTGACGCTTTGTTAATACCTAATGTAAAGCAATTTCACGAATTACCAAAGGAAACAAATGAGAGTAAATTACAATTTAAAAGGAGGGAAACTGATCCTGTTGACTTTTCAAATAATATGTGTTCAAATATTTCTGGTAATCCAATTATTAGATTGGGTCCAAAAACTTCACCAGCAGAACGAATTGCAAACAGTCATATAGTTTCACTACAAAATATGGAGGTAATACAAACCAAACCAAATATTTATGTGACTGATAATAATTGTGAAAATTTAGGAAATCAATCTCTTGAAAATATAGAAAACAATTCGCTGAGTTTGAAATTTCCTATGACACCTAATGTTAAAATAGATTTTTCACTATTTGAAAATTGCAGAAAAATTGAGAGAAATTTAAAAGATGAAACCAAGAAGAATTCAACATTCAAATCTGATAACTTTTTTTGTCAAGAACAAATGTCATGTAACAATATAACAAATAGACCGAAAAGTGGTATTCAGAATGTGTCTAACGAAGATACTAAACAAAGTGAATTGTTACAAAATACCGATAAAAGAAAATCAAAACTTGATCATCGAATTAATTATGAAAATACAATTATGAAATACAAAGATGATAATCGACGACAATCAATTGGGAAATACTATATAAGTAAGCGAGAATATGAGAACAATTCATTGTGTAAAAACAATTTGATAAAGGATTTTGAACAGAATGACGATTCAGATTTATTTGAAGAGAATTCAATTCAAATGCAATATTTTAATTGTTCTGATAACCCTGTAATTAGAATTAATTCAAGGAAAGACAGAGTTTTGGAAAATCCAATTAATTTGAATAATAAAAAATATGAATTTAATTCATATCGGGATCCATGTTCTAGCATTCAATGGTTAAGCAGAGGTCAACATGATGGTATGATATTAATATTATCGAGAAAAAAATTTTGCGAAAATTTCAAATTGAGAGGATTGAGTTAAAGTAACAATAATTCTACTAAGCCTAAAACATCTGCAGCTAGTGCTTGTAAAATTGGCCATAATTTAAATTGTAATCAATTCAATAATAATAAAAATTCATAATAATAATACTACAACAATTATTTTGAAATGAAGAAAGAAGTGCAAACGGTTTTACGTAGAAAACAATAACAACAAACTTTTAAAGCAAAATAAATAAATAATTAAAACAACAACAAACATTTCTGGGAAGTTTTTACAAATAAATAAAAATTTTATTTTTAAAAATTCCAAATGAAAACTCTGATATTAAAGCAATAAAAAAACTCAAACTCTTAGCAAATTTTTAAGAATTTCCAAAAATTATATAAAAAGCAAATTATTTTGTAAAAATTGCACACAAATGTTGCTATTATGTTGTTTTAATTACGAGTATTTATTTATTTTGCTTTACCTACTGAGTAAAATAAATATCCAACCAAAATGATATGGTCCTTTTCCATTTATTGTGGGTCATCTATATTGTTATATTTTTGTTACTTTAGCTAATAACTGAAATCCATTTCTTCAATGTGAAATTTGTGTAATTGTTTTTTAATCAATAGAACCAATCCATATGTCATCTCATAACTCATATCAGTTTATTTATTCAATTTTAGATGATGAATCATCGAATTTTACAGAGAGTGAAATCTCATCTTGTGATAGTGAAAATTGTTGTTGCATGGGTGAAATAAAAGAAAATTTTAAGAAAATTTTAGGCAAGAATAATTCCCAAAAAATAATAAGTAATATAAGATCGTATTCTATTTCTTGGACTAATAACTTCTCGAACTGAAAGTGGTAATCCTATTAGAAAATAATATTTTCACTGAAAAGCAATTCGATTCTAATAACGATGTAAGAAATACGAGATGGGGATGGATTTTTTATAATATGGGATCATTTATTTATGAAATAATTTACAAAATTAAAATAAAATTATATTTTATTAAAATTAATGTTTAAATAAATAATTTTTTAGTTATTACAAAAATTTATATTTTCTAGTTAAGCATTTAGAAGGTATTACGTACATATGTATGTTGTAAGTAAACAATATTTACATAAACTCAAACGTCAAATGTAAACAAGTTATCCGCAATGTGAACTATGAAAACTGATTGTTTCCTTGTTATCGTAGCTAATTTGTTGTTTTTTTTTGTTCTTGACAGTAACTTTGGTAGAATCACCCTTTCGTGCTTAATTAAGTACTGCAAGTTTATACTATTATCTATAATATTTCGATCATTTATTTATCAAATTACTGGCTCATCAACTCATTGAAGGTAAAAAACTATTGCTATTGTCAGGAACTAAGCCTTCTTAGATATAGCATAATTTTATTTGATTTGTTACCAGATTATACTCAATACTCATTTACTTCAATTAAAATTTCAAAGCACTAAAATCAAAAGAGGCGTGAAATTTTTCTATGATTTTGTCTACGTAAGTATAAGTTCTTCAATACCAAGCCCAAGACAATATTCAATACCAAGACGAATGTGTCAAATTGTTTCATATATATTTACATTTGGAAATTAATTTGATTCAAGCTTGATTTGATTTTATATTTTTAATTTTTTGCAGATCGCCAGTGCTTCCATTCTGAAATACATACATTATCTGCTCAATAGTTAATAGGTTGTCTATAGATGTCTATTTAATTATCTTGACGGTCCTGTACTGAATTGAATCAAATTAAAAATATTTAAACTCTAAATCTTGACCATTGCTAGGGTTTTTTGGCTACAAACGGTTTTAATTTTGGTTTTACTATATATATATTATAAATTCTCTTACACAAATAATGTTATCTATATACTAATATCAACCATGAGTTTTATGCTAAGAGAAGATAGAGTTGAGAATTTGAATTTGAATGTTATGTAATACGAATTGATTAATTAAATTAATCAATTAGTCTATACGATTTCAAATTCTTATCGCGAAAGTTTCTTCTAGCATAGGCAAATGGTTATCATAGGCGATATATTATGTAATAAAAACAAATTTAAAACAAACACTTGAATATATTTTCTCATTTCATCAGTTCAATTCACACAACTATCCACAATAGCAAATCAATAGTTAGCTTAACAAAAAAGAATCATTAAATAATATTTTCCTTTCCATATTTAAACAAAAAGAAATACTTAAGAACTTCAACTTTTCACAAGCAAGGCTGATAACCTCTGCTAGTATTTAATAAAATTAATGTGAAATATTGCCGATAATATTAATGATTCTTCCGAGCTAAATAATAGTATCGTTCAACGAATAACGAGTACTAAATAATATATCTTCCTCACCCATAATTCTCAATTCTCTCGGTACAATGAATTCTCGTGGCTGATTTCTATCTCAATTCTATCAGAATTCTCGTGGCTGATAAATGTTTCGCTATGTTAAGAGCATGTAAATAGAGTTCTGGTTGGTTTATCAAATAGATATTTTTGCCTCAAATGCGATTGTTTCATTCTCTGTCTTATGATTTTACATCCGTTTTTCCATTTTTTTGCATCCATTGGAACTTTTGAAAAATTAACGCTTGTTGATTGTGATGTATTTTTTAAGATCTATTTTTATGATTATCCAAAGCTTTTAATCGCGTCTGTCATGCTTTTTCACTTAAAAAACTAGAAGAAATTGGACTGGGAATTTTTAATACGTGAAAGTCCAATACAAGTTGTATTGGACGGCTTTATATCTCAAAAATTGACTATCAATGCTTAACCTTTAAGGCTCAGTTCTTTCTCCAATATTTGTTATAATATTTTTAAATGATCTCCCATCCACGACTTTAAACCAGATTCACAGTTTTGCTGATGATATTACCCTTGATTTCTTTCAAGAAGCTGTTGAAGTGACTCAGACTTCACTTCACGGAGAATGAAATAGCATATCTTAGAAAATATTTTACATCTTCCAACCTCCTATTACCATATAAGACATACATTCGGCTTCGACTAGAATATAACTCGCATATTTGGGGAGGTGCACCTAGTACTAACCTACATTACCTAGGTGAGGTACAAAAGGGAGCCATCAAGAGAAGTCGATTACGCCTTGTATTTACTTACCATTATTAACATTCTATTAATGGGTTCAAATCTACCATTATTAGTTCTATGATGAACCAGGATGAAAAGATTAACGGATCTAAGTCGAGAATTATTGTTAATAAAATTTTTAGTTAAGAATAGGTGGAAAAATAATGTTACCTTTATCAATTTCCTTTCTTTTCTGCAGGTTGGCCAGATGAATTAAATTTGGACGATGTTCGTAAGGAAGATTACGTAGTGCAAATCTTAAAAATTTCATTTGAATGATTTCGATTCTTCTTATATGAACATCATAGAATGGAGACCATACCTAGCTAGCATACTCCAAGTTAGGTCGAATCAATGTTGTTATACAGAGCTTTTAAAATATAGGGATCAGAGAATTCTTTAGATCCACGCATTTTAAACCCTAGCAAGGAATTTGAATTATTTATAATGCAGTTGAAGTATAATTTAAACATTAACTTATCGTCGAAGTACACTCCTAAATCTTTAATGGAATCAACTCTTAACAACAATTCAGCATTAAGTGAATAATTGTAAAAGATTGGATGGGAACGATGTGAATAGCACATTAAAGTACACTTTTTAATATTAAGTAGTAAATTATTATTGTTAGACCAAAAATAGAAATTGTTTAGATCAGTTTGGAGTAGGATTGAGTCATCAATTAACTTTATTTTTTTGCAAATTTTCATATCATCTGCTTTAATTGCAGATGAAACATCATTCACAGAGATAATGAATAGAAGAGGTCCCAAGAGACTCCCGTGGGGAACTCCTGAGTTGGCTACGACTGATGTCGACGTAAACTACCTAATTAAGACATTATATAAATTGATCCAGTTTAGGAAAAGTACCGGGGGATCTAGCTTTCTTAATTTCAGTAATATCATACTATGAAATTAAGAAAGCTAGATGGAAATTTGTTGTAAGTAATTCACATTAAGTGAGTCTATAAATGTAACATTAATATCATTAGTGAGCCTATTTGGATTCAGGAATGGTTCTTCTTCATGCATTATCCAGCTAATATTAGGAAGATTAAGATCCCCAGATGGAGTTTAGAAGATACAAAATCTATATAGCCTTTTAAACTTCTCTGTCAGAACTAGAAGGAATACAGCAATTTCTGATGTAAATATTTTTATTATTAAATTGAATTTTAACACCGATAATTTCAAACGAGTTGGAATTAGGAAAAATTATGGAATTTGTATTAAATGAACTTTTGACGTCAATTAAAAATGCACCTCCTTTAGGAGAGTACGGATCAGATTCGTATTCATTAAGTTGATATTGATGTTACCTGGACACAGTAAAAGTCGCGTTAAACAGTTCTAGATCATTTATACCTTGAGCAAGCCAAGTTTCTGTTAAAATATATATATCAAAATCTAGATTGTTGAGTAATTAAACACGTTCTTAGTTTTAGTGTTAAGACCACGTCCATTTTGATAGTAAAGTCAAGTCAAGTTTAAAATGCTGGGTGGCGCAGTAGGTAGAGCGAAACGGGTAAGTAGGTAACTGAAAGGTCCCCGGTTCGATGCCCGATGAAGCAAAAAAAACGCTTTATGAGTTTTTCGACCTGGTCCAGTAAACATTCTTAGCAAAAGACCAGAAGGTTCTGCTATTTTTCGGGAGATTTAAAATTTTTTGCCTCAACCGTTGGTTATGCATCAACTTTTGTTGATTGATAATGTGTTTGCATCTATTTCTAGCAACATTGTAGCACTTCCTTGAGTGTCCAGATCTATCCAA
The DNA here is from genome assembly GCA_963942445.1 of Argyra leucocephala. Taxonomy (NCBI): domain Eukaryota; kingdom Metazoa; phylum Arthropoda; class Insecta; order Diptera; family Dolichopodidae; genus Argyra; species Argyra leucocephala. The sequence continues at coordinate 110,950,218 of OZ012679.1, read as the reverse complement.
TTTAAATTTTTTGAAAGCTTCTTCTTTGTCCTTAATGGCTTCGACACAGATATTATTAAACCACGAGGTGGGCTTCTTTTTGGAACTCTTATACGAGTGTGGAATAAATATTTTCATTCCAAGTGAGATTATTTTACTAATTATATCAGTCAACGTCTCGAGACTGAAAGCACATGGACCAATCAAATGTTAATAAAAAATTGTTGAGGGCATCCCAGTTAGCTTGGGAATAATGCCAAACTAGTTTTTTGGGAGCAGGTTTTTGGATAGTGCATGTGCTTTTTTGGAAGCTTGTAGAAACGAGACAATGATCTGATCCACCCAAGGGAGAGTTTACAGAAACGATGTATAATACATAATAATAAAAAAAAAATTTGAATTAATAGAGAATAGAGCTCACAAAAATTTTGGATATTAAACTCTATATTAATAATATTACCCTATTAATTTATTTTTTTTCCTACTAAAAGTGCAAAAAACCAAATGCGATAAATAAATAAAAAAAATAAAAAGAATTTGACTCAAAAGAGAATCGACAAAAAAAATGATTAAATGAAAAAAAAAAATCACACGAAAAATGTCCCTCCAAAATCGTGCTCTTGTGTATTATAATATAGATAAAATAAAAATTGATTTTGATCACCACGGACTGCATCATCGCCGATTGATTGAATGAAAAAAAAACGAAGCACACGAAAAACTACGAAAGTGTGCCTTCAAAATCGTGCTCTTGTGTATTAATATAGATTATTAAAATGTGTAATATAATGTGTAAATCAGGAAAAGAAGCCAAGTGGCCCTATTTGAAAGTATATAAAAACGTGTTGGAATTCCAATCGGAATAAAGTCTTTTTGCTTTTCAAATTAAAAGTTGTGGCTGAAAAATCAAAATTTTCAAAACTGTTCTACATTTTATGTACATAACTATTTATATGTGTACCTATGGCTTTGTTTATATTCTACAAAAAATATTCATGTAGAAATAAGACGAAAAGTTTATTTTTAACAAGGAAAAAAAACCTTTTTTATTTTAAAATAAATTTTAGCTTAGATATGTTTTTTGATAGAGGTGGTCGTTAAAATTTTAAAATTTATAAAATCCAAAAAATACCATACCTACAAACCTAATTTTTTTACCGATTTCAAAAATTTTTTGTTTGTTTTAATATTAAAATTTTGCAAAAAAGAAATGTTAATTTAAAAAATTTGTAATTTTTCGCCAATTTATTTTGCATCGTTAAAGTTTTAAGAATTTGTATAATCAAAAATTACTGTTAACTCTTTTTTGAACCGAATTCAAAGATTTTGTTATTTTGGTTTAATAGATATTCTAAAATTTAACAACAAAAAAAAGTAAATTTTAAAAATTTCGAAATTTCTAAAATCGAAAAAAAAAATAATTTGAAATCAACTCTCTCAAGTGGTGATTTTTCGCTATATCCTACATTACATACATTTAATTAGTATATAGTTGTACATTCTTACTTTTTTTTACTGAAAAGTGAAAATTCAAATTTAAAAATTAAAGAAGGAAAAATAAATAAAAGTCATTTGATATTTATTATAGATTTAAAATTTCGTTTATTTTCCATTTTTAATTTTAATAATCAATAAATTTTATAGTGTTCCATAATTGTTTCTAAAAGAACTTCTGTTTTTTGTTTTTGTTAATTTAATAAAGTTTAAAATATATATTTTATTTTTAGTTTCCTTTAAAGATTTATTTTTTTTATTTAATTACAATATTTATAAATATATTATATCCATAATATATAAATAAATGTATATGCATATATGTAGGTATTTTATCATAAATATATTTATTAGTGTGAATTTGAAAAGAGGCACAAGAAGGATATATTTTTTTTAAAATTTCATTTAAATGTAAATGTCTAATTTTTAAAATAATTATATTTAAATTTCATTTTATTTAATTGCCTAAAATTAGTAAAAAGTTTAATATTTTGTTTAATTTCTTTTTTTTTGTTATAAGTTATTTTAAATAGTTTTCTTATTATTAATTTTTAATAAATTTATATGAAATTTTTTTATTTATTTATTTTACAATAATTTACAATAAATATTTTACTCAAAACTATATTGTTATTTTTGCATTTCATTTAAATTTTATTTATTTATAGAGTATTTTTTTTATTTATTTAGGGTTATTAAAAATAATAAAAAAAAAAAGTAATTTAAGCGATTCTATTGAATTTAAGAAGCGTATATTGATTTATAACAATTATTCATTTAATTATAAATATTCGCGTAAGATTTTTTCTCGTAGATTAAAAGCTATTTTATAAAAATTAATTTATATTTTAATATGATATATTAAAAATAAAAATAGAAATAAAAAAATAGAAAGGCCATGCATAATTATTTTTTTTTATATTGATACTTCTAAATAATTTTATTATTTTAAATATTAAATACACCACATTTAAATTGCTTTTAAATTTACGAACAAAACAAAAATATATATATATATGAAGTATATAATATATATAAAAATATATAAATAATTATAATAAAAAAAATTAAAATTTATATTATATATGATATTCTTTTATATTACCATTCTGAATAAATTGCTTTACATAACTCTTCTATAAAACTGATAGAGACATTTTGAAGTTGAATATTTTTATAATAATTATTATTAGTTTTTATCTAAATTTATAATTTATTATGTTCTAACTTATTTTTATTATATATATATTAATTAATGAAGATATCAATAATAAATATTTTTGATGTACAAAATACTTACAATTAAGAAAATTAATTTTTAAATATTAAAAATTATTTTAAATTAATAATATTAGTATTTAATAATATTAATGCTAGATAATAATAATAATAATAATAATAATATTAATAATAATAATAATAATAATAATAATAATAATAATAATAATAATAATAATAATAAGAATAATAATAATAATATTAATAATAATAATAATAATATTAATAATAATAATAATAATATTAATAATAATAATAATAATAATAATAATAATAATAATAATAATAATAATAATAATAATAATAATATAAATAATAATAATAATAATACTAATAATACTAATAATAATAATAATAATAATAATAATAATAATAATAATAATAATAATAATAATAATAATAATAATAATAATAATAATAATAATAATAATAATAATAATAAATAATAATAATAATAACAATAATAATAATAATAATAATAATAAATAATAATAATAATAACAATAATAATAAATAATAATAAATAATAATAATAATAATAATAATATTAATAAGATAACAATAATAATAATAAAATAAAATGTTAATTACGAGTATAATTAATTTTTTTTTTGTCTTTTCTTTTATGTTTCTGAAATAGCATACCATGATTCAGCTTAAAGATTATTATTTTAATTTTAAATACGCTTGAGGGAATAATGTAAAATGTGACATATTTTTGTGAAAATATTGAAATTTAATTTTCATAATAATCATATAATGTGAATATTGCAAAATTAAATAAACGTTTTTTTTTAAATAATTTAGAGCTTAAAATATAATAATAGTCCCTGTCACGCAATTTCTTAAAATTTCGAACTATGTTATTTTCGTATCCTTTTTTCCTTTTACAACTTTTTGTTATTTTTTGTTTTTTGAGAATGTTAGTATTTACTGCATAAATTAAAATATAGATTCAAATTTAAAATTATCAATATTATAAGAATTAAAAGGGTTGTGGATAAATTATCAAAAAAGCTCTGCCAAAATTGTTGAAATAAAGTACTCGTATTGCGTTGTACAATACTCGTATATTTAATGGAAAATTGATAAAAAATTAAGCAGTATCGGAGGGGTCTCAGCTTAAAAAAAGTAATTTTTAACCGGGTTAATTTTTTACAGTTGGAAAAAAATTAAAGACGACAGAATTTTTTATTTTTAGGTCCCGAAATATTAAAATTTTGAATAAATAAATAACAAACAAGAAGTTTTCTATATAATGTTTAAAATAATATAAAGGTTGTTAGACGTCAGCTAAAAACTATTTTTCAAAATAGGAAATTTTTAATTTTTCTCTTTGATTTTTTGTAACATAAAAAAAGCTAAATTGCGTGACGAGTCCTATTGATAAAAGCTAGATAAAAAAATTTAATTATATATGTATATATTCTGAACAATTTCTTTAAATAAAAAATTTAATTATTAAAATTCAGATCAATTGTCAAAATGTTGTCAAAAGGAATATATTATAATTATTAATTACGTACATCATAATATGTATGTATGTATTGTGTGTATTTTTAAATAGTTCGAAATAAATGCATACATAACTTATACTTATATTCAAAATAAATAAACTTATGTAAACATTTATATTTTATTTTAAATATTAAAAATAATTGTTGGCTAATATTCTCAGAGTATTTTCGAAGGTTTTTAATTGATTATTGAACATATTATTTATGTACGAGTATGTATGTATGTAAATTATAAGAAATTTCATGTAATGTTGATTATTTAAAACAAATTTAGAATATATTAAAATATGATGGTAGTAAATGTATAGTGAGGTTTCATAATTATTTAGACAAATCATAAAAATAAAATGAAAGCTTTGAAAAATGTTATCATACAGAACTGAAATTTATACCGCACATCAGTTTGATTTTTAACAACATAAAAGAAAAACAATAAAATATATATAGAATAAATAGAAAAATAGAATATATAGAAAAAATAACTGTAAAGTATAAAAAATGTCATAGAGTAATTTAAAATATAGTTCAGATCATCTATATGCATACTATCTATGTACATAAAAATGAATGATTTTTTGCTTTACTTTTCAATACTTTTTGCGATACCTTTCAAAATTCTGACTAGTTTCGGTAGTAGCTATCTAACGCATAGCACCCGAAAAGAACATTTCCAAAACCAAAGATGTTAAAGATCTGGAAACTTGTACTCTGGTACTATATCAAAAATAATGAAACATTTTTTATCGTTTACCTGTCACATCATTAGTGAATAAATGAACGTGCAATTTTTGGCTGGAAAAAACGTGAATGCGATTAATATGTATTACCTTTCAAAATCAGATATTTTGCGAAACAGCTATTTATAAATCTTTATAGTAGTGTTATAAATGTTTTATACTGAGTTTTAAAATTCACTTGATATGCCCATATTATCACCACAGTCATGCCTTTGCAATGGAACCAAACTTACGATGTCTTAGCAATCAATACCATCGAAGCAACGATTGGAAAACGAAAATTCAAATAGCAAAATGGGAAACTGCTATACGTATACTAATGATATCAACAGATATGTCTTTCGGAATTGAAACAATGGCAATGGAAAATCCATGCTTTTTTCATGTACAATTTTCTTTCAATAAACTTTCTATTAAATAAAAATTCTATAAAATAACTTTCAATAAAATAAAATCTACAAACTAAAATATAATTTGAATTTCTTTTATTTACAATCAGAGGCCTAGTAACGCATGGTAGGCCCGCTACTTTTAAATATAAACTAAAAGAGGTTTGTATATTTTTTACATATACATATGGAGTTGACCACTTATTATTAGTATTGATGAAAGAACGACCAAAAAATTACATGACAACTAATTTTTTAAAATAATAACCTATAATATGTAATGTATGTGAAATGTCCCTTTGAACTTTTGGTGTAACTATAATAATGGTTGTAGCTACATTTTTGAATTATTGGTAATTTTTCAGTAAGAAGTGGAATATCTTTGAAACGCAAGTACATAATATAGAAAGGTCGATAATAATATATCATAGTTAATAAAGAGAAATAATACCCCAAAATATGATAAATAAAGCTCCAGGGCGGTATTTCGTTTCCAACTTAATCTATCCAACTTCTTAAGAAATAAAGCACCAGAGTATTTCTATACAAAACCATATAACATTATGTATACATATTTTGGAAAAGGGAAATTTTTTTTTGTTTCAAAAACAAAATAAAAATTAATTATGCCTATCGCAACCTTCACTTTTTAATTCACTTCACTCTTTTTCCGTCCGGATGATAATTTCGGTATCGCAGCATTCACTTTCCAACTCACAAAGTGAGTGTAAAGTAAATAAAGTGAAAAACTAATGTTGACATACATTATGTACGTAAAAATAAATTTTAACTGTTTCTATTTATGTAATTTGTCTATAAACATTATTAAGCTACTAAACTCTTATTAATAATAGTTAAGTGAAACTTGCGATACCGATTTATTTCACAGACGGGTGAAAAATGAAGTGAAAAAAAGTTAAATGAAAAAACAAAGTGAATGTTGCGATAGGCATAAATATATTTTTGTTAAGTCATAAAAATCTATGAACCATTGTGTTGTTTTCATTTTCTGGTAAAGTTGAGAAAGAAATAACACTCCGGGGTCTCTTAATCCACCCTCATTAAATATTCCTTCATCAAATGTGAAATAAAACAACTTGCAGTTTTTTTTAAATACCCGAATCAATACGTCGGGGTCTAAAAAAGACACTTAAAATTAAGGTACGATAATGTCCTATTGAATCAGCTGAGAAATAAGATTGGATTTCATAGTTCAGGTTACAGGATGTCTATTTATTTAAATTTAACAATTATAATATAATATTTATTAAGAAAAACTACTATTTTCATGTTATTGAATATTATTCAATTATGTATGTAGGTATGTATATGCATGTATATAATTATTGTTTACAAATAAAATTGCAAATAGCTTTTATATAATTTTTCTTTAAGTTTATGTATTTTTGTGTTTATCATTTTTTTTTTCATTCTATTTAAAATTATTTTTTTTTTTTAATTTTTGACATTTGTGACATTTTTTGTTTTTTATTAAGAATTTTTTTTAATTCACAGGTTGATACTGTTTTTATATAATTTATTTATATAATATTTATTTTTCTAATTTATTTATAAAAACATTTCATATGTTTATTTATTTTCTGTATAATATGTTATAATTTATATTTTAATTAAATTTTATAAAACATTTTATATGTACATATGTATGTATATTATTTAAATCTAATTGTTTTAATTTATTAATAATTTTTATAATTTTTCTAAATATTCTAAAAGTGACTATTTTTTAAAAAATTGAGTACAACTTTTATTTAGAATTGTTTCTTGATCCATTATGTTTGTTTGTTTATTCGTTATGAGTAACGAATAAAGGTTGTTCAATTTTTGAATAGCTACACTTTTTTTCTTTAAAATTTATTATTTTGTTGTGATTTATTTGATTGTACATATTATATATTTATAGTGAAATATTGAATTTAAATAAAAAAATTTAATTTATTATAATTTTATTTGGTTATGTTTATACTTTTTGTTATTTAATTTAAAATTTTAGTATGAAAAGTTCTTATTAATTTAAATTTGAATAAGAAATGTTTATAAGTAAAAATAGTTAAATTTTTGGTGGTATAGTTACTGTATTTCATGTGTATGGTGGTGGTAGAGCAAATTACAGGAAGAGTAATTTATTGTGGTAGTTAAATTTGTTTCATTTGTTTGTTTTTTTAAAGTATAGGCACGTAGTGCTGTATTTACTAAGAGAAAACGAAGATGGTGGGCTCATATTAAAAACGTATATTTTTTTTTCATGAAGTAAAATCATAGTAGAGTACCGTAATATCATACGATAATTTAACTAACATTTTAAGCTTTAGTAAAATAAATAAATATATAGTTTCTTTTTTAAACTTGTGCATAATTTGGATTTATAAAAATATAATGGCAAGCTATGTGATGATATAGGAAGAAGATGAATTGGTTATATTGAAAATTATGGTAAATTGCAATGGTTGTACCCAACTTAGAGGATAATATGATGTTGATGATGATTTTTAAATCTGAAAACTGATAACTTAAAAGAAAAACATCGAAACTTGTACCTAAATAAGTTTTTCCATTTTATTTAATCAATTTTCTCAAACAACTTGTATTGTTGTGTTGAGAAGATTCAATAACTTTAAGTTATTTTGTATGTTAGTAACATAAATATTATTTATTTACAACATATATTATATATATATTACAGATATTACATATATTACATTGTATTTATAACATATTCATTCCATCACGTACATTTAGTAACTATAAACGAAACATTTATAGACAACTATATTTGTATGACAGGGACAACATTATTTAATTTTTCAATAATATCATACACTTTTAATCTTATTCAGTGTTTTAAAACTTACATTGATATATATATTTTTTAATTATCTTCTGAACAAGTTTCGTTTGTATCACTTTAGAACTTTTTTTGATCAAGTTTAAATAAAAGAATCCAATCAAATTTTATTAATAAAATTTGATTGACTTTAATACAATTATTTATATCAAAATTGTTTTGGATATTTATTCCTAGGATAAATCTCGCTATAGCCTAATCAGTAGGTCGGCGGAAAAATGGATTTTTGGGCAATTACAGGTCCAAATTCTCTATGATAAAAATGTCGCCCCTAGTAGATGATAGACAAGCGAAACTTGAAGTAGAATTAGCCATTAACAGTAGATTAATTAACTACTTTCAACAATAATGATGATTGAAAACTGAAGTGTAGTTTCTCTGACTCTGAAGTATAGTTTCTCTGACTCTTCTACTAGAGGATAATAAATGGAAACCAAACTAACTAAAGTGTAAGTTTTCATATTTTGATTATAAAAAAAAATTAAACTTTAAATTTCAATTAAGTTTGATAATCTAGTTTTAAATTAAACATATTTCATTTTTGTACTTTTTCTTTAAAACCACTGCATAGGATACTAAATCTACAATATCCTTTAGAACTGTAGATTGCAATAGCAAAGGTTGAGACAGATTGAAAAAAAGATTTAACTTCGAAAAAACTTATACATTTTTTTCTTTAGTTTTATTCAGAATAAAAATTTAAAAATAAAATTGTAACTTTGATATATCAAATTACTTCATAAAAAAAAAAAATTTATTTAATTTTTAATTAATAACATCTTTGTTTTATCAATTGTAAAATGCAGCTCTGAAAATTTTTAGTAATTTTTTCAAATATTAAAGGCAATTGGAGTTGACTAAAAAGTGTTTGATTATTAAATTAATTAATATAGATTTTATTTTAAAAATAAGCTTATTTACTAATAATAAAAACATTCAATTTTTCTATTTACATAATTTGTTAAAAATATTTTTAGTTATTTTGGAAAATATTTTATTACTTTTTCAGTAGTAAAATAAATATTTTTTTTTTTCATTGTAGTAATGTTTTTTTTTTGTAGTTTATTTGTTGTCTCTATTTTGTTCCACTTAACCTTAAATTTTCTTGTACAGCTAATCCTAATTATTTCAATTTGTTTTTTGAAATAATTTATTTTTTATACTAAGACTTTAAGTATGTTTTGAATTTTACATTAGAAATGACAATAAAAGGACTTTTAAAATTAAACGTTGTTGTTTATTAAATTTACCAAGTTAAGTAAGAGGAGAATTCATTCCTCCAAATAAATTAGTTTAACTTAGTAAATATAAAAATATTAATTTAGAAATTAAATAAATTTAAATAAATTATGAAGCAACCAGAATTTGTAAATTTTAGGGATGCGGTTTCAGCGAGTTTACGATCGAATATATTTATATAAATAAAGGTTCGAACTAAATATTTTTATATACATAAATAATTATAAAAAAAATAACTACTATTTTTGCATATTATTACGACTATTAAATGGTTTTGTTTGAATAATAATTTAAAAAAGTAAATTAATTATAATAGATCGATTAATTAATTTAATTTCAAAATTAATATAAAAATAAAGAAATGTTGTATTTTAGCGTTTAATGAGTCGTTATAGATAATTCTTACGTTGTGAGATATGTATATAAAGTAATAACTTGGGAAGTCTGTTAGTAAACGAAAATTTGCTAAATTTTTTTTATGTAATAAATATTCCAATTCAGTGAAGTAAAACACCGAAACCATTACATATGTAAATAATTGAACTAAAGATATGCTATTAATAGAGAAATTTAGAGATAAGAGGTAACTACATATAAATTAGGATTTGGTAATATTAGTCAACTAAGTTGGTAAATTAATATAATAGTTATAAATAGGTATATATTTTTCTCACCTAGACATATATTATCATGCGTAATTGACAGTTACAAGTATGTACATTTTGTTAGTGTAATTATAACAATTTGTAATATATTAAACAATTATTAAGTTTATTAGTTGTAACAATGCTTCTATATCTTCTAGACTGGCCCCTGGGAGAGCAACTTTAAAAATGGGATCTTATTTTCATATAAATTTTTCTTATTTTCACATGGATTCTTATTTTCACATGGGATCTTATTTTCATATAAAATTTGTCTTTGGTATAGGGATCTTATTTTACTATATGAATAACCTGTAATTATGATATAGAGTTATTTTTGAAAAAATATTCAATATTTTTTTATCTAAATAGGTAAAATTTACAAAAAATACAAAAACATTTTCATTCATAATTTTCAATTTAAAAAAAAAAAAATTTATTATCCGACATGAAACCTACTTACTTCTATTAAGTTCTAATGAAATGAACACTGAAAATAAAACTGGTGATAGTGTGTGTGTGTGAGTGTGGATACAGTAAAATTTTTGAGACGAAATTAAAATAGCATGTAAATTGTTGTTGTTTATTTTTTTTTATCTGAGCAAAACCTTTGATGCTGCTTGTATTTAATTTTTGGTATTAAATTTTTTAGAATATTCTTGTTTGTGTTAGTTGTATTTTTCTCAAATTTTATCTTTATTTAAAAAGATTTATACAGAAAACAAAAACAAATTTTTAAAAAAATCGTAATTCGATATATTTCGGAAAAATCATCGTGTAACTTGGCTAGAAGATATAGAGGAATCGATTGTAAGTAAGTATACTGTGTTCATTACCAATTTATTTCTTGCTTGATAAACTGTTCTTTAAACGTTTCACCATTTCTAGTTGCATAATGTTATGGAAATTTTCTTATAATTGTTTATTTAAATAATGTAGTTTATATAAATTATAACTATTTTTGTGAAATAAAAAATAATATGAAATAATACACTACTAAATATATAGTTATATTTTATACATATATGTTTGATATAGCACATATTAATTAAAGCGATATAATTATATATTAATATAAATATATCGCATGTATGATGAATCCGTACATCATTATATTTCATTCAATTTAGAAAAAAAAAATTTTTTTTTTTACATATCAAAAATATTTACAATTTTATGTACATAATATGTATATGCAATAACATTGCATTTGATATTATGCATATATGTACCTATGTATAAGGATCAGTTTCACAATTGAAAATTTTCTAATAATATCTTATTTTGTCAATTTTATATTTCGAATCGTGCCATTTTGCTCTTATTGTTTTTTTTTTGTTTTTTTTTTTTTTTTACAGTAGTTTAATTAGAGATTTTATTTACTATTACTCTATCAAGAGGTGATACAATAAATATTTTTTTCTTTTTTTACAATTTTTACAATTTTAATTTTTTTAAGATTTTAATTTAATATTAACTACGTATTTATAATAATTAATAAACTTATGTAATATATAATGATATTTAATAAAGCTTACAAAAAAGTTCACAGCTTGCAGAAAAAATTATTAGAAAAAAATATTTTTTTTTTATTTTAATTTTTTTTGTTTTAAATAAGTTTTGCATAGCAAATTTTTAATTTTTTCTTTTTAAATATTTTTAAATATATAAAAAGAAAAAAACATATGCGAACGTATTAGAATTTATTTTCTTTTATTTTTTTAATTTAAATATTCCCTTCCCCCGGGAAACAACGGGTTAAAATTATTTACAATTGAATTACTTTTAAAAATTTAGTTTAATTTTATTTGACATAAATCATAACATAGATATTATTGACAGTTATTTAAACATTTTTATTTTGGAATTCTGCAAATTGAAAATAATCCGTACGGTATAGTGTTACTTTGATCTGTAAAAGTACTGTTACACGATAAAATATGTATTAAATTTTTAATTCAATTTTATGACATAAATGTCATCTTATTTTTCATTTTTGATAAAAAGAGATAATAAGATATGAGGACTAAATGGAAAAAAGAAGATCTGGAAATATTACCTGTATTTTTTTGTTGTTTTTTTTAACTATTGTGGTGGATAGAAAAAAAATGATCTGAACCAAATATTGATATTTTTATTTAAAAAAAAAACAAAACAAATAGTTATCAAAATAACTATGTTGGTTTTATTGGGGACAAAAAAAAAATACAGCAAGATACTTGAAAGAAAAATTTAGTATGGGAATATAAATAATTTGACGCCTTAAAACATGGAACAAAATGGATACAGTTTGATATTCTAGAAATGTGATATATAAAATATATGAGTTGATGTTTAGTTTGAGCTGGAGCTGGCAAAGATCAAAACATATCAAAATTATATAATATTATGTACTTAATTAATAAATATTCAAATTTTTGGTAAGGATATTACACGTAACTTTTTCCTTTACAAACCACAAAATTTACTGTTAAGTAACAACGATGTAAATTTTCAATTATGTGTATTCAATGAAAATTGACAATATTGTTACTCCGAATGTTGTTTTTTTAGAACCACAAGAATATAGAAGTAAATTGTCAAATAAAAAGAACCGTATAATAAACAATTATTACACGATAATTATCTTTAAAATTTATAATTAAGAATATTTATTCGCCGGCCCCACATTGGGAAATAATATAAATAATAATATTATGCTATTTGTAATTTTATTATTATTTTAAATATTTGATGTAATGAAGGCGAAGCTTTTTTAAATGTTCATAGGTTTCTGTCATACGAATCTGTCATAAGTTTGTTTTATGTTTATACTACTAAAATACATCTAAAATAAAATTTTCGTAAGTACATAATATTATACTGGCTATTATATTATACATATTTAAAGTACTATTAGAATTGGAATTCTCTTACATTTAATTTTTTTTATGATATTAATGGTAAGTACTTATGATATGTAATGTTCGTGTGATTTATATGAAGATTAGTATAAAAGTTAAATTAAATTTCATTTATTAAAATTTAATTATTCAAGAAAATAATGATCAAAGAAAGAATTAAAAGTTTTTTTTCAAAGTATATAATTATTTTGAGCTCAGTTTGTTCAATTTAATTAATACCCAATTTAAATAATTAACAAAAAATGATTTAACCGTTCTGTTACTAACCAAGTAAATTTATATAAATTCTTTACGAATGCATCTGGATTGCCTAAAAATTGCAAAATTAGTTACTGAAAACTTAAGTTTAATCGGATACAGGAAACATATTGTTTTTTATAATTAAAAGAAAAAACAGATTATGAAAACAGGCATGTGTTAGTAACGGAATGTATACCAAAATTTGTAGAAGAAATTTTCATTATACACTGCTATTGCAAACATTTAATAAATTGAGAGAATCAATTTTAAAATTGGATTAATAATTTTGTTATGTCGAAATTTAATGAATTTAGTACGCAGACTTTTTTCAACATTTTTAAAAATGCTAAGAACCTTTTTCGTTTGAAATTCACTTGAAAGAGACTGATATATGACAATATTAATGTCTACTTTATAATTTTACAACAATAATTGTGTCATTTTTGGTTAATTTAATTAGCTTTTATTATTTTTTTTCTGCATTTTTAATATACCTATATTTTTATTGGTATTTTTCGGTGCAGCTTATTATTTGACATACATAATTATTAACTAATAATTTTATATTAAAATGGAAGAATTATTATTACTTTACTAGGCATTTAATTATAAATAATTTATTTTATATTTAATTAAATTTTAATTTTATTTATTTTTGTTTAATTTCATTTTTTTAATTTGTTAGTTTTTTATGTTTATTTTAATGTCAGGGTTTATGACAATTTGTGACTATTTAATAAATTTTTATAACGTTATTTTGTGTATAATGATGTTAGTTCAGAATTTTTGAAACGGTAAATTGTTATATATATTGAATTTATATATATATATATATATATTAAATATGTATTGAATTTGACATAAGTCAATTAAATTTTATAGAAGTATGCCTTCATTAAAATAAACGTATTTAATTGCATTGTTGAAGAGCCGTGGTAGGATCAATAATGTGTGTTGGATTTTGGGGTACTTTAATTTAAGTTAAAATTCAATAGAACAAAGTCACACTTAGTTATTTAGTTATTTTATTTATACAGGGTGAAGCGTAGAAAATGTTTATGGGAACTTCATCCGAATTATTTAGTATTCGTTCGATTTTTCTACTTTCTATTCTCTATTCTCTCTCATTTTATATGTTTATTTGATCTTTATATTGATAGATTCATATATTGATTTTATAACTAATAGTTCGTATTTTTGTTAATGAAAAAGAATGCATGGCACTTCTCAATGTTCTTTCATAAATGTAAAATATATGAATAGAAAGTAAATAATTTTTTTAAATATTTTTGGAAGATCGATCATATCTGCAAAAGTCGTCTAAATCTGGCGAAGGATGTGGCGCCATCTAAGTAAGGAAGTACAATATAATATGAAAATAAAACATGTAAAATATATTTATATAATAAATTTTTTCATACATGCTTGATGTTAATGAAAACAAAAATATATATGAGTTGGCCCTCTCTACAGTATTGTCTGTCTCATTGTCTGATTGATGTAGTTAGGAGTGGGTGCGATTGCATGCGAAATGATATGTTCATTGTAAAATCAGACTATCAAATCAATTAATCAGGAATTACAGAAATGATAAAATGTTTTTGTCTAAGACTTTGACTTTCGTTTTTAAGATTCTGATCTCTAATTTGATTTGTGAAATTGTGGAAAAAAGTTGTTCACCTCTGAATTTTGAATTCTGATAGGTACCACAATAGATAATTGCTCATTTAAGACATTTTCTATATGTTTTTAAATTTCGTTAATTCGAGTTTTCAACATATTATGGAGTGTTATTTATGATTATTACTTTAAAAAGTTTACACCGTGAGGTTTTTTAATAAATAAAAATATTATTATTATAAGTCAAGGAATTTGTATATTAATTATTTTTCGCAAATAAGTAAATGGAAAAATTTTATTTTAATTATAGGTTACAAGTTAGTTTGATCATCTAGGTAGGTTTCATATTTTCATAAAATTTATATTACAGAATAAATTTTACATTACAAAAATTTACAGAAATTTTATATTACAAAAGCAAAAAAAAAAAAAGTAACTATTGAAAAACTAAAGTCGTGGCTCATTTCAAAATATGTATTTAAAAAAAAATTCATTTACATGTTCTATTTCTACATTTCTAGAAGTTTTTACAATAATCAAATGTATAGCATTATATTGTGATTTTTTTAACACATATCTTTTACTCATTTAAATTAGAAATATATTTTTTCTATTATTAAGAAATATATATTTTCTATTCTATTATTTTATATAATATATCTATGTATGCATTTAGTATGTATGTTAATTAAATTAAGAAAATGGTTGACAAAATATAATTTTTCTATTTAAACTATAATTAACATAAAATATGTACTACAATAAAACTTCAGTCTGTGAATTTGACTGACATTTGGAAAATAGGGGAAGAGAACACAAATCCTACACATCATCTTCTAAACTTGGTTGTGTTATATTTGAACTTGTTGTTGTTGTTTGTGTATCCTGTTTTACTAGAGTTGTTGATGATGATGATGGTGTACCAGATATTTGTAATGGTAATGATAAACGACCACTAGTTATATCATTTATATTTCTTGTCATTGTTGTTGTTGGTATTGTTGTTCCACTTAACGGATCAATATTATTTATTAAAGTACTTTTAAAATTATTTCCTGTTGTTGTATTTCCTCTTGTTGTGCTTGTGTTATTAATATCACTTAAAAATCTTTGTTCACTATTAATACCACCCATACCAACAATATGGCCAGGTGATATACTACCACTTATACCACTTGCTGTATTCAATGGCATTTGATGGGGCGCTAATGTTATTGTTGATGATGCTGAAATTAAATGTTGTGGTTGGGTTGGATATGGTTGTAATTGACTGTAAGCTGATAAATTTGTTGTACTAGCTGCGTTAGATAATGCTCTTACAGTTAAACTATTTATTGTATGTAACATATGATCTAATTTTTTTTCCATATTAAAAAGTTGCTGTTCTACACGATATAAACGTGCTCCAACAGTCATTGGTTTAACATTACCTCTATCTATACCGGCATAATAGCTACCCGGTTTACCTAATGTTTGATCTAAACGTCGTTGCAATTCCTGTAATACAAAAAGCAAATATGTAACAAATATTTTATTAGAATTGTGTATGTGATAATTGTGTGAGTAGATTATATTTTGGGCCATTGCAGTATGTACTAGTTGTGCTTAATCATGTAAAGTTTACAAATGACCACAATATTTTTAAAACAAGTAGTTCTTTGTTGGGTATTGTTCTATGTCAGTGTTCTACTATATGTAATAGTTTAGACTTTTCTTAGTACCTAAAAGTAATATTTTTGTTTCATTTCAAACTTTGTCTAAGATATCACCACTGAAAGGAAATTTTTAGTTCTTTAATTATTTTTTAAAAATTAGGCAATAATTTTATTCCAAAATGAGTTAAACTCATACAATCCATAGTTGGAAATAGTTTCTCGAGTTTTTTTTAACTAAAAATTGTTAAATTTTTGATGATTTTAGTTTTTAGATCATCCTATATTAATTTGAAACACTTCTGTATATATTTTTTTATTAATATCTTTAAAATTATACAATCTTTTTTTGATAAATTTGATTGCAAGGATATCACTCATTTTAGCTTTAGAGAAAACATTTCCGTAAAATTGAAATATAAGGAAGAAAGGATCATCAAAATAGTTTAAAACAATTTTAAATTCTCTTCGACCTATTTTTCAAAAATTTTAAAAAAACAAAATTTCAAATTTTAAAAGTAGAACTGTAAGTAGCAGAATTTTCAAGGACATTAAATTTAAAATTAATTTAATTCTATACTCAGATCGAACAACATTGTTCTCAAGTTTTTTTTTTTTTGTTTGTATACAAAAAAATGGTTATCCGATGAAATTAAACGCATTAAAATAATCCAGTTAATCCTATAAATAAAAATTTTAATATTTAATTAAAATATACCTAAGTAAAATAAAAAAGACTATTTTCAGAGCCGTGAATATTTAAACAATTCAATTTTTAGATTCGGGTGGTACAGAATAGTATTTGGATAAGTTTAACTACAGATACTACGACGAAACAAAAAGTAACTTAAGGTTGAATAGTAATAAATGATTCAAAGGGTCTTTGGAATATCTTTGTATTAATATTGGTTCCTTTTTTTTCTTTCCAATTGAAATATTTCATTGCACGAATGTCAATGTATCAGAGATTAACGCATGACGAATCATTTGACACAAAATTGCTTTAAAATTGCTTTATTGTTGTATTTGTCTGCATATATGTAAGTAAAATATTTTCTAATTTGCGAATGTTTGTAAATAATTTGTGAAAATTTTTCTTAAATAGAGAAAAAAATAAATACCTTTATTCTAACCATCATATTTAAATGACCTTGTGAATATTGTTCTATAACATCTCGAACATCGTATGGTTTCCTAGCTTGTTGAAATTTTCGTCTAGCAACAAAATATTTTATTTTTCGTATTGCTCTAATTGCATTTCGATGAGCTTCGGTTAGTCTAAAATTTTAAAAAATATTACAAAATTAAAAGAAATTAAACTTTGAAATAATTATATTTTTAGCGAATTTGAAAATTTAATTATTTTAGCATTGATGTAAATAAAATTAGCTTGAATATTCAATTCTGTAAGTGCCATGAAAAAAGTAGAAATAATTGCAGCAGTTGACCCATGACTATTATCATTATCAGTGTTCTGCAATCGGTTCAGTGCGATAGGGAGATTTTTTTTTTTTTTTTACTTTTCGAGCTTGTTTTTGCTTTTTTTACTTCTTAGCTTTAACAGCTACAGAACTTAATATTCAAAAGAATTTTATTTAATAGTGCATTTTCGTAAAATTGTTTTTAATATGAATTCAATAATTACGTTGTAACTCTAGCCGGCTCAGGGTCTTCATCTTGTTCTTGTTCAGCTTCGACCTCATCACTTGGTGCTTCCGTTACTGAACTATTTTGGCTAACAAATGGTGCACGTGTTACCTGATCACTTTTTCGAACTCGATTCGGTGTTCCTAAAATAATAAAGTAAATAATATATTATTTAGTATTTTAATCAAGTCATTTTAAAATTATTAGCAAGAAATATCTCTAAACTATTAAGGTATATTTTGGAGTCGTAAAGCAACTAAATCACTTAACAATAATTAATATGAAGTAGATTTCTGGAATGAAGCCATTTTCTTATTTGAAGTAACTTCAAAGTCAATATATTTATTTCGTTTATTTAAAAAAAAAACAATAGAATGAGATTCAAATGATTGAATAAAGTCAATTTTTTTGAATTTTTCATTAATACCAATAATACACGGTTTTTAGTTCCACAGACAAAATACTGTTACCAAAATATGATCTTTTATAAAATAAAATAAATTTAGCTATTTATCAAAGTTATTCGCTATTATAAAAAATTTATTGTGTATCGCAAATAATATGATAATTCCATTTTACAGTTTCAAAACCTATTAAAATTTTGTTTTTGTTTTGTGCTATTTAAAATATTAATTAAATCATTAGGTTTCGTGTCAGTTAGCGATTTAAAAAAGTTTTTACTAATAAAAAACCATTTCATGTCCGGAAACCGGAAGTGCCACAATTTTGTTTCACAAAAACTTGTTCTTGGATATTCTTGCAACATAAAATTTTAAGGATTCAATGCAAAATAATATTTAATTTTTTTTATTGCATGTGTTCAGCATTTCCTATTTTTATAAAAAGAATTTCAGAAAATGGAAAACATAAGAAAAAGTAATGCACCGGAATACCATTAAAAGAATAATAATAATAAAAAAAAAAAACCAAATTTATTATCGTTCTCAAGGAAAACAATTTCAAATGTTGTATAAAAAATGAGATAAAACGAAAATTTAAAATGTTTATAATGTACTAATGTACTAACCTGCTCTTGGCTCTTCAACATAGAAAACAACATCCCCATCATTTGATTCACTTCGCACTGGTTGTTGATGTTGAGTAGAACTACCACCACTATTTCCTGTTCCCCCTATACCACCACCCCCACCACCAGCACCGCCACTATTAGCACAAGTTGTTGTTGTTGTGTTTGTTGTTGTTGCAGTAATTCCGGTTCCATCATTTCCATTTCCAGTAGTGGTACCAGGAGTACCAGATGTTATAGCACTATTTGGAGGTGGTGTTTGTGTTCTTGAAGTTGTTGTTTGTTGATGTTGTGATTGTTGTTGTTGTTGATTAGATTCCATACGATTTCGTGATTTCCTTCGTTTTAATACACTTGCACCACGTTTGGCAACCTGTACCATGAGGGTCTGTACCATTTGTAATCGCACCAAACGCAAATATAACGTAAAATGAAAATAAAAAAAAAAAAACAACAACACATTGAACACATCGAGCGACATTGATCGTTTGATTGTTAATCGGTGTTTGTATATATTATTCCATGAGAGATGAAATAAGTTTGATTTTTTGTTTTATTTTTGAATGATTTGTTTATGTTTTGTTTTTGGAATGTAGTTTACTTTTGGTTTGATATAAATTTACCAAATGAATATAATTTATTTTATACAAGATAATGAATTACAATATATGATATTAAAAGGTGTTGTATATTCTATTTTATCTTATGTTTGATGATGATTGATGATGTATGAGTGGAATGATGTTGTATTGTAAAAGAAGTTAGAAAATAAATATGCTCCAAAAAAATAAATACAAAATAAACCTAATTTTAATTAAATCTCTCTATGGTTTAATAAACAGAAGATCTTCCCTATGTATACAAAATAAAACTTTGATTTTTAAATCAATATTCCAAAGCTTATATTTATATGAATCCCCAATACGGGGAGATTGTGCCAATTGCCACAAAAAATATTACGAATTACGCAAAATAAGCTTCTAAAAATGATCTTAAATCTTCCATGGTATCACAACGGATATACACTTGAAATCAAAAAGTCTGCCGATAGCTGATAAAATCCGATAGCCGATAGCGAATACTCAAGTAATTATTTAGTTCGGAGTCTGGTTAATTATTGATCATTGACAGGCTGCGCTTGTCTAGTTTTACTGTTTGTACCGTTCGCTTTTAAGCTAAAGTCATAGTTATAGTGATAGTTATAGCTATAATTATAGTTGTAGTTTCCTAAGTTTTTTTTAGTTTTGGTTCTAAGTTTGTTTTTAAATGAAAATAAAAATAATTGAAAAGTTTGTTTTCTCCAATTTTCCTTTTGTCCAAGTACATAAAAGTATTTTGTAATCTATAATTAAGCAGGCAATGTAGTAATATGTAAAAAAATGTAAATTGTAGTTGATAATATGATTTAATCTAAGCTCTAAATTAATATAAGTCGAAGGACGAAATTACTCAAATTAAACAAAGGACGAATTGAAATTACTCTTCGGGGTTATCAAAATCAGAGTAAACTTTTTTGAAAACAATATCCTTTCATTTTGAAGATAGATCTCTAGCTCTCACCATTAATACACATGTAAGTACGATACTTTAACACGTTTTTGATAGCTTGCCAAATAATTATTGTAATCATTAACAATTTAGTTCACAACTCGGCGCTACGAAAGCATGAAGGTTTCTCTAATATAAGTTTTGGCTATTTATATAAAAAAAACAATAAAAGTAACTAATAATTGTTATGAAATAATTGAAAAAATCAAAATAATTTGATAATTATTGTTATTTTTAATTTCTTTTTGGCAGTGATAATATTTTTTTTTAAAAGTCATTATAAAAGTTGGGATGGAGTTCCTGGTATTATTACCAATATTTATGAATTATTAGGTTTGTTTACTTATTCAAAATTGTTAAAAGTGAGTCCTACGTAAAACTCAATGTGATCTACCCAGCAGTAGTAAAGTATTACCGTACCAATTTAACAATCTATTTAATTTTTCATATTTAAATAATTTATACAATCATAGAATCAATTGAAATATAAAAAAATTCTACAAAAGAATCCTGTAATCTTACTATATTGTTAAATAAAAATTAAACTTAAACAACTTTTAAGGATATTTTAATTAAAAATTGCATTTTAGATGATAGGTTGTGCTTACGTGTTTGGATTAACTGAACAGAAAAAGAAAAGTAACAAAATATAAGTACATCTTTATGTATACAGAAAGAGAAAAATTAAGGAGTAAAAGCAATATAAGAGAAAGAAAATGAAAGAATTTATGATTAAAACTATGAGTTTGTACAAAAATTATTTTTAAAAAAGGATTCATTTGGGATTTCTATATCCTTACGTTTACTATATAATACATTCATACATATATTAATATTTATTTATGTAAAATGTTATGTTTTTTGTTTTAAGTGTTTAAATTTTTAAATTAATTCAATTAATTTTTATTATTTTTGCTATATTTCGTTAAAACGAAATACGTATATAAATAAGTTTAATACATATAAAATTAAACAAGAAATAAGATTAAAAAGAATTAAACAAAGAAGAAACAAGCAATGAAGAAGAAATATGGAAGAAAGATGAATTTAATATAAATTGAAAATACTGAAAGACAATTGAAAATATAAAGAAATTAATTTTAGTACAAAGTCTGTTCCCTACGATAAATCTGATTTAATTTATTTTTTCATAAAATCAAAATACTCAATTGTATTTAAGTCCGAAATTTTGAAAGATTTAGATATAATGATGGTATTTTTTTTCCCCAGTTGAGTAGATAGGGATCAAACTGTGCAAATTGATTCAATAGTTTACTTCTTTCAATTAAATTTGTTTTTCAGTTATATAATCAATATTCGAACTTTTAGACCATTTAGGAAACATGCACCATGCACCATACATATGTACTATGCACTATGATATACCATATTAAGCAAGAAAGAGTAATTCTACCTAAGTTATTGTCAATAACACATAAAAAAGTTTAGTAAGTAAGTAGGCAAAATAGCATAATTCTAAGCATCGGCCAAAGATATAAAAAACGTAGATTAAGTTAGATGGCATTACGTAAGAGTAATCCAAAAAATTAGTTACAGTTAGATTTGTCAGGAAAATTGAAATGAAACAGAAAAGAAAAAAGTGTATGTACAATTTTCAGTTTACTGTAGTGAATAAAAAATATATTTGAATAACAAAACAACATACAATCGTCAAAAATTATTTATAATCAATAAAAAAATTGTGTATCCTGAGAAACCAATGAGAGAAATTATGAAAAATAATTTTTTTTTGCAGAATTGAATTTAATTTATTTTTTTTATTTTAAAATTTTAAAATGATTTTATTAAAAAATAGTTAACCTTTGCACTTTATTTAAAAAATTATATTTTATTTAATAATTATAAGCAATTATTGTTTTTAATTTCATATTCCAACACCATTGATTGTCCTTTAATTTTAAATTAAGTTTTTTTTTTTATTTATACAAAAATCAATTGCATTGAATATATTTCATTGTTTAAAAAATTGTCGAAGATTGTTAAAAAGTAAAGAAAAGAGAAAAAATGTTTTAAATTAAGAATAAACGAACATAACGAAATAATTGAAAAAAAGAAATCAATGATGTGAATCAATTAGAAATCTAATCTACAAAAAATATTACAGTAATATGGGTATACGCAATTTTTGAAATTCATTTAAAGAAAAAAGCAAACACTTTGATGAATTGTCCAAGATTAAAATGTTTCCTTAAATTAATAAGGGAAATCAGTAAAATAATCGAAAAAAAAACTATCACATATAGATATAAGAGTTTTAAGATTCAGTTTTGATTTATTGTTACAAATATATTTCTTTTTTTAACCTATTCATATTGGTATATGCTTATTTGAAAATTCCTAAGATGCTAAACCTGTTAATTTATATTAAAATCTGATGTTTCGGTCTTTATTCTATAATCTAATCAACAGAAACGCAGAAAAAATATTTAATCGAACGATGTGACAAGAAAATGTTCAAATACCGTTAAAAATAAAATTAGTAAACTACTAAGCAACAGTAGATTAATCGAATACTTTGTGAAAAACCATAGTTTTGTGGAACTTAAGCGCAGTCTCGCAATTGCAATGGATTCGATATTACCCTAAGCTCTTCGCATTGAAAATTATAAGATAACTGACAAAAAATTTGGGTTAACGTATTTATGTTGTTGTTAAAATTTCGTTTATCGCCAATTTGAATACTTGAATGGTCATTTCATTTTCTTCAGTCGGGTGTTTCTATACCTAATCTATTTACCTAATACCTAGTATATACTGCCGTATCGATCAAATTCGAATGCAAGTGACTTACGCCTTTTGATTTGATGTTTTCTATAAAGAATGAACATAAAAAGAAAAACGTATGTTGATTCGAAAATGGGAATCAAAAGTACAATTAATTATTCAAATTATAATCGATTATATACGTAACCTCATAGTGACGAATAGAACAGAAAACAACAATACAGTTAAAATAAGTCAATAAACATATGATGACAAACTTCCAGCAATGGAAAAATAAACATAAAGTATAAAGTTTTCTTTTAGAATTTGATAAGTTTTGGATTGAATGGACATTTATTTAATGCCAAAATATTGAGAAACTCTATAAAATATTTTGTGAAAACAATAGCGTTTTTTAAGAGATTGGGTAAGGATATAGTAGTACCACTAAAAAACAAAACATAGTTTGGTAATTAATTGTTAATTAAATAAAATTAAATAATTAAAAATAATAATACACAGTATATAGAAGAAACAAAAGGAATGAAATAATAGTTATATTTTATCCACACAATAATAATAATTGAGTACAAAATTATAAATCGACTTTATATACATGAGTTCATATTTATTTCAGTCTACTTCATCATACACTTCAATTCATTTTAATTAATAAGAGATGCAATACTGTATCTTATTATATTTTTGCTATTTATCTTATTATATAATTCGTTCATTTTGTTGTTGGTTTTTAAGTAAATGAATAAAAAGTTGTAAATGAAAGAAATGAGTAATAAGGATTTAATAATCAAATCGTTTCATTTAAACGGTATATAAAAGATTTTACAAAGTTTGCATCATATCTCTAGTTTTCTAATTTGAAATTCAATATGAAAGTGAGTCACAAAATAATAACAAAATGTGTAAAAATTAACACAAGGGGTTGCTTAAATGGCGGTATTAAATTAGGTTCGCATCAAATATCTCTAACGCTAACCTTCACTTTAGAGACAACAAAATTTTAAAATCCAGAAATCGTTTAGCGAAAGTAGCAGAACACGGACCAGGAATTACCCATCAGGTTTTCGTTGTTCTTCGTCATGGATATCTTTTAGCCAAATTGAAGAAAAAATATATATGATATATGTTGGTTTTGAGAAATGATTAAAATCATCGGTAAATTATGCCCTACCAGCTCTGAGAAGACTGTTTATTCATGGAGTTAGGATAGCTTGAAAACTTCATAGATTCTTATTTATGGTTATGTATAACTTTTTACTTTAGTTGCTTAGTGATCTAAGATATTTATCTAATCATAAAGTTATAATAGGAAATGGAGTGTAATAAAAGGTGGTAATCGTAATATTAGAAGAACTCAGTTTTAATAGTTTTGTTCAGCTAATAAGAAATAAGGCGTAGTTGAATCTATTGTATAGTTAAAATTCTGAAACCCAAATACATTTTTTTATGTTGCTGCAAACTATTAAGAAAAAAGTTGTCTACCTCATTAGCAAAATTTACTGTTATATTATCATAAGTATTTATTGGCAAGGATAATAACAGGTCACTAAATAAAATAACACCTAAATAAAAAGAGTCTATCCGAAAACAACTTATGCAGATTATGCGAAATAGATGAAGAATTTATTGAACACCTGCTCTGTGAATTCGGAGGTCTCACTTGTAGCAGACTTAGCCATTTGGGAACAGCATTTCCTGAACAATGGGAGCTACCCAGCATACCATTGAAGAATATCCTAAGTGTTATCACAAAATCAAGTATCCTTAATGACTCAGACACTGGTTATCATATAATAATTAATAAACACGGGTTATCACAATCAGCTCATTTACGGCTGCGAAGATATAAGGGACAGATTCCCTCCCACAACTTTAATTCTAATATAATCTAATCATTCAGAAAATGAAAAGTCAAGTCATTTACCATTGTTCTTAGGGTATGGTGTAATCTGATACATCTTATACTACCATAGAAAGTACTTATTGAGCTAAGTTCAATTTAATTCTGAAAATTTATTGAAAACAATTGACTATCAGCTTAATCGGTGACAAAAGATAAAGATAACAAATTGTTATAGGTTACACATGATATTGTTATAAGATGATATGAAACGAGTGACAGTAAGTGAACATTGAGAAAAAAATACAAAAAAATGTAGAATGGATTAAGTGTGTTGATTTAGAGTAGGTACCTAAGAAAATTTAAAATTTCACACAGTGTAAATTCATTTCAAGAGTAAAATTTTATTAAAAAAAAAAAAAAAGATAAT
Organism: Argyra leucocephala; assembly: GCA_963942445.1. Taxonomy (NCBI): domain Eukaryota; kingdom Metazoa; phylum Arthropoda; class Insecta; order Diptera; family Dolichopodidae; genus Argyra; species Argyra leucocephala. The sequence goes on along the minus strand of OZ012679.1, from coordinate 110,924,423 downwards.
TATAGAAAAGGTAATAAACTGAGGATAAATGAAAAAAGAAATAAAATTTGAAAATTAAGGTTTATTTTTTATTTGGATTTGAATGTTTTCGAGGAAATAGGCTGTGTGTAAATAGGAAAAGCATGCACATAAAAAGCAAATTACATATAAATTGTATTCTAGATGTACAGTGTTTTTTATTAATTATTTTAAAAGATTCGCTTGCAATGTTTACTATTTAAATATTTTAATATAAAAATTTATTAAAACAAGTGCTTTATTGCTAATGTGAGTGGTTTTAACTTTGAGTATTCTAAAAACACAAATTATTAAAAAGAATATGCATAATATCATTAAATTGTAAGCAAATCTAAAAAATTTATATTCATACAATTATGAAATATTTGATGCTGTTGTCACACAATATATGTATTATGTACATATGTAATAATTTATATAATATTAATCTACATAGTAATTTACAAAATATTTCAATCAAATTTGAACCATTTTTTACACAATATGTAAATGTAGTCCCAATTATTATTGTTAAATGTGTATTATTTTTATGTTAATTTCAATTATATTTTGAAACAGAAGAAGTTAAGCTGTATAAATTTAGTTTTCTGGAGATTCAAAGAAACAACTGTCAAAAATTCAATTAATCAAAACTATTTTATGAATTTAAAAAAAAAAACCGTTTATTCAAAAATGCAGCTTAAAGAGAGCTCTCGAATTTTAAAATATAGTGTCTAATATGTCGCATTTTATAAATCTGCCAATCGTGCCAAGAATTTATGTCTTAAAATTTCATTTTTAAAATCTCATAATTCAAGTTATTTTACATTAAAAACATCGGGAACAAGTACAGTTAAAAATAGGAATAATATTATTTTTCCAAAAAAATATTATTCAATTTTATCGAAATCGAGTCTTTTTTCCAAAATTTTTAGAAAATACTCAACTAAGATTTTGAAACACGAGACTTTGTGATATGAGTCTTCCTACCCGATCTACATTTTTGCAAATTTAAATTTTATTCAGTCAAAATTTAATTGAATTTGAAATATTTTTCGGAAAATTTTGTTTTTGAATTTTAAAATTGTATTTTTATTAAATATTGTTAGAACAACCGAGTTTTTGTAGTTTTTTTTTGTTTTGTTAATATCAAATTTTGTAGTTTTACAACTAAATATATATTATTATGGAACATATTTCTAATTACTTAATTACTACTAATTTACTAAATTTTTATTTTAATTCAATTTTATCGTATAAAATTTGGTTGTTTTAGGTTTCATTATGGATAGAAAAGAAATGATTTACAAATGGGGCATATATAGCTACATATTTATGTTTTAAGCAATATGAAATTTTTTTTACCTTTTTTATTTCCTTTTTTTTTTGTTGAATTTTAACTGAGTAATTTTTAAACGAGTTTATTGAAATAATTTGCATAATCAGTGATATAGAAATTTGGATTAAATGTTAATATAAACAGTATAAATATTTGAATAATTTGTTATTATTCTTTTATATTGATATCCATAATAAATTTATGTATATTGATTATTATTGTGAATAATAATGTGTATATTGTATAGAATTTCGCATTTAGTTTATGTTCTTAATTAATTGTAACCTCAAAATAATATATTTTTTTATAATTAATAATAATATAACCAGATATGCTAAGAAAAATAGGGTTGAATTACTTAAAGTGATAAGTATTTCTATAAATACACCAATTTCTTGTAAATTATATCTATTTTCAATTGCACATCCAAAGAAAATATTGATGAAGTTCGAATTTTTTTATTCGAATTATATCCTTTATAAGAAGTTACTTTTTTTTTATTATTTCACTATACATGAAAAATTTCACTTTAAAATCATGTTCTTCATCCACATACATATAAAATCCAAACGGTTCAATATATCTTTTTATCTACTAGCTAGTTGATTTTTTGTTGAAAAAATTTTATTCAGCGATAAACTAATTTTTAATTAAATGGTTACGATAAGAAACAAAATTCAATTGTATGAAGTTAAAATAGTCTTGAAGGAGTTTACCAAATTTTATTACGGACTGAAAATATACTATTTGGTATGATACATGCATTATTGGGGCTCTTCTTTTTTCCATCTACATAGCAGATTTAATGAATTTATTAGACAGTGTCAAAGGAAATAGCTACACGCTGGCTTTTTACTATTCAGCGGTAGCTATTACATATCATTACATTAGTCTATGTAATTATATATTACATAGACTAATAGTCTATTCAGCTGGTAGCAAAGAAAGCACCAAAGCAAAGGTTGTATCTCGGTGTTCTTCTCCATCGTAATTGAACTACATCGAACATGTTAAATATATAATCGCCAAAGGACATAAGTCCTTTATGGCAGCAAAAAATCTTTTTTTCAATAAAAATATAAGTAACGAAGTAAAAATAATCTGTTACCAAAACATTAATTAGGCCAACATTTGCATATGGTGTTCCCATATGGTACAATATCAATGCAAGTCTAATGGAAAAATTGCTTAAGTTTGATAGAAAATGCATAAGAGTTTGTATTAATATATCCAGAAACCCCGAGTCCGACTACAAATATTATTACTCCAATAAATATTTGTATAAGGAAGCAAACATAATCAGAATCGATAATTTTCTAATAAAATTGTTTCGAAAACATTATGATAGAGCAGTAAACACTCCAGAAAATGGTTTAATATCACATATATTTTACCACAACGAGGAGTACATAAAAAAAACAATGCTCACGGGATTTATAGCATTTTATATTCCTTGACCAAAATTGTTATATTCAAGACCACAAACATGTCCCTATACTATATCACTATGGTAAACGGGCCACATGTAAGGTCATTGATTACAATCCGGGCCACATAAATGGAGATAACTTAAAATACAACATGTCTATAAACACATAAAAATCAACAACAGTTAATTTTTATGTGTTTTATTTTAATTTAAAATTCTATCACTTTAAAAAAATTATCTTATACATATACTGATTTTTAATATTACATTCACTTAAATTTGTTAAATTAATTTTTGTTTTTAATATCACACATTTTTCAATTATAATTCAGATGTTGTTAATTTCAAATTAAGAAGAAGTATTTTGCAAATCGTTTGCAAATCGCAAATAATCATTTGCAATACAGAAATTTATTTAGAAAAAAATTTGGTCATGATTATTTGGTATTTGGTATAAAATATTATTGCCGAAATATCGGAATTTGTATAAAGAGACCGATAAAAATTAATATCTACATATTATTTTCAAACAAATTTATTCAAAATACCCTTACTGTCTTACTAATCAAAGGGACATTTTTGTTTCCTCAAATCCTTAACTAGTCCAAGGTGTGAATTCTAGTATAAAGATATCGTTTGAACCCTAATGTTTTGCTTAACTTAAAAAACAAACAAAAAATGTTATAATAAACTTTGAATATTTTTAAATATAATTTGTGGCCATTCCAACTCAATACCACTCCTGCACCCCACATGTGCAAATTTAATTTTAAAAATTTTACTTTTTATTTGTTGTCGTAAACAAGCATTAAGAATTACGCAGATCTCATAAAAAGTTATTTATAAGGTAAAATAATAAAAAATATGATGACTTCAAAATAAATAATAACAACAACAATAAAAATTTACCCATTCATATTTTATTCCTTATTCCCTATTTATTCCTTTTTAGTCCCTGCTTTTATCATTACTATTATTATTATGATTATTATTGTTCAATGACAGTTATTCAAAAATATATGCGATGTAACCATAAATATTAAATGTCAAATCAAAAAACAAAACAAAACTAATAAAAAATTAAATCTAATAAAAATATAAAATTAAGAAAATGAAAAGGAAAGAAAGGTAAAATACAATTGTTGAGTTACAGGCTAACATAATTCCAATGAAATTTTCAATGTATTCATTTTATTGTTATTTAATTCAATTCAAACGATCAAAATATTTTGAATTGATTTTGAAGTAAAGAAAAAAATCAAAAGTTCTTATGATTTTACTTAGTCGAATCGAGTAATCCGAAAAACAGCTATTATCATAATTAAGTTAAAATTTGTAACTAAATTTGTTTGTTGGAATATTTTTTCTAACTTTGAATTCTCACAACTTTAAATTTTGTGTCTACTGCTGGTTTAAAATTGACCATAAAAAATTTTCCTATTAATTTTATGAATCACTAAATTGGTTTTTGTTTCATTAAGGTGAAAATAGTTACTGTAAAGAAACTACATTAATAGCGTTGATGTTTTACAAAATTTATTGAACTGTTAAAAAATATATAGAAAGCTTTCGCCAGATGCCTAATGCACATGTTCTAATCATAAATTTGACAGTTACAAGCTTATTCTAAAGCTAATCTTCATTTTAGTTAAATCATTCGCATACTGATATATAACATAAATATAATTAATTTCAGTATAAAAATTCCTTCACTTAAAAATGACAATTCTACAAATGCATATTGCATAACTGATTAGAAAAAAAAAATTAAATTAACGTTATTACGGTTTTGACATTTTCAATTTAATAAAATAAAAAAAAATATATTCATAATTGTTTACTGTCATTTATATTAAAATTATTTAAATAACCTGTGAGTTATAATATGAAGTACAAAAAAAAAATATTTCTCTTATCTTATGATCAAGTAAATTAAAAATAATAAAACATATAGATAACATATTACTGGTATTAAGAGTGTGCGTACGAAGAATTTTTGTTAGCGGTAATTTGTTTTGTATAAATGCTGTGAATACTGAAGAAAGAAGAGAATATTAAAATTTAAAATTTTAATATATTCTCTTCTTTTGTTCTTTTGTTCTCCCTTAAACTGTTAAAATGATCATGCAAAAAGTTTTTGTAAACTTACATTCATAGTTCACAAACACAACAAAATTTATAAAAGGGGTAGCATACTTTTATTAACTTAAGCTCACATAAATGATGGTCATAAAAAATATTTGTAAATTTTCATGAATGGTTAAATCAAATAATATAACATAAAGGCTTGTTTTTGTTTTGTTTTTTACTTTTATTTTAAAATTAAACATCTCAAACTCGATATTGTTATATACTTTAAATGTACTAGTGAATAATTATTATAGTTTGTTAGCAATGACGTTATGTACATGTATTGCTGTAAGTTATAACACAATAAATTTGATATTCCAATTTTTATAAAAAATAAAAATTTTCCGACTCTTTTAATGTAAAAGAATAAAACTGTAGAAATGAAATACAGTTCAAGACATTTATTTAGAATCATTTTTTGCATGTTGCTTTTGCACACTTTTTAACAAATATAGAAATTTCTGCTTTCGCAAATCGAGAGATCATACCGGCAATGTTAAACTCAATTAAAACTATTATACAAATAATTAAGTATAAATTTTTGCGACCCTTTTTTCAGAGGAGGTTATAGTTAAAAAAGCACTGAACGCGTCTTTTACTGTGTCTTTTTCTTTAAGCACTGCCAAAATGCAAATAAAAATATGGCTGGAGAAAAAAGTTATAGATTCCTGATATCAGCATATCTATGGTCATCAATCGATCGAGAAACGATCAATCAATCGAGGCACAAAAATTATCATTCTAACACGCTGGCTCAAGAAAACTAAAGTTATTTTAGTTTTAATTAGGTACCAGGTGCACATTATAGAGATAATAACTATATTAGAGATAATAACTGATCACCGTTTAGTCAAGAAACATTTACATAGAAGTCGGAAACAACTTGTGTAGAATATATGAAGTAAACGAATTGAGTGTCTTCTCGGAAAGTAGAGTTCAGAAAAGAGCATCGGACAACAATAAAATTTGCAGAACATACCATTGAAGAATGTCCTACGTGTAATCATTACATCAGATTTCCTTAGAGAGATTTAGATGCATCATTGCATTATTATTCGTAATCAGAATGAGTTCAAAATTGCAGAACCACGGTGATGTGGAGCACGAAGCCAATCCTTTGTTTTTTTTAAATAAAACTCTCTTTAATTCCGCTGAGTCTAGGTATCACTTCAAAGTAAATTTTCACTTTTAATTCATTTACAGAGGTTCAAAGAACATTTTGTGGCTTGCATTAGAATGTGACATTATCTTTCCTAAAGTAACAATCAATATTGAGTTGTTGATAATTAATGTGCAATTGTATTACAAATTTCCCTACAAAAGCGTATCACCATCACTTCGATGAGGTTCCCGAGTTAGGAATTTTCCAATTAAAATTATTTTTCATTGAAAAAAAGTCATTTGATCTCTCATGAGATTTTAATCAATGTTTGCCTCATTGTTTAGTTGTATTTTTTCTCTTCTAATACGAATTAGACAATAGAGAGGTGCAGTTCAATTTAACTCATGTATAGTTAATATAAGATAAAAAATCATTGAACCTAAATAACTTTTGTTGACTGTACATGTACTTGTATGTGGTATATTGTTATTCTGAATATAAAATACTTTAAAATTTTATATATAAGTGTATTCTGTATTGGTAAGTTTTAATTTTTAAACTCTAAATATTAAAAAACAAAATTTTTTATCCTTTTGTACCATAAAGCTGGTGTGTTTAGTTAGTTAGAAATATTTTGTATTTGTAAAGGTAGAAAAAAGGACTTAAAGAGTTAGTGAATTTTATGGTGTTGGTTGTTTTTCTTCCTAGTTTTTGTTTATGAATTTTCAGTTTTATATAAATTTTGTCATGATTTATGTTTATTGTTCTTTACTAGGGTTTCCTTAAAGTCTTAAAGCAACAGTAAATTTGAATTTAGCTCACTTGGTTGTTTTTCCATGTTATAGGGTTGAATTATTTTTACGTGTCTATTTTCCGAAATAATATTATATAACTATAGTTGTAGGTGTAAATGACAAAGAAAGCTTTTTCTTTTCATTTATATAATATAAAGTTCTGGATAAGAATGAAAATGAAATAATCGTATATAAATATTCAAGAATTTAAAGTACAGTTGTTCAATTGTTTATGTATGCATATTGAAAAATTCATTAAATCAATCTACTTTTAGGGATGAGTTCTGGTTTTTATTTAAAAAAATTTAAAAACAAATGGAATTATTAAGGTTAATGTAAATTTGTGTAAAATACTCGTATGTGAATTATTTCTTAGAAATTTGGAAAGAAATAAATGAGCCCAACAAACAGAGAAAATTACTTTAGTACGGAAACAGCTACTTATTAATCTTAGACTATGGAAATCATATGGTTGCTATTGCTATCTTTTGGAATAAATCAACTAGAATATTCCTAACTAGAAACTAGAAAGTAACAATTGTTTCGTAAATAACATAAAGTAATACAAATTTTAACGTTGGTACATTTAGATACACATTGTCGTATCCTTATAGAATTTCTTTTAATGTACTTTTTATAAAATATTGTAGCCAAGCTTATCAATTCCGATATACACATTAATGGAACTAGACTCATCACTCTACTTTCACCAACTGTTTTAAAAAGCGATCCGAGAGCACAAGGAGATGCACTACCATGCGACTTCTTCAATCTAGTACTAGAAGTACATTTCATAATATTTTTATACTACACTAACACTATCAAAAGATCGTACTCTAGACAAAGCAACATACAACTGTGAAATAGAGAATTGTGTTTTTAGGGAAATATTTGAATAAGTATTAAAATGTTAAACTATTTTTAAGATATTAAATAAAGTGAATTTTAGTTTTAAGTTTTTCAATTTGTAACTTATTTATTATGTAATAAAAAATTATATAAAACATTGATTCTTTTTAAGAAAATAAAGAAAATAAACAAATAAAATAAATTGTTTCATTTAAAATGCTAATGCTAGACCGGCGAATGTTACGCCGGGAATAGCTTGTAATTTACAATATAGTTTGATCTATCTATAATTATTTTTTTTTATATTTTTTATTTAGGTATTTATTTATTTATTAAACAGTGGACCTGTAGATAAATCTTAGAATAAGTTTGACATCCGACTTTGTTATAGAATATCATACATTTTTTTTTTAAATAATAGTGCTCGACACGCATTTTTGTATTTCGCAAGTTGAAAAAGTGAATTTAGCTAGAAAAGGTATTTTTGAACTTCTAATTGTGTTATGCCAATATATTGAAAGATATACATTAAAAAATATAAAAAATGTGTGTATTAAATATTATTATTTATCAATACAAATACTTAGAACAATTGATTTACTATTTAAATATTTATATTTTATAAATGTTCTGAAATTATACTGAATATTTATATTGGTTTATAAGTATTTATTATTAGTACTCGTCACGCATATTCGTATCTTCGGATTTTGCAAGTTTAGAAAGTGGATTTAGCATGAAGGAATATAGTATATTTTGCAACTGTATTTGTTTATCTTTGACATATGTAATTAAAACTTTTGAAATAAAATTTGATATAATTGCAATAAAATTTGTAAATGTAATAAAAATAAGTAAAACAAAACTTTCATTAAACAAAATCTGATGTCTGAACGCTCACTAACAAATACTATTAATGGAGACGTACATTTCAACAAAATGTGGCGAACAGAGATGTCGCTGGCAGTATAGATATGATTTAATTTCATTTAAACTTAAACCATAGATACGTTTTTTGTGTTTTTTCTTATTACCATAATAACCCTAACTATTTCAAAACTCAAAATAAAAAAACAAAAGCATTTATTTATAGAATTTATATTTTTATTTCACTTCTTTTAAATTTTGGTTTTGACGTTTTGGTATGATTAGGTATGACCATTATAGTAAAGGTTATGATTGGTTATGACTTTGTTAAATCATATCGAATCATATAGGCCATTAACGAAGTATCATATGACGCCTTATGACCATTATAGTTAGGGGTAAAACCAATAATAATTATGCTTTTTCTCTTATTCTTCAGTTTTTATTGTTATATTGTTATCCCGCTAGAGTCTCTGATGTAGGTAAGGGTAGTCTGTGATTTTTATTTTTAAAGTTTTTTTAATTTTTATGTGGACTAAATTTGCCGTGTATTGAATTGGAACTTGATAATAATGTGATAACATATTTTGTTTTTCTTGTTCATAGCAGATCGTAAATTTCGGTTTATGAATCTCCATGTACAATATAATATTTACTCAATGCTACTGCGCATTTGAATTTATACTTTTAAATTATTTGTTAATAAAATAAATAAATTTCAATTATTGGAATTTGTGAACATGGTCTGTGTGAATATATTTTCTAAATTTAATATTTGTTTTACCGGTAAGTTTTTTTGCTGTAATATCGTAATATCGTTATATTTTAACAAAGCTATTTTTATAATTCGATATAATAATTATATTCTGATAATTCGGTTTTCGTCTTTGCTACTTTGTTTTTTTTTTTTAAATTAATTCATATAATCAGATATAATCAATGCTATTGCTCAATAGGTGAATTGTTTTTAGGTTAATTTTAATTTGTTTTTGGTTTTATTGTTTTGTGGTTTATGTCTTTAAATTAAATTTTGCACACTATCGTAATTCGTAATAGTTTGGTTCTAATAAAGTTGTCTAATCTAGTTGAAAAAAGCTTTGTGTTGTAAAAGCTTTGTGAAAAGTTTAACAGACGTTTAAGCGTATTAATATATAAGATTGTTAATTGAATAAGCTTGAGAATGAATTATGGTGCATATCTAAAAATCATTAATATCTCGATTAGTTACGACGAAATTAACATTTCTATACTTGAACTTCAATAACTTAAAAATTGTCAATGAACTGTAAACAAAAATGTGAAATTTTTTCTGAAATTTCTTAAATCTGTCAACTATGTTATATTCTAAAAATTCATGTCAAATCTTTTGGTCTCAAAGAAAAATTCCTATAAATAAAAATTGATTAATGTTATGTAATATTTGTGTAGGTAAGAACGAAAATGACACTATTCAACTTTTACAGAAAAAAGTTAAGTACACGGAATAATTTTGAAAAGAAAATAAAACATTTTGCCTTATTTAACTTGTTTCTAGCTGTTACCATTCCTGAGAAAACTAGTTTTGAAATATGCGTTTTTTGCAAAGTTGATCTATTCCACTAATTTTAAACTAACAGCATTCAAAACATTTTAAATCAATATTTTGTTCAATTACAGTATTTTGGACGTCATTGAAGTATTTTCTGCAAATGTAATTATAGTGAATACAAGAAGAACACTTACACCTAGGAATCTCTTAATGAAGTGGTATCTAAAATACTAAAATTAAATTAAATCTCCTTCAATCACAATATGAAGTTGCTAAAATATTATTTTTACGATATTCGTGTAAACTTCCTATATATCCTTTTTATTATTTATTTTTATTCGTTTTATTTCCCGTACATAAACTGTTAAATATATCTTAGAAGCACTTTTTATATTCTGCAATACGTGACGCTTTTCAAAAAATTTAATTTAAAAATTGAGTTAGATTAAGAATAAGTAAATAGTAAAATAGGTCCTACCTTTCTGAATGACATACTATAGTATTGTTAGTATAATTTAAATGATTAATATATATAAGTGCAAAACCAGATTAGTGGTTTAGAATTAAGCACATTCATAAGGACTCAAACATTTTTAAAATAACTAGATGAAAAATTATATAACAGGATTTGCTATTCGCTCAATGTCAATAAAATGTGAGAATTTATGCATCGATATTGTAATTTTCGATAAAAAATATTACAATGTTGATGGGTTAAGTTAGTTCATAATTTATAATATCTGGACTCAATGCCAAAAACCATACGGTGCCAGAAAAAGAAAACTAAGTTTTACCCCAAATAACTCATAAATTAAAAAAGAGCTGAATAATTAATGTACCCTTCACATACTTCAAAGTTGAAATAGCTGTAAAACCGAAGACCACAAATGTAAAAAACAGATTCAAAACAAAAGAGTGAAAATAATATCTGGATATCTGAAGAGTCTTATTTGAAGAATTATTTGAGAATTGAAGTCTACTAACAATAAAGAAATTATAGGGAAAATAAATTTGTAATGTACTTAACATAAGTCAGGGTTGATACCAGTACAACAAAGCGAATTGCTGTAGAAATAAAAACGCTAAGAATCGTTATAGGATTCACCGTATCAAAGAGCTAGTGCCAAATATAGAAAACCAACCAGCGTGTAACAGGTTTGATATGGTTAAATGGATGAAAAGTAGGAGAACGGCCTGGAATTATTATGGATTCCGAATGTAAGTTTAAAGATTGATAATGGTAGCACGTCGACGAAAGGTCATAAAATATCCGTTAACCAGACAGAATACCAAAGCTTTCGAGAGGCAGTTGAGTTGGCCCACTGCATTTTCCTTTTGAGCTTAAAACAAGAAAAAGAATAAGATAAAATAATTCATCAGAAAATTTGTCATTATCTGGTAAAAGATAAAAAAGTTATAAAGCATTTGCCTTGAAGATGTAAATAATAAAAATATATTATCAGAAAAAAAAAATTTAAATCAATCGAATGAGATTTCAACAACGAAATAAACTATTAAAAATTTGACGAGATTTTCCATAAAATTGTAGAATGAAATAAAATCAAATTGATAATGTTATAACTGAATTCTTATTACATTCTTTCACATAAATTTTATTTAAAAAAAAAAAAACAAATTTTTCACAATATCCTTGAATTTTCTACTATGATATTCTGGTGAATTACTTATTTTTTTTTATTATACTTTCTTTCATATTATAATAAACAAACAACACCATTAATAAAAAAAGCACTATAATAATAATAACTTTAATTCAATTAAAATAAAATTGCATTGCACTACAAAGTGTTGAAGAGTAATCAACACCCATTCTATACGTTACATTCATTTTGCGTTAACTTGTTTTTAATTTTTAATTAGTTTTTACATCCTCTCTATTACTTTTTATATAAATAATTAGAAATATAATTTTAAGTTTGTCAGTTTTCATTATTTTGATGATACCATCATTCCACCTCCTCCCGCCACTATATGAGCATTTTTTCTTCAAATGCATCAAGATTAACTATATTTTGAAATTTTTGTTTGAAAAATATTTCAATTTATTTTAAAACAATTAAAACTTTTCCCTTAAAACAGCATGCATTAATAAAGAAAGGTGGGATTTAATTGAAAAAGCTGTATTGCTGTGTAATTTGATATTTTTGTTTTTGTTACACGCTGAAAGAGCATAAGGTTTTCTATTGATACTTCCTTTTAAAATCATCAAATATTCCTTTTGGGAATTCAAAAGTGCTTCTACATAGCAGATCCATTGTGTAAGTTTAATAATTTACAGTTACTCGATGCAACCGTTCTTATTATAGAAGTATTAGGCAGGACTACCCATTTATTTTTTAAATGAAGTAAAATATTTTTTAAATGAAATAAACGATAATCGTGTTGCATAATAAATGTATTAGATTTTTCAAAAACTAAAATTTACTAGTACAAATAAAAAATATTATATTTGTAGCATTGTATAAATTTTACAAGAAAATAATTCTTCTATACAACGAGCGAGACGAAAACTTAATTAAAAATAATTAAAAAAGTGGAGCGACATTTATCAAATTTTGGTTGGTTCTATAAAATTTGGATATTTTGTTAAAAGTTTTGTTAATAGGGAAATTGACTGCAACAAAGTTAAAATTTTCGATTTAATAAATCGTGTTTTTTTTTGTTTTTAAATATAATTAAAAATTTAATATGAAGACAATGAATGATCTAAGAATAATTTTGCAAGAATCTGTTTTTCTGATTTGAATTTATATAAAATTATGGTAACTATTAAAATCTTATATTGTTGTAGTATGTATACAACATAGTATCTATAGATACAATGTAAAGTTTTTTGATTAAAATTTTGTAGTTTCCTTTTTTGTTTTTAGGAAATACAGTAATTTTTATATTATTTTATGTATTTTCAAATGTGTTTAGAGGTAGTCTTAAGAAGTCCTCAAAAAGAGCTTTAAAGTTATATAGGTATACATACACTCTTTCGGTAAATTTTTTCAATTGTTTATGTAGAATTTATGGAAAGATGGAATATATATATTTTTTTAATATAATTTCAGAATTTACGTGGTAACGCAGCGACTTGGGATTCACAATCATGACGGTGTCTAAAAGATCGGTGAACATTGTCAGTTTTCACTGAAGTTCATGTATTTGTTGTTGTTTGAAAACAATAAAAAAAAGTTAAAATGCTTTTAACTTGTCGTCACTATTTCGATTTCAATCGTTCCGAGTTTCATGGCCAACGTTTCTAATCTTAATGTCAAAATATACAACATAACGATAAACACAGAAAAAAACCGTATTAGAGAAGCAACATTTGAATTTTACATTTGAATTAAGGCTTTATATTTATAAGGCATATATAGACCAACCTATTCTTTCTTCAAATGAACCAAACAAATAAAAAATGCTGCACTGTCTAAAAGTTACTTTTTTGTTATTGTTTAAGTTTCACTTCCACTTGTGACATAAATAACAATTCTTAGTTTTCGCTATCTGTAAATTTTCTGTAGAAACTTCTCAGTTTTAACTGACAGTGAAAACTGACTGAATAACTGATCGTCTAGACACCGCCATAAATATTATTTTTTTTTAATTTTGGTACATCAAATAATTCAAATGGGGAAACCTATATCTATTCTAGAGTATAATTATATCATTATAATAGTTTCATATTATTTTAGTGATAACAAAGTTATATTCCAAATTAATTTAGAAGAATTGTTGAACATTTTTTTTTACAACATCCATCATGCCATGAGCAGAATTTGAATTTTATTTTATTGACGACTAGTGCTTCAATTTTGAGTTCAAAATTTTGCACAATTTGATAATGTTGTGACAAACATAAACAAGAAATGAAATAACTTTGGCCAAGAATATAGTCAGTATACCATGTTTGAGTAAAATAAAATAAAATTTTTTGTGAACAATCCAATCCCATTGAGTTAGCTCATCTTACATTAATTCATAATGCATCGAAACTTGTTGTAAAAATTACTCAGTTTTCATTTTGAAATTATTCACACAAATAAAATAAAAAAAATTAAATTTATATCAAAATTATTTACAAATTAAAAACCCTCACAATTGACAGTTATTAAGTTGCATCAAACCCCTACATAAAAAAGTGAAATAATTCAAAATTCATTCATTCAACAAGTGTTAGAACATATGAATAAAAAGGATTAACGTCAATGACAATAGTACTGAGATTAGTTTATCCTGCAGGAATCCAATACATTGTGCATATTAAATTCAAACATACTCCTTGGCGAAAACAAACTAAAAGTAGTCGGAAGAACAATACTGAGAAAAATATTTGGTCCCAAAAGAAATGACGATGGTGAGCACTAAATAAGATCAAGGAAGGAGCTAGAAGTACTAATTGATGGATACATTAATATAAAATTTATTAAGAAACAAAAATTAAGATGGACATAATTCTGAGGATGAATAAACAAAGGATGCTAGAAAGAATATTAGACAGTACCATACAATAATACAGCAAAAGGTAGACAAAGATCAAGATAGCTGGATGAAATCGAGGACAATTGTTGAAAGATTGAAACTAGCGGTTAGAGGACAGTTGCACAATTTTTCTACCGTTAGCTGTATAATCAATAGATAATGATACTTTTTGGCATAACCTTAAAATATTGAAGAAAAAACAATACTTAACTAAAATATTTTAATAAAAACAACAATAACCTTCCAATTGGAGAAATATCTTGCAACAACATAATTCACAATCTTTTCATTGAGGCTCTTCTTTTGTTAATTAGTTTTAATATCAAAAATTTAATGTTGACATACGTAATAAATTTTACTTTTTTACTTTTTGCAATCGGTTTTTTACACAATTTTAATTTTTAAAGTGTCCTGTTTAAAAATGTTTAACTTTTCCGGAAGTTATTTTATACTGCGAAGACGGTACCAAATTCTTATTTTTCTAATATTTTTCAATACATTTGAAATATACTCAGTTTTTCATATTAAATAAAAATAAAATATAATAAATTATTTTTTTTGACATTTTAAATTTGATGACTGTCATTAGCACTTAAAAACATTAACACACCCAAACATAGAAATTTGGTAAACTTACCGTTTTTGCTGAGTTTTCTTTTTTTTTATATATTTTTGTTTTTTTTTATTATATTTGATAAATTTTGTGTAATTATTTTTTTATAAATTAGTCCCATTAAAAGGATACACAAAAAAAAGGAAAAAAAGAAGGGAAAATGTAATAAATTTTATGAGACATAAGGATGTAATACAAAAGAAAAAAAACTGAAAGCTCAACCACATATATTTTTAAATTGTTTCATTAATAATAAAGAAGATATCAATTGGTGGTTTGAAAGGAGGAAAGTAAGGAGTGAGACATTAAAATGTAACAATAATATTTGTGTAAAATATAGATAATAGCAGATGGTTGACACCTGCTTCTCTTTCTGGTCTATGTGTCGACATTGCACTTAAAGCTTTTATAGTAGATGATGGTGAGCTGTAAAAATTCATAGTGAATTTTATAAATTAATGTTTATGGTTGAGAGTTAATTCAATTTGTTGATTTTCAAAAATATTTAAAAAGGAGTTGTTGCGAAAGATAGAAAGTTGTAATTAAAAAAAAAAATGTTTAATTGATTTTTTGAACAATTATAATTGCAAAAACAAAAAAGTTTCTAATTTTTGCAAAGATGTGATCCCCAAACTTAGGTATTATGGGAAAGATATATGAAAAGAAAATTACCTTTTAAGTTATTAAATTCTATCACTTTATTCGAATGAATAAATATATTATGATAAGATTCACTGAAATATAACAAAATTGTATTGACTTTTAGGAAGAAATTCGTGTTTATCAAAGTATAATAAACCTATTTGGGCGTATGATATTATCATCATTATCATCCATCACTGTCCTGCAATCCTATCAGTGGAGACATAGTATGGTATGGACAACGAAAATAGTTTACTGTTAAAGCTCACATTGAGTTGATAAAAGTGATACCAAATATCAATAATGTTCCAAGATGTTATATTGAAAAATAATTCAATTTTATTATTACAAAACAGAGATTTCATTCCAGGGGTACTGCACTAAAAGAATTTCCAAAGAAACATGAAGCTTCATTACTTCAACGTGCTCAAATTGAGTAGTTCAGCTCTTTAAAAATAATAACTTGACCAGTAGGTTGAAAAGAATTCAATTCCTCTAAATAAAAAATTGAATCAGGAAAAATAAAATCCATTTTGTAATAAGAAATAATTTTATTGTAAAGATAAATTGAAAAATCAAGCACGCTGGGTGGCGCAGTAGGTAGATCGCCTGCCTTTCAACCGAAAGGCCCCGGGTTCGATTCCCGATGAAGCAAAAAAAAAAAAAATGCTTCATTGGTTTTTCGAGCTGGTCTAGTACCCTTTGTCATTGGGGTATAATAAATGATAAAAGATAATTGAGAGTTAAATCTGGTAACAAATCAAATAAAATTAAACTATTATATTTAAGAAGGCTTAGTCCCTGACAATAGTAGTTGTTTTCCACATTTAATGAGTAGATAAGCCAGTAATTTGTTAAAATAAACACTCGAATTATTGTAGATATTGTAGTATAAACTTGCAGTACCGTACTTAATTAAGCACGAAAAGGTGATTCTACCTAAGTTACTACAAGATCATAAAAAAAAAAAAAAAAAAAAAATCAGATGTAGTATTTAGATACTATTTATTTTGAAATTAAGTAATTCATAAACATCATATTTCTTTGTTTTAATTTAAGAGGACTATCATATACACATGGTATCTACTTTAACCACAAATGTATTTTTTACGTAATACATCTACCAATTTGTAGAAAAATACGATCTTGAACAAAGACCTTATATATAAGAATAACATTTTAAAACTCGATATTGTGTGGAATCATATTGAATATTGGATAATACTCCGACAAAAGAATCATTAAATTTAAATCAGTTGGAACAAAATATTCATGCAAAGAATAATTAATTGAAAGCATGTTCAATGGGTACCACTTGTTTTAAATAGAAAAATATGATTTTTTTTTTATAAAATTTACATTAATATTTGCTGAATAAAGACTTTAGTAGCGTATTAAAGAAAATAAGTTAATTGTAAATTTTTATGTAATGAACAGCATAATTTTTTTGTTTTAAATTTAAATGATCAAATTTTATTTTAAATGCATTTAATTATCTACTAAAATAACAACCAATTTAAAATTTAATAATTTTTTTTTAAATTTTATTAATTTAGAAATATCATAAATTACATTTAAAAGTAATTGGTAAAAATATTTGAAATAGAAATACTATAACTACAAATCAACATAGCAACATATAAATTAAAAAAAAAAAAACGGTTTTACTACAATTAAAGCACAACCACATACAAATGTATACAAAAACAAAACAAAAAAATAAAACAAAAATGTAGAATTCGAAAAATAAAAAATAAAATAATTTTATTTTTTTATAATTTCAACTTACCTTTCCTAATTGAGTTGGTAATACTGTATTCGAATTTGATTGTGTTGAATCAGTATCATGTTTAACATGTATTAACCATGTTGCTTCACTATGAAAACTTTTATCAGCTGCATAACAACGCCACAAACATTGTATTAACATTGCAGCTGCTGGAATTTGTCGATTAAAATGCTTTTGACGTTGTTTTTGTTGTACTTTAAGAGCAAAACCGCTACCCAAAATACCCTTTAAAATTTTCAAAATTTAAATTTCAGCTAAATTAACAAAAAAAAATAAAATAAATAAAATAAAATAACTTACAGCTGGCAAAGCAAAAAATGATATTGCAAATACACTAAAACACGATGCAACAATTTTACCCATCCATGTTTGTGGTACCGTATCACCATAGCCAATTGTTGTCACCGTAATAACACCCCACCATAACGCATCGGCATATGAGCGAAAATCACTACGTTTACCATCTGGTTCAGCATCTTTTTCGGCTAAATATACAAAGTATGAGCTGAATATTAATCCCAAAAATCCAATATACAACGTTGTAATTAATTCCTGTGTACATAATAATGAAAAATGAAAATATAAGAGAAATAGTAAAATTTCAAAATTAATGAAGATGGCAAAGGATAAAACTGTTTATAATAATTTTAATTTTTATTAATTTTAATTTACTTACCTGTCTATGAATAAAAACTACTGATCCTAATAAACGCCAAGTACCACCTTGACGATCAACATGTAACATTCTTAAAATTTGCAAAAATCGTATACCACGAATAGCACTCGTTGCAAAAACTTGACCATTTGAACCAACTGATAGGACAACCATGGAAGCCACCACAACAATTAAATCTGAAATCATAATTTAAAAAATTTGTTTGTAATACGGTAGTATAGTTTTGTGTAGGTATATATGTTAGGTAGGTTTATTAATTAAAATATTTTTTGCTCTGATTAAACAAAAAACAACAAATTATCTTCAAAAATATATTTGAAATTTTACTTGTGGGATTTTGTTGACTCACTCTAAATTATGTGTTATTTTTTATTTTGAAGGTATAGTTAACCTATTCAGAAATTGATATACATACGTGTAAATTAGCTTTAAAAGTGAGTTTTAAAAATGTGTTTGGTAAGAATTTTTAGGAGCAGTGCAGTGAATTCTTCAGTGAATTTTAATCTAGTGTCTTTGTATTTATATTCAATGAAAAAGTTAAAAATTATTGAACCTAATAGAATCCGTAAACTAATTGGTTAGCATTGGCGAAAGATAAAGAGATGATTGCTAAAATTTTTATATTTTGTGATTATCCATGCTATACTTTTGAGATCATAGATTTTTTCAGAAATCGTTAAAGTTACACAAATCATATGATTATTATTTAGTCAAATTCTATCTGTTCCAGATTTAAACTCATAATTTTTGGCTGCATTTTTTTACGAATTAGGCTATTGGGATATATGATAGTTTTATGCTGAACATTCAAAAATGTTAATTATGGTTACAAGTCCAATGAAATGAAGTAGACTCAATGAAACCTAGAAAACAGGCTCTAAACGGATGATATCAGGAAATTATTCTCAAAATATTTATAGATCAACATTATCATGTGAAATGTAAAATTTTTTTTATATAAACATTATATCATTATACTTTTATAAAATAACTACCGTCAATTTGTAAGGATCAAGTGATATTTTAAATTTTAATCAGATTTTTTTGTATATCCTTATTGTCCTGATTTGTATTTAAATTGGTTTTTGTTGTTGTTATTTTGATTCAATGTATTTGAAAATTAATTAGAACATCCAGCTATGATTCAGGGTTAGTATTCTATGAAATATGATTCTTGTATAAAGTACAGTTTAAATAACTGAAGAAACCAAATTGCTCAACAAAATTTTCGTTAGCGTAAATAGGTAAACAGAATGACTTCACTATCTCAGTGGTAAGTACACTCTGTTATAGAATGTGTTCACAAAGGGAAGTAAATTAGAAAATAGATATTATATATCTTAACCGTGATTAAAGAACATAATAATTATTTCGTTATATACCTGTCTAATTATTAGAAAAGTTGTAAATCCACGGTTCCATAAATAAATAAATAAATTTATTAGTCATAAAGCCTAAGACTGGTATGGTATAGAATGAAAATTAAAGATAGGTAAATATAAATACTACGCGAAGTTTCGTAAGCAGACCAAAATTGAGATCGTTATACGAGTTCAAGGAAATTAAGGTTTTAAACTTGATTTAACGGATGGGGAGACAGTTGTTCAAGACACATAAGAATAAAAGAAGATTGGGAATGAGTTAAGGTTTAGTCTAAGCTGTAATAACAACAGATCATGATGATAATATTTAATTCCTGTCTTTTTAATTAGTTCAATCATTGTTTATTAGAATGTTCGAAAATCAAGTATGCGACATTAAAATAAGATAATGAAGGTTAGAGCCAGCTCGAATTAGAATCAATTTGTGTCAGAAAAATTTAATTTAAAAATTAGAAATCTCGTTTTCAAGCTAATTAAGAAAACCAAGGATTAGAAACGTAAGTAGGAAGTTATTGCACAAAATAAACGAGAAAAACGGAATATATGCTGTCAATAAATAAACAATGCTTATATCATTGTGGGTTAATTTAGCAGTTTATTTACTGTAAAATAGTATAAGTTTCACTACCTACATCTATGTAAAATTAGATGATAAGGAGAAGAATAATACTTTCAAATCGTTACTACTTCAATTTATCTAAACAAGTGCATTAAAATTTTTTAACTTGATATGTTAAGATGTAACTTACAACAAATCATTTGATGATGCAAATCTATGATGTACTGTCATATCATACTATAACACCAATATATTACGCTTATCAGTTGTCAAGATGTAATTACCCAGTCAAAAAAATAAAAAGAAAAATCAAAATAAGATGCATTCGCTAACTAGAACTTATGGAATGGATGGAGGAAAGTGCTCTATCTATAAGAAATCTTCGGTTCTAGACCTTGTTTTTTTTTTTATTAAAATGAATTTATACAATTATTATTTAATCTTAATCTTAAGACGGTTCAAAATTTAGTTCACACTTATTATTAAAACTTATAATTAAATTATATTAAGCACTACAATAGAAAATATTTATATTCGATTTAATAAAAAAAAAAAATAATAAGAAAAAATTAAGTTTAAGATTAATTATATAGTAGGTAATTTAAAATATAAAAATAGGGTTTTGAGACATAGCCTAAGCTGCCTGGTCGAATTGGATATTATAAGATCTTTAATAATGCCTCGTCTATATCAGATCTTCTTTTCTAGAGATCTTTTAGACATTAATGTGTATTAAAAAATTTATCTATATTTATCATTCCTTGACGATTCAACTCTGTATTCACTTACTATTCAATCAAAAAACAGTTATATTAAAGAAAGTAGTTATATTATAAGATAACTTGTAATTTTATTTATGATATATAATATATTTTTTTTTTGATTTTTTTTCTAGTAGCTTTTTGATTGGATTTATTAATATTAAATATGAAATACGTGATATGAAGTTGCTTACAGATTATATAAGGATGGAATTCATAGCTGGGTAGTTCTGCGAAAAGTGCCTGATTGTGTATATGTCCTGTATATATTTCGAAATGTAATAAAATTTAATTTAATCATTTAAAAAACGTAAGTAGCTATTTTTGAATATTTTTTCAGAATTTGCTCCCCAACACAAAAAATCTTAATTTATAGAAAATATTCAATTTACTTGACACCAATATTGTGACCAATAAAATAAATTAGCTTTTGCTTTTGAACAAATTTCTATTTTGGTATATGAGAGCTAAAATATATGAGTTTTCTAAATTAAGATATCAATCTATGGTTTCATTTTCATTGGGGTAGATTTTCTCTTTCTAATAAAAACTTTTTTGGGCCAAATATTTAAAAGACTGCCATTGTGGGTCTGCTTTGAAAATATTTTATAAAATAATTTTGAATATACAATAACTACATAACTAAATTAAATTTGTTTTTTACATGTTCTTTCTTAACACATTAATAATTTAAGATGATCTTTGGGTTTGCTTCAATTCGAAATTTTCAAAATCAAGAAACATTTTTTTATACTTCATTCCAAACACTTTGTCGTAGAACTACCCATCTTTGTATTAAAGTAGTAAAAATATTTTGTTTATATAAAAAGGGAGGGGTAGGTGGGTGACGGTTTCTGGATATTCAATTTATTTTGACAAAAAATTGTAAATGATTTTGGATAATATTTGTAAACTACATAATTTGATTTAAAGATTTGATATGTTTTTTTAACAATATTAATTATACATCAACATACATACATATATCGATCGTAATATCTAAAAAAGACTGTCTAAATAAATATTATTTTTACTTCGTAGAAAATACAGAAAATAATTGTGAATTGAATAAAATAATAATATGTATTGATATAGAGTATAATATTGTGGAAAAATAGGGAGTTAAGAATAAAAAAAAAATTTGCTAAAAAAAAAACATTGCTAATATTATTTATTAAAATAATGAATTTCAAATTTGATTTTTGTAATAAAAAGATTTATTACTTTCATTTTTAGTTTAACCCTTATTGAGTTGAAAATTTTTTTCGAATGAACATTTTTGTTTTATTTTTGATAATAATTATAAATCTCATATACATTGATTGATCAAAAACAATTGATATCCACAGATTAAACTTATACAATTCATTTAGTTTAAACGCCAAATTTAAGGGGTTATATTTGTAAAAAATAAAAAAATAAAACAGATATTTCAAAATGATAAAATCATGAAAATATTCTATTATAGAAACATCATATTATTTATCCAACATAAGCACGCTGAACATAACTCGTTTCTGCTCATTATAACAAATTATAATGAACACTCATATCTATTTTTTATATAAAAAGTTTACCCCTAAATTACAGAGGTTAACTTTTTTTGAAAGACCAAATTCTTAACTGTTAAATTCAATAGTTTATCAGACTGTGATAACACAATCAAAATAATATACCATATACGTCGAGGTGCAAGCATATAAAATTTATTATCTTGTAATAGTAAATAATTTGAAAATTTAAATTAAATAAAAGTATTTTTAATGTTATTTGTAACAATATGTAAACCTAATAATTAAGAGTGATACATTATTATATAAGCAATACTATAAAGGTAAATCAATAAAAATGTTAAATTATAATTGTATTGGACACAAACACAATAAATAGAATACAATCTATCGATGTGGCCGGTACAAGCTAAAATATCCTGAGAGATAATATTCTGTCCCTTCTACTAGATGATAGGAGAGACAAGCAACACTAAGTTGAATATCAACTACTTTATGAAAATAATGATGATTGAAAACTGAAACTATAGTCACAGAAATTCGGTCTGAGTTATAATGAATCCCTATAATCACTCCCAAGTGATCTATAAAAAAAATCTTAATTTTAATATACATAAATAAGTTTAAGATTCTCTATCTAAGAAATTATTTATACCTTAAATTTCTATTTTGCTCTACTCTGAAAGCTTTTATCACTTCATTTTAATTATGTATT
Organism: Argyra leucocephala; assembly: GCA_963942445.1. Lineage (NCBI taxonomy): Eukaryota > Metazoa > Arthropoda > Insecta > Diptera > Dolichopodidae > Argyra > Argyra leucocephala. Next base: position 110,901,249 of record OZ012679.1, on the reverse strand, counting down.
GTACAAAATTGGTAAAATTTTCTATTATTCATTTTTAAATATCAGCTATAGGGCTGTTGTAATTTTTAGACGAATATTGATATAAAAAAAATCAAGGTAAAATGCCGCATTCTTTAAAAACATGTAAAATAATACCAATATCAAAAAATACAGGCAGGACTGAAGCACCAGAAGATTTCAGACAAATTGCAATAGCATACGTTTTTAGTAAAAATTTAGAGAATATAATTCAACATGACATGGAACAGATAAATAAATGGATGAATCAACATAAACTAAGTGTAAATACAAGTAAAACTAAATTTATAATATTCATAAGAAAACCAGCAGATTATCTTGATAATAAATACAACAACTGTCAACTTGAAATTGCCAATCAATATAAATACCTAAGAGTACTACTAGATGAAAACTTGACTTGGCAAAGTCAAATATTAGCACAAAGAAAAGAGGCGAGAAATGTTGCAGGTATTTTTAAATTGATAGGGAAAGGAGTACCACATACAATACAGCAATACATTACAGTATATTCTATTCGGCCGTTACATGTAATATACGAATTTGGGGAAATATTTATGACAAATATTTAAAATTATTGCAAAGGGTACAAAAAAAAGCGATTAAAAACTTATTTAATTATAAAGGCAAAACTTCAACACAAACAGTTCATATTGAAAACAAAATTATGCTTACATAACCATAACATTAAAATTTCAAATGATATAAGAGTTTTTTCATTTAGGGTGAGATTCAATAATTGTGATTCAGTTTATTTAATATTGCTTTTAAGTTATTTAATGAATTGCCAAATGAAATAAAAAAAATTAAAAAAACAGGTTTATTTAGAGCTAAAATCAAAATTATTATTTAAATAAAATTTAGTTTAATTTCGAAAATAAATAAAAATTTAAATTTAAATGAAATATTAGGAATAGTTGTTAGATAGCAGAATTAAGTTTTCACTAATGAATTATTTTAAATTAAAGTATTACATAAATATTGTTATAAACATACATTTTATTATTTTAATTTGTTACTTTAGTATTAAATATTGTTAAATATGTACATATAGTTTTTTTGGTTTAACACTAATGAATAATCTTGTTAATTATAAATCACTCTTTATAGCTCTTATGAGTTTAGAAAATTAAAAATAAATAAAAAGAATAAATTGAATATAGTTTAACCACTTGCTCACTTATGATGGTCTCTGTTGAATTTTATCTGAGTATATCAACAATAGTTCAGTTTTGTTTCAGGTCTTAAATAGAAATACTTATTAATACTACATTGATAATTGTCCTGTGATAGAGATATTCAGTAGTTGTAAAGGTTTAGTTTTTATATATATGTAACAAACATGTAATGGTTCGTGGATGAGAGAACGCAATGCTTCATGAGTTTCATTGTATTTTATTGTTAGATCTTTATAATGTTGATTATAATAAACTTTATTTTAGGTTGTTGTAGATTGATACGAAATTTAATATTATTCAAATTCTTTGCATTTAACAAATTATTCTATGGTTATGTTTTGTTTACCTATCAGGAAATAAAAATCCCTGACTGTTAGAAATCTTCATTTAATATTTACGCAGTCAGTAAAAATCATTGAATTCAATTACAGTTTTCTGGTTCTAGTATAAGTTTTTAATGTATTTATAGTACTCTTTTCTGATCAATATTCATCTTCGAATAGGATTTATTTTAACTTATTATGCTGTTTTTTAGGGAGTATAATACAAAAGTATCCTTGAATAGTATAGTAAAATATTACTAAAAACAGATTTGATCAATAATACTTAAATAAGTAATTAGGATATAGTTTATTTATATCATTTTCATAAGTTTATCTACTTAAAGAGCTTTTCACTTTTTTTTTTTTTAAATCTAGTATTAAGAAAGAGCCTTGGCTAATCAAACATGATCCATTGCTGTTTGGCATTTTACAATTTATTTTTTTTGGGTAGAGGGATAAATATTCAGACTTTAACCTATCGATTGGTTATTAACAGATGTTTTATGCTATATTGTTGTTGTATATCTGTTTAGTAATATTAATATTAATAATCTCTCAAAAACGAAATAAAATGACAAAAAAGCCAAAAAAAAAAATATTAAATATAAAAAATAATATTTTTGGCGGTTTAATTAAAATTTTTAATAATGATTTCATTATGATCACAATTTTCAATTGCTTTTACTTGGTTTTATTTAATTTTAAATACCTTTTCTTAAATCTTTAGATACGTTAAACCATTGCTTCTCAAACTTTTTTATGTTGCGGCTCCCTAAACTTGAAAAAAAATGCAATCCTCTCCAAAAAATAATACAATTGAAACACCATTTATCATTATATTTTCTAGCAATATTTTTATTACAACTAATAAAAAACCAAATAACCATTAAAATTATTTCAATAATAATATGATATAAAATTAAAAAAAAATCTCAAATTTCTTATTTCACCAATTATTTATATAGTAATATGCAATCACATTACTTAATGAGAATGATGTGATTGCATATTATTACATAAATAATCAATATCCGGTGAAATTTCAGAAATGCTAATTCGAAGGTTTTGCTCCAAAGCGTTCGATGAAAGACACGATCTATGTTTATTCTTTATTATTAAAAATGAAGAAAAAGGTGTTTCGCAAAGATATGTTGTCGCAAAATTTAGCAGTGCTCCTTTTACGATATTCTTGCTGTTGCCTTATCCAAAATGCTGTAAGACTTTTTTCATGAAACTCCAATTCAACAGAATTATCTGATCTAATATCAATCAATTCTTCTTGAGCCACGAAAGTAATATGATCATATTTCAATGGCATTCTTATCCAGTTCGTAACCAGCAAAAAAGCGTTGAGATTCGTCAGTATGATTCAGTAATATGTTTTTAACTGAAGTTGAAATTAATATTTGAAATTAAATTCATTGGTGGTAAGAAACTCATTTAGAAATGGGAACATTTCCATATTCCCTTCGTTAATAAAATTTGACCATAAGCAAAGCTTTTGTTGGAGATCAATAAGTTTTGTATTGAAAACTAAAATGTTGGTATCTCTTCCCTGCAGGGAAAGACTTAATTCATTAACTTTATCAAAAAAATTTGATACAACAAAGCCAGATGTTCTGATCCTATCCGTTTACATAAAATATTAAATAATCTCGAGTTTACAGCATGATTGTTTACAAAATTAATTCTCCCAGTGATTGCTGCAGCACCGTCTGTGCAAACTCCTACACATTTTGACCATTCAAGTTCATTCTCTGAAAAGAACTCATCTACTTTTACAAAAATATCAATACCTCTTGTTGTAGTCAAAAGCTCCCGACAAAAAAAGTAAATCACCATGAATTTGGTTGTTATACTGATATATTACAAAAACCATTAACTGTGTAATTTGTTATAAGAACTTGCTCTGTTTAATACGAGATATTAATTGAGTTTTAATATATTATCCCCCATGCTATAAATTCTTCTTTTCATAGTATCGTTTGAGATAGGAATTGACTTCAAAGAACTTGCATATTTATCATTGTGTATTATCTAGTGCAATTTTTCTTTTATTACTAGTTGTTAATGTTGATGTTGAAGGAGAAGTTTGGTAAAGTTGAATCTGTTGCAGACGGTTATTCTACTGATTCTTCTACTTGTTCATTATTTTCTCGTAAAAATACATAAATATTTCGCGGCCCCCTCGTAAAGGCTCTGCACAGTTTGAGAACCACGGCGTTAAACAATAAAAACAAGAACACTGATAAAAAGGTGAACTTTTGAAATTTTAATACGTAAGCATAGCAACAAATAAAAGTAATTAAAGTCTGAAGGATGAAATTACACATAAACAAAATAATAATAATATAAAAAAAAAGAAAATAAAAACGAAATGATTATTGAGCTTTTAAATGTTTGAAAAATGAAAAGAAAAAAAGAAAAATTATGCTCGAGGAGATTTTTGGTAAAAGGCATATGTATATATCACACATATGCTTATGATTATTTAGATTCTATTTGATGTTGTCTTAAGAGAGATAATTTCAAGGATTTAAATTTTGTGATAAAAAGCTAATCTAAAGTCTTTAAGAATTTCACTTTGGATTTCATCTCACTAAGGATATTTCATCAAAACACAATAACAAAAATAATAATAATAATGAAAATATTTTTTCAAATCGTTAAAGTTCTTTAAATTTTATAATGTAATCTTATGTAATTCACATGGAAAATTTAATTTTATTATGTTTTTAATAGCCTCTTACTACTAAAGAACTATCTACTTAACACAATCCATACATTTTGTAAACATTGTTTTTATGTTTACCTATGATCTATAATAATACGAAGGAGGTTCTGTAAACAAGACTTCTTGTGGGGTGTGAATTGTATTATGTTATGTTATTTTTGTTATTATTTGGTTAAAGTATTGCTTTTCAGTATAATTCACTGTTGTGAATTGTGAATGTTTTATTTTTATTTTATAGAGCTTTGAAGGTCGATGTGTGCTGCTCATCCATTACTTAGTCAGAGTTATACAGTGATTCTGTAGCTTTTAAATTAAATTTGTTTACTTGGTGTATGAAATAATCATGAATTGTAAAAATTGGATCTATATAGATTTTTAATTTGTAATTATACATGTCCTATTTTTTTTGGTTCTTGTTCGAAAGTTTTGAAGATTTTTGCTATGGAACTTCACCAGGTGAAGTGGTCTGTGATTGTAACTTGAAGTTAAATGTTTACCTATTATTATTTATTTTTTTTTTTTTATTGAAATTCATGTTGGGCCAGAAGAAACGTAATATTCGTCGCAAAAATTTGCCATTTCATGTTCACCCTTATCCTTTTTTATAAAGGAACTGCTTAATCAATTTTTCATTTATTGTTTTTAATAAACTCTAGTCTCAGATAACAATATCCAGAATGGCAGTGAGATACAACTAGATTGACATTCTTTTCAATGAGTTTCACATTCTATTGTATTTTCTATAGTTATAGAAATCTTCGTAGGTCTATGTATACTTATCCTGAATATTTTACCAATCCATCAACCTTGATGCGTATGTTAACGTGTTAGTACATGTATATCTATTTGTGGCATATATACGAATATATACATATGATGAAGAACTCTACAATAAGTTTCCGAATACACTGATTTTGTTAGGTTTACAATTTTTTCATATTGTACTTTAATGATATTATTTTCTCTTAAAATTAGCCTGTTCTTGATTATATTGTTTATCACTTTGAAAGAATTTTGAAAAGAAAGACAAAGTATATTCTAAAATTGATTATTTTATAATTAATTATCAAAATTTATTTATTTTTCTATTCAATATAAAATATTAAATTTCATATTCGATTTTAAAAGTATTCTAATATTATGTTTTTCTGTTTTAATTAAGGATTTCTTGAAATTCTCAATTGTTTTTTCAATTTGAATCAACTCACCTTGAGCACAATTGTATTTTAATATAATAAATTTATATTATAAAGTTTTCATTTTAATTTCACAATATTCAATTCAGAGTTCCTAATTTTAAAATAAATTTTTTATATTTATTTATCTTTAATTCAAACTGAACAAAATCACCGTTTGTTAAATAATTTTGTATAAAAAAAAAGAGTTTTGTTTATTTTTTTTGTAATTGTAAAAAATGAATCAAAAATTTTCTTACTAAAAATAAAATGAAGAACAGAATTCAAATAAATTTCATCTGTCAAATTTCGTCTTCATATCACAACAAAAAAAAAAATTAAAAGTAAAGATGTGGTGAATAAAATTCTTTCTATATCCTTAACCAGAAATATCTTTCCATAATAAAGGAGCAATCTATTTTGTTGTATTATGTATACCCACCTGCTCGTGAAACAAACGAAAAATAAGAATTTCACAATCATTAAAATTTATTACATTTTCACACTTGAAAAGTTCATAAAAGAAAAAAAGCAGTAAAGTTAATTTTCTGTATAGAGTCGATTCCAAAATTATTTACACACATATTGTTTAGCTTAGAGTAACGAAATTAGTAAAAAATATCAAAATATAAATGGCCCAAATGACTAAGGCAGCGGGCCCTAATATTAGCGGACCAGAATAATTCCGACCACAAAAAAGTTAAAAATTGAGCACTGCTGAGATATAGAGCTACTTTATAATAATAGCACCAAAAAATTCTTCATTACGAAATAATATTTTTAATATTTCATCTTCTTGCCTTTAGAATAGAAAGTAATTGTAAACTATCATGGCTAACATCACTAGGAATTCTTAAGCAGAAGTAAAAATATTTTATAACTTCCAAACATAACTTTGCTCTTACTAACCATACGTATTTTTTCCTTCATTCTCTTTGAAAGTATAGTGCTTCGATATAGCTTATATCTATTGTTGCCTCTGTTCCTTGTAGTCATTGATATTTTTATAAAGTAGTTGCTATTCTACTTATATTCCACAACGTTAGATTTCACTTTATTTGTATAATGTCGATTAAGCTAATCATACTAATCATTTTAAAATAAGCTTTTAAAAAAATATTAATATTCATCCAGTTCTCCATAATTCGAGGAAATTTGATAAAAAAAAATCTAAATCTAATTTTTACATAATCTCAAATGATGTAAAACAATTCAAAATTTCATTTTGAATTGTTTTATATCATTTCTTTATACTTCACCACACAATTATTTTTATTGATTTATCTTAGACAACAACCGCATACGTAGTAATTTATTTGAACAAAAAAACAATTAAATTTAAATTTTGGCGAGGAAAAAATAAAACTCTGTACTTTGGTGAGTTCGGGCAATTTGATAAATTAAATTTTTTCTGTGTTAAAACTGTTAAACTGTTAAAAATGTTATTTTGGTTTTAAAATGGTTCATATTATTATATTTGTATCGTACTTTTTTCAATTTATATATGTACATATTAAATATAAAATGTTATGTGCATGTAATTTAAAAAAACTAATTCATCATTGCAAAAAATTTTTCGTTTCGTTGCTCGTCTAAACAATTTTAACAAAGATTGTACATAAACATAAACAATTTTTTTATGTTTTTATTGTTTATCCATTTAATGTTTTTATTTTTATTTTAATTTTTTTTTTTTTTGGTAAAATTTAACGCAGGAAATAAGTAACATAAAAATCATGTTTCGCCACTGAATTACTTACACAAACACATGTAAAAAAAAAATCAGGCAAAGTAAAACAATCCAAAATAGTAAATTATAATAAAAATGAAATCAAAATACAGGCATAAATATACGAATTGGAAAATTATTACCTAAGCGAATTCACAATTTTCAATTTTGGAAGAAAGAGAAAGAAAGAAAAAAGGAAGTAAGATAAGAAACGAATCGAGGTGAAAGAAATTTTTATTCGCATGAAATTTTGCTTTTCTTGCATTTTTCCGTCCAATTACTTTTAAAGGTCTATGTACTCATTTCACATACTGTAAATCTTTACATTTTTCTTTTCCCTTTATTTTGATGCCCATCGACTTTTTTTTATCTGCTTTATTTGAATGAATCTTCTACTGTTTTTCATTTTTATTTTTGTTTTAAAATATCTCATTTCGAACTTTGTTCACATTCGCTTTAAGTATAAATTTTATTCAAATTTTTACGCCATTAAATCAAGAATAAATTATTTATTTTATTTTATTTTATGTGATGATAGAAAGAAACAGATATAGTGTTATAATAAAATATCATATATATGTATAAGTTTATTAATATAATTTTCATTATTTATGACCTTCGTATCCAAATTTTATTTTGAGTGAATATTATTACTCCGACCTAGATATATCTATATTATAATACATAGTACTATATTATGTGCATGTGTATGTATTTAAATATTTATATAATGTAATATATTATGTACATAAACATTCATAATATTGATATATAAAATATTTTTAATTAAAGGAATTTTATGTTATTTATCGCAACGAAATCAAAATATGTGTGTTTGTGATTGAGTGAAGGAGTAAAGGAGTTAAAAATATAGATTTGTTTATAGTTAGATGAAATTTTTTAATTTTATTGATACCAAAAACAAAAAAAAAATACATAAAGCTCTGATCTCCTTGTCTTTTGATGATATAAATTAAAATTTATTTAGTGTAAATACCTAAATTTGATTAAATGGATTCTTGTTTAGATTTTAACGACTTTGGGATAGATTTAGGGTTCGTTGTAACATCGTAATGTGTAAATTATAGATAAACTGAGATATTCAAAGGTAAAATTTTTATGAAATTTTTTTTTGAAAACGTTGATTTTCTTGGAAAAGTTTACTAAGATTTCCTTATTTATATATTTATTGATCAACGGACTTGTACATAATTTTGTAATTGTTGTTAATTTTTTTGATGTATTGAACCATTCTCTACAGAACAATTTCGTTATACACAACACTTATGTCAGATTTGCCGTTTTTCAAGTAATCGGAAAGACAGATTCAAATAAAAATTATAGCAACGTTAGAGAGGTTACCAACTAAAATTGAACTGGACCTGCCATATAGCATAATTAAATTATGAGAGATGAAGTAAGAAAGGTAGTGAGAGACTGAATTATTTTAATTAAAATTATAGGAATCAAACAACAAAACAAAATCTTGAAAGATGAATTAGATAGTTTTAAACCGAACTGGAAGTAGATATCAAATACAAATAAAGAACAGTTTTTTTGTATTGTTATCGTTTTGAATAGCGAAAAAATCGTTTTGTAATCCTATCGATATTTTCAGGCCTAGTTTTTTTTTTTTAAATTTTAAGTGAGAAAGTTCTGCCTTCAATCGTTATCAAAAGCGAACACGACAAAAATTTGTAGTGCACCATTTTTTTTAAAAAATAGAACGGAAAGAAATATGTTCTCAAAAATTATTACAATTTCAGGAAACATTTATTTCTAGAAAAGAAAAAGTTATTAAAGAGTTTCTCTAAATTCTATGGCAAAAATTTAATTTAGATTCGATTTAAATTTACTTAAAATTTAAAAAAAAATTCCTTTCATATGACAGATGTAATAAAAAATGTTTTATTTGACCCTCACTCATGGCATAATTATATATTCAATCAATATAAAAAAGAATGAAGTAAATTTTATAAGTAATTACGTGAAATTTCTTAATAGGAAATACGAGTTTGTTAGAAGCACATAAAAACTTCTCAAATCATTTGCTTGATTTGATTTTTATTGCTTTTGTATATGCATACCATGTAACATGAAAATTCATCTATTTAATTTTGGAGTTTAAATCTAAATATACTTAACAGGGTATATATATACATGTAGCTACATTATATTTTGTTAAATTTTCGAAAGTGAAATCTGATAAAATATTACAAATCTAAATATTTCTCTCGAAATTTTAATTTAAGCGGTGAATTTATTTTGATTTAAACCATTCTATTTATGTAATTATGGGGTTATATTTCCTTTAAAAAAGCCCTCATTCATTTTCATAAACAGATTCATTAGGGAATTTTTATTTTCTACATAACATATATAATATTGTAATTACGATATTATTATTTATGTATGTAATGTACCTACTTCAAAATTAAAATCTCTTGAGATTTTAAAATATATTTTTTTCTTGTTTTTTTTCATTCACATAAGGTAATAATAATAAGTAGGTATATGTCAATACATTTTATAGAAAGAAAACTTTTATTTCTGTTCTCTTTCTTTTACATGCTTTTAATTTGACAATAAAGAAATATAGGTTCTAAAGAGAGTTATTAGCAAGTTAATGTAAAAATAGGAATCTGCTTATTTTATTGAGTTCATTTCATATGAGTAAATTTTTGGCGTTGAGCTGCTACAATTTTTCTTAATACGGTATTTTTTCGTTTAAAATTTAAATGAATAGGTAAAGGAAAGGTAAATTTAAATAAGATTTTTTCTTATATTTATTTATTTATATTTTATTCTTCTGTAAAAAAAAGAAAATTATTTACTTTAAATATGGGTACGAATTTAAAGTAGAAAATTAATTATTTATTTGAGGTAAAAAGTTATTTGGAATTTAAAATATTTTGGTATTGCAAAAAAAAGAAGAAGAAACCAAATTAACTTTTTAATAAAAATTATCGAAAACTTTTATATGATTTTAGAGTGAAGCTTGAAGATGAGAGTAAATTTTTTAATAAAAATTAAGATAAAAAAATTTAAAGTTTTATAAAATAAAATAAAAATTGAAAAATAGTTTTTCTTTCAATGAATTAAAAAAATTAATTTTTTAAATTGGCTGCTTTGCATAATTTTGTGGTTAAATTTTGAGTACGATTTTTTAAATTGGTTGATGCCCCGAATGAGCCCCTAAATTTATGCAAATTTCATATATTAGTATTAGAAAATTTATAACGTTTTTAGATTGTTCGTTAATAACTTGATTGAAAAGGTAGTAACGAATCAAACATTGTATATAACAAACAAAATCTATCCTCAATATTATTCGAATTATGGAGCCTTGATGGTATGGAGTTAAAAACACCAATTTAAAATCCCAAATTAGAAAATTTAAAAAAATAAATGCATTCTAACAACAACCTTAAAATAAAACTCTCATGGGTAGAATGTCCTAAAAAAATGTTAGAAAATCGAGTAAAAAACACAGAAGAAGTCTGCATTCTGCAAGTGGTAGATGAAATACACGTATCTATATGATAAGGATATATTTAGCAAAATGAAAAGGAAAATATTGAACGATTCTCAACAATTATAAAAAAAATATTTTTTCTTATCTGAGAAGCAAAATTCATTCTATAAAACCGTTTTCTTTAGAAAATGTAATGCTTGGAGCATTTTGTTAGGCCTGAATTACGAATTTATTGTTATATAGCATGCTTTGTATAAGGGCAGTTATCTGGAACGGAAAATTGTATTTATGCAAAAATTTACATATTAACCCATCCATACCATACCGAATTGCATGCTTTTTCTAGATGAATTAGGCAGGCTGTAATGCCATATTTTTTATTTTTACTTATCACATTGGCATGTGGTACGTTCGGCTGTGTGAGCCATGTGGTGTCTCCTCTCTATTTTTCTTTTCATTTGTTCTTTGAGTTCATTACGTCGTCTTAATTGCGCTTGGTATTTGGAACAACCTTTATAAGATGCTGGATGTCAATCTTTATTGCAAATCGTACAGTGTAACTTATTCTACTGGTTTTATTACCTGAAGCTCAATTTGCATCTAAATTGGTTGTGGATACATTCCTAATAAACTATTTGATGGTCTAGAGTTTTTATTCTCAAAATCTCGTTTGTGGGTGTATTTGGTGATACCTGTACTATAAAGTGAGGTAAAGATATATAATTGGCCGTGGAAAACTTTGTGGTAAGTTTTGTGACCTTTACAAAATTTATTGTATCGCTTTCTTTGGTGTTTTAGAATATTAAGGACCTCCTCGCACGACTATGTTCCACTCAAACGTTTGATAACCAGTGTTACTTTTTTTCTTCTTTTGGAGTTAAAATGTAATAGTTTACACTTGATTTCTCTAATAAAGCACATGTTTTTTTGTAATGGCCAACATCTTTTTATTAGTGGTTTGACAACGTTCAATTGACTTTCCTTGATCACTGTCCGTACTGTCCGTACCTATTTTGTTTTGCTGGTATGTACTTTTTAAATTTTTAATTTTATATTGCTTTTTTGCCTATTTCCTGTGCTCCAACATCAGCATCATCGTTCAACAAGAATGATTCTCCATTATCGATTCATCAATAAGTTGATAGGTCGATAGATTGTCTCTTATATCCATTAATGGAGAAAAATAATTCTTTGAAGCGGGTGGTTGCTCTACGGCCTTTACACCACCATCGCCGTTAGTTCTTTTTAGCTGGGGAGCCAACAGTGCAACTTAGATCTACTAATGCCTACAATCTGCGGTTATCATCAATTAACTTGGGGAGCTGATTCTTTAGGTCCTCGGTCTTGTGCCGGTTCGTGTTTTTCAATATAAGCATGACGCTGTAAAACACGAATATTTTCCATGCGTTGTTTAAAATTTAAAATGGAATTTAGAATTACTTTTAAGTTGGAAAGTTTTTTTTTACCTGGAGATTAATTTTTTTTTGGAATTTTCGTTGGTACACTCTTGATTATTTAGTTTATATTGAAACTAGAAAATCAAAAATGGGTAAAGTAGGTAAAATATTTGTAAAAAAAATTCGTGAAAATCAGATGCCTATTATGTATTTCGATCGGTTTTGATCGAATCGTTCATCGTTATCGTAAGAATTATTCGATTGAAATTCTGAACGTCATTATGTATTTCGATGAAAATTTTATCGAAAGTGCGTAGAAGTGCTGCCAGTGTTAAATTGATATTTTCGATGAAAATAATATATATTTGAATATTTAAATGTCAAATTCAAATTAATTTGTTAAAAAAAGAACGCCAAACAATTTTTTTTAAAAATAAATAAGTGAGAAGTGAAAAAAAGTTAAAATTAATAGAGAAAATGATTTCAGCAGAGCTATATTTTACAAGTTCTGATAGTGATGAAGAGCAAAATCAAAATCGAATTGCAGAACTAAAAAACAAGCGGAGATATATTCGGGATTATTCTAATCCACTGGATTTGGAAGAATATAGGTATGTATATATAATTTGGTATAAAATATTTTAAATTACTAAAATTTTATTCTAGTTTTATCCAAAATTTTCGATTGAGTAAGATTGCTTTTACGGATTTATTGGAAGAACTAGGGCAAAAATTAAAGCAGCCAATAAGGAATACATCAATCCCAAACATTATTAAATTGGCTAGTGTGTTGAGATTCTGTGCCCATGGTTCATACCAAGGAAGCGTTGGAAACGATTTTCATGTCGGTCTAGCACAACCAACTTTTTCTGTTGTGCTTAAGGAAGTTTTAAACGTTTTCGCTGTTGACTTATGTCCAAAATGGATCAAATTCCATTACACTCCAGAAGAAAAAAGTCGGGCAAAACGTCATTTTTATGATAAAAGTGGAATTCCTGGCATAATTGGAGCAGTAGATGGTACTCATATTAAAATTAGGGCACCAAAGCAAAACGTACAACATTTGTATTATAACAGAAAGGGATTTTTCAGTATTAATGCAATGCTGGTAAGTTTGTATATTATTTTAGTTGTTTACGTTATTGTAATAGTTGTTTTTTTTTAGATTTGTGATCATAATCAAGTAATCCGTTTTGTGAGCGCAAGATATCCCGGTGCCACGCATGATTCCTTAATATGGAACATGTAATTTATATTAAAGGATTTACTAGAAAAAAATTATCTAGATGGGGAAAGAAATACATGGCTTCTAGGTCGATTTTTATTGTAATTATAATTTTATCTATTTTCTAATTTTTATTTTAACTTTCAGGTGACGCAGGCTACCCTCTGGCTCCTTATTTAATAACACCATTTCGTAATGTGGAACAAAATTCTCAAGAAGCTCGCTTCAATAAAAATCATTCTCAAGCCAGGATTATAATTGAAAGAATAATCGGTGTACTAAAAAATAGATTTAGGTGCTTAATTGGAGCTAGAGAACTGCATTATAGTCCTGATAAAGCAACACGAATAATAAACATGTGTGTTGCTTTACACAACATTTGTATGAAATACAAAGTTAATTTCGATGAAGAGCTTCGTAGTTTTGAAGAGGACGATTCATCTATTAACGAAAATGAAAGTTCCGGAAATGATAATCCACATTACCAAAATGGGAGCATTGCAAGACAACGTATCTTACGCTCAATGTTTCCATGAATTTTTTTAAATTTGTTTTATTTTTCTAACAACTAATCTTGAATATATTTAAAAAAAAAATTCAGTTTATTTTACACTTTTACTTTTTAGAGTATGAAATACAAAATTGACTGGGAAAATGAGCTACATAATTTTTAGGAGGACGATTCATGGACAAATGAGGTACATAGTTTAGAAGAGGACGATTCATGGACCATTGATAATTTTAAATTTGTTTTATTATTTGTAAACTTGAATTTTCTAAATTTATATTTTATTATTTTGTAAGCTACCCTTAAATAATTGGAATTTATTGTTTTTATAATAAGTTGCAATTAATGTAATATATTTTTAAATGAAAAAATTTGGAGTTAATGTTTCAGTCTTTTATTAAAAATTTTTAGGTACATATACATCTAATGTAACCAATACAAAAAATATTGATTACGTTACAATGCCTTGTTGGCTTTTGAGCTTAAAATTAGAAAATGTTAGTTACATCACAATGTTTTGTTGGCTTTTCAACTTAAAATTAGAAAATGTTAGTTACATCACAATGTTTTGTTGGCTTTAAATTAAAACTAAAACATTAAACTAAAACAAAATATTGCCTTCTTGGCTGAAAAACTTATGGTTAGAAAATAAAATAAAATATAAAACGAAAACAAAATATTGAATTGCCTTCTTGGCTAAAAAACATAAAACTATCTCAAAAATTTAATTTTTTTCCTTTTTCCAACTCCAGTATATCTCTCTTCAGTTCCAGCTTTAAAATCCGATCGTTTCTTTTTTCCTCCATACATTTTTTATGGTATTCGAATTTTTGTTTTTCAAGTTTTAATATGTCCTTTTTTAAATAATAAGATTTTTTTTTAATTTCGTAGAATTCATCAACGCGTTTCACAATCTTATTACTTCTATTAGTTCTTTGAAGTTTTCTTCTTGTGCATTTATTTGATTTTGTAATAGAGTTATTTTTGAAGATTTTTGGTGATCTCTTGATATATTTTTTTTTCTTAATATCGGTGTTTGGCCTGTACTTATAGTTAAGTCTGGCACAAGCATATGATTTATAGAAGTAGCCGAGATATTTTATTCTATTAATGGCATAACAGGACTTATTACTGATGTCATAATAGGGCTTATTATTCGGGGTATTTCACTTATTACCGGAATGTTTCTGTTCGGCGATGTAGGAAATAGAAATTCTTCTCGAAAGCTCTCTGGATGATCATCTGGCAATCCATAATCCCTTTCCGGTGGATTTAAGTTTACGTTTAAATTTAATATGTCCAATACATCATTTTCAATAGGTGTTAAGAATTTTAGAGAACTAGATCCTCCACCAGTCGCTTTAAATTCTTTTTTGTTGTGCATTATTTTTTTCTTTGTGTTGAATTTTAAATCCGTCCATACCTACAAAAAAGTTTTTGTTGAATTTATTTATTTTGTTTTTTTATTTGTTTAATAAAATTCCTTACCTTTTGCCACTTTTCTGAAGTTTTTGTTGGAGGACCTAAACCATTCAGATCTTTTGTATAGTCTTCCCATTTTCGCTTTAATTCCTCTTTTTCATAGGTTCCTTTTACAAAATTAGTATGACTTCTCATTATTTCAACTAATTTTTTATATTGCCACTTATTCGTAACTTGCCTTTTATCCCTATAAAAATTACTTGAAATATAAAATAATTATCAATAATAAAGTAATTAAAATACTTACATTTTTACTTTTAAATTTTTTATTCACAAAAAATATCCCAATCACAAATTTCACCAAGCGTCACTTTATTTTTTTTATCCGTTTAATTCAAAATTAAAATAATTTTTACAAAATCGCTCTTTCGATGTCTCTTTCGTGGTAAAATTTTACATCGATAAATTTTAACGATTTCGTCGACAATTTCTGAACGATATCGAAATACATAATGGCAATTTTGCATTTTGACAGTTCGTTCGATCAAATCGTAATCGTTATCGAAATACATAATAGGCACCTCAATTTCTGAAAATTATCTCCTTGCATTTATGTTTTGTGTGGATGTATGAGCTTAGTTTTGCTCTTATAGTACGTCTGTAAGAGTATATACCTTTGGCCGACTTTTATAGTATTTTATTGGTTATATTCTAACAAAGTACTCTTCTTTTTTAATAATCTTAAATATTATGATCAAATAAATTTGTTTTGAGAACAAACTGGCTTCTAAGTGTATTACTCATTACCAGTATTCACCTTTATATCTTCCGCTTTTTCACCTTTGGTTGTATCTACTGTACAATTCAAGGTTAGTAATTTCCGGGCACTATATTTTCATAATTCAGATGATGCAGGTGTTAAAAAATGTTAAAGTTTGGAGGTTTTAACAAAATATTTTTTTAATTCTAATTTATTATATTTGTAAAATATAAAAATACCCATTTCAATAACCATTTAACCAAAGTATATCCATAAAAAGAGTATGAACTCATGTATGTATTCATTTGTTTGCACACAAATTCATATGCAAATTTGATAAACATTGTCAGAAATAGACGATAATAAGAATTTTACGTGTAAGAAAAAGAAAAAATATAGTAAACAAAAAAGAGTAACAAAAAAAGTTGGCTGAAATTAAATAATAAAGTTTATAATTTTGAAAACAATTTTCGACAAAAATTTCGTTGAAATATTTAACAATATTATTTTCTAAATTGTATCAACTATGCATAAGATTTTTAGGAGACCTAACTAAAACAGCGTTATCATATTCTTTAAATTCTGTGATTTGTAAAAAGATGTTGTCCTCAGTATTATTTTATAATCGTATACCAATATAATAAATATTTAGGTTTACTAATATAATTAATAAAAAATAATAATGTTTGTAACTCCAAATTATTACTGACAAAAATATTAATAATATTTTATATTATTGTAATGTAATTATAATTTAATATTTTTAATAGGTATATACGAAAATAATAATGTTTAAAACGAAAATATTAAAATAATAAAAGATCAGAATTAATCCTCGTGTAAGGGAACAAACTAAATTAGAACTAACATTTTTTGCCACCCTGCCTCATATAAATAATAAAAAGGAAACGTAAACAAATCCAAAGGAGAATAATGAGAACGCAAAATTAATTTACAGTATAAAGCAAAAGGCAAACATCTGTTTTGTACCTTTTCTCTCTCTTAATAAATTTGGTATACGATAAGTAAATGTAAATTTTACCTCTTTTAACTAATGATATTTTGCTCGGTTTGGGATTTCTTAAAAATTAGGTTTACGTAAAATGGGAGTGAATATTCTTGTTAATATAGATTATAGATAATCTTTGCATTCAACTAAGGTGAAATTTACATATGTGTGTGTACTAATAATGGAATATGGTTAGATAAAGTTAAATTTTATAAATTTGATAAAGTTAAAATTTGGTTTCTCTTAAAATTCACTATATTTATTGACATTTCTATGGTGTAAAGAAGCAAAAAAAGAAAAACAAAAAAGGAATATGTACAAAATAGTGTGCAATACAAATCATTATCATTATATTTCAATCATTTTCTATTATTATTCAATTTCAATTATTTTCAATCATCATTTTCATTATATTTTTTTTTGTGTTTTTAATTTGGTTTCTTTTATTAATCTCTTTCTTTTATTATTTATCTTTCTCTCACTAAGTATATGTAAATGTACGTACATGTGTCATATAGGGCTTGCATTTGTTACATACATAATCATATGGCTTAGTTTAATTGAAAATAAAATGCAAACATTATTTATGGAAGAAAACAAAATTTGAACCTATCAGTTATCTATCACTCAGTTACAAATTACTCTTCTCGCATGTAAAAAAAGTTCAATTTCGATTTATGCATGTATATATTATACTTTTATATACCAATTTATGCTTAGGCAGCGTTTACACGTCGGACAAAATCGAATTTTATCGTAGATAAAGTCGGATGAGTGTTTACATTTCAGACTTTTTCTCAGATTTAATCTACGATTTTACGTTAAATATTTTTTGTATTTAACAGGGTTTCTTTTTATAAAGTGCGTAATTTTTTATTGGTAATTTTTATTTAATACTTACCTAAATTAAAAAATTCAAAGGTATCTAATCAAAAATCTCCAAAATTTTTTTAAAAATATAGATATTTTTATAAAATTTGTTAACAGTAATATAAAATATAATTACACATTTGAAGTATGAGCAATAATAACCAAATTGCGTTAGAGTGAATTTTAGTGCCATTTGATTATATGTGTTGTTCTTTGAAAATATATTATTTTTCATTAAAAAAATATTTTCACTAAAAAGTCGAAAATAAAATAAGGAAAAAAAAATTTTTTTTTTAGAAATATTTGCCTTCAATTTAAGCGTACTAAAACTACAAAAATAAACTTTAGAATCGCAACTTGATATAATGTTTTCATAGCAAGCTATGATTGTAATTACGGAAAAAGCAAATTAGCCGAACTTTTTACCAAATCTCTTAATCTCATCTCAAGGCTTCCAAGAATTTCGGCTAATTTGCTTTTTCCCGTAATTACAATCATAACTTGCTATGAAAACATTATATCAATCTGCGACTCTAAAGTTTATTTTTGTAGTTTTAGTACGCTTAAATTGAAGGCAAATATTTCTAAAAAACAAATTTTTTTTTCCTTATTTTATTTATTTATTTGTTTACCCTGAAATATAATTTTTAATATAAATGTACCTATTTTGTTAACTCTGATAATCTAGTCAATTACATTTTTAAAATCTAAATATATTTAATTATAATACACTTTTCAAATTATATTATCCGTATTTTTTATTTATTTATGTTTTTTAAATGCTATAATTGAAACCACTCGAAAAGATAATAAATAAAACCACAAAAATAAAAAAAAAACATCAAACGTTTACATAGCACCATTAACAATATTATTCTTTCAATGTACATCTACTTTTATATCTATTTAGTCTATCCATTATCTTTTTTTATTACATTACAATTTACATAACAAAATTTTCTCCCACTTAATTACAATCAATGTGATGATGCCAATAATGAACAACCAACAAGTATAATTTTTAATTTCATTGAATTTAAGGAAGGAATGAGAATTGGGTAGTAAAAAGGAGAAAAAAGATTATTATTCAAATAGAAGAGGGGAGGGAAAATAATAATTTAAACTTGAATAACCTAAATCACTTATAATAAGGATGCTTTTTAGAATTTGTTTTTAAGCACTTCGTTTGAATAGACTAGAGGACTCTCTTCTATTGTACATAAGTATTTTTAGTAATATTAAATAAATATTTTTTGTTTTTTCTCTAATAAATATTTTTGTTGTACACAACACAACGTAAAAGTCATTTTTGTACATCCAGAGATTAAAAATCAAACTGCTCACCTTATCTTGACTTATTATATTTTATTTTATGCATATTAGTTTCGTATATTTTTGATATGAAATATATAATTTAGGATATTCATCATCATCATCATCTTACAGCGCTACAGCTCTGGGTGAGCTTTGGTCTTCATCACTATGCTCCTCCAAAAAGGTCGATCTTGTGCCGCTTGTCTCCAATTTGGGATTTGTAGGATTTAAGCATCGTTTTTCACGTTGTCTGCCCATCTGCTTCATGGTCTTCCTCTACCACGGCTGCTATCGGGCTTTCCATTCAGCACCACTGCTTGCTTTCGGCTTTCGATCATTCGACTTACGTGGCCAGCCCCCCTTAGTCTTTGGGCCTTTGCAAACCGTACAATGTCCTCACTATTAATCATACTATTGAGCTGAATTTAGGATATTATATGTATATAAAGGGTATTAAGAGTATATAAGAGTATTTTATTTCTTCCTTACATTTTGAGTGTAACATTAACACTATAGTTAAAAAATCATAGCAGTGATACTAGTATTGAAAATTTCGAAAATTTAATAAAATAAAAAAAATTAAGATTAAAAAAACCATTTTAGAGAATTATCTAATAAATTTTGTAATATTAACTTCTATGATTTTATGATTACAAAATTGATGTTTCTGCCATTATTTGATAATTTATTTATTTATTTCTATCTGCTAATGTACATAAAACGGGTTACGACTTTTATTTAAGTGTACCTTATGTAGGCAAAATACTTAAAACGAATTTTAAAACTTAAAAACTAAAAACTAGTATTAAATAAAATTTATTTAGAATTTAATAAAAAAATTAATTTTAATTAATTTAAGTTTACTTTCTTTCGACGGAGTTGCTATCGAAATGGTAAAGAAAACAAAACACCTAGGAATAATTCTTAACAGTAAGCTGTCATGGCATCGTCACATAGATTACAAAGGTACAAAGGTACCAAAATATATATAATTTTAGCTAGCCAATCTGGCTTAAAAGCTCGGACTTCCCCAAAAGCTTATTTATAGCTGAATTTAAATCAAAGCTCATCTATAGCTGTTACAGAAGTTTTATAAAGCTAGCGGATGGAAACAGAGTTATTTTTATATGGACTCCTGGGCATAAAGCAATACAAGGTAATGAAGTAGCAGATGTCCTTGCAGAATTAGGTGCAAAGAGTCAATTATTGGGAGTAGAGCCAAGTTGCTTGTTCAAAGATATACTTACAAAGAATTGTTTCCAGGTGGGAAGCTGCAGAAACCCAAAATATATGTCATGGGCTTACGCAGTCTAAAGCCTTTTTCAAAATAAGTATCCAACGATTGAATCAGGTAATCAGGGAAACTAGATCAAATGTCAGAATGCTGATTATCACAGCCCATTTAAGAAGCATCTGTTTAAGATTGATAGATGAAACACAGACAGATGCAGATTCTGCTTGGATGAGGTGGAATCCTCCTCTCATATTCTATTTGTTTGCGACGCCATAGCTCGCAAAAGATTCATTTTATTTATGTTCATTTGAGTGAATACTCTTTCGATTGCAGCATTTGAAAACAACACCAACAGATTGCATAGCCTACCGTATATTAATAATGTGTCCGAACAAATAGCAAAGATATCGCTTGCCTTTATAGAGAGCTGCCTAAATTCAGTAAATCCGCTAATAAGAGCTATTGTAAATTAAGCTTTTACCAATTAGGTTTTTTTTTTATTTTTTTCGTTCTTTTTCTTGGTTTTCTTTATATTTAGGTTAGATTTTAAGTTTTAGGTTAAAAATAAATTGGTAAAAATGGTTTTTACTTGCCATTTTTCCTTAAAAATATATATACATATTATTAAAAGAAAAGTTCAGGTTAAGCTGGGTTTTCATTGACATTCATTGACCAATATTTAAAATCTTAAAAATTTTATCGGCTCCAAAAAGGGTGACATTATTTTATATGAGACTTAAATGCGAAGAACAGAAAATATCATTTATCAGGGATATTTTCACAAAAATTGGGGATATTTTCAAAAAATTTGGGATATTATACTTTGATAAAGTATATTTTTAAAATATCGGGGATAGTTTCTTTATACTGGCAACACTTTTTTGAGTAAATGTATGTAAAAAAAATAATTTTTTCCAACAGCTGGGTTTGACGAATTGTTGTTTTTTTGTGTATAAAATAAATTTCCCAAATAGAAATTTAGTGAATTCTTTGCAACGGTCTATTTTTTTCTTACATAAAAATTCAATAAGCCTTCTCACTTTTTAGAGCCAATAAAATTTTTAAGATTTTAAATAATGCTCAAAATCGACCTTTAGTCTAATTAAATTAAAAGTCATAGGTGTAAAGACATTAGAAAAAGCTCTTAATTATTATTGAAATGAGAAATAAGGAAAATTGTACAATGAAATTAATGCATAATAAAAAATTAATAATAATAATAAAATGAAATTCTTTATACATATACACTTATATACTATTATTGATTACTTATTGATTTTTTTTACATTTATATTCAGTAAAAGGAATTTGTTAAAGGACATTACAAAAGGATGTTTTTTTTAAAGAAACAAAAATAGAAACCGCTGTAAGCAAAACCAAAACAACCAGGTATTGATAATTAACATAATATATGCATATGTATATAGGTATTGTGTATGAATTTATAACATTGAATTGACGAGTTATTGCAAGCTGGTTATATTTTTTTTTATTTTGTAGTAAAAGAAAATGTTACTCCTACGAAAATTTTTTAAATATATAATTATTTCCATTTTTATTTTAATAGCATAGGAGGATGTACATATATGATAAGAAATAATCAAATATTTAAAATTTTATATATGTATGTAAAGGAAATTTTATAATACTTAAAGGTTTATTATTTTTTTTGTTTTGTAAAATAATTTCAAATTTCAATCGGCAAAAAATTAAAAAGTACGGTATAAGCTCGCCAAATCAAATACTCGGGTAGGATTAGTAGAATTACTCGGAAATTAGAATGAGTATTTTCTTATGTATGCACATAGAGGGACACAGTTCGATGAAAAATAAAACATATTTTTATAAATTGCGAGCTTTGAATTATTTTTTTTTTTATCAATTTTGTCTAATTAACTAAAATGTGTAAAAAAACGCAATTTCTCTTGAACTATAACTGTATTTAGTTTTGTATTATATAAATTAAAGTATTGAATAAACTTGACATATCAAGTTGAAAAATTGAAATATTTTAAGAATTTGACGAAAATTTTACCAGTGGTACTGTAAGTGCTTAATTAAGATTTATAAGTGACCAAATATTACTTATAGATAATTGGAAGGGTATATGTTTATCTTAAATGAACATTAGATTGAAAATGATGTTTTTTTTATATATTAGGGCGCAAAGTAATGGAATAAGCACCCTAATTGCTTTCGCAAAATTTAAGCCATATAAAGGCGGAGGAAAGAAAAGATAGTAAAGAATAATAAACAAAGTTAGAAAACAGTATAGAATAGAATAGAATATAATAGAATAGAATATAATAGAATAGAATAGAATAGAATAGAATAGAATAGAATAGAATAGAATAGAATAGAATAGAATAGAATAGAATAGAATAGAATCGAATAGAATAGAATAGAATAGAATAGAATAGAATAGAATAGAATAGAATAGAATAGAATAGAATAGAATAGAATAGAATAGAATAGAATAGAATAGAATAGAATAGAATAGAATAGAATAGAATAGAATAGAATAGAATAGAATAGAATAGAATAGAATAGAATAGAATAGAATAGAATAGAATAGAATAGAATAGAATAGAATAGAATAGAATAGAATAGAATAGAATAGAATAGAATAGAATAGAATAGAATAGAATAGAATAGAATAG
Organism: Argyra leucocephala; assembly: GCA_963942445.1. Classification (NCBI taxonomy): domain Eukaryota; kingdom Metazoa; phylum Arthropoda; class Insecta; order Diptera; family Dolichopodidae; genus Argyra; species Argyra leucocephala. The sequence continues at coordinate 110,878,218 of OZ012679.1, read as the reverse complement.
AATAGAATAGAATAGAATAGAATAGAATAGAATAGAATAGAATAGAATAGAATAGAATAGAATAGAATAGAATAGAATAGAATAGAATAGAATAGAATAGAATAGAATAGAATAGAATAGAATAGAATAGAATAGAATAGAATAGAATAGAATAGAATAGAATAGAATAGAATAGAATAGAATAGAATAGAATAGAATAGAATAGAATAGAATAGAATAGAATAGAATAGAATAGAATAGAATAGAATAGAATAGAATAGAATAGAATAGAATAGAATAGAATAGAATAGAATAGAATAGAATATAATAGAATAGAATAGAATAGAATAGAATAGAATAGAATAGAATAGAATAGAATAGAATAGAATATAATAGAATAGAATAGAATAGAATAGAATAGAATAGAATAGAATAGAATAGAATAGAATAGAATATAATAGAATAGAATAGAATATCTTTATCTACTGCGCTACCCAGCGTCTTTAAATAATGTGTTTTAAGTAACTGTGCTTCAATTTTTTTGGAATCCACTTTGAGAATATAATATTTATATAATATTTTCAAGAGGATTAGTAAATACACATCCTTATGTCATTCATTGTGTACTAATACTGTAATTCCTGTTCTTTATTTGAACTTTTATTTTGTATGCATGTCTGTTAAAGCAAAATTATATTATCTGAAAAACCTAATCAGGTTCAGTGACTCAGATTAAAATTTTATTCAATTCAATTCAAGAGTATTAAAGTTATGAAAATCAAATAAAATTTTTGTTTCTACACAAAATTAAATAAATTTGCCTCTTTTCTAGAAAAAATTTAATTTTTTAATTAGAAGCATAAATTTACTCCATCATCTAAGGCAAATATTCCGATATGATAAACATTTTTTCATTATATTGTATATATGTAGTTAATATGTTATATATATTATATTTATTGTTCTTTTGTATTTGTTTAAGGGCAAACTAATAAATAATATTGAAATATCATAGTTTTTGGATACAAATAAATTACGATACATATTTTGAAAGTGTAAATGAATCTCTAGGTGAGAATAAAAGATAATTTTTGAGATTTTATTTTTGAATCTTTCGTAGCTTATAAAGATTAGAAATTCTGAAAACTGAAATTGTATTTATTTGCAAAAAAAAAACAAAGTCAAATTCAATGTTTTTGGTTTAAATTTTTTTTCATAATTTTGACTTTATAATTTTGGTTTTGTTTTGTTTGTATTTTCAGAATACATATATTTTTTTTTAACATTTTTCGTTGGAGTAAACAATTTTGAATTGAGATAATTTATTTTTGTTTATGAAAATTTTGTAAAAGTGAAGGCAACAAAGTTAGAAATAAAGTATTTTTATTTTGTAATTCTTGAAAATGTTAAATGTAGTTAAAATTTTATTTAATTTCCTTTTATTGTTTTGAAAGTTGAATAAATTTTTTAATTTAGATAAGTATTTGAAACCAAAAGTAAAGAAGAAAGCTTAAAATAATGTGAGAAATTGTTAAAAATAGAACCCCTTATACGCCAGTTTCAACAACCGTGATTGATGGAAAATTAAGTTTGTTTTGACTTATCTATTATTATAATGTTTAAGAAAATGTACTTAGAGTAATAATAAAAGTATATTCGTTGTAGTAAGTTTTTTTTTTGTATAATTTTTCATACCAATTGACAAGTAGGTTAATTTTTTGCTGAATCAATTATTCTAAACACCTTAAGAATCTTAATAAGTTTGTTTTAAAAATAGTGTTCAGTTTTGGCATGGCGTATATAGTTACTGTATAGAAAATTTTGTTCATAAGAAAGTTAGATGGAAACCGAAATTAAATTGAAATAGAAATATTGCACTGAACAAAAATTGTTGTAATCGATGGTTAATACAAATGGGAGCAACTAATAAAATAAAATAATTAGACGTTTTTAAATAAATTATTTGAAGTTTATAATTTGGTAACATAGTACTAAAAACTTTAAGTAAATCAAAAAAAATTATTGAAAGATCATTTAGACATACTATACCTAATAGGATTACCATCATTATATTAAAATATAACCAGTGGGTCCCTGTGCAATTGCACTGTATTAACTTTATGTGAATTATATCAATTTATATGAATCTTATTTATTTTTTTTCTGTAGGTAAGGTGGAAGTCCTCGAAAGACACCAAGTGGTTTCAGTCACGCTGGCGTAAACCAACCTTGGCGGCCTTAAAGGGTCTTAAACCTACTAAAACCACCTCTTTTTTGTCTTTCATAACAAATACATCGAATAATAAATTCTTAATTTCTAGTATCATCATCTTTTAAAGGTGTATCGACATACTCATATATTCTTTCGTCACTTTTTATTTTATTCGAAACAATTTCGTTTATTTCAACCGTAGTATTATTTATTGATGTTAGAATCGCACGTTCGAAATTCCAACAGTGGGCATTTGGATTAAACTTTATTCATGTTTGAACGCACATTAATTCCTGTGAAGTTCACGACATCCCATGTCACTGGTGATCTACCAGGAACTTCCGCTATGATTCCATCAATAACTTTTAAATGAAGACCAGCAAAAGTTTTTTTCTGATGTATAGCCTTTTAAATGTAGTCTCATTTTTACCGATAAAGGTGTGTGAACATGATTCAAAATGCGAGAACCTTTAACTAAAGCGCTTACTTCATCAGCTCTCGTTTCTTTCTGAACCACTGAAATAATTTGCCTAAAATCGCGAGCAAAACTTTATTCCACTCATAATGTTTTTACTATATCACAAAACCCGTAAGGTTCTATCTAAAGCTTCAAACAATAATATATTAGCTATTGTACACTCTTCCCAAGGCAGTTTCTTTTTTGATACTATAAACTGGACTTTCGTAATTCGGATTTTTTAATATATTTATTTTACCCGAACAAACTTATTTTTATTATTTTGTTTTGCTTCTTTTCGAAATCCAATATCTTTACATTTTGTTAATTTTTGTATTCTATTTCCTGCAGTTTAAAATAGGAACATTTTTTTTTTATATGATTAACATTCAGTCTTACAATTTTTGATAGCAATGCAAAGAAAGGGAGAATGTAGGTAGGTGGAGTGACCATGCCTATTTCTTGTTGTTGGTTGTTATAAGCTTTATCTAATCTTCACTCTCCCCAGGGACACAGTACTAGAATCATCCTGTGTGATTGAGAAGGTTGATCAGATTTCCTATTTTGCTTTCCGCAATAAAACCTAAAAAACGAGAATGTAACTAAATATTGTTCCCGTTTTTATATAAATAACAATTTCGTTGTTTCTAATTCATTGTTAACAACCATAACTAAAAACTTTGAATAAGGCAATATATAATGGTAAGACTATATGTATTCAAGTACGAAAGTAACATACATAAATTATAAAAAAAATCATATATTTATGTATGTACATATAATATGTTGCGTACTTGCCTACCAAAGAATATCGAACAATGCTTGATATTCTTTGCTACTACTAATGAATTTTTTTAATAAAAAAAAAAATAAAAAAATTATAGAAAAAAGCAGGAAGTGTGGGGACAAAATAACTCACAACTTCTGAAGAAATGATCGCCGTATAGTTTTTCGAGGATTTTTTTGAAGGAAATTAAATTTTCTTTAATTAGGTGAAAAAAAAACTTTCGCTTTTGAATTATAAGTTTAAAAAGAGATAAAAAATAATAGCATAAAATTTCATTTTATTTCTTAAAAAATCCATTGGTTTGTGTAAATATGTATATAAAAGAATACCAATAAACAAAAAAACAAAAATAGAAAAAAAACAAATTTCATTATGGTATTATGTGACTATGTGAGTAACATTGTATGTATTAATATGTACCATATATGTATTAATATACAAATTGTATCATAGATACATTGTATATATTATGAATAAATACCAAAGAGACTAACAAAAAAAGTTACTAAAAATTTTTTGAGAATTTTGTTTTAAATTTGTCTACCGTATACACACGAACACATAGTGACGTTATGAAAAAAAAGAATATTTAAAATAACTCCCTTCCCTGATAACTTTTTGGAACTATGTATTTACTAAAATAATTTTCCCTATATCACGGTCCTAAACCCTACCTTTGTGGAAAATTTCAAATCTCCAAGTCAACTGGAAGTGGGAAATACTTTTTCGGCATAAACATACATTCAATTTTATATAGAAGATTTCTAATTAATATATTAGTACAATAAAATTGTGCATTATAAATTAATAACTTTTAAATATACTATATTTTTTTTATAATATACTTTTTATAAAATAATACTTACCAATAATACAAATTGGTTTTCTAATAAAACGTAATCTACCACAAAATCCCATGTATTTTGAACGACAACCAGCTGACCATAATCTAACAATATATTCAACACCAAAGAATACAACTAAACATATTTCCATCCAAAATAGTGTTTCATTTGCGAAATCTTGATATGTATCTATTGTAGAAAGGACACTGAATATTAGGCAGACCAACACAAGTAGAAATCTGAAATTAAAAAAAAAAAATACATAATAAAATATGAAAGAAAATGTTTAGGTTTAAGTTCGAACATCTAATAAACAAATTAATATTTTTATTTTAAAAAAGGACATCAAAAAGCGTTTCCAAATTCCTAGGACCAATATTCCAGTAAGATTCATTATATACTTTTGTGTTTTATCTTATAGTAGTTCTAGATGCTCAACATCCACCACTAGTTTTATTTTCTACTTTTTAGGGGGCTAGTTTCGTTTTGATAAAAGTATATTTTAAAAATTTTTATTTTTACATTATTATTTTATATACCATACTATTTTCTATACTATTATACTCTTCAGCTGCTTTTAACTAGTAAATAGAAGAATAATAATAATATAGTTGTTATCAAAAAAAGGATGTTATTTGAGTACATAAAAATTATTTGAGTTTTCATCTTTCGATTTTATTTTTAGCTTTAAAAAAAAAAATTAAGAGAAAAACGAGAAAAATGCGCTTACAAATTGATTATGAAGTGATTTGATTTTATAAGTAACATGCTGGCATGAATTTTAATGAAGTTATTATAAAGACTCGTGTATATTGTACATAATATGAAATATACAGAGTGTTTCAAAAAAATCGGTTTGAAATTGTTTTTGTATAAATCTATATGTTGCTTATTTAGGAAACAAATTTAATATTTAAGAAAATTGTCTACACATCATATATCAGTGTATAAATAAATGGCTCTTGGAAATCAGTTTAGGTATATAAATAATATGTTGTATTAAAATTTTATATAATTATCTTCTATGTTTGATGCTATAACTACATATAGGTATACTAGTAAATATGTATAAAAGTCAAAAGCCTTGGCATGCTATAGTGCTAATAAATGTCCACGATTTACATAGTTGTCAATTAATAATAATAATAATAATAATAATAATAATAATAATAATAATAATAATAATAATAATAATAATATTAATAATAATAATAATAATAATAATAATAATAATAATAATAATAATAATAATAATAATAATAATAATAATAATAATAATAATAATAATAATAATAATAATAATAATAATAATAATAATAATAATAATAATAATAATAATAATAATAATAATAATAATAATAATAATAATAATAATAATAATAATAATAATAATAATAATAATAATAATAATAATAATAATAATAATAATAATAATAATAATAATAATAATAATAATAATAATAATAATAATAATAATAATAATAATAATAATAATAATAATAATAATAATATAATAATAATAATAATAATAATAAAATACCTAATATAACAATGATGCTGTTCATGGCAATACTAATAAATCAACTGTAAATCCTACACGGCTAACTTAAACCCTTTGCGTCTCTGTTTTTTTGTCTCATTCTGTAAATAGGAAATACTGTCACAATATATTTTCAATACTGTACCTACTTGTATAAGAGAATTCATTCAAGGATATTGTTAAATAAAATTGAGACATAATAATAGACACAATACAAAATATAAATAATAAAATATATTATAAAGGATAATAAAAAGAATGAAGTAAAGGAATTTATATGTATGTATGTTTGTAGGTCCATAATATAGGTAACAAACTTTTGAAATTGAAAACAGATCGTTTTCATCATTTAATACGACAATAATAAATTTATATTTGTATTAATATGTATAATATACATATTTTGAAACGAGAGTAAATAATTAATGAGATTCGATTAGTTTATTTGGTGTTTTTACTAAATTTTGTATAAATATTATATAATTAACCAAATACAAATCAAAAGTAGCGTAGCGTATATTGGTAATAAAAATGTGAGTTAAATAATAAATTATAATATTGTTTTTCTATTTGTATCTTATAAATAATATTTGTTTTTTAAATTTTAAACAATAAAACTTTTTAGAAAAAATTTTAAGGATCTAATGTAAAGTTGGCACACGTGGACATTTTTGTGCCTATACAAAATTTTTTGTTCAATTAAATTAAATTTAAGGAAAAATACAATTTTAACACAAAAATATGAAATCAATAACCAATGTAATGAGAAACTTTCAAAATGATTTTATATGATGTTTTTCTTTACTTAAAATACCAGAGAATACCAGGTTTACATTTTAAGACCTGTGTTACAAAATGCTAAAAGAATACACGATATTAGGAAGCCAAGTGATAATGATCTAATTAGCGACTTACAGAATAAGAAGTTACTACATACTCAGTTCATTAAAAGTACTGGGTTTTATAGTAATATCCATCAGACAATAAAATTAAAGACGGTATTGTATACTTCAGATCTACTAAATTACTAGAGTAAGACATTGATATCATCACCACAGATCATTGTAAAATGTATTCATATTAAAATGGAAATATAACAAGTGGATAAACCGATAAGCCGATTTGTTAAAACCCCGCTCAACATCTTTATTTCGATACACCAATCCATCTATTCAATAAATTGCATAGTCGTGGAAACTATCCAAATTAAGTGTACATTTAGTTTATGTCTTTGAGAAGTAAATTCTTCATTGCAAATAAAGTTCTGAAAACGACGTTAGAAAAGATATAACATCAAAGAACTCTATAACTTTGAATTTATGAATATAAAAATGAAAATTAAAGTTAAGACTTTCTAACGCCTTTGACCGAATAGCAGAAAATGCTCTAATCATCAGAAATTTCGAATCCAAATTCGAATCTACAAGATGTTGTAGGTAGCAGGCTGAAAATTTGTTGGTGAAAACTTTTGCAACAACAATTGGTGATATAAAACTCAAGAAACGTTGCTCAAGATTTAGAAGAAATGGAAGAGGATGATAAATTAGCGCTACAAGGTCTATAGCGCCGATTGGGTTAGTAATAAAAAGAAAGTAGAATTAAGTTATTTAAAGTTTAATTGAAATTACAAATATTTTTGATGTATAATTAAGTAAAAAAAAAATATTTAATAATTTTGACTGTAAAGAAATTATGCTTTTTTACAAACACATAATGCAATTACATACATTAATCATGTCATGTGTTCATAAATGATTTATACATTTGTTTTAAGTTTTTAAACTACATTGCAAGAATCATATGACGCACATACATTAGAAAAATGGAATCAACTACGCATTATGAAATTTCATGCTGCAAAAAAATTACTTTTTGTCATTTTTTTTTTTAAATTTTAGAGTAGTTTTTATAAATTAATTAAATAAAAAAATGGAGTAATATTAAAAATAAATTGCTTCATTTTTTTTTATTATTTTAAACAAATAGAACAAGAGCTACAAGCAGTCCTTGACATAAATAAGATATTTGTCTAATAGCAGAAACACACTTTACCAAACAAACACATATTAACTTTCGTGGTTATAAAGTTTATCATGCATGCATCCGGGTAACTCTGCTAGAGGGGGAAGTGCAGTGATTATAAAACAATAATACAGCATTTTGAAGAAGTCAAATTTGAAACAGAAGAAATACAAGCTATTGCCGTAAACGTAAAATGTAAGAATTACACTATTGCAAGAATATATTGTCAAGTAAGTACATATAGTAGCAAGTATATATTGTCAACCTAAGTACTCTTTAAAGAACCATCATTATTTAGATCTTTTTAAGAAACTAGGAAAAAAGTTTGTTATAGGGGTGATTTTAATGCCAAAAATACACACTGGCATCACGGTTAACAACAACTAAAGACAGCCAAAAGTTGTTCCAGGCAACAAGAGTATTTGGCTGTGAAATAATATCAACAGGAAAACCTAGATATTGGCCTACAAATCTAAATAAAATATCTGATTTAATAGATTTTTTTATAATTAAAAACATTTCGAATAATTTCATACAGATAGAAGATACACTGAAAAATACACTGACTGCGAAAGCTTCAAAGTATGTCGCGAAGGAAAAATCCAACTAGCTGTACAGTTACATTACAAAGAACAATTGGAAGGAGAGGTGGAGAAATACATTAAAGATATCAAACTAACAGTGTGGGAAAATACTCCAGTATTAAAACAAAGAGTAAAAGGAAATAAATATTCACCAGAAACCTTACAACTAATTGCAACAAAACACAAAGCAAGGATAAGGATGGGTTCAAACTAGAGCTCCACAAGAAAAAACTAGGATAAATAATCTCATGCAACAACTAAGAAGAATAATTAAGGAAGTGAAAAACAAATCGATTAATATATATTTAGAAAAATTAACAAATGAAAAAAGCACTGATTACGCTCTTTGGAAGGCAGCTAAAAATCTGAAAAGACCTGTTGAACAAATTCCTCCAATTAAGAATTTGGACGGAAATTGGGCGAAAGATAATAAAGAAAAAGCCAAAATATTTGCGGAACACTTAGAAAACATATTTCAAACAAACAACGGAGGAGAAGGTGAAGATCTAAATATAGAACCAGTTCAGGAAGAAGAAGAAATCGCATGAACAACCCCAGCTATAAAGTATCGTCCTATAGACCAAAATCACTGCTACCTATAATGTCGAAACTGTTCGAAAAAAATTTATCTAAGAAGACTGAAACCTATTATTGAAAGAAAGAATATAATACCGGATCACGAATTCGGTTTTAGAGAAAAACATGCTACAATAGACCAGGTACACAGAATAACAAACACTACTGAAAAAGCTTTAGAGGAGAAGAAGGTCTGTTCAGCAATCTTTTTGGATGTGGCTCAGGCATTCGATATGGTGTGGCATAAGGGGTTGAATTGTAAAATGAAAACAATCCTTCCAAAAGAACATTCGGAAATCATAGCAAGCTACCTATCACAGAGATACTTCTACATAAGACAAGAAGGAACATATTCCGATCTTAAAGAAATTAATCCCGGGGTTTCTCAAGGAAGTGTACTTATGGTGCGGTACTATATCTGCTGTACACTTGTGATTTTCCTGCACTATAAAATAATATTATTGCGATGTTTTGCAGATGATACAGCGGCTCTGGTTGTTGGAGAAAATAATAAAGAATCTACAGAAAATCTGCTATAACAAAAATCCAAGATTATACAAAAAGATGGAGGCTAAAATTAAATGAAGCTAAGTCAGTACATGTGAATTTTACAAATAAAAAAATTGAAATTGATAAACCAGTATATATAAATAGTCAAGAAATACCCCATTCAAACACTGCCAAAAATCTTGGTATGACGTTAGATGCGAAACTTCGGTGGAAAGCTCACATCAAAAACAAGAAAGAAGAATTACAAATCCGCTATAGAAAAATGAACTGGCTTATAGGTAAGAATTCTTCCTTAACAATACTAAACAAACTTCTGCTCTATAAACAAATACTGAAACCAGTATGGTCATATGGCATCCAGCTATGGGGATGCAGCAAAAAAAGTAATAGAGATATTATTCAGAGGTTCCAGAATAAGTGAAGAATTTCGTTATGTTGACTGCCAACGAAACAAGGTTTTTCACAAGTCTTCCATAATTATAAATTCGTTTGGAGAGCTTGTTGGTTTTTCGTCGCTGATGCGACTGGTCTTCAAGATTATGGATGAATACGTCAAAGGAAAAGTTAGATAGACATCGTTGGATGTAGTCTACATTGAAAAATAAAATAAAGGCAAGAAAAAATTGCTCATTAGTCTTGTAGCACTAAATCGCAATATTGGAAGGATGTGGTTTAATGGTTTTTAGTGTTTAGTGTTTGGTTTCATTGTGTCTTTTGAAGATTCCCACCAGCTTGCGTATAAAAAAAAAAGAAAAATCATTTTAAACAAAATGAAAACAAGATTTGAAAATCCTGAAACGTCAATAAATTATAATCAGCCGATAATGGAATAGTCATGTTATATAGCGTTTATATATTTATATATTTCTTGAAAATGAAACATAATTACCTTAACAAAAGACTTATAACTGTGTACAAAATATATTTGTAAAACCAAATCTATTTGTTTATCAATATTCAATAGGCTTTAAATATTTTGCATTAATTTATATCTCTGTTCATCATAGTGTTGGTATTTATTTTGGTATTTGCTTTTATGTGAACAATATATTTTTATTTTGTTATTTATTATTTTATCAATAGAAACTGCATTATTTCAACTCCTATTATAATAATATTAATGTACAAATTTCCCTATTAAAATGGAAAAATAAATTTTAGAAAACTTTTCCGATTTAATAAAATGAATGTTGGCGCAGACTTTAAATTTGCATTTAGAAATTTGCAATTTTCTTCTCTTAAAATAGAAATTTACTATTATTAAATTTTATTTTTCAATGGGATTATTTTGCAATTTTTCTTTTCAGAATAAGGTATTAATATTTGCTTTTAGAAATCATAACTGAATTTTGCAATGCAATAATGTAGACCAAATTTTATATAAAATAATATAAGGTGAACAATTGTTTATTTAAACAATGTTGCCAGATGCAAAAAAATCAACTTTAAATTTTTTTTCTAAAATAAATTCGATAAAAGAAAAATTTGTTTGTAACCGCCTACCCCTTTTTTTTCGTTTATTTTGCTTATATCCCACAATTTTACAGGGTTTTGAACTTTTTTTTCAAGTTTTTAACAGTAACTTACGTAGATTACATTTTCGTGCTTAATTAACTACGATACTGCAAGTTCTTACTACATTTACTACAATGTTTTTCGAGTATGTATTTCTGACTTGACTCATTAAATGTGTAACAAACCATTACTATTGTCAGGAACTAAACCTTCTTAATCGAATAGCTTCATTACAATTGTTTTACATTGTTTTACCAGATTATACTTACAAAAATTTTTTTATCGAACTTGGAACCTTTTGGTTCCAGGCGCTCTATCTAGTGTGCCACCCAGCGTGTAGCTATGATCGATTTTTAGCTATGTAGTTGACAGTTTTTAAGTTATACAATATTCCCCGGCTAAGTGTTCCTCTTTTGTATGGTTTTCTCGGTTAAATGGGCGTAAATGATATGCATAAAGAAAATTTTCAATAATTTCATACTATTAACGCCGCATCATAAGTGAAATCCGCTTAAGTCAGTTTTTCTCTTAGTGACAACAATAAAAACAAATGAAGTTTACTTATATTTTTTTCCGCTTGAGTGACTTAAAATAAATTTTTTTTTTTAAATTATTAATTGCCATCTTTCAGTGAGCCTTAACTTACTTAAATTAAGTAATATAGTTGTAAAGTACAACACCGATATTACAGATATTAGACAAATACAATCAGGTGTACTACAGGAAGGTGTTTTATGACCAGTGCTTTATGTAGCTCGATATCTCCCAATATCACAATTGTTACTGTTATTTTGGCATCCCATATACAAATCCGATGATAGCGTCTAAAATATTGCAAGAAAATCTTTTAGAAATTGAAAATTGACTTATGAAATGAAGAATAAAGGCAAACATCAAAATCTTTGCACATTATGTTTACATATCGTTAAAGGTATCTGTCCTGCAGTAAAATCAATTGATTCACTTCTGTTACAGGTGAATTCAGTAAAATACTTGGGCATGCATTTAGACCGCCATCTTATTTGGAGAACTCACATTGTCCAAAAGAACAGAAAACTCAGAATAAAGTTCCACCAACTCTATTGGCTTATAGGGCGTAATTCCAAACTATCAAATTACAGAAAATTAATACAAAAGTATGCAAATTTATATTGTAACCAATATGGATATATACGGTCCAGAGTTCTGGGGTACTACAAGTAACTCAAATATTGAAATAATTGAACGTTTTCAGTCAAAAGTACTGCGATCCATTGTGAACGCCCCTGTCTTGTAAGAAACGACATAATAGAAGAAGATATCGTTAGATTTTATCTCTTTCACAAGCCCTCTTTCAAATTTTACCTCTATCAAAATTTATACTTGATATTTTATATTTTATTTATAATAAAGTGATAAGATTATTAAGATAGTTGTAATGAAATTAACAAAAATAAAAAAACAAATTAAGTAAAGTAAATATTAATAATAGAATCATAATGCACACGGAACATGATTAACTATAATTTTGAATTGTTAAAATTTTGTTATTATTTTTTCTTTTAATTGCACTGCTTTTAGAGATTTTAGCTGAATGTCTAAACTGTTAATGGTATAATGGTATAATTATAGCTTCTCTATTTCATTTTAAGTGTTGTAAATTCTGGTTTCTAGCCGTCAATTCAATCTTTCCGTTTTATTAGATACTAGTTGTAAAGCTCGTCTCAAGACGGTGTTCTAATTAGAAAAAAAAGAGCTTCTTGTAGAAGACTTTCTGCAATAATGTGACTCAATAGCTGTGAAACTTTCAATGTGATCCTTAATTTTTTTTATTATTTCATCTGGAGTTTTATTTGCAGCTGATACTTTACGTCTTCCATCTGTTTTAAAAAATGTTCCTAATTCTACTTTAAATTTGAAAGCGGTTTTTATCATTTCACTTTATGATTTCATAATAACGCGTTTTGTACTTTATTTAGGGTATATTGAAACAACAGAATATGTGCGTAATTTATAAAAGTAGAACTTGGAATGTTTTTGCAGATTGAAGACAACAATTTTTTTGAATTTTTCTGTGTTAATAACTTCATTTGACAAAAAAGTGAACTTGAGTTGATCTTGCAGAACACTAACGAGATGAAATATTATAACAAGAAAAAATAAAAATTAGTTAAAATTTCCTGATTCAAAATATCGTTAACGAATCGAATCTTTTGAAAAATTGAAAAAAAAAAAACTTTAGAAAACAATATTCCATCCCATAGGTTTGATTAGGCTTAAGAGAAAAATTACTAATGGAATATTTATTTCATCATTTTTATAGAAATTTTCCAGAAAAGTTTTTCCGTTCAATAAAGTTTTCTAGATTTAATAAATAAATCTCATCTATTATCTAAAGATTAATTCAATTATTTACTTTTACTTTGTCTATTATTGTCACTACGTTCGTAATATGAAATTCTAAGAAAAAATAGCAGAAGAAAAAGAAAACGTTGTTTTATTTTAAAATTTTTTAATACAATCAAACAGTTTCCATTCAATACAGGTTTAAAAATTGACAGCAATTATTTTTATCTTATAAAATGACACAAAATCCTATGTGTTCATTTTGTAATACTCTTAGAAAATTTTCTTGAATACATGAAATAATAAAAATGGCATCTGGAATAAAATTGAGAAATTCTTTTAATATTTTGAAAAATTTCCATTTTTTTGTATTTTCTGATTTTGTCTTTCAAAAATAAACTTTAAAGTACCTATGTACAATTTTATATACATATACATATATTATATCCTTGTATATGTGTGCCTAATACAAGTGTAGTGTGTGGCACTGTGTACTCCCTCAAGAAAATATTGACATAATTTTTTACCTTTTCGATCTTTGTTTTTGTTGTTCTATAAAGGAATATATCTTTGGAATTATTCCCTCTTGGCCATGAAATGTTAACAAGAAAAAAAAATATATGTATGAGAAAACAATGGGAATTGTAAGAAAATAAATCTAGCATTGCTTCTTTACTTCTAAAACTGAAAAATTGTTTTTAACGACTCTTCTTTCATTGTAACTTTAAATGGGTGTGTTTTGTCATTTGGAAGTGTAGGCAATATGGTATATAAAAATATTACAAAGTTGATATTTCTAAATTTGAATGGTAAGATAAAAAACAAAGAACAAAAACAAAACAATAAACAAATATTTTCCTAAATATGTCGGTTTAATGATTCGTATTTGTTTTATAGGAGTTACTGAATATGTATGTTTGTAGAGATATTGTTATATATTTTGTGAAAATTTGTAAAGCGTTCTAATTCAAAACAATGGCTAATCAAAGTGCAAATTTTAATGAACTGAAAATAAAACACTGCTCTTCAAATTCCTCATTTTAAGAGATTTTAACAATCAGTGCAAAAAATATCACTGCATAACGGTTAAAACCTAGTTGATTTTGAGTTTGGTATTGAATATAAATAGTTTTTCAGACACCTTGTATATTAAAGAAGATCATAAGATTATAATTTTAGTGTGGAATTTTATTCCACGCAAGAAAGAAAAAATTTAAAAACAACAAAACTGTAATGATGAATTGTAAAGTCTACCGAGTTTTCAAATTTGTATTTTAGTTCTATTTTTAAAATATATTAACCATGAAAGAAGAACTCATTAAAAATGTCTTCTCTTATCAAGGTTAAATAAAAACTTTTGTATTTTGAAGATTTGTATAGTCTTTACATTATTCCTTCTTTTTTCTACCATTATTATATTTGTTTAAATTTCTTTTGTTAGTTTCTCATAAATTAAATATTTAAAAATTAATACAAAACAAAAACAAAAAAAATAACGTCCTTTTAAAAATCCAGACTTATTATGGTTAATTGACTGTGAAAATTTTCAGTTTCAGTTTCTTTAGATCCGACTATTATCAAGATGTTGATTTTAATTTTGTTTTTGAAAATTATGAATTGTGTGAGAAATTCGTTTTTTCTCGAATATAATTTCAGAAGATTAGAAGGAACTTTGTTAATCTCCAAATCGACAGAAATTAATTCTTATAATAGAAATTTAACTTTTATTTTAATGAAGGTTTTAACTTTTATTTTAATGAACTTTTGGAGAAGGTAATATAAATTTGAATAAAACCTTCTAATATGTTATTAGCGAAAAATATAATTAGATAAATTGGATTTAGAAAGAGGTATAAAATGAAGAAGATATCGCATTCCTCTTGATTTTTAATTAAAAAATATTTCATCCTGCAATGCAGTCAGACTTAGGTAGGTTGGCGTCTGGAATTTCAGACCGTAAAGTTAAGGTAACATTCTCGCCCAATTTAAAAAAAAAACTGAAGTTAGAAACAAGCGATTATACCTATACCAAAATGTGAGTCATCAAGTGAGTCTACGATGTGAGTCATCAAGGAACGCAGTCATTTGAATTATCTGACCAGACCAATCGAATGATGGCTTTTGCAACAAAATAAACAAAACCATGACCAAACATGCCCATTATGTTCAACCTCAATAATTGTTGAAGTTGCAACAAGAAAGCCGAGACAAAAATTCTTGAACATTTATTTTGCAGATGACTAGCGTTTCCCAGCAATATAGGAATTATTGCGGGAAACAAAAAAATAGTGATCTGATTGTCGTTCTCAATTGCATTAGTCGGAAGTTCTTTAGGCGAGTAATCTCTACTAAATTGTGAAGTTTTAGGTTTTTTCATCCTTCTTGTGTCATCTGATCTATCAGAGATGTCAATCGCCTTTAAATTGAGTTGAATCAATTTATTTTCATGTTTAATGGCATAATTTCTGACATTATTCTGTAATCAACTTAGCTATTATATATTTGTGTTGTTGGAGGGAGTGTGGAATTTTCTACAAATAATTTTGCAAAATAAATTAGCTTTATAGAGTGAATCTGAAATGATAGAGTTGTCGGTAGCAATCAGCGGTGGAAAGAGTGATCCCCATAAGTTATTTGTGGAGAAGCTTGTCTTAACAAGACAATGATCGAAACCCCCAATTGAAGAGGTAACAGGAATGTTATATTTTTCTGGGTTTGTTGTTAGAAACAGATCCAAAAGGTGCTTGTTTTGATTGGTCAGGAATTCTAGTCGGGTTCATAATAAGTTGAGAAAGTTGGAATAGGTTTGAGAATAGTTCAACTTTATTGCTTCCTGAGAGCTGTGATTTGAAAATTTGACCCAATTTTGGTTATGAACATTAAGTCCCCTGTGACGACTATCTCACATTCTGGTGTTTTTTTCCAGACTTTGCTTGATATCGTCGGGTAGTTTCTCAATGACCATAGCTGTTTCTAGCTGATCTCACTTGGAGAGATCTATAAATAAAACGGAAAAAAAACTGTAGTATTTTCAACACGCAGTTTTTCCCAAATATGACGAAAAATATTGTTGAAGCTTTTGATGTCGTGAAAGCTACGTCAGAACGTACGTATAAAACGACACCTCGGTGTGGAATAAAAGTTCTTCAAGAATCAAATGAATTGATATGGTTCCTGTAATAAACAGGCATTAGTAATCTGTACAGTTGTATAAAATAACAAATTTTTTACATCATATAAAAGTTTAATTGACAGTTTTAAGTTTGAATATTTTTAGTCTTGTAATGGTACGAAAATTTAAAAATATTAATTCTCAAGGTGTGTGCATGCAGCAACCGCAAGGCTTTGACCACTGAATATTGTTATGTAAAGTTTCACTTAGAACTTTTTAAATTAATTTTAAGATATTCTGAGAATATTATTTTGTGGCTATTTCCTAGTTATAAAAAGATTTTGATTAAAAACACAAAACAAAATTGAATTTTAAAATTTGAATTATTTTGAAATTATTCTGGTTGTTTTTGTTTTTCTTGTGTAATTTCATCAATATTAAGAGTTCTAATCTTCTACTTCTACGAAGTAAATATTTGGTTCTTTTGTTTTGCTTGAAATGTCAACATCTAATCGTGTTGTTTGTTGTTGTTTTGTGGTAAAAAATGCTTTACCGATTGATATTAGTTTTGTTGTGATTTAGTTGTTTTTGTTATGTTTTTGCATATTCTCTTAAAGTGAATCTAAAAGAGAATATAATTTGAATGGAAAATTATAATAATTGTGGTTTGATTAAATAAAAACAACAACAACAAAAAATAAATTTGTTAGGGCTTTAGAGCGATTGAAATATGTCTATAAAAGAAAAATTGAAATTTTAATGGTACGTAAACAAAACAATTGCTACAAATAATATTAGTTGACCAATATGGTATAGTAGTTATGTCATCTGAATATTAATTAGAGGTTTCCGTTTTCAATTATAAAAATTTTTTACAATTTGGTAATCGTTAAAAAACAAAAATTGAACTATTTTATTCTAAACGCAAAATTATGGTGGATTTCCTCTCATGGACAAACGTCCGAATAATTTTATTTTACACTATAACTGAAACACATATTATATAACACCAAAGAGAATTTTATGATTTCCTACCAATGCGCGAAGGACATTTGTTGAAAAAAAAATTTAAAAAATTGTTAAGTATAATAATGGGTAATAGCGTTGTGATATTCGCTGAAATAAAATATAGCACTTTGCTTTTCTCTTAAACTATTAATAATATGTTAGAAACAAGATAAGCTTATATGTACTAAAAAACAAAAAATAAAAAAAATGGTTTTTCTTAAAAAGCATTTGAAACTCTAAATGTGAATGCGTTCATACAGAAATCGAGATAGCAATAAATATTTATCAAATAATTATATATCTATCCTAAATATCTAAATAAAAATCTAAATATTCAGGTGATGCTTTGAATCAATATTTATATTCCATCGATAATGTTAAAAAAAAATTGGAAAAGGCGTTAAAAGCAGTTCAAAAAACTTTTCTATAATAAAATTATCAATGAAAGAGTACAAATTTTAGCATAACAAACTCTCATTAGACCAGTGATTTCTTTATTTCCATTTGGTTCAACATAAGTGCAAGTCTAATGAAAAAAAATAAAAAAATTTTTAACGAAAATGCATAAGAGCCTGCGTAAATCTACGCAGAAAACTCGAAACGGAAAATGGTCTAATATCTCATATATATTACCATAATGAAGAGTACGTTAAAAACAGCATGGAAACGGGATTCATAGCTTTAGCGGGATTCATCATTTATCTTGATGCTAAAGGGTATATTCAAAACCACGAGCATTTGTCCCTCTATTATATCACTATAAAAGACGGGATAGCATGCAAGTGCACAGAATATAGCCCGCAAATTTTAGAGACAAATTCACTCAAATATGATATGTATTTCCCAGAAAAGCATAAAAAAATTATAAATACTCATCTGTGGTGGTTAAACCACTAACATAAATAGATTATTTAACTTTAGAACCAGGCTTAAGGTAAGTTAGTTAGGCATAGGTTTAGTTTTACATACGACAGCACTCTAGTAGTTTTGTTCGACTATAGTTTTGCAGACGACAGCACTCTAGTAGTATACTTCGATTTTCTTCGAAAATCACATGCTACAATACCAGTCACTGATACTAAGCTTAACATGATGGTCAGCACGTTCAACCATGACTTAGCCATTATTTTCAACTGGGGAAAAGTTAATATAGAGTCGAGTTTAACACCTACAAAAGTTGAAGCTGTATAGTTTCGCGCAAAACTACCCCATTTAACTCCACCGTATCATTCGCGGGTTTTTGTATCCAGCAAACCGAACACCTGAATATCGTGGGCATGAAGATCAACAATAAAATTATATGGAAAGAACCTATTCTTTGACATTGCTAAAAATGCCGCGAGATGTTTGTGGCTTCTGAGTGGCTTCAAAATGTATTTTTCTCCCCAGGACATGCTAAATATCCATAAATCAAACATACGACCTAAGTTGGAATACAATTCACATATATGGGCCGGTGCATTACGAACCGCACTAAATTTTCTTGACAAAGTCCAAAAGCGTGCCATTCGTCTTATTGACAACCCTAATATAACATCTTCCCTTGTACCACTTGAAAACCGTCGTGTTGTTGGAGCACTTTCCATATTTTATAGATATCTCGTGGGTTTAGGCACTTGCTCTGATGAAATAAAAACCCTAGTGCTATCTCTCAAACATTTCCGCCGAAGAACAAGAGAGGCATCAAGTGCCCACCCCTACTCAGTGCAAATTCCTAGGTGGCTCAAAACTTGCTATGGGAATTCGCTTGCAGTCAAATTTTCCCGAATGTGGAATCATATTCCAACAAACGTATTTCCCCAATACAAAAACATACCCACGTACAATCTACAAAAGTTCAAGAGTAATATTAAGAAATCTTTGGAAAACCTAAAAAAATAGGTTTGTTAAATTATAGATGTAGCTTCAGTTATTTAGGTTAGTTCTAAGTTTTTTAATAAAATAAATTCAAACAATTTTTGGTTTTTTTATGTTTTCCAAAATTTAAACAACAATAAAATATTTCTTTCGAAAAATTTATAAAAAAAAGACGAAAGCACCACAATAATGAAAATGATGTAAACTAAATAAATTTAACGTAGTGGTAAGGTTTAGTTATTGTCAAACTTAGAATATATATTAGATTTTGTAAAACTTTTTTCAATTGCAAAACAAAAATGAAACAAAAAATAAAAATTAACATTTTTGCCTGCAAAAATTTCACAAAAAATTTATTTGGGAAACAAACGTTTAAAAAAATTGATAATTAGTAAAATGACAATGATATTTCAAATTAGTACATTTGACAACTATTTGTATCCAGCAGCGGCTAAATAGATATCGAAGTTATAGAATTGTAAAGTAACTCGTTAAAATTGAATTTGTTAAATGTTTTCCTGAGAAAGGTTGCCTTGCTAAATGTTTATATTGTTATAGTGTTTAGTGAAATTTGCGAAAGGGGTCATCTGTATGCGTATATACATGCAAACTGATAACATATGGTGTGGTTTGTCGGTTGTACGTGCCAACCATTTTTGTTTGTTTGTATATGCATACATGCGTGGTATATGCTTAAATTTCACATTTTAAAAAATGTTTTTGCAGTGTTAACAACAAGTAAATAAAAAATATAAGAATGAGGGTCGGTAAAAAATTCTGGAAAGAAATTTTGGAGCTGTATGAAATCTGACCATGTTTGTGGCAAATTAAAAGTGAGGAATATTCAAATATAATATTAAAAAATAGTGCACATGTGCTTAATAGGGCATAAATATCTAATACTTTTTTACTGAACGAAAAAAATATATCAGGCATGAGCAAAAATGTATGAATAGTATATAGTCAGAATATACATGCGCAGCTTAAAATGAGTATACATACATGTGTAGTAAACAAAAAAAAAGTACTAGTAATTTGCCAAAAAAAAAGCATTGTTTTCATTAGGTAAGCTTAGGATGTTATTTTACTTAATTAGTATTAAATACAATTTAAAAAAAAATAATTGCCAAAATTAAGAATAAAACACGAATTAAATATTTATCGGACAAAATAAATTAAAAATTTTCTTTATAATTTTGTTTGTTAAATTAAAAACCCTTATTTCTAATTTGCTAACAAAAATTACTAAATTTACACCACATTAAACATTTTTGAATTGTCCTTGATGGATTTTGAAGTCAAATTTTCATATTATCATGATCATCATCATCATTACCATCATCGTTATTATTAAAATTTCAACCTAATTTCTTTTTTTCTTTTATTTTTTATTAGTTTATGTGATAACAATGTCACAACTCACAATCACTATAATCTTTAACTATAAACCATTAACAAATAGAGTATAAAAAATATTCATATTTATATAAAGTACGTAGCATATAACAAATCTAGCAATTTACAAAAAAAAAACTATTTACATTAAAAATCAACAAAAAAAGAAAACTCATTAAAAGGACCCACAGTGTAATTTATAATGCAGCGAATGTTTGTTATTAACGAACAAAAGAATGGAACTGGTTGAGTGAAAATAATTTCAACAATTCACAAATCATCACCCTACTAAAATAGTCGTCATAGTATAAATGGCCATGATTTAAAAAAAAAACACATAATAATAAAAATTGTAGCAAATTTTTAATGGATTTCAAAATGCATTTTGTGCTGATGATTTGCAAAAGTGGAACTAAAAGTGTATTAGGATTAAATGGTTAAGAGTAAGATTCAGAATTCGATATTTTACATGTTAAGTAATATAATTGACTGTTTGTTATTCCTGCTCGGTTTGCTTTAACCCATTTACGAAAAAATATAATATCGGAACGGAAATTATGTAACAACTTGTTTTTTTTTTATTCCCTCTTAATACGTAGAAATAATAAATGATTTCTCGAGTTGTAAGACTCTAGTGCGCTATGAATGTGGATTTGGGCAAAAACATAATGTGTAAAATGATTGTGTGTGGTGTATATAGAAAATTACCCGTTGTTGAAAATGTATTAAATGTGGTTTTAGGGATATGTACCTTGACTTTGTTCAGTTGGTATATTCTGTAATGGAATATTTCACCAATTGGTGACTGGACATGAATACAATTTTTTCTATATTCCTATAAGTGTGTGGAAGTGACTGTTCCAACTAGCACTAACAGTTAGCACTTGGTTGTACATTTTTAATGATACTACTTGAGTCATCCATCTATTGTTGTTGCTGGATTAATAATCAAACTTATGAATATGAACAAATCTGTGCGTTAGCTGAACTCAATGTTCTTTTGTACTTTTACTGTCTGTCTGTTAACAATATAGTTTGATTGTATACTAGAATTCTCAACGGCAGTAAAAGTGACAAGTTTAACAAGTTTGACAAGCTTAAATGTGTGTGTAAGAATTTAATTTTAAAATTGTTTTTTAGGGAAATAAATAAAAAAAAATGTTGGACGTGCAAGTCATGCAGTGAAAAAACAGTGTACAGAGGCGCATATCTTATATATATATATACTAATTTTATTTTTGTCTGAAGCCTTTTATAACAACAACAATATGAAAGAAAAAAAAGTTCATTATTAATGAAAGAATGAGAATTGAGAGCATAAATCAATGTTTTTTAATCTATTATGGAAGTAGGTGTAGGTATAGAAGTAAAATGTTCTAAGATAATAATATTAACACATTATGATGAAAGATGATACATATTTACTTGTAATTTGTATACTTTTTTAAACTGCACCCAAACTTTACTATATTAGTATTGACATTATACTAGTTAATTACTAATTTTACTTCGTGTAATAATCACGTGTTATATGGGAGGAGTTTCCTTAGATTTGGAATTCAGGCTCTGTCTGAAAGGTTATTTATCTACATTGTCATTATATGAACTTATAGATGAATGCCATCATTTTTGTTTACAACTGGTTATGTTTTACAACTGGTTATTATATAAAATACTAGGGACCCCTGTTGAGTACTTATAATTTAATAGATAAAATTATTAAAATTAAAATATTTTTGTAACTAAAGAGGTAACATTATACATATTTTTAACCAAACCTATATGATTACTACAAATGACCAAAATACATAAAACAATAATTTCAGAAAAAAAAACTTAATTGAATAAATTTCCTTTAATTATGTATAAAAATAATAAGATGTTGAATGACACAAAGTAGATTAAATAAATATTTAAAATTTTGAATATTATAAAACGAAATAGGAATTTCAAGCTGTTTGCGAATTTCTGTTGTATGTACAACTTATTTACATATTAGAATTCATTAAGGAGAAGCTAGATAAAATTGAAAGGTGTCTATACTGTGCACGTCCTTAAATGCTTGTCTATTATAATTATAAAATATATTATAGAATATTTATTTTAACTTTAAATTATTTATCAAAAATTTCCATTGAGGTAAATGGTAATCTTACGAATTCAACAATATTTTACATATCAAAAGAAAGTTTATCAATTCAAATATGATTACAACACTCAGACGTATAGTAAAGTAGCAGTACAAAATCAAATAACAAAAGAGTTTGTAATAAAAATAGTGATTAGATAGGGTATGTCAGAAACAATATTCAATCTTATGGTTCATCAAAACAGTGTACAAATGTGTACAAATATGTACTATTTCATATAGAGCGTACAATAACAACATTGCTATTATGACAACATTATTTGACGTAATTTAAAATAATATATCTACCTCCAGAGATAGTGGAGGTTGAGACAGAAACAACATTGCTTAAAATAATACAATTAATGACTAGAAATTCGAAGGAGTCTAAAATAGATTTATGTATACAGCTGCTAATAAATTATAAAAATGGCATACATTTGAGACATAATAACAAAATACAAGCAGCATAAAGCCCCTCATACTTAACAGGACAATTAAATAAAGAACGTATAAGACCATTATAAAACCAACCACGGTCTTAACCTATAGCTACGAAACATATACGATAAGAATTACTAATGAAAAAAGATTAAAAATATTTGAAAGAAAAATACTAAGAAAAATATTTCACATCAAAATAAGTGTCGGTGGTGAATACCAAATCAGATGAAACGAGAATTTATAACAATTCAATAAAATC
Organism: Argyra leucocephala; assembly: GCA_963942445.1. Classification (NCBI taxonomy): domain Eukaryota; kingdom Metazoa; phylum Arthropoda; class Insecta; order Diptera; family Dolichopodidae; genus Argyra; species Argyra leucocephala. The sequence continues at coordinate 110,854,663 of OZ012679.1, read as the reverse complement.
TAAAATATTGTAAAATATGCCAAGGCATAAAGGCTAAACCCCCGTTCAAAGAACAAAAAACGTTCAAAGGATGCAGGAAAAAATATTACATACCATGTTGTACCTAAGACCAAGAAGAAAATGTGGAAGTTTAAATGAAGTCAAGAATAATATTGTGAAACAATTGGGATTAATTGATGAAGGATATTTCAGAACAGAATGCAAAAAAAAAAATGATTAGAGTTAACAACATTAAGCTTCATTCCGAGCTCACATTTAATGAAAAATATAATTATTTATTAAATATATCACCCCCATAACATATACACTTACAATATGTTGAAATCATTTTTCCAACTTAAACAAGAATTTAAGAAATGCAATAATTTTTTTGTGCAGATGTGATATTTTTTAATATATGAACACACGAGGGTACTATTAAAAATCTTTTTTTTTTTATATAAATAAAAGTTACGATGTGTGACTTGAGAAAATTCTGTATTATTCAAAATATTGCAATCGTAGTATTATAACACAATTATTCCCCTAAAGTCGTGCACATTTATTTTCTTAAGTACTCGATCGATTTTTTTTTGTAAATCCCAGGAATATCCTTTATGTGAAGGATAATTGAAACAGGATAATAGAAATCTTTCAAACTTATACTATTTCATATAATAAAAAATATGTAATTTAAGAATAATATAATGATAGAAAAAACAACCCGCATAGAGTTTTGAAATGGAAAATTTTCAAATTAATTTTCTCATTGTTGTGTCCTTCATTTTGGTTATTTTAAAAATTTATGTTTTTTAATGAAAAGTTTTAGTTGAATTTTCCGGTTTCTTTGATTTTCTTAATTTCGTTTATACTTTTGAACTACCACTTTATTCAATTTTTTAATGAGCTAAAATAGGGAATTATATAGGTACCTGACTTGCAACCAATATAAAGAAAATAATATATCAAAGCTGTTAAATTTTTTTAACTAAGCTTAAATTTTACGATTTCTTCTTTCACTTAACATAAACTGAGAATAAGCGATGAAAATGAACTGGTTTTCATAAATTAAAAAAAAAACTCTTTGGTTAAGTTTGAATAATTTTTTTTAAAAATTATGTTCTAAACTCCATAACCTTCAGTTCTGTATATGAATTCAACACTTGAGATTTCAAAAGCATCTACAATAAGAGTTAAAAGAAGGCCAATAGAAGGAAGTGAATCATTACAAATCCACAAACTGTATATGCAATAAAATATATATAAAATATATATAAAATATATATATATATTATTAAATATATATATATAAAATATATATTATGTAAGTTCCCATTTTGTCTAATACTATTTGTTAAAATTTAAAATTTCATTTTTAAAAAACCGTGATGGCAAAATGGGACACTTCATAAACTGTGTACTTAATAGTTTCACTTTTAGCAAACATATTTTGTTTTGATTGAACTTTAAAAAAGCTTGTTGCGCAATTTTGATAGACCGTACAATTTTTATAGATCAATTACACTCTATTTCATAAGCTTCTATATAGCAGTTGTGATTCCCTTATTTCATTTTAAAGGGTTAAAATGGACCCTTGCGATTGTTTTATTAATATCTTGGAAACTATTAAGAGTATGGACCTAAAACGAATAATTCCTCTTTCTCCTAGTTTTTTTTTTTGTAACATAAAAATAAAAATAAAGAAAAAAATAATTTGTAACCGATAACATTTAAATACATTATTTTAATTATTAAGTTCAATTATTAAGGAGAGGCTTTCCGATGTTTATGAGCACAAAAATCTTAAAAGATTTTTTCAGCTGTATCTGCAGATAATATTGTGTTTAAAACCGATAAAAATCTATGCATCACTAACGCAACTGCGATTAAATTACGTTTATAATCACAAGGATATTCATTGTTCCATCTATTAAGCTGAACAACTTTACTTTTACCGTGACCCACATGATTTATATTATCCATGTATTTATCGCTTACATAAAGTAAATTACATCCAATAATTCAGTTAACTGTCAATTAAAAAAATAACTAAACTCGGTTCACATTTATAGTCAATTTAAATCTTTATGGTTTGATAAAGACTACAATTTCTTTATTCCTAAAAGATTTTTCACTGTTACTCCTACGTTAATTTTTCTAATAGTTTTCTTAGCTTCATTCAAATTGTCATATCACCATCATCGAACGTATTAGAGTTTTGTTATATTATTTTCTTTAACAAACTAGTATCTTTATTGCAATAGGTTGTATTTTGTAAACACAAATCTAGTATATCAGATTGGATTAAATTGTCTACTCATCAGCTCTAGTAAGTTATTGTCCCAAATCAGTAATTTTTCGAAATTATATTTTTCAGTTTTTAGTTTTGAGGATTCTACTTTCATTCCTTGACATTTTCATAGTTATTCAAGTAATGTTTTAAGTTGTCAAGGATTAAACACTGTACAGAATAAAAATTCTAATAGATTGTTTATAACTAGCCACGGACATTCATTTGTTGTTAAATTATCTAATCGTGAAAATATGTTGCCAATTTCAGTTTTCTCAAATTATAACCAAATATTTAATTTGAACCTGTTGTGTGTCAATTGAATGAATATACGGATTTGGTGAAATTACTTAGTAATATTTTTGATTTAAAAGAAACGAGAGAAAAGTTTTTTATTTAATACGTTCACTACTTTAATTTAATTTAATTCTTTTTTTTTTATCAGACTACCATCTATTTCTTAAAAGCTTTTCTAATCCAGTCACTGTGATTATATTGATTTTTCATTCAATAAGAAATTTTTTTTTGTTTTAGTCCTCTGTTTCATTTTTTGTCCAGTCATTCACTTGCCTCTCACCACGAGCCAACACAACATTTTCCTATATTTTTAATTTTCTGTTTCTTAATCACCAACACATTTACACTGTGCTTGTGAAACAAGAAAAGAGGAGAAAATTCTTTTTGAAAAAAGTCTAACCCAACTTGCAATTTTTAAAATAATTAGAGGCATTCCACTTTTTTGTATCAATTCAAAAAGTAAGTATAAAAGCTATCAACTATTTAAAATCCCTTGACTCTATTGAAAATGGTAATTGTTACGTATTAGAAAAAAACAAAAAAAATCAAACAATAATAGAAAATGTGTATGTATAAGAGAAAGAGATGAAGAAAGAAATTTTGAAATCCATTATAAATTTTCCGGTTTATTCTCGGTAGGGTTTTTATGCTTGTGTATTCAGTTGAACTGATTTGCAATTTAATGAATATAATAAGCAGATACAGTAAAATAAATGAAATATATTATGTACATAAAATTTTGATTAACTTAGTATTCTATCGAATTTCAAAATGTTTTTCTAAATTTGATCTCTGTATTAAAAGTAATTAAATTTTGATAAATAATTCATAGGTTAGTCAAAACTCTATGAAATTTTTCGAATTTATAATTTAAGAACTTCTTTAATTCGGATTGGTTCATCATTGAATTCTTATTTCAATAATGAGGAGTTGACTAATAAAATTTGTTTTGCAAATATAAATTGTTGTCATTAATATTGCGTCTGTTAAACTGTATCATCATTATTTGTACCAATGGATTACAAATTGTAAGAATGTAAATGTATGAGAATTAATACTATTACATAGATTATCATTTGAAAATTTTGTAAAACGTTTGAGTGTACCAATAAAACAATAATGGAATAAAATTACAATACAAATAATACATCAATACAAAAGGTAAATTTTAATTTAAGAATATCTTTGTAATTGACGGCTGAATAAAATTTGAAATTCAATTTGCTCAGAAATTTTTTTTTTACTTGCAAGTTGTTAACAATTTATGAGCTTTTGTCTTTTTAAACAAATGTTGTCTTTTATGTTTTGACACTTCAGTAGAATTTGGCTTAATTTTTTTTGGTATGCTCTTGACAGAGTGGAGTAACCTTGTCATGTTTATTTAAGGACGGTACTGCAAGTTTATACTGCAATATCTACAATATCTATTCATTAAATGTGGAAAACTAATGCTAAGTTTGCTAATGCATTTTATTTAGGTTGTTACCAAATTATGCCCTTTATAATGTATTGTCATTTATTTTATCCCAATGACAAAGTGTCTTAACTCATTACTGCCTATTGGGTTAAATACCCAAAAACCTTAGTGCATTGAAATAGTTATATCTGCCGTTACGTAATAGATATTGAGCTAGTTTTGATTTTATTAGAGAGAAAAAAGGCGGTTCCATAATTCGTTCTCAGCGAGCTAATCAAAATTCTCAAGAACTGTGGTTGTTAGTGGGACTCAAAATCTAAGGATTTTTTAAGCCCCGTAAATTTTCATAAAATGTGGTTTTTGGGAAATTGAAAAATGGAAAAGTCGGGAAAATTTCTAAAGATCACTTAGCATCAAACTTTCTCAATCTAACCAAAAAAATTTTTTTTGTTGGATTGGAGTACTTACCTCGTCTCTAGGGATGATTTACCTTTATGGTTATTTAAATATCCAACCGTCTAAAGCATGAAAAAATTCGTATAAAAATTAGTGAAAAAAAATTTATATTTTTATGAAAGTAAGGCACAATTCACAGTGTTTTATTGAAGAAATCTAAAAAAGTAAAGTACTTAAATAATAATATTGTAAAACTAAATTTTAAAAATTATTTCGGTTTCTTGCTTTCTAATTTTTATTTTGTTTCGTGGTACATCATTGTGATAGTCAAAAAAGAATTTGGAATGCAAAGTAATCGCACAAATTTTTTTGACCAAATTGTGTTTTAATACCGCCATAATATTGTCTACAACGATTGCGCTTAGCCATTTTTTCCACTATATGGTCGACACAATTTGTGCGTTTTCCCATTTGTTGGGCAGTAACAAGTACACGCCCACATGGACGGCTGACTACTTGTGTTAGTGTTACTAGAGCTTTTACCACATTTAATTTAATCAAATATACCCATATAAGCCACACCTTCATACCTTGCGCAGAAAACATGAAACTTCCATGTATTCACCATTGTGGCATCAAATGCATTTGTGAGCAATGGTCAATACCATTTTTTACCACGAACTTTGATTCGATAATTGTTCATAGCATTATCAAACAGATCAACAGCATCCATCCGTTTATTATACTCATAAATGACCAGTGGCTGGTCAATTGTTGTCTTACGTTTTTTTCGGTCGTACCGCTTTGTATGGAACATTAGGCCATATCTCAAAAAGTTAGACATCATAGTAATTTAAACAGAATTATATAAATCTTAGCCAACTAATTAATTTTACATAACACTACATTTGAAACTGTATAACTTTATTAATTCACTTTTGAATTTCTAAAACCTGAAAATACAACGGTCAAACTTCAAACCATGAGATAATGTGAAAAAGTTTAAAAAAAATTTTAAATCTTACAATACAGAACAATTTTATATTTTGTCATATAATCCACTACCCATCAATAGACATCAGATCAATAGATATCAGATGGATCTATTATTTCATGTAGATTATTTCTACTTGAAATAAAAGATCCATGAAATTTAAATTTTTTTTCAAAAAAAACTAAAAAAATGATTTAAAATGTAGTAGCGCTAACGCCGATTGGATATTTAAATACCCATTCCAAACCTCAGACGTGGCAAAAGCTAGAGGTCTAAATTTTTTCCAGGCAACTTCTACGAACTCTATGACCATACTTAGAAAATTTCATAATGATTGTACAACGGGATCTATGAGCCGGCTTTAATGGGTTAAAGGATTATTTTTTAACACATATGTTAGCATACAAGTCCAAAATATATAACGAGTCTAGAAATGTGGTAAATTTTTATCACGGTTCTACTATACTGCATCTTTTCTTCATCCGAACTTAATGTTTAGTAAATTTTTGCCACTTAAATACTATTGAAAAAGTTTTTAGTCCATCTAACACCATTAGTATGTATTGTAAGGTTAAGTTACTTAAACAACTCCTGGCTTGGGAACTTTAACTAATTCTATATTTTACATCGAGATGTTAAAAAATCATCTGTAAATTATAAAAATCAATCCAAATTTTACAAAATTAGATTTTCCTTTTATAAGAAATATTCATAATTGATTTATATGTTGTTATAAGATAATAATTTCTCAGTAAATATGATTTTGTGAAAAAAATTTTAAATTCATTCGTGTAAATTTAAAGTGAAAATTATTGGAAGATAATGAAATGGATATGTTAAACAATCTGTGGAAAAATCACTTATTAATCGAATAAAAGTGTCAGAATATGTTATTGGCTTTAATAATTGTAAACGGTTTTTAAATTATTTAAATTTAAAAATATTTACTTTTAAAAATACGAACAAACAACGAACTCAAACATTAGTGTAGTATATTTTTGGGATTTATGCAACATTAAACTTGTACACCTAATTAGTATTCAAATTATTTTTTTTTTTTAGAACTCCATTCAGAATTAAAAATTTTATTATAAAAATTTCTACGAAGGAAATAACCTAGTGAAAACGATGTCTTCATTGAATTTTTAATTAAGTAATTTAAAATTTCAGAAAAGTTAGCCTCCTTTCCATTTATAACCGTGTTTTTCTAATGTTCATTAAATTATTAAAAAACAGAAAATTAAAAATAAAAAAAAAGTTTTTTAAAGTTCTGTTTTTGTTAAAGGAAATCAATATTTATGGACTATTTAAATATAAAATATTTGTGCTTAAAACTGATTAATAATAAATTCCAGATCATCGTACTGCAAAGAAAAAAAAACAAAAAAAAACGAAAGTAGGTGAGATATAGAACGAAATATGTATCTAGAGGTACAAATTCTCTTTTTTGATGTAAAATATAGAACCAAAGCTTATTTTAAAATTATGATGATATTCTTTGGTAATGTGAAAACTGTTTTCAGACTAGTACACAACTTAATTCGAATATCTCGAAATTTGAATATTTTTGATCATTTATAACCAGGTAATCATTTGGTCCAATAAAACTCAATTATGTAATTAAAAAAAAACAAAATAAGAGAATTAAAAAATACAAATTAAAAATATTTTGTTGACAAATAATTTTAACGTCAAAATTACCAAAGAAGGTTATTCTTTACCAGGAATCATAATATAACAATCGAAGAGTACAACATTGAAAGATTTGCAAGCTTTACATACCTCGGGGCAACAATAACATTCAAATGCTACTATGCGAACAGAAAGTTGCTTCAATCAAAACTAATATCAAGAAAGGTGATACAACCCATAGTGACGTATGGGTGCGTGCTATGGACTGTGAACGTGACCGAGGAGAATCCTGCGCATATTTGAAAGAAAAATTCTCCGGAAAATACTCGGTACAAAAAGATTACAGAATGGAGAATATGTAACGAAAAGCAACAGCGAGCTCAATAGTATGATCGATAGTGAAAACATTGTACGGTTTGCAAAGGCCCAGAGGCTAAGAGACCAGAGGCCGGCCACGTAATTAGAATGCACGAAAGTCGAAAACAAGTAGTGGTGCTAAATAGAAAACCCGATAGTAGCTGTGGTAGAGGAAGACCAAGAAGCAAATTAACAGACAACGTCAAAAACGATGCTCAAACTCTACAAATCCCAAATTGAAGACAAGCGGCACAAGATCGACCTTTTTGGAGGAGCATAGTGATGAAGGCCAAAGCTTACCCAGAGCTATAGCACTATAAGATGATGATGATGATGATGATAAACTATTCAGGCAAATATTAGCAAATTTGTCGTCAAAATGTAGAGTCACATTGTTAAATTCTAAAATAAAATTTTATGTTTGTATTTTGCTCATGGTAATTTTACATGTATTTTAAATAGAAACAAAAATTTGGATGAAGCTGTATACTGCCCTTTAAAAGCAAAATTTTTAAAATATCTTTAAGAAAAAAATGTTAAAACAAAAATTATTGTTCTTTTGAAATATTTTTACCTAATCGATTAGTGTATCTAACTAAATACAAATTACTAAACCTATATTATATAAAAAAAATAGTCGTTTTATCGTTATTCGTCAAACTTTTAGTCTAGATTTGAAAATCTCTAGATTTGATAACTAATACATTTGTTATTCGAAAATTATTGGTTATTTTATATGTTTAGGTCTCTAACCAAGATTGTTTGTCAAAATATTTGAAATATATTCGAACCGTAAGAATGTTTGTTAATTTTGTTCTCCACATCGGCACGCAAGTTGAACTTTTTTCTAATTTACACAACCTTTCTCAACTTGTAAAAAGTCCAACAAGATCCCCGGACCGGATTGGCGATTAAATTAATCTCTTATACCTATTTCTGACATCTCATCCCGAGAAATATTCCACCTTCGATAATTCTGGACTTGGCAAATCTGGCCATTGTCTTGTAAATGTCAGTTTCTTTACAAACACATTGACGAACCAAAATGTACATCCCAAAAGTTTGACCTGGCATTATAATCGAGCAAACTGGGATGGTCTAAAGAATTTTTTAACAAGCTTTGTCTTTGTATAAATGTCCTTGTGTTTCCAACATAAAAATGTCGACATTGCTACAGACGTTGTTAGCAATACGATTAAGTTAGGTATGAAAATTTTTATTTCTAACTCGTTTAAAAGTGTAAAAAAATTATCCACGTCGTGGTTCAACGACATTTGTAGGAAAGCTATTAAAGAAAAAGAGGTGGCATTTAGAAATCTCATGTCCAATAAGTCAGAGGAATCAAGGAAGAATTACAACATCGTCAGGAATAATTGTAAAAAGGTCATTAACCAGCAGAAGTTTTTACATACTCAAAGGTTGAGACAAGAAATTTTATATCTCCCTAACACTAGCAGAACCTTTTGGTCCTTTGATAAAAACGTTATGCATAACTTTTGCGAATCTTCTTTTCCGCCACTAATAGACCATGACAAAATAATATCGGATTCGGTTGGAAAAGCAAATTTATTTGCCAAATTGTTTTCTGCTAATTCAATACTTCCCCCAAAGATTCAAAATCCACCGTCAGTTCCTATAAGTAACTCATCCTTCGGAAGAGTCTACTTCAGAATTCGTGCCGTTGTAAAGGTACTTAAGGATCTGAATATCAGAAAGTCTACCGGCCCCGATGGCATCCTTGCTATGGTTCTAAGAAAAATAGCCTTCGCTATTTCCAAACTTTGCGCAACTTATTCCATTTATCCTACTCTACAGGAGTACACCAAACTCAATGGAAGATTGCGCATGTTAACCCAATTCCCAAAAAAGGCGACAAAAGCGATCCCTCCAACTACAAACCTATAGCTATAATATCGATCCTCTCCAAAGTGATGGAGATCTTAATAAACAAAAAGCTTACCAAATATCTAGACAGCCAAGGTATTGTCCACGATAGGCAATATGGTTTTAGATCCCACCGGTCCACCGGTCCACCGGTAAATTAATGACATACCTTAACGAGAAGCTAAATATTTGCTTGCACAATTCGGGTGAAGCAAATATTTTGGCTCTAGATATTTCTAAAACTTTCGATCGAGTATGTCACAGCGCATTATTAGCAAAACGTCAAGCAGTAGGCCTGGGTGTCTCTTCTCTTAAATGGATTTAAAGTTTCCTTTCGAATCGTACGATTCAAGTCTTAGTTGACGGATTTAAGTCCGATCAATTCCAAATAAACGCTGGTGTTTCCCAAGGATCAGTTCTCTCACTAACCCTATTCCTTATATCTATAAATGATTTGTTGCAAACCACCTTGAATTCAATCCACAGCTTTGCAGATGACAGCACCCTAGTAGCCTCCTACGATTTTCATAAAAAATCTGAAGCTACATCCACCGCTGTGGAAGACAAAAGAGACATCATGGCCAGTTCCCTCAGCCATGATTTGGTCGCAATAGCTAATTGGGACTTAAACAACAGAGTCGAGTTTAACATTTCTAAAACTCAGAGCAGTACAATCTTCCGGAAAATTTCCATTTTTGATCTTACTCTTTTGTTTTAGGAAGATAAACTTCAGCGGTTTGAAAGCTTAAGCATTATTAGGTATGCACCTTAATTGAAAAATGATCTGGAATGTAAGATGAAGAAATTAAGTTTTGAAAGACGTTAGGCAGACATTTTGACTGAATAAAAACCATTTTTGAAGCTTTAGTTATTTTTCAGGAAAAAATTATTGATTATTTACGGGTTTTAACATTTTAATTATGGTAGTATTGTTAAGAAAAAAACCGTAGCCTGTTGGTTTTATACCGGTAAAATTATTTACTTAATAAATATAAACACTCTTAACTGGAACAAAGTTCACAAACAACTGTACTAACTACTTACAAATCGAAACAGTTACATTATTAATGCACGTGGACTTTTTTATATTTCTGTACATTTTGTTATAACTTTAGGAGTGACATTCCACTAAATGTAAACAAAAAAAAATTTGTCTTGTTTTTTTGTTTAAAATTAATATTGATGTTAATATTAATTTTTCTTCATCATAGCTGAAACTATTGCGAGTCCAATTTGAATAGTTTAGTTTGTTAATTTTTATAGTCATTTTTTAAAATTAAATTTTCTATTTAAGCTTTTCAACATAAAGATTGCCTTTTTTAAGTGTTAAATTTAATATACAGTAGTTCACTAATTTTTCTGAAATATGAGAAAATTTCCTTAAATTTTACAACGGCAAAAATGTGAAAAATAATGATGTCTAATTGTAATTTTCTAACTAATTGTAAAATTGTTTTTGTCTTTTAGTTGCTGATGTTGTTGTTATTTTCTTTATAAAATGGATCAGGGTAATATTTAGAATACTTATTTTTAACAAGACAGAAAAAAATTGTATAATTAATTAAAAAAAGAAATCATGGACAAAGACAAATTGTTATTTGCAATTTGGAGTATAACTTTGTAAATTTTTTCTTCTTAAAAGGATATTTTAAATAGTGATTACAAGGATTTGTTTGTATATATTCGTTTTTATTTCTTTTGTTCTGGTTCACTTTTTTCTCTTTAATTATGATTTAATTTTTATTTGATTGGCAAGAGTGTATTGTATAATTTTTTAAAATTATTAAAAAAAAAAAATAAATAAAATTATTTTTTAATTTTCATTGATCATTTTTTGAGTGCGCAAAAAAAAAAAATTAATAAAAAAATTTTTTCTTGAAAAGTGAATTTCAAAAAAATTTATAATTTAAAAATTAACTATATCCTGGTTATAACTTACATTTAAATTTGTTAACGTACAACATTTTTGATGATGTAATCAAGTGAACAAATCCGGTCGCTAATACTGTACTTTATTGTAATAATAATGAATTTCAGAATAGAGTTGTACACACACTATTTTAAGTGATTTTAATTAAAAAAAAAAAGTGAAAATATCCTATAAAAGACTTTCTTAGTCGAGTGTTCTAAAAAATAAGCTGTTTCGCGATAGTTTACTTGATATAAAATTCAGTTATGAATGTATTTGGAATAGCATACTGAAACGTTCAGTATAAAAAAACTTGTTAAATTTGTAAAATATTCATCTTATTGCAAAACAAAACTTAGATTATTCGAATCATATATAATTTATTTTATACTGTATTGTGAGATCTTATTTATAAACGAAAGTTGTAAACAAATTTGTAGGAAACTATTATCGTTGAATTTTTCATTTTAAATATAAAACAGCTCGCTGACTTTCATTCTCTTGCGCCGGCGGACATTGTTCTCGGTATCACAAATTGGTACCATTTCTGGCTTCAGATAAATTGGCAGTTACTGTACAGCATTTTACTGCATATTTCTTCATTTCTTCCGTTTCACTGAGCAAGTCGTGTTCAACATCTTTACTATGTACATATACGTACGATAGTGTATTACCTATACCACTTGTTATTTTATTTCGGGGTATTACTATGTTTCTATTTTTTACACAGCTCATAATTGTACGTCCATAAAGCTTTTAATATATTGATATTAAATAGATAATTGCCATATAGGTTTTAGAGCTTGGAAGCGAAGTTTTATTTTCCAAGCTTTGGTAATACTCTATACTTTCAAAAGGAGTGCTGAAACCAAACAACTAAGAATAAGAACACACCGCAATATCAGTAAAATAAAAATCATAATATAAACAAACATTGTTTTAATACGAAATACAGCTAATTTAATTGTTTGGTAATTTTGCTCGAAAATTATTTGAATGAAACACTCATTACCAAATTAACGACAAAGTTAATTTTAACTTTTAATAAGACAGAATTGTAATAAAAAGTAAATTGAAAAAGAAAATGCAGCGACATGTTTAAGTTTTCAATTAAAATCACAAAAACTCTTAAAACAAAAAACCTTATATAATGCAAGGACATATATTTATTTCTTCAAGGACACGCCAAAAACACACAAAAAAAATGTATTCGAAAAACAAAAACAATAAATAAGAAATGAAAGAAATGAAGAAAAGTTGTAATTTGAAATTTCCCTGTGATTTACTATAGTATATCAGGTCCCCTATCTAAAATATTTTTTTTTTTTTTAATTTTTGGTTTAGATGTACATTCTAGCATGAAAATATTTTCAAAAGTTTTATCTGAGCAGTAAAAAAAAAAGTTTTTTAAATTATTGAAATGAATGGAAGTAACAATCTCTTACGTGGCCATTTTTTGTTGATTATTTCATGTTTTTTTCTTGTTTTGTGTTGTATTTTATTAGAGTAGTTAAGACAGTTTTATAAGTTAGTTGGTGGTGTTATGAAATTAAATTTTTTGTTGAACATATTTTTTATGAATAGCTCAAAGTGCAGTTTTTATAGTTTTCACCATTTGATACAATCTCTATTTGACAGTTTTATAGACTTTGATGGTGAGACTTAACAAATTCTATTAATTTGCATTGCCGCCTGGAGTTATTCTTGACAATACTAAAATATCAAATTCATTCATCTAAATAAAGTAGATTTAATGTGAAACAAAGTAATATCAAAAGTTTTAGCAATGATTGAACTTTGGCACAGTTAGTTGTTATTATGATTCTAAGGCTACACATCGCTTTCTAGTAAATCAATAAATTTTTCATATTATACAGTTATTCTTCTTAGTTTCACTGGTGCGAGTTATGGTCAAATTGCAAAAGTGAATTGTGATTTAAAATGACGATATTTTCGATATTGTTTTTAATGACGACAAATTTTTTAGTCTTGTTTTAATTTCCCATCACAGAAGAATTCACAGAAAAGCTGCAGAGAGCTATAACAAAAATCCAAGATTATACAAAAAGATGAAGGCTAAAATTAAATGAAGCTAAGTCAGTACATGTGGATTTCACAAATAAAAAAATTTACCGTAAACCAGCATATATAAATGGTCAAGAAATACCCCATTCAAATACTGCCAAATATCGTGGTATGACGTTAAATGCGAAACTTCGTTGGAAAGCTCACATCAAAAACAAGAAAGAGAATTACAAATCCGCTATAGAAAAATGAACTGGCACATAGGTAAGAATTCTACCTTAACAATACAAAACAAACTTCTACTCCAAAAGCAAATACTGAAACCAGTATGGTCATGTGGCATCCAGCTATGGAGATGCAGCAAAAAAAACTATAGAGATATTATTCAGAGGTTCCAGAATAAGGTCCTAAGAAATATTGTGAACGCACCCTGGTTCATAAGAAACTATGACCTACATATAGATTTGCAAATAGAATCTGTCGATAAGGAAATACAGAAATTTGCAAGAAGTCACGAAAAAAGGCTTCAGCACCATGTAAATGTAGAGGTAATTGAGCTCCTGAATAATAGTAATATAGCCAGACGACTCAAAAGAGTAAAACTTTTTAAGTTAGTGCAGCAATAATCAACCATATTCTTGAGGACTCATAGCGCTGGTGATCGGAGATTGACCCGCTCCCATGTTTAGATAGATTTATTTTTACGGGACTTGTGAAGAATTTCGTTATGTTGACTGCCAACGAAACGAGGTTTTTCACAAGCTTCCATAATTATAAATTCGTTTGGGGAGCTGGTTGGTTTTTCGTCGTTGATGCGATGGGTCTTCAAGGTTATGGATGAATACGTCAAAAGAAAAGTTAGATAGACATCGCTGGATGCAGTCTACATTAAAAATAAATTAAAGCCAAGAAAAAATTGCTCATTAGTCCTGTAGGACTAGGTCGCAATATAGGAAGGGTGTGGTTTAGTGGGTAAGAATCTCACACACAATGTCAAGATACGTGGTTCATTTTGTATTCTGAAGATTCCCACTAGCCTGCGTATAAAAAAAAAAAAAAAAAAATTCTCTTTGAATATTTCCTCTTTTTTCTTCACATTTGTTTACAATTTTCTTTTTCGTAGCCAATTTCCGTCCATATCAATTGAGGAACAAATGCTATTATGCTGTCCAAAATTTATTCAAATCAAAACTACTTAATAAAGAGGATTAAATTTCAGTAAGTCGACCTTAAATACACAGTGTTTAAACATGAATCATGGCAAACCATGATAAGAGCCAGTAACGAATCTTTGAAAGAAAAACTATCCGTAAAATATAAGAATCCAAACTACTTGAAAAGTCAAATATAAGCTACGAACGAATGGGGAACTTCGCAATCTTATAAAAAATCTAATAATCAAATAGACTGGATTGATTTTAACAAGTTTTGGAATACAAGAGAACATATTGAAGGTATATTTATATTTGAGGTGAATTAAACCCAAACGCGATTAGATTTTGTTTAAGAATCAGATTAGTAGATAGCGTGAAAGAAGATTTAAAAATAAAAGATATGACTGGGGAACGAAGCTAAAGTAAACGAAAAAAGAACGAAACTAACTGAGTGATGCGGTAGCATCAAATAACTATTACTTGTGATGACAATTGAATACAAATTGAACTAATCGCTTCTTTTTTTTATTTCTTAAAATTAGCAAGTATATAAAGTTATTTTTTTCATTTTAGATTTATTCTATTTATAATATATAATGTATTCGTATGATTTTAATGTCCTTTATGTAACAGAAAATGTCCTTTGGATATTAACATAAAATTTTCATGTTTTGTTTTTTGTTTTATTTTTTTCTAATGCAAGTTGTTGTTCAATTTTTGTATAAAAAGTTTCCTATTTTAGTTATTTTTGTTAACAAGTTTTGCATTTTTAATTTTTTGTTAAATGAAGAAAACAAACAAAAACATAAATACAAATAAAATAAGAATTACAAACATTTAAAAAAATGTTTTTAGTTGTTTTCCTAGAAATATTTAAAAAAAGAAAGGAAAAAATTATGTAACAGTCAGAAAAATAAATGAAGGAAAATTTTTGAAAAATGAAAATGTCACAAGAACCATTGTCAAAAATTTTAAGACTTTAAATGCAAATAATTTGATTTATGTTAAGAAAATAAAAGAAAAAAAAAACACAAAAAAAAGTAAACAAAACAAAAGAACAAAAAGGTACTGATGTTATCATTATTTACAATGAAAATAATTTATAGTGAAATGATTTTACAAATTATACGGTACTAAGATGAAAGATGAGTTCTATTTTTATTTTTTTGAATATACATAGATACACTATGTGTTACTTAAACATAAATATATTTATTTTTAATATTCAAGAATTTCAATAAGGCGCACAATTTCATTTAAAGAAGACGTAAATAATATTATTTTAATATTTTGACTGAACTAAATTTTAAATGAAATATTTACAAATATAACTCTCGCTTTTAGATTTTTAATGTTAGACTAAAATTTATAAAATTGCTGAAAATAGCCGAATATTTTCATTTTAATTTGACTATACATATGCTTATTGTAAAGATATGAGTATTTTGCTTATCACTTTTTCAGACTTTTTCAGTGTTTTATACTTTAATGAGGACAAAACTCTAAAATCGTTATATTTATTGTTACTGGATCTTTCCAGTGAAATAGTGTAGGTAGAGAGTTGATTAATTAGCGAATATATATTAATACGCTAATAATGTCTGTAAAACTTTCAACCTCGGTAAATTAAGCAAAAAGCCCAGGACGGGAGTTCAACAATTTAAATGTGAATTTTTTTCATAATATTATACCAAAAAATTACCGATAAATAAATTTAAAAAAAAGTTATAATTACTGCGCCCATATTTCAAATAAAGCATTTATATAAAAATATATTCAACTTCTAAACCAATATAGGAAAACTATATATTTAATACAAGAACAGTACAATATTATAGTATATTATATTATAGTAGCCAAACAGTAAAATATTATAAAATCAGTATAATATAAAGTTTTTCAAGCTAGAAGTATTTTTTAAAACTTTTCAAAACAATTTACGTTTTGAATTGACAAACTTCCAGAATAATTTAGGATTCTTTTTAAATTCAAATGCCATGTACGTTACGGTAATTTGTATAATTAATGGTTAAAAGGTATTTATAAGAATTAAAGAGAACTACGAATTGATGATATGTATTTTCATTTTTGTTTTTCAAATATTTTGACAATGCCTTTTTTTTCTTGTTCCTTAATAACTTTAATTCCCTTATAATCCAAACGGGACTGGAATTTAGATTTTGCTTGTATGTTCTCTGGACAATGGAACATACAAGCAAAAAGCATGTGACAAAACATCATAAAATTTACAAAGCGCTACATTAATACTTAGATTGTTCCTTAATGTGTTAAAAGCAATATATAATAAAAAGTTATTAAGACCTGTGAAGTTTCTGTTACTGAAGTTATAACGATAAGATATAGTCGGTGTAACACTAATGGCATTGTCGTAGCAGTAGGTGAAGCTATAGGGGGATGATAGTTATCAATATTAACGAGGATTGCTGTTGAAGTTTCATTGATTATAAGATTAATCCAGTCTGATGTGAAAATAAGGTCTAATTGTTTATGTAGAAAATTTTTAATTGCAAACCACAATTTCGTCGGATGGATTCAATAGAGATAAAATAAAATCAGTAGTACTAATAAAATTAATATAATTTTCAAGAGGAGAATTTGGTGGTATATAACAAGAAATAATAAAAACTGACTTATTTCGAAATTCAATTTTGACCGCAATTAGTACTAGTCCATGTTGGGTGGAAGTACAATAACAGAACTATTTAGGATATTTTTAATAGCAATTAAAACTTCGCCGCCTTTAGGGATTATTAAACTAATAACACGGGTATTGTATCTGTTCAAATGAAGAGGAAATAAATATTTTTTTAATACTTGAACAGCGAATGTTACGCCGGAAGTAGTTTTTAATTTTTATATTGTTCTGATTTAAAACTTAATTTTTAAAGTTGGAGCAACAGGTAGTTTTAGTGAAGTGAAAAATGTAAATGCCTTTATTCAGGAGGAGTGTCTTCTTTGGAAATACTATCACTCTCTTGGATAATATTGTAATAATTGATGTAATTAAAATCAATTGAATTTGCTCGTAGGATAGCTAATATTTCAGTTCATGCTGTATTCGTATTGTAGTGGGTTATTGTGGATCTACGCCTAGTTCCGTGTTGGCGACGGATTTCTGTGACTGCTACTTCGTTTTAAACTAAACTAAACTGATATTTGCTATCTAGAGATTCAAATAGCGTATATAGGAATGAAAATATACCTAATGCATGTGTTAGTCATCTTCCTGGAAACTATACAGTTTTAAGTTTTATAAGTATTAAACTTAAATCTGTTTTTTAAGCCAAATCATAATTAAGAGAACTGACCATTGTCTTTTCCATAACACCATTACCATAACACAATCCATTCATACATATCTTTTGTTTGAAACAACGATAATTTTAGCTTCAGATTTTCTATCAAAATCATAGACTGCTCATGCTACTAGAGTGGTATTATAAACAAAACTATTAATAGAATTATAAATTGAGTGAAGTCAAATCGATTTCTTTGAGAAAGTCCGTAGATTCAAAGCCTGTAGATAAATTCTGTATCATGTGTAGTAGAGAAGTAGTTAATGAGTATGAGGCTTGAATTTCGAATTATTGCAAATTTATTTAGTAGGTATATGAAATTCGAATACTTACGAATTGATAAATATACATACATATTTTTTTCAAACTTACCTGTAAGAAAACAATTTTAAAAATTAGTTTAAATTTTTTATTAATTATTTAGAAACAGAAAATAGAAAATTAGTTTGGCAAAAACTATTTACATTTTTTTTTATTTTTTATGTTCTTGTTAGTAACTTAGGTAGAATTCAACAAAGGTAAGGTAAGGTACATTATTGTATCTCTCATTTCACTATTTTTAAATCAATTTTTGTTTATTCACTTTTTTAAGCTTATCTATTTTGATGTGGTGTGCTTCAAATTTTATTTCCATTTTCATAAAAGACCAAGAATAACCACATACAGTTATATGACGTTCTTCCGTTTTCAATTGATCATTTCTGATTACTTTTTTCCAATTTTAATTTGGGACTTTTAACTTGTTTATAGCCATTAGACAAAGTCTTAGTCAAATAATAAATACAAGCAATGCAAAAAAAAAATTGTTAATAAATTAGAAATTGTTGAAAATAGAATTAGACCAAGAGGGGTTTAAAGTGAAGAATTATGAAAAAATTGTGTGCTTAAGGGTTTAAATGATATCTCATTCACAAACAAAACAGAAAAACCAAAAAAAAGAATAAATCAAATGTTGTCACTTTACTGTATTGTTCTGAAAAATGTTCGTTATGCTATTTTGTATAATACCGTTATAACAATAAACTAAATGGTTCTTTTTTTAAATTTTTTTAATAGGTTTTTTATTACATTAAACTAGTTAGCTTTTCTATCTAATAACTTCAGTTAAATTAGAGGTTTGAAAAATATTTGGAATGGTGTGACTGAAATTATAGTTATAATTTTATAGGTATATTTATAGCACAAACTAGACGAATAGATAATGTACTGAACAATGAAAGGGAGCTACAAGCTTACATCTGGAGAGAGGGTCCCGAACAATTTGATTCCTGGAGGAACGTAATGATGAAGGGGTCAAAGCGTCGCTGCATTGGAACAATATGATGTTAATTATGATCGATCGACGTAATCATTGTGAATAGCTGTGAGGTGAATAGCTATTGAGTGACTATTTGAGGTGAATAGCTATTTTTCGTATTCAGAATGATAAATTTTAACATTTTAATATTACGATATGAAAAAATTAAAATAAAAAAGTTATCTTTGTTCCATTCTATTGCATTATCGAATATCGTTCTACGTTTATTTTAGTGGGAGTAATAGGGCACTAAAGGCAAATATTATTAAAATTTGTTAGAGATTGAGGGTCTTCATTGAAAAACTTATTAAAATTATTATTTTTTTTTTAATTATTGAAAGTTTCTCAAAATATAGTAATTTTATTAAGTTTTACAATTTAGAATTTTATAACTTCCTTTCGAGAAGTTTAAAAATAACTTACTTTGACCAAAAATATTTTCAATGAGAAAATTTCGAATAGTGTTATGAACGAAACTGAAATCAATGAAATAAAAATTTCTGACAGAACTCAAATTACAAATGAACTTAATGAATATTTCGCTAAGTCTGCTACAAACTTGCTACAAGCATTTTCACCTAAATGTTTGTGTGGACTAAATAATGACAGTTTTGAAAATGGTAAGCTTGTGTTAAAATCTTTTGGATTTTTGGATATCTCACCAAATTATGTAATGTCAACTATTTTGTCACTAAATAACAAAAAATCATGTACGTCTGACAATATAAATAATTTAATATTAAGAAAAACTACACCATATATATCAGAACATTTAACATTTTTAATTTATCAATTTATAGTGGAAGTTTTCCAAACTCTCTAAAAAGTGCTGAAATAGTTCTTCTATTCAAAAATAAGAATAAATAAATAAGAATAGAATATAAAATAAGAATATTAAAATTTCTATTTGAATCAAGCTTTTTTGATTTTTTTTTTTTTTATGATCTTGTCAGTAACTTAGGTAGAATCACCTTTTCGTGCTTAATTAAGTACGGTACTGCAATTTTACACTACAATATCTACAATAATTCGAGTATTTATTTTAACAAATTACTGGCTTATCTACTCATTCAATGTGGAAAACTACTACTATTGTCAGGAACTAAGCCGTCTTAAATAGAATAGTTTCATTTTTATTTAATTTGTTACCAATTTGTGATCAAAAACAATTTGGTTTCTACCTGTTTAATGCACTTAAGTTGCAATTTTAAAATTATGTTCTGAGTTATACTCGAACATAAACAATAAAAAATGTACTTCAGCTCTGTTTATTGACGTTACCAAAGCTTTTGATATGATTGATCACCAGATTATTTTAAACAAATTAAAGTCAGTGGATTTTAAGGGTTTTATGTTTTACTTTTTAGCTTCTTATTTAATAGATAGAACTCAAAAAGTTAAGCTAAATAATATAGTAAGTCAATTCAAAACTACTAAAATTGCAGTATCTCAAGGTTCAGTATATTAGGTCCACTGTTATTCTTTATTTATATTAACTCTATTTTTCTACAATCTTTTAAAGGTAAGATGACAGGTTTTGCAGATGAATGTTCTATATCGTATAATGAACATATTGTCTTAATTTACTAAAACAAAGTATGGAGTTTGATGTTGATTTGCTCAGAAAATGGTTCGTAGCTCATCAACATATAATAAGTGATAGAACTAAAATAATTGTTTTTAATTTAAAAATTTTTTCTGACAATGATCTAGGAATTAAATTTCATTCTACTGATTGTGTTCGTTTAAATTATGTTTCTCATTGCAATTGTTATGTCGACTCATCTTTTAATAAGTTTGTGCCCAGTATTAGGTTTTTTTAAAATTAAATCTGTTGATAAGTACAAGTACTTGGGCATAATTATTGATAAAAATTCAAATTAGAAACCTCATCTAGATAACTTATATAAATATATGTTGTTATGTGTTACAAAATTCTAAATATTGAGACGATATTGTTCAAAAAAGATTTTATTAAATATTTATTATGTTTTGGTTCATTTTAAAATAAAGTATGGTATAACTAGTTTGGGTAGCACTTTCGATACAATTGAACTATTCCTAAAAGCTCAAAAATGTATTCTCCGTGTGAGGTACTTTAAAAATAAAACCTTCAGTATTTGGCCTCTATTCCAAGAACTAAATATACGGTCTGTCAGATACCTCTTTGATTATTACTCATTAATTATTTTTTTTTTTTTTTTTAAATGGCCAAAATAATGGGATAAACACCCTAGCTGCTTTCGCAGAATTTTAACCAGTTAGTAATAGTAATAGAATAAAAGAAAGTACAAAGGAAATAAATAATAACATAAACGGAAAATAAGAAGAGAATAGATGAGAAATAGAAATAGTAACACAGGTTTACAGACAACTTAACAGAAATTGATTCACTCTTTTTTTGAAAACTTCCAAGTTGTATTTTTGGGGGAACACATAAGGTGGTAGAGTGTTCCATAGTTTAGAGGTTCGGTTAACGAAAGAATTTTTGTATTTCACAGTTCTGGTTCGAAGAGGCTCGACTACAAATTTGTGGGAAAGGGCTGCTCTGCGAGTATTTCGTTGGAATGGTTTTATTTTTGGCATAATACTTTTAATTTCGTCAGAACAATTACCCAATAGATATTTATAAAACAGAGTGGCTGCTCCTACATTTCGACGGTGACTCAGCGATGTTAGGTGTTGTGTAACATCTCCATCATTAATAATTTTGATGGCTCGCTTTTGTACTTTATTTAAGTACTGGAGGGTACTGTTGGGTGCACCGCCCCAAATATGTGAGTTATATTCAAGTCGTGGTCGAATGTATGCCTTATATATTAGAAGAAGGTTGGATGATGTAAAATATTTTTTACTTCTGCTTAAGAATCCCAAACATTTCGCGGCATCTTTTGCAATTGCAAAAATATGGTCCTGCCACGAAAGTTTGTTGTTTATCTCCATTCCAAGAATTCTTAAGGTTTCGGAGTTTTCAATATTTACATTATCGAAAAGGATGTTTGGTAATGAAGGCCTTTGCTTTGTTGATATTAGGCAGCTCTGGGTTTTTGAAGCGTTAAATTTTACCCTATTTACACTTCCCCAGGCTTGAATTTTTTGGAGATCGCTGTTTAGAGCTCGAGAGATGTTATTTCGTTCTCTATTTACCGAAGTCTGGGTCACTTCAGCAGCTTTCTCAAAAAAATACAAGGAATCAAGGGTGCTATCATCAGCAAAGCTATGTATATGATTTGAAGACGTGGATAGGAGATCATTTATAAATATTATAAATAATGTTGGAGAAAGAACTGAGCCTTGAGGGACACCAGCATTGATATTGAATTTTTGGGACATAAACCCATCCAAAACAATTTGTATTGAACGGTTTGAAAGGAAACTTTCAATCCACGTATTGAGTAAGTTTCCTAGACCAATTGCTTCTAGTTTTTTTAGTAATGCTGCGTGCCAAACGCGATCAAAAGCTTTGGAGATATCTAGAGCGACAACTTTTGCTTCACCGTATTTTTCTATGCATTGGTGCCATTTTTCAGTCAAAAAGGTCAAAAGATCACCAGTTGACCTTTTTGACCTAAAACCATATTGGCAATCGCTTAGAAGGTGATTGCTTTCTAGATATGTTTTTAACTGGAAGTTAATTATAGTCTCCATGACCTTTGATATTACTGATGTTAAAGCAATTGGCCGGTAGTTTGAGGGATTTCTAAGGTCACCCTTTTTTGGGATTGGCTGGACGTGAGCTATTTTCCATGAGGATGGGTAAATACCAGAAACATATGATTTGTGGAAAAGTTTGCTCAGCGGTCTGGCTAGGGTGTTTGCACAATTTTTTAGTACTAATGGAGGGATGTTGTCAGGCCCGGTAGATTTGTTGGAATTCAGATCCTTTAGAACTTTTGCAACAACTCGAGGACGGAAGTAAACTCTTTTAAGTGAGCATTCAGTTGGTTCAAAGGCAGGTGGAGTTGCTGTTGTTGCTGGTAATGTAGAGTTTCCTGCGAAAATTTTTGCAAGCAGGTCTGCCTTGAGTTCGGGATCTGAAATAACAGCATTGTTATCAATCAGCGGAGGTGTTGCTGATGATGAAAAGTTTTGCTTGACTATTTTAGCAAACGACCAAAAATTTTTACTACCTTTTGGGTAGTGAATAATTTGTTGTCTTAGGCGACTATCATATTGGAATTTTTGTTGTTTTAATACTAGTTTACAGCTTTTACTAGCCTGTTTATAAGTTATCCGGTTGCTTTCACTCGGTATGTTCTTGTAGGAGTAGAAAGTTTTCTTTTTGTTTTTGACTGCTTGCTTGCATATGTTATTGAACCAATTATATTTTTGAGTTGGTTTAGCACTCTTAAGTTTATTCGGAATGAAAAGCTGCATTCCGAAAACTATAGTACTAGTTAATGCATTTGCAGTGAGATTAACATTTCTGTGACGAAAGATAATATTCCAATCAAAATTTTTGAAGAAACTGTTTAAACCATCCCAATTGGCTTTATTGAATTGCCATATTTTTCGTTTGGGATGAATTTTCTGATTGGTGGAATTAGAAGCTATGAAGCGCGAGTTAATAAGGCGGTGGTCAGAGTTGCCTATAGGACTATTTACAGAAATGCTATATTTTTCCGGATGTGATGTTAGAAATAAGTCCAGAGTATAAGCACTATGGGTTGAACAATCTGGAATACGAGTAGGTTCTTTTACCAATTGAGTTAATTGGTGAAGGGAGCTGAAAAGCTCTACATATCTACCTTCTGACGTAGTTTGTGCTGAGTATTGAAGCCAATTTTTGTTGTGGACATTAAAATCACCCGCAATTGTGATTTCTGTTTGAGGATAGTCCTGAATAATGCTATTAATAGAATCTGATAATTTATCAAATTCTATAGTAGAGTCATTGTTCGAAATACTTGGACTTCTATACAAAAAATAAAAGTGTATGATATGGCTTCCTATAAGAAATTTTACCCAAATGTAGTTGAATTCCGGATTGGAGCTATTATTATATTTATTCAGAATTTGGTAAGCCACATAATTGCGGACATACAAGGCAATCCCTCTACGAGGGCTAAAAAAAGACTCAAGTTTGTAACCCGTTACGCTAAACCTGTTAGCGTCTGCGTTTGCAAACACTTGAGTTTCATTTAGAGCTAAAACAGCTGGATTTTCAGTGGAAAGATGAACGTAAACTCCGAAATAATTTCATTCTAAACCTCTTATATTTGCAAAATCAAGATGGAATTGTTCTTGCATAAATGTACTAAGAAGCGATCAAGCATAAGTGAAACAAAAGAAGAGAACGACAAGAATAAATAAATAAAGGAAGTTAAGTAAACAAAAAAAAACAAAAAAAAATATAAAAAAATAAATAGATAAATAGATACAAAGGATACATAACACACATGCTGCCTTAATAATTTGCATTGAACCCGACTTGAGTCATTCCTACGTACAATAGTATATGCACCTTATGGTACGCAGCAACAACGAAAATCGAATTCAATACAATATTACAGACACAAACATTTACTGTAAAATTTAAAATTTACGTTTACATTGTTAATTTAATATTTAATATTTATATATTTTTGATAGTATTTTAAGAGAAATAGAAAGTAAATATATTTAGTTTATTAGTATTAATAATAAAGAAGAGATGTTAATGTAATAAAGAGAGATGTTAATGCAAATGTTAGTAACTAATTAATAGGTGTTGGTGCTTATCTTCATTATAATGGCTGATGGCGTCTTTTTGTATTATCTTGTAATTTATTTTAATTTTTATAATTATTATATTTTCATTTAGTTGCGGCGCGTATTTGATCGTTAGTGTTTTAAATTTTGATTAATTTTTTATTTTTAGTTTTTTTTTTTTTTTTGGTTTTTTTTTTTGCTTAAAATTTTCTAGTTTTATTTTTATGTTCCAATTAATATTTAAACTTAATTTGTGTTTTGATTTTTATTTTTTTTTTTTTGTACTTTAATTTCACTTAACACCGAATTAATTAGACACTTTTTTTTTTTTTTTTTGGTTTTAAATATTGAATATTGGTTTATTGTGAAGTTTTAGTTTAAGTTTACAAAATTAAAAAGAACTTTTGAAGAACAAATTTCTTTTGCGTCTGTACCGGCAGAGTGTTATATAACCCTTATAACCTTTTACAAGGACAAACATCATTTGAGACTTCGCAATTCAAACTCGTGTAACTTATGAATAAATTATAGAATGATAGTCAATATACCTTTCTGTAATAAGACACAGTATGAGTAGTTTTATTTTATTATGGCATCAAAATACTTTAACAATCTTCCAATGAATAAAAGAAATTCAAATTGTGTAAATAAATTTGCTAAACTTTGTAGAAATTGGAAACTATTACGAGATTGAACTACTAAGGTGAATTATGTCAATTAGACAAATTTTATTTATTCTAGTTTCAAACTGCACTGGAACTATTAGAAGTCACTTTTCATCTAACTTTTGTTAAATCTATTTTTATTTCTTGGTTTATCAGTAATATATTCCTGACATGAAGTACCCTGCTTAGAAATTGTCTTCTTCTGCTCTTCTTTAATACACGTTAGATCATACTTAGACTGCGAATACAATTATAAAAAAGTATATGATAAAATTATATTCAAAGGAATTTGAAATTATTTATGGCTTCTTTACTTATCTACTTTTGTTATTGAAATAAATAAATTTAATTACTTAAAAAAATAACTTACTTAACTTCAATTATTATTTCATTAGCTTAAAAATGATTATTAAATTAGTATTAAATATTATTAGAATTGTAAATTAAATGGTGTATTTAAATAGATAATATTGAATTGAAAAAAAAAAAAATCTATCTTTATGTAGTTTTTCTAACTCTAAATTTCTATAGACATAAAGATAAACGCTTCGAATCTTTTTTAAATCAAATTTAATTTAATTTCGAAAATAAATAAAAATTTGAGTATAAATGGAATATTAGGAATAGTTGTTAGATAGCACAATTAAGTTTTCACTAATGAATTAATTTAAATTAAAGTATTACATAAATATTTTAGTAAACATACATTTTATTACTTTAATTTGTTACTATATATAGTTAGTATTAAGTATTGTTAAATATGTACATAATTTTTTTTTGGCTTAACACTGATGAATTATTTTGTTAATTATAAAACACTCCATGCGAGCTGTATAGCTCTTATGAATTTAGAAAATTAAAAATAAATAAATAGCTCCTACTGTTTTAGATCCCATTCTTATAATCACATACAAATTTTCGCTTGTTTCATCCTCCATTATCATCTCTGATTTTATGATTTGATGCTGCCAATTTATCTTCTATATTAATTCTTATTCTATTAAGTTTTCAAAGTTACTATATTTCTTATACACAAAATTACTGCCTGTGAGTATAGCATTTAATAAAAATTATCATTAAATAAAATTATTTATATATATAGTCTTTTGTAGCAATCATTTATACACCATTAAATTTACATTATAACTTTTTAAGAAGAATAAAATTTTGTTATCCACAAATGAAGTACATTTTGTTAAAATAAAATATCAATTTTCCTATTGCGGCTTATTAAGTTTCTGATGTCATTTTAGAGGCTTCATTACTTTGTCAATTAGTGTGAATGAATATTATTATGAATTTAAGTTTAAAAATTTGCGTTTCAATAAATGTTGAGATAAATTGAAGTACCTTTAAAAATAAACTGACTTTTCAATTTAGTTATTACGAATTTCATTAATTTTATTATTTTATTTCCTTTTCAAATTATTCAAATAGAATTACAGTTAGTCAATAAATTCATGAACAATAATTTTGTTGTATAATGTTATAGTTATTATATTTGATTAGGTATATAATTATTATATTTTATCATAGTGGGCAATTACAGTATCAGTAATTCAAAATATAACGGTTATCTTGATATAGTTTTAATTTTCAAATTTGGGAACTGAATTCATATTCACATTCAAATCGAAATCCCATTACATCTTTTCGTTCAATAGGTGCGGTACTTCAATTTATTACCTATGTCCTATAAGAAAACGAGTAAAACATATACTTATGTGAATAATACAAGAAAAATTCAATTTCAAGCAACATGTCCTGAGCGAAATCAAACTTGAAACCCTCTAATTAGTAAACGCAAATAACATAACTATTTCACCATTCTTGGTTTTTTTTTTGTTATCTTCAAATTCAAATAAATGTTTATTTTATAAACTAAAATGCCGAATATCTCTTACTGATTTTCTTATTATTATTCTTAGGTATTTTTTATTTTTTTTTTTTTTAATATTGCTATACTTTTTATTTTGACTAATCTATCATTTGTGAATTCATGTAATAATTTATTTAAATTTATTTTCTATCAATTAACATTCTAAATTAAATTGTCTTAAATTTTTGTAACATTCTGTACATGAATATTGTAATGCGTATGTTAATTTTGAATATTTTTATATTATGTACATACATACAATTTCCTGTTGAAATCGTATAAATTTTTGGAAGGAATTGAAGGAATTTTACAATTATGATTAAATTATTCAGAAATAAATTAAAACTGACAAATTCTTGTCTAGTCTCCGTTCTTAAAATTTTAGATTCAATCGAAATTATAGAATATTCTTTTGTAAAAAATATTCCAAGTAAAAAGCCAAGTATAATTAACATCAAAGTTAAACTAGGAAAAATCAAAGATTTGAATGTGGGAAATTTTAAATAATTCCTTGATTTGTGGAATTTTAAAATTAATTTAATAATCGAATCTAAAGGACAATGGATATTGACAGATTTTCAGAAATTTAAGTATTACTTCTCATTAAAATAAACATAATAAACGAACTTATGGTAGTGTTTTTTCTTATCTTACTCTTCTTTGAGATTTTCAGTAATCTAATACGAGTAAAGAATAAATATCAAAACTATATTTATTTAGCAAATTTAAAAGAATTAAATTTAAATTTTATTGTTATCGTTTTCAGTTCATCATTCTTTTAAGAATACAAATAGTAACCATATTTTGTTATCAGATACTCAAACAGCTAATACAACTGAAACAATGCTCCGATTTATTGCCATTTTAAGATTTCACATCTCTTTATTGTTATAACTATTTTCATTTTCTACTAACTTTGAAAAATCACTGAATATTTTTGGAAGCACTGAAGAATGATTATTCAATTTAATTAGATTAAAATTTCAATAGATATTGAATAGAAATCGATATGAACTAGAAATTGATGTTGAACCGAAATTAAGTCACCTCGTATTAGACCTTTAATTGAATATATAGTAAGCTAGGGGCCCCTGTTGAGTTATTATATTTCAAGTTGAAGTCAAATTTAAAGTTTTAAAAAAAACAATAATTTACGTACTGACATAGACTTTGCACGATATAGCAGAAACCACTCGTGTTTAATAAAAAGTTTTGTGGTTAGTAAGTTTTATTTAGGACACATAAATACACGTCCCTCATATACTGCTTCGTTTCCGATATATTCTCTATGGTAAGTGGCATTTAGTGATAAAATTACTGAAAATAAAAATTTTGTCATTAAAGAGGTACGTATATATATACCTACATAATACATAATTTTAATAAAAACTATATTATTACTACAAATAACCAAAATTTAGAAGCAGTTACTTAAAAAGATAAAAATGAAGAATTCAAGTGATTTGTTTTTTTGTTGTTTTTATATTTTTTATTTTAGGTGAATTTGTTTTTTTGTTGTTTTTATATTTTTTATTTTAGGTGAATTTGTTTTTTTTTTTTTTTTGTTTATGTACATTTGCAAGTACATAATGTAAATTATAATAACTGATTTGTTTTCTTTTGTTTATTATTTTAATAAGATCTCACATATGCATAATGTATTTGCTGAATAATAAAATCATATAAGTACAAAATTTTCAACTGTGTGCGCATTTTTGTTTTATATATAAAACTTATATGTTATATCAGAAGTTCATTAAGGAGTAGGTAGGAGAATTGCAATAAAATGAAAAGGTGTGTACTGGCAGGTCCCTAAATGCTTGTCAATTATAATTATGGATACTATACAAATAATTTTCATAGAAGTTAAGCTCAGCTAATTTTCGGTTACATGACAAAACTACATATGGACAAAATTTGATATTTAAACAAATTGTATATGCGTGTCATATGGACTGAAATGGATATGGATATTCATTGGAAATTTTTTAATATGTTACCTTATTCTTTAAGATCGGACCGATCACCTGTTTGATTTTGCAAAATACTTCGATTTTGGCTTTTTGAACTGGATCACCTTCAAATTGAATCTGTTTTTAATACGATTTAGTTTTAACTTCAATTTAATTTTTTTTTCTAACTATAATTTTTTTAATTTTTTTTCAGTCTTCTAGTTATTTCTTTACTTTTTATTCTTGTTATAATTTTGTATTTGATTCTGCTTACTCTCGTTTATTATTTAAATTTTGCTTTAAACTTTATTAAATTTTATTTTAAATTTTATTTTTTCATTATATAATTTTAATTTCATTATATAATTTTAATTTTAATTTTAATTTTAATTTCGCGTGTCATATTGGACTGGTTCGGATTTTTTAAAAATTTAAATGGCTATGTGGAATGGCTATATTGTTTTCAGAGAGATTTAGAACGTATAAGACGTGAGTGTCATACGAATATCGATTTATTTTGGATTTTTTCTGTAATTCTGTTGCATTGTGAATGATAATAAATAACTTTTTTTTTTTTTTTAAATTGTTTTCTATTTTTTATAATACACAAAAAAAATCTTTGTAAGTGCTATAATTATTTCTAAAGTTCAATATGTAATATAATAATAATTTGCTACTGCATTTATTTTATTTCTGATATAAATGTAAATACAAAAGAAAGATACATAATAATTGATAAATAAAAATAAAGTTTAGAAAAAAAAAAATTGCTATGTGAATTGAAAATGAAAAATTTATGGTTCTTGTGGATTTTCAAATATTAATATGTTATTATTTTTAATTAAAATAAAATGTGCAATTTATTTATTTTGAATTATCAATAAGTAATTTCATAAATTTAATATAATTTCTATATTCGTTTTAAAATTATAATTTCTTTTAATACCAATTTAATTTTCTATACTGAGAAAGACTAGAAAAAGACTTCATCTACACAACTCTTTGTCATTTAAGGAGCGCCAATAATTCCTACAATACTTTCACTTAATTTATATAAAATTTTCAATATTTTTGAATTTATTTATTATTAGTGTGCATAATATAATTAATAACAATTCTAATTAATATAATAAAAGTGCTAAAATGTTAAAATAATCATACATAATTCATAAAAAAAAACCAAATTTATTTAAATCCACATTTATGTTCTCCCTCTCAAAGAAAAGAAAATAAATAAAACAAGAAAAAATAAAAGAAAAAAAAACAAAATTAGGTATTTATTTATTTAAAATATTCTGTATATTAAAAAAAAAAAAAAAACGTAAACAAATTAGTACATACTAATAAAACGAAAAGTTTAATAGTTATTCCTGGTTATTTGATAGGAAAAAATGTCATCAAAATGTGGATTATTTACAATATCGGTTTCGATTCTCTTATACATCGCAAATGGTTACGCAAGAGATATTTCAGGAGTTGAAAGAGGTTCAAATCGCCTCAATGAATACATATCGCATTATGAAACACTTAGTTATGATCATGAGCATATACACGCTAGTCATTCAAGGGCTAAACGATCAGTGACCAAAGATCATTTTATTAATTTAAAATTTAATGCACATGGAAAAAATTTCCATTTTAGATTAAAACGTGGTTTAGATACATTTAGTGATAAGTTAGAGGTCCACAGTACTAATGGTCCAATAAATGTGGACTCATCCCATATATATGCGGGCCATGTGATAGGTGAAAAAAATAGTCGAGTATTTGGTTCAATAATTAATGGTGTATTTGAGGGTAAAGTGATAACAGATAAAGATACATATTATATTGAAAATGCTAAGCATTATTTTCTAAATCATACATATAAAACAGAAAGTTTTCATTCTGTAATATATAATGAAAAACATGTTGAAGATCCTTATAAGGATGTTAGAGAAGGACATCATGCTGGTTGTGGTATTACAGATGAAGTATCACAATGGATGGAAAATATTCAAAATTCTGCTGTATTGGATGATGAAACAATATTGCCAGAAGAGTTACCAACACCAATTAGTGGAATTGATGAACAACAACAACAACAACAACCAATATTAAATTATCCAAAAATGTCACAAATTATTTTAAAACCAGAAAAACGTAGTAAAATTTCTCTATCAGAAAAATTTGATAATGATTTTGAATTACCTTATCAAATATACTCAAAGGAAGCAAATTATCGTAGCCAAAAACAGAATAATAATAAAAATAAAAAATATATGAATAGTGTAAATAGTGATAGTAATAGTAAAAGAAAAAATAATTCACAAAATATGAATTGGCTACATAAATTGTGACAATTCGTTTAATTAATCAGAAAATACTGCAGAGTATTCCAGAGGGTCCATGTATACAAATCGATAATGTTACAGTTATCAATGAAAATGAAGATGTTAACTAGCTCCTCAGCAATTGGGATTTAAAGTAGCAGTTCCAATATTGTTTTTGCGAAATTTAAAGCAGCCAAAACTATGTTACTAGATTAATAACTAGAATTTTTGCATCGTCATTTCATTTAAGCATAAATTCAAATTGATTATAAAAAAGGCAAACATATCTTTATTTCAAGAATACCGCAATTGCAAGGAACGTGTTTTTTTATACTCCATAAAAAAAACCCGAAATATTGTTTATAAAGAAATAATTTTAATATAAGTATAGTTTAAATTGTAGTATTGTTGATTTTGTTATCGTGGTGGAAAAAATTTTAGAATATTTTTGATAAACCAATTTTTTTAAATTCGATTCAAAAATCAAAATTCATTGAAGTAAATTCTATACATTTTCTGGTGGACCCGGACAAAGTCGGATAACTTTGCTAATATTCATAATAAAAATTTCATGTAGCAAGTTTTTATCAATCAACTAATATCAGAACTACATCTTCTAGGTGGTGACTGGTTGAAAGTGCCAAGTTCAAGAAATTGAGAAGTCTCCAGCAAAAAAATTTTTTTTGCTTTATTTTTTTAACTTAGTCCAATGGCGCTTAGCATGATGTAACCAAGAGGTCCGGCTTCCCTAGTTTCGGGACCGAAGACCTTGATTTTTTGTTTTTGTCAGCAGTACGATAGCCTTCAAATGTGAAGAAGACAATAGGTCTGAGATCCAAGTAATTGGGGCCGAAACTCTATATCACGTGTTTTAATTGCATTTTTCTGGAAAAAGGTTATTAATAACTATTTGAAATATTTAAAAAAACTTCGGATTGATCCGACGGTCCGAAAGTCGAGACCAAAGACCTTGAACAGAAAGAAAAAGGATCAATGTAGCATGTCAAAAATTTTCCATCTGATATTAATGAAGTAGAAGGCGAAATGATTATAAAAAAAAAAAATAATAAGTTACCTCTCTTTCTTATTTCGTTTTTCATTTAATAAACCGTCTTTAATTCTCCACGGTATTTTGAATTCTATTCTTTCAATTCATTCTTTATGTTTTATGTTTTATTTCTACTTTGAACTTTGATTCACAGCATGAATATTATGGAACAGATACGCAAGGTCGCCAGATACAAAAAATACAATAAAAAAAAGTTTAAAAATTCTTTAACTTTTTGGTTTTTACTTTTTTGTTTTTTTTTTTTATTTTTGCCAGAAAAATAACAGAGAAAAAAAAACGATATTGAGGTTATCCTTCTAAGTAATAAAAAAAATTACAGAAGAATGATTTTTGTGTTGTTTTTGTAAATTTCACTAAAATTAATCTGTTAGGGCAATTCTGAAAATTTAAATATATCTATGCACATATATATATATATTTTTTTTATTTGAAGGGATTAACCACATAATGCAACTGTCTAATACCTGTTCATCATTATTTCAAAGAATATCGTACATGTGGAAATAATTTGAATGACTTCAAAGAGTGAGCTGGTTACAAAAGAAATTTTGGAAAAAATTAATATTGTTTAGATGAAAAGCTTTCGAGTTTCGATAAACAAATAATTACTGTTTTGGAAATAATAAGTTACAATATAAATTTTATATTAATCTCTTGTATATTAAATAAACGAAAAAAAAACGTTAGGAACGCAATACCACAAAATCTACCGAAATTTTTTTTTGTTTTTAAGATAACCTTTCCATTTTTTTTTGTTTGGTGAGTCGCTACGTAAACGCGGTCTTCTCAGATATATTACTTAGCCGTTCATTATCTTAGAATTGCAGGACTATGCCCTTGTGAAGGCTTTTATTGCGTTGATGTCAATTTCAGAATTAAACGATGTGTATTCCTGAAAATATTTATACCTTTTGCGTACTATGGCGTCGCAAACAAGAAGAATGACACAGAAGGATCCATCTTCTTTTTAGCAAAATGTGTACCTTCGATCAACCTGTTTTGAATCCTGTGTTCGATTTACCCATCTTGAACAGATGTTTATTAAATACCTGTGATAAATCATGTCAGTGTTGTGACATTGGATCTAGACTCCTTCATTACCTTTTTTTAATAGGTGAATATTGTGTTTGAATAAGGCTTTAGACTACGTAAGTCCTTGCAACCATCCCATATGTGTCTTGAGTTGTTGTAGTTTCTCACATGGAAACAATTCTTGTAGCTAGACGTTTGACGAGCAATTATTGATTCTGATTTTAAAAATTGATTCTTCGTGCCTGTTTTTTTGAGGACATATGCTTTTTCATTACCTTGTATTCCTTCGTATCCAAGAGCCCAGATAAGAATAACTTTGTTTCTTTCCGCTTACTTTATTAAGCTTATTTTTAGCCATCAGTGTACCATACCGAAGTTCCTAACTCTCCTTATTTTGGTCAAAAATATGGCAAAAACATTTTTTACAACAGAGTTGAAAAAAAAAAATCGAATTGCAATTCCCCATTCACAGATATAAGGACTGTATGCATTGTTAAGCAAAAAGAGAAAAAAATTGATGATATTTTACTCTAAAACCAGAAACCTGCGGCACCTTCACGCCTTCTACATCGTGATGCCGACAAAGCACTATTTTTTTTATTAATATCAAAAATTCTATAATACCCTACCCGATGCTTATTCTAAACGATTTCGGGTTTTGTTGAAATAATTGAGAAAATAATAATAATTTAAAATTACTTTTTTTTATTAAAAAAATATTTTTTCTTGTTTATAAAAAGTAATATTATAAATTTTATAATATAATAACAAAAAAAAAAATATTTTTTTAATAAAGAAAAAAAAATTTGACTCAACAGAGAATTGAAATTTTTTTAGAATGCGAAATTATAAAAGATAAAAAAAATAGAGGGACCAGAAATTTTCGAGCTAGCAGCTTCGGAAGTTCTGGAAAAAAAGTTAGTTTACGTCATCTATGTCATGTCACTTTGTATAAATTTATGAAGAAAAAAAAGGACACTGCCATTTGTGTTGGTTTTAAACAACCAATAAAGGTGTTTTTTGCACAACAAGAAGAAAAAATAACTAATTATTTATTAAAATGTTGCAGTATGTATTTCGGGTTGCTTCCTAAAGATGTAAGAAAACTAGCTTATCAATATGCTACATTTTTAAAAATTAATAACATTTCATCTTCTTGGCATACAAACGAGATTTCTGGACCTGATTGGCTTATCAAATTTATCCAAAGAAATCCTAGATTATCAATTAGAACATCTGAAGCTACTTTGTTAAGCAGAGCTACGTCATTTAATAAAACTAATGGAGAACCGTTTTTTGAAAACTAAAACCTACTCTTAAATAAATATCAGTTTGCTGCATCAAACATATGGAATGTAAACGAAACTGGTATAACTACAGTGTATACTACAATCCTAAGAAAATTGTATCTCATCGTGGAAAAAAACAAATTGGAGTCGTAACATCAGCCGAAAGAGGAATACTTGTAACTTTATTTGTTGCGATTATCGCGGTTGGAAATTCAGTTCCTCACATGTTTATTTTCCCCCTGTCAAATATTCACAAATTTTCATTCGTAGTGGTCCGCCAGATTGCATTGGCACAGGAACAAAATTTAACCAAACTCAAACGAAAAGAAAAACAAGAACAAATGAAGGGAAAGAATACAAGAAAATAAAAAAGCTAAAGAAATACAAAAAATTAAGAGAAAATTTTTAAATGAAAGTGATTAAAATGATCAACAAGAATATTTTTACATTGTATGTGGTATAGCTCATGAAAAAATCTACTTCTGGGGAGGAGTGGGTTCAATATATGTTATATCGTAATTGGGCACACATCAAATGCGTAAAAGAGACATACTTTTACTTAAATGCATCAATTGTGATTCGGATGACGATTTTTCTGTTTAATTTAGAAAAAAGTTTTAAAAATTAAGGACACTGTGCTGTGACTTTTGTGTTACTAGAAAAAAATAATGTATTATATTAAATCTTTTGTTTAAATTTGACTAAAAAGACTGAAATATCATTTAATTCAATTTATTTTTATGTTCTCTGAAGTATGAAATAACGTTAAGTTTTATTTTAATTTTAATATTGAATTGTTATTATTTTCGTTATTTTTTTATAATATCTATTCTTTACATAATTTTTTCTATTAAGCATATTAAATTAAGCAAAATAAAATACAAAAAATAAAATGATCTTAAAAAATTTAAAATTTATAAAAAACAACTCAAAGCAATAGTTTTTATTTAAAAAGAAACGGAATAATTATTAATGTTAATAAATACCCCATAAGTTAATAGTTACCCCTGAAAAACATTCTTATTATAAACCTATTAACAATTAAAATAAAAATCTTTCAAAAAGTAAAAACTATTTGATTATACTATTATTTAAAAAAAAAAGTTTATTAAAATTATATTTTAATTAGAAACTATAACTCATTTTTAAAAAATGGTAATTGTAGCCCCTGTCTCCCCTGCCCAAATGGGGTATGTAGAATAAAAATGTGCACAATCACAGTACTCGTAAAAAGGATATGGTATATAATATATATATATAAGATGAATACTCAGAGAATGCGTATTTTCTACTCTAATATTATTATTGTGTGTTGTGTAAACCAATACATGCAGGCTTTTTGAAAGCAATTTATATAAATAGTATTAGATAAAGTGTCAACTATAATCAATGCGATCCAATTCGATGCCGTTAAATTATGGATTAAATTACGATAACTTAAAATGTTGCACTTAAAATATGAATTCTAATTTCAAAATTTTTACTTCATAAAAATAAATAAAACAAAAAATCTAACAACACCATAATACAAATTAATTTTTTATTGAAATTTTCAACATAATAAATATTGAAAATAATTAAAATTTCAGCGATGAATTCATTTTTTTTTTTTTTGCAAATAATTAAAGTAAATTTAATTTCTTCTAGAAAAGTCTGATAAAAAGTTCTCTACTCAAAAGTTATTTACGGCTCTTAATAGGTATTTTTTACACATTTAGTCTTATTAATTTGATATACAAAGGGTGATAATTAAAAGTAATACACAAAAGTATAACATGATATGGGTTTGGTATAAAAGTTTTTAAAATAAATGTTTTAAATGTTGAAAATAGCCGAATATTTTCATTTTAATTTCTTTTTATTTCACTCTAACGCTAAAACATAAGTTTTTCTAAAAACTAACCTCAATTTGTTTGAAACCAACTTGAATTTCATTTTGAATGTATAACAATTGAATATACCTAAATATTTTTAAAATCTACTTCTCGGCTCAGTGATCCTCGGGTTATTAATTAAATTTATAAGGTAAACTACGACTGTCGGAAAACAAACAAATCTCAAAAATCCATCAAAAATTTATCTCAATTTTTTAATTTGATTACAAAAAAACATTATTTGAACACATAAATTTTAATTATTGAATTTTTCTATAATTTTAATTTTTGTTGAAATTTTTAATTTTATTCTTTCTCACTTAATTATTCTGTTGTAAAGTCTGTTTATTGAGTTTTTTATGAAGTAATTTTCCTGTAATTTTCCAATACTTTTATGTATATTATATACAATACATTATCTATATATTTTATATATAATATATATGTACATCATGTGTATATATGTACATATACACGTCTTTTTATATTGATGTTAATTGAGAAATATCATTAAAACTATCATAAATATCATAAATAATGACATGAGCTATAAACAATAAATAATCAACAGTTATAATAACACCAAGAAATGAATTGGAAAGAAAAACATAAAAAAAGAGAGAAAAAAGTAAAAAGAAAAGAAAGTTCAGTGATATTAATATAATAATAATCGATTGGGAATTTGTGGAATGAATTGAAATAAATAAAAAAAAATTTTTAATAGAAGTAAATAAAATAGGTTACTCGATAAGAAAATATTGTATAAAACTAATGAGTATAGATACGTGCATTATAAAGTAATAAAATAATTGATTAAACTTTAAATTAATTACTAGTGAATCCCCTGTGCAATTGCACAGAAGTACTTCTTTCAAACACAACTTTATTATATAAAAAAAATATTTGTTATGGTATAATTGTTGTTGTTTTCTTAATCGCTTGATTCTTGAATATTTATACTTTATAATGAAATCAAAGTATAATACCTAATGAAAAAAAAATTCTTTAATAAAAGTAAATAAAATAGGTTATTCGATACGTAAAAGTATAATACTAATGAGTATAGATATACGTGCATTATAAAGTAATAAAATAATTGATTAAACTTTAAATTAATTATATTTAACTGTTAAATATTTAATTTGTTTATTAGATTTTAAAATTAATTTAAAATTACGATGTGAGAACTAGTTTAAGTTACGTTGATTCTTTTTATATTTGACATAATGTTGCAATCCTGACTTATTATTTATTTGCATGTTGTATTGCGTGTCAGGGAGTGTATTTTAAGCGGGTCATATTACTTATTGCATTCCAGTTTTCATTTGATACACTATTTCACCAGTAACTATTTATTATATTTATTTATTAATCAGGAATTGTTAGAGGTCGAATTCCACTAAGAATATATGTCTGTTAATAAAAAGATTTTTTTTCTTTTCATAGAGATTCTAAACGGTCTGTATTATTCTTATTCTTCTCACCAAAAAAATTAATATTATGATAGCTAGCAGAATAAATGATGTTTTCATAAACTCGTTACAAAAATTGAGTTAATTGGTTAATTAGATATATGAATTGTTGGCTTGAAGAAAATTTGAATTTCAGATCAAATGTAGAATAGAAATTTCAAAATATTCATTTTGGGTGCGCTTCCGACTAAATTACTTACAGAAGCTATATGTTGGTTGTATTCCATAAAATATAATCAATCTTAAGAATAATAATTATTTAATATTCAATATTTTAGAAATTTTCATTAACTAAACTACAAGGACAATTTGTTTTTTGTATGTTAAATTAAATTAGAGATGGCTACAGTTTAGGTGAGAAAAGATGAATAAATGTATTTTTGTAATCAAATTCTATCCATTTCTAAATTTTTAAACGAAAGGGGGATTATAACAAAGTGCTCTACAAACTATGTAATCTTTTCTATAGTTTCATTTTCGATAATTCTAGTCAGGAGTTTACCTAGAAGTATAGCACTAGGTCTTTTCATGCTCTGTTTTAAAATTATTTGATTATGAATTTAACGTTTTTTACTATAAATAATTGACTATTTAATTAGCTACCAGGAGCTCTCACCATATTAATTGAATATTTCATCACTTGCATATTGAAGTCGTGTTAAAAGAAATTTTATTCTGTTATTTGATGCATAAATAATATTCAAATTTTATTTAATATTTCCGATATTTAAAATAAACTTATTTTATAGTTTCGACATATAGACTTTAATGCTATATAGACTTTAAAACTTTACAATTACGTTTTAAATTGTTGATGAAAAATCATTGAAAATCAAATCTTTTTCATTTCATCTTTACCATTCTCATAATTTTCTCCCATAAGCTTCAATTTTAATATTTTATAAGATTTTCATAAAAATATCCTACTGGAATAAAGTTAAGCAATTTTTTTTTTATATTTAAATTATAAATAGTTAAGCATACCTATATACATTTTTTTTTTTGTTTTCGCACCTGATTTTTATAACATGCAACGTCAATTAAACTTATGATAAGTTTTTTGTTTTTAAATAAATTATTTTCGAAGTTATTATTAGAATAATTTTAATGAAAATAAAAGAAATAAAATAATAATAATAAAAATAAATTAAATCAGTTGAGATTATTAATTTGGTATATTTATAATTGACATGCACGAAACTAAAATATCAAAAATGTTAAATATAATATAAACATTATAATATAATATTTATCAAAAAACAGAATAAATAAAATAAAAAAAAAAATAATTAATTATAGTGACTTTGAAAATGAGTTTTTTAGGTCCGTGTTTTACTAATTTATTTTAAAAGTTAGTAAAAAAATTCATAAAATTTTTTATGCGTTTATTTGGAGTTTGCTAAAACCGATTAATTTAAATTTTTTAAAAATAACTTTCATGTAATTTGTGAGATCAGCATTTTTTTACCTTATTAAAAATTAACAAGATCTTTCATACTTTGACAAAATGCATCTACTTACTAACAATAGATTTAAAAAAAATTAACTTTAAGATTAAGTGTACCTTTGTTTTAATGAATATACATTATTTAAACAATAAATTTTAAGAGTTCTTGAATGCACTGAATTGTTACATTGAAAACAAATTCACAGTGTAGTGTGTTAAAAAACGATTACAAATCAAAAAAATTCCAAAATTGTATGTTGTGTATTAGAATGCTTATTCCCGGATTCTGACTTTTTCAAATTGGGATCATCACTATGGTCGATCCATCTTCATAAAAGATAAACTAGTACGAGAAAAGAAATTTTTTTTGACTGAACAATGAATGATCCTTTATTCATCAAACAATACCATCAGGAATTTAAAAAAATATATATATATAATTTTGAAAATAGACGCAATAACTGTAACTGACAACGAATATAAAATACGTCCAATAGAAATCATATTGTCTAGTAAAATATTAGATTCTAATTTAGTCTATTTACTTTTTTAAAAAAATAAATGTTTATTCTACAGCTGTATCAAACACCTGTTTAAATTTCGCATTTGCGTAATTTTTGGTTTTTTTTTTTTTTGTAAATAAAATCTTTAGAAAGTAAATGCTGGCAAATAAGTTAGAAAAAATGAAACTGGCCAAAGATTTAGGAAAACATATATTTCCAAAAACTTTTTTTTTCAAATTCAGATACAATAAAAAAAAACAATCTTGGAGAATGAAGGACGAAATATCAAGCGAAAAATGACAGAGTAATTGAAAAAGTATGTATTTTACATTTTGTAAATACATAAGAAGTGTTAAACAACACACATATAAAATATGTAAGCATAAAATTTAATAGAAATAAATTGAAATAATTGAATAAAAGTTTTTGCAAGAAAGACCTCTTTGCTCATTAAAAATTAAATAAAATCAGTGGCAATCGTAGTCTTTCCAGTCATCAAATTATGTATTATGACTCAAAAATCATCCACATACGGATGAAATCAAAAGCATTCAGATTTCTCACAATAGCACAAAACCATTTTGGCCATTTGAATGACAGTCTAGTTTTATAACATTTCCTCTTTCCGACTTGTCATTTGATTTAAAGTCGAATTGGAAAAGAACAAAATCGTTTAAGATAACAAACTCAAATAAATCATTATACAGAGAATATTAATTTTTTTTTAAAAAACAATAGCAAACAATTTGTAGAATTGCACGCTAAGAGCATATCTTAGAAACATTTAGAAAGTTAACAATGTTTTTCTGGAGGTTCTTATTTGGTGATATACTTTTAAAATCAACATTTAATCTTGCCATACCAAATAAGTAAATTTGACTTAATGATTACGCAAAAATAATTTAATAACATTATATGTACCTTTAATAATAATGTGTATATATATGTATATATATACAATCATGAATATTAAGTATAATTAAACTTTCATGTTTAATAAAAAAACTAATTTTAATTTTATGTTATTCATTATATTTTGATTTAATTTATATTTTCTTACAATTTTTTTTTTTCAAATTCTTTGCCTAGTTATTTTATTCAATAATAACTTTCTATTAAAGTTTCTATTGGATTCATGAACACGAAAAATGGAAATTTTTGTATTTTTGGAAATGTTAAAATTACTATTTTTTTGGTTCCTTTTTTATATATGTTATTGTTGTTGTTGTAATTTCTTAAAAAAATCTTACTCAGACAAATAATATGAAATTAAGGTAATAATACTATAATAATTTAATTTGGAACAAGGACACAAGGTATACTGCGATGTAAAGAATTTTTTTCTTGCATTTATATTTTTGTTTTTATTTTAAAGGCGGTTTTAATTACAATTGGTTTAAGTGGAAATTTAACTTTAAGTGATGAAAATTAGAAAATAAAGTACAAAAAAAAAAAAATAATTAAAATCATAAGTTATTAAAGGTTTTAGAAAAGTTTTTAAGTGATTTAATTTGGTTTTTTTTTCGTATTTTATTATAAAATTCACAAATTAAATATTAAAAAAAGGCAAAAATGTTATCTTTTAATATTCATTTAACATCGATTTATT
The DNA here is from genome assembly GCA_963942445.1 of Argyra leucocephala. Classification (NCBI taxonomy): domain Eukaryota; kingdom Metazoa; phylum Arthropoda; class Insecta; order Diptera; family Dolichopodidae; genus Argyra; species Argyra leucocephala. Next base: position 110,812,921 of record OZ012679.1, on the reverse strand, counting down.
TCCAAGAATATAAATTAAATAATTTAGATATTAACCGAATTATATAATTTCATAAAATAATATTTTTGAATAATTTAATAAATTATTAATCTGATAACTATATACTTTTTTTTACTATATTGATACCGACATTATTAGATACATATATATAAATTTTGAATTATAATTTCTAAATGAATAATAATTTGAAATTAAATTATCTTTAATGAATATTAATTAAAAAAAAAAATAAAAATGTATTAGTTTAAGAAGTAGGAAATAAGAAGGATCTTTCTTAAAGAAAATTGAAGTAAAAAATGTTCAATTGATACCTATTAGCTGAAATGTCCATAAAAAAATCTATTATACATGAATACTACGAATATTTTATTTTGTTACTGTTTCGAAGTTGTCATATAAAAAAAAAACATGATAGACAAAAAAATTATACAAAACAAATTTTAAAATTACATACATGTAAGGAATATGTTTTCGTCCTTTTACAATATTTTATTTTTATTTTTATACAATTATATTTTATTTTGTGGTTAGTTTATATTGGTTCTAATATGAGGTCAAATCTGTTATTTACTATTTTGGGAAATAAAAAAATAAAAATAACAATTCTCTAGAAGTGGCTTGGTATTTATTTATGGGACTCTCTTGATTTCCTTTTCATTTTTTTAAAATTTTTTGTTTGTGGTGTTAGTCTTATTCGCTCTTATTAGTTCAGTAAAATAAATAAAACAAAAAATCAATCTGTGAAAAATCAACAGACAGAATATCCTTTTTTCCGATTTCTTACTTTAAAACATATCTTTTCAGCTTTAAAACTCATTTTTGAATATAAAGGAAAGAAAAAAAGGATATTTCTTTGCCAAATGTAGATGTATTTGTTTATAATGAGATGTAAATTGATAAGGGTTTTCAATGTTTATATAACTGTGTATAAATGAAAAATACGCAAAAAAGGATAAATAAAAAAAAAAAAAAAATGAAATCGAATATAGTGTGGTGAATATGAACTAGTAATGGTTATTAAAGTGAGAAAAATTACTTAAAAATTAGTTTATTTAAAGAATAAATTTAATAAATTGTTAAAATATAAAAATATTATCTAAAAAATTCTGTAATATTTTTGAAATACCATCGATAATCTTATTTAAATTCACGTTGTGATTTTGCGTATTCATCGGCGTCCAAAATCAGTTTAGTTTTGCAAAAAACACATTTGTCAGACTTTGATGGAAATTGAGAAACTTTGAGAAAATCCTCATTGGTTTTGCCTTAGTCTTTTTATATGTGCAAAAGAAAGATAATTCATCAGAAACAACGAACAACAAATAATATTATTCCAACCTAGAGCCGCTTTATTTCCAAACATTTATATTTGAACCTTTTTGAATCAAAATATTTTATTACTTTTATTTGTACTTTTAAACTATAGAATATGCTACACCCTACACCCATATTATGTGTTTCTAATTTATCCCATATTGTGTGTTAAAAGTAATTAAGAGAAAACTAAAGAAATATCAGCTTACCTTTCTGTATGACTCTGCATCTTTATACTCATTCTCAAATTTTATAATTTTAAACACTAATATAAACTTATTTCTTTTTCATCTTTTTCATGACCATTGGAATTTCATTCAAATCTGTCTGTCTCATATCCAGATTTTTATTCTACACTTTACTGTAATTATTTATTAATTATTGTAATAATTATGCTCAAATCATTACAAATATAAATTAAATTTCAATTTTCGAAATTAAGTATCTAACGATCATATTTCAGGATATTTTGGCAATTTAGATTATATTTAGGCAAAACCAGATCATAAATGGAAGTGGATGCGTATTCTCAAAATATCAGCAAGAACAGCAGTTTATCCGATAAAGTGATTATCTGACAAAAAGAAGTACAAGTTGGCTCTAACTAACTTGTGCTAGATAAGTGAACGGGGTGGGATTTATAATAGTGGGGAATAGGCAAAAGTGTCACAACCTAGATCAAAAAATGTCAAAATTTAATGTGATGGCGATGTTATGTTAAAATTTTAAGGTGGATTTTCATTCAGCAATTGAATTTATATGGCTTATTGATTTTTTATGTAAGAAAAAGATAGACCGTTGCAAAGAATTCTCTAAATTTCTATTAGGGAAATTTATTTTATATACAAAAAAAAAAAAACAATTCAGCCGTCAAAACCATCTGTTGAAAAAAAATATTTTTTTTATATACATTTACTCAAAAAATTGCCGGTGTAAAGAAACTATCCCCGATATTTTAAAAATATACTTTATCAAAGTATAATATCCCAAATTTTTTGAAAATATCCCCAATTTATGTGAAAATATCCCCGGTAAATGATATTTTCTGTTCTTGTTGTACGCATTTAGCTCTCATATAAAATAATGTCATTTCATGTTATCTCCCTTTTTAGAGTCGATAAAATTTTTAATTTTTTTTAATATTGGTCAATGAAAATCCAGCTTTATTCTCCTAGATAGAAAAAAAAAAGTTTTTATGCGTTTTTAAAAGAAAATAATTACAAATGAATTTGTGAAATGAAATAAATAAAATTAAAGTAAAATTGAAATTGCCCATTAGACCCATTTTATAAAGTTGTTTCTTTATTAGGAAGTGGCCTCTTATTTTCTTTGCCAAAACGTACCTGTCTGCTATTGAGACTTAGAAGAGTTTTGGTTTTATTGAGCGAGTGTTTATGCATATTAATTTCTGCTTGACGACTTACAGGAGCGTTGGCTCAGAAATTTTAAGATTTTGGTTTTACCCAATCTGTTAATTACATTTTAGCTGTGCTTAGGGGAATCCCCCAGAATGCACTTGGCCCTATAAAAAGCGTATTCGATGCTTTTTTTGCAAGATAATCTGCAGCTTCGTTTCCTGCTATGCCAGAATGCCCATAGATCAGAATAGATAGCTATATTAAATTATAAATTATTTTTGAGTTGATCATTCGAGACCCACCATAAGCGACAGTGAGATGTGATTTAAAACCCAAAATCATTGATCCATAGCTCTTGCTTGGTTATGCCAAAAAACAATTATTTAGTGCTTCGGCTTAAAGTTATAGCTGTCTAAAACCCTTTGAATTTAATTTTTTTTTTTTGGGTTTCAAAAAAACAACAAAAGACTTTGAAATAAATCAAAATTAAAAGTGATCATGAATTTTATTTTATATGTACATATATGACGATAGCTACCTGTTGTATTTGTTGTTCTTATTTTGTTATAATTTCCGGAATAGTTCTCATGATAATTTATATCCTGATTAAAATGTACATTCGCTATATCCTTAAAGGATTACATTATAAAAGTTCTTTTGCTGTTTGTTTGTTGTTTTTTTTTTTTTTAATTTTTCAGATTATGTTTTTGTTTTTTTTTGGGTTGCCGTTTTTTTTTTCTTGATAACCTGAATTAAAAAAATCTTTTTTTGTGGCATTTAAAAGCTCTCTGTGGTGTTGAATTACCTTTTTTGTTTCGTTTCTTGGTTTTTTTGTTATTTTGGTTTAGTTTTTTTTTCTAATCAAAGAGAAAATTTTGAAATGATTTACATCACCTATACATCTATACTACACTTGATTAGCCTAACTTTAATATTACTCCCACTTCAATGTTAGTCAAGGATAAGATGAAAACAAAATAGAGGTTCAGTTTAAATTTTAAGGATACCATGCGATGTTATGTTACTGTTGCTGTTGCTGTAAATTTGAGTATTCTTTTGTTCTTAGTGTAAAGAGAGTATTATGTGGTGAAATTTTCGTAATTCCTCATGTTGATGTGGTTTTTCTTGGTTTTAAGTTCAAGTTGGTTGTAAAATTCTTTTTTAAATTTTTTTTTTGATTTATCAAAAAAGGATTTAAATGGAATTTTATTATTATTTGGTTTGTAATGTACGCAGATAAACGAACGAATGTTTAGAATTATATTAAAGCTATTTTGAAGCTTAAATAATTTTAATATAATAGGTAGAATGTGATATGGTCGGTCTATAAAATGGAAAAAATCTACAAAATAGAAAATGGTTTAGTTTTTTTTTCTTTTAAATAATATGTTTTTTGTTTTTAAACATAAAGAATGTTGACAGTGTTTTTAAGGGGCTTTTGGTTTTTTTTTTAAAATAGTAGAATTATAAAGTGTAAGGTCAATCTGAAAATTTTTGTGGTGACATATTTAATGTTCTAAAGATGGTATCAAAAATTCTATAGAGTTGATGATCAAATAATTATTTTAATATTTTGTCGAATTAAACCATTTTTTGTTAATTTTGGCATGTTACTTTAAGATACTAATAAAGTTGGCACAAAGCATATAAGCTAGAAATTATCTATTTTTATTATTATTTTTTTTTTCATGGAGAGTTCTATGTAAACGCGAACTTATTCATATTATTTTATTTTTTTAATTTTTTTAATATAATTGCAGGTCTATATCCTTGGTGAACGCTATTATTGTTTCGAACAGTACAATTGACAACTGGACAGAGTTTTGATGTACACAAAATAATTTTATTGAATACTGGGGGTTTTTTTTATACAAATTCGGATTCTACGTCAAAAAATTAGAAAATTTTGTTAACAATTTTTTTTTTCATTTTCGGAGTGTTTTTTTTTAAATAAAAATAAAACAAAAATCCTTCATATTAATTTCAAAATAATTTGTTATATATCAAATTAAAAAGTCCTTTTGCTGTTTGTTTGTCTATATTAATATACACCCGGAATATTGATTAATTTTAATGAAGAAAACATAGTACTTGTAACAGCAGTAGTAACAGCATATGCCGTAATTAAATATTCCAAAATAAATATCCAATGTATTTGTATTATAATCAATTAAATAGTTTGATTTGAGTCATATCACTTTTAATGTTAATTTGAGGTTCTTATATTTGGGAAGAAGTACTAGAACCAATACTACGGAAAGAGCAAACAGGTTTCCGACCAAACCGAAGCTGTGTTGAGAAGTCAAATATTTTACGGATCATAGTTGAACAATCAGTAGAATGGAATGCCCCACTTTAACTACTATTCATAGATGTTAAGAAAGTATTCGACACAGTCAAGAGATGCACAATATGGAGAACACTTACAAAGAAGGGAGTTCCTGAAAAAATCATCAACATTATCAAAGTGATGTATAAAGATGCAGAGACAACAGTTCAACACAGAGGTAACATCAGTGATCCATTCTATCCTACCAATATAGGAGTTAGACAAGGATGTCCACTATCACCACTTCTCTCTATTCTAAGAAAAGTTTGGACTGGAATAAACGGAATAGAATGGGATCTCTTCTGCAACTTAGAAGACTTAGATTACGCAAATGATGTATGCCTCATATCAAGAAATCAGAGGGACCTACAGAACAAAGTCAACAGATTACAGGAAGAAGCAAAGAAATCGGGACTGGAATTAAATCAACATTAATACATGGCAGTGAAACATGGCTCACTTCGGTCAGACTCAAATAGAAGCTACAAGTATTCATTAACAAGTGCTTGAGAATTATATGCAGAATATTCTGGGCGGCAAGAATTAGCAACGAGGATTTATGGATCATAACTGGAGAAGAACCGATTAACAGACAGATAAATAGGAAAAAATGGAAATTGATAGGTCATACACTAAGGAAATCAGAAGGTGATATAGCAAGAATTGCTCTAGAGTGGAATCCACAAGGACAAAGGAGACCCGGCAGGCCATACAACACATGGAGACGCACAATTGATCAAGAATTGACAATCAACAATTATACCTGGGACGATATTAAGGAAGCAGTACTCAACAGAGAGGAATGGAGGTTCACTATTGAAGCCCTATGCTCCCACGCGGAGTAATAGGAGAAAAAAAAACACTTGCAGGGTATGTGATTTAATATTTAGTGAGACAAAAAATAATTTAATAGAAATTGTCATTCTGGACGTGCTTTGTATATGTACATTAAGATTTTGGCTATATACATTTTTTAAATGCATTAACTTCAGTTTTGTGATGAGATTGGAAAATGACCAATCCCGTTAGTGATTTTGCATATTGGGATATTTGTTTATTTAATTTTATTTCGTACATACACATGAGACGATGAGTCTCTATTTCTTAGGCAAATATATAAAATTTACGTTGTAGCATGTTCCATGAAGCTTATGTCCAAGGTGTTTGATTTTATTGTGATACTCATTTGAAGGATTTTAAAAAATTTAAAGAAATTTTGAAAAACAAAAATCCTGAATTTAAATTTTGTAAAAAGTGAATAAATTAATAGTTTTTGTAGAACTTCTGGAAAAAATTAAGATATTAAAGCAGCATTCGAAATGTGTTATATTTGTTTTCGATATCTCTCTTATGCCAGACTTTTTTTAATTTAGGCTAACGACGGCTAATATTATAATCGAACCGCCAATTATTGTAAAATAAAAAATTTACATCATAAAATTTTAGTTTTATTGGTTTTTGCTTTATATTATTGCTGGTGACTATAAGTTCTAGGTTTAAATACTTTATTCGTATATGAAAAACAATGCTGGAATTCATCTGGAAAAGTAGAATTGTAGAATATTTAATGTGTACTTAAATTTTTGTGAACCAAATGTATAAATTGCAAGGCATCATTACTACATATCATATTTTTAGTGACATACTGTCAAATAATTTTTAGGTATTAATAAAGACAGAAGAAACTTGGAATTGAAACATTCAGGAAAGGGACTTAAAACGGAACAGTTGACTTATAATTAGATATCAGTCGGTATTTATAAATGGAAGCATATTTAAATATTATTTTTACCGAAGTCGAAACTGAATTACATTACACAAAATTACATAGGACAAAATTAAATAGTTCATAATTTCATATGAACTTTATTTCCTACATTATTGAATCGGTTTTGTGTATTGTAAATACATTTTAAAAGTAAGTATTATCTAGTTAATAATGATAAATTTCATTATTATTTTAGTGCTGAGCTTAAGTTTATGGATTGTCACTTTATAGTTTGATTTGACAGTTCTTTTTGATTAAATTTGCTAATTGTTTTGAATTCATTTTATTAAGTATTTCTTTTTCTATCAAAATAATTAAGATTATACAAAATTTTCAACAAAATATATCGTGTTAATTTATTTTAATTGTATTTTGTATTTTATTTACTTTCCAAATAATTTTTTGCTATATGAATTATAAAACAAAATTAATTTAAATTACTCATGTATATCATCACAAGTTTTAACATAATCCTTTTTGGAATTAAAAATTCATCATCACATCTTCAAATTATGTATACATAATATAGCTAGAGTACATAAAAATCAAAAATTTAATTTAAAACTATAAAAAGGATATACAGATAAGTATTATTTTATTGATTAACTCTTTCCACCATACCGTTAATCAATTAAAAACTAATTATCTTGAGATTTTGTTATGTTCTTGGTCTACAATATACATTACATATCTACATACACAAACACAAATATATTATTTTATCTATTATGTATATGTATATATATATTATATATGTTTTATAATGTTAAGGATTATGTCTTACGTACAATGTATGATTCTTGGTTTTAGTAAAATAATTTTTTTTTAGGAAGGAAAAAAATTTTGGTTTCTATAATACTGTTTATATTACATAAATTATTAAATTATAGATTCCTACATATAAACATACATTTTTTACTGATTAAATAATTAAAAAAAAAAATAATAATTAAAATTAAAATTACATGAGACAAGTTATATTGTTATAGATTAAAAATTTTATAATTATGAAAAATTTATATTGGAAACTCACACTGAAAAATGATACGTAAAACAACACCAACCGCCAGGATGTTCAAGGAATACATAACATTTTTCTTGAAATGTTTTACCACGTCGATGATGGAAAACATATTTGGCTTTGAACGCTTGATCAATTGGCAGTGCAATAGGATAATATGGATCTGGTATACCAGTTGGTACAGTTGGGTCTTGTGTTATTAATGTTGGATCAGTTTCCTCGCCTCCATCTAGATCATCTAATTAAAAAAAAATAAATAAATAAATTACTAAATCAATGAACTAATCAATTTATATTAAAAAGAATAGAAAAAAAATTTACTATTTAAAATATATGTATAAGTATAATGTTTAAAAACAAAAAAAAAAAAAATATTTAGAATGTAAGTATAAAATTATTTATGAAAATTTTCTATTAGATATTTTAAATAATAATTAATTAGTTGGATTAATTTAAATTTGATAAAATTAAATAATAACAAAAAAGCAAAAAAAAAAAAACTAAAGTATACTTAGACTTACCGTCTCTTTCAGCTGCTAATTTATCTAATATGTCATCAGTCTCGATTTTAGTACGACCACGACTCTTACGACGAATCGGTGTTGGTACACGTTTATGATGTGATTCAAAACGTGGTCCGCCACGTCCGGGACGAAACCGTCTTAAGAAATTAAATGGTGATATTGATGATGTATGATGTGATTGTTGTGAATGATGATAATGATTTTGTGTTTCTAATATATCGGGTGTTGCTGATTCAATATCATCAACTAATTCATCTTCAGAGCCTTGTAATGCTGTATATGCACATGAATGTTGACTTGGTGTTGTTGATGATGTTGCTGTTGCTGATGTAGTTGTTAATGCTGCTTGCATTAATAATGCCGTAGATGATGGTTGGGGTAATTCTTTTAATGGTGTTTTTAATACCGATAATACTAGATCATCTGATGGACCACTACCAAATGGACGATCCTCACCAAATGAACGTGAATTATATACTTGTGAATACAAATTGCTAACTTGATGTATGTTACCATATGAAAAACCGCGTATACGTTGATGTTGTTGCTGTGCAGCTGTTGCACTATTATGTTGTGTTGATGACATTGTTGATGTTGGTGATAATGTTCTACCAAAACGATTAATATTACCTGTAGCACCAGCAACAAAATTTGTGTTTAATAGCTGACGTACAGCTTTTGCTTCATTTTGTAGCAGTCGGATATTATGCGACTGCCTGAAGAGAGTTTCTTGCTCTCCTCGATTCATTTTAAATGTTGTTACACTTAAAACAACCGACAGCATTTGAAATTTAAGCTGACGGTTGTGCTGCTAATGATTGCTATTTATATAGCAATCATGCAGCAAATAATTATATTTATTTTGAAATAGGATTTTTGGGTTTAGTTTTTTTACTTTTTTTTTTTTAATTTTTTTGATTTGTTTTTCGATAACTTTTGCACTTGTTATTTTTTATTTTAAAATTGTTTTTATAATTGATTTTATATTTTTTATTTATTTATTTTATATTTTAATTGAAAAGTTCATTTTAAAATATTGATATTGTATTTTTATTAAAGTTATATCATCTTTTTATTAAAATATATTTTTTATAGATTTTTATAATCTGACAACATTGTTTTAATTTATTAATTTGATTATTGAAAATATTTTGGGCCATTTAGATTTAATTTGTTTGGTTCGGTTAGAAAAGGAAAATTTTCCATTTGATTTTAAAAGAAAATTAAATAGAATTTAACGTTTTTGGACGGATTTTATTTTTAAAGTATTGCCAGAAATTTGAAATATTTTTTTTTTTTTTTATATATATGTATTAATGTTGAGCAAAAAATTTATTTTTAACATTTTATTGAATACATATTAAAATATTTCCATTTGTACATATGTTGAATTCCTTTTTTTTATTAAGAAAAATATATGATGTGTTTTATATTTCAATTCAAAAATAGAAAATATAGTGTTGCCATATGTAAAACATTTTATAATACATATATAGCATTTGAATTTATTTAGGTTGTTTTTGTTTTTATAGTTTTTATTATATACGACAAATATTAAATATCACAGAAAAGACGAGATATATATACATATATACTATTAAATATTAGGTTTAGCTTGTGGTCGTTTTTCTATTATTGATATATTTTTAGTGCGATATGGTAATTAACTTTTTGTTTTGGTTGTAAATATTTATTTTATTTGTTTTTATTTTGAATATTGCATGAGATTTTTTTGTTGTTCTTTTAAACAATTTCACTATTATTACTTTAAAATAATTTAAATTTAAGATTACTGTTAAATACATATAAATAATAATTAGAAGCAAAAATTCAAATAACTTTTATAATATTAATTGTACGTTGTGATAATACATTTTGTTTCTATTTAAAGAAATTCTATTATTTAATTTTAATTCACTATTTTAGGATTATTTAAATTTTGATTTTTAAATTGATTAATTATAATTTGATTTCTTGTTGAATTTTTGATAAGTTTTATTTTCTAAATTAAATTAAATTAAATTTTATATTATATGATGTAATACGTGTTCGTTATTGTGAAGTTTTGAATCAAGTTTATGTTTAACAAAAAGGACTTTTTAAAATTGTACAAAAAAAAATAACCTGATTGGATGTGAAATTAATACGAAACTCGTTTTGCCCTTTTTATAAATTTCAATGAAAAAAAATTTGAAGGATATGATCAAATAATTTTTATTCAGTTCATTAGAAAAGCGAATTCGGATCCCATAAATACCATTCAAATTTGAATTTTTATTTATTTATTCAATTTATTTTGCATATTTTTATTACTCGGTTTTTGACGTACATTTTTGTTTTTTTTTAGTCCAACAATCTCAGAATATAAATGGATGTATATGCGAATGTGTAGCAAGTACAAAATACATATAATTTTAATAAGCTTAATCTGATAGGTACATACTTTTAGGGTTGATTACAACAGGTGAATGAGTACTCATTCTGTGTATCAGATATTTTTTTAAATATGTATTTTTTTTATTTTTAATATCATTTTATTCAACTGTTTTCTTTTACTTTTAATTAAAATGAAAAATTCATAAATGGAATATTTTTTGAATAAGAGAAAAAAAATTAAAGTGCAAAAAAATATAAATAAATAAATAAATTACTTTAAAAAAATATAAATGTATCTTAAGTATGAATAAAATGAAATTTATTTCCATTATTAATTTTTTAAATACTACAACGAAGAGTTCGCAGCTAAAAAAGATTAAATTAAAATATCAGAATCGTGAATGTTCATTTTCCCTTTAAATTTACCGCGTTTGTTACGTAATGTTTTTTTAAAAGTAAATTTTATTATCAGTGCTTTCTTTTCTTTGTAAATATGATTTATTCAAATTGAGAAATATAAAAAATTGAATATGTGGAAAAAGGGAACGTATATACGTTTGACAGTGTCGTGCAAAAGTTACGAAAATGTAAATGCAGAAATATTCAGAAATCTTCATTTATCGTGTGCAAAAATGCTGAATCATATTAAGATTCATTTTACATAAGTCAAATTTATTTTTTGGTGAATTAGCTGAAATCTTAGAAACATTTTTTATATAACAATCACGATACTGATTTGTTCTTTTTAAAATCCTATTATAATTCGTAGGTTTTTTTATGAAAATTTGAAAGTATGAACAGCATCGTAAAAAAATATCAGAGATACACAAAACATTCATAAGAAAAACAAAATCTTTTCTTCTTATTCAAAGCCCCTATTGACGAAAACCTAATAAACGAATGTATTTTGATCCTTCACTATTACCACGTATGCATGATAGCTTCAAGTAAGCTTTAATAAAGCTTCAACATCAATCACAAAATCAAGTCAACCACAAAATATTACTTGCTTAACGTGGAAATTTAAATCAAATACGCAGCTTGAGAGCTTGAGTTGACATTTAATTTTAAAAATTTACGAATTTTTGTTAATATTTAGAAAAAATTTAAAAAATAGAAGATTTAAAATAGTAAATAAATAAAAAAAATTAATTTTATATTTGTTATATATTTTATATCTTTATATCGATATGTCAAACTCAAGCTATTTTCAAGCTGATAGCAACTAAAGCTGGCCAACCGAATGCACAGCTTGAGATTTCAAGAAGAATTTAAGTCAAGTACTGAAGCTATCATGTATACGTAGTATATTTTATATTAAAATATAGTGTATTACATCTACATCAAGACTGTCATTTAAATGGAGAAAAACAAAATATCAAACAATTGAATGTACATGTTATACACACAGATTGAAAATATTAGACATTAACACTGATTGTAACAGAGTGCAATAAAATACTTATGAAGACAGATAGCCATCAGATTTTTTTTAAGGATCAATTTAATACTAAGGATACCGAGTTTTTAATATGGAAGAAAGAGAATTAGAAAAATGTTTACACGCAAAACATATTAAAAGAAAAAAAATTGCAAGAAATAAGCATAATAATATAAGTCTATAAGCCTAAAAGTATATACAATGTATTAAGAGATGTTATGCATACCGATCCTTAGAAAAGATATTAAAAGAAAATAAATATGGTAAAATGATAGCTCACAATAATGACAAAATAATTATAATATAGAATACTAGTGAATCCCCTGTGCAATTGCATAGAAGCAGTTCTTTCAGGCACGATTTTATATAAAAAGAAATATTTATTTTGATATAATTGTAGTTGTTTTCTGATAATTAATTCAAAGTATAATACCTATTCTTTACAACCAAATGAATGCTAATTTAAATATAACTTAACACAATAAAGTCTCATTACTCTCAACGTACGTGGGTCTCAGGATTTTACATCAGATTTGTATAATAATTTGTATAATATATTTTATATAATCAAAAAATATTCGTCATTAAAGACAGCCATTAATTTTGATAGACTAAGATAGTGTAGTGGTTATGCTATCCACTATGTTATGTAATAGTAAGAGGATAGTTTCGAGTTCGAACCCCGCTTATGTCATGAATGTATGTACATACAAAGTTTTTTAATAATTCTTTGAAATTAATTTGCAATACATGTTCGTTATCATTTAAAATAAAATGGAAATGGTAAAGCAAATGAATTAAAGTTTTACTTTACAATAATGTAGTTTTCCACATTTAAATTAGCTGCTATACCAAAAATTAAAAAAAAAAAACAAAAATGATAAGTACATAGACAATGTTATTGTCTAAAATATACAATTGTATGTTAGTTATTACTTTTATTTTTTATTTTTGGTTTATTGATGTTTATTTTTGAATGTTTTCAGTATTCACCACTGTTTTATATACTTTTTATTTTTGGTTTGTGGAATGTGTAACTATTTTAAATGTTTTAAGTATTCAGCACCAAGAACTTGCTAAAATTTTAAAATTTTTGCGGTGTAGTACTATTCAGCTATTCTTGCCTTTTATCCCCAAGTCGTTCATCTTGTATATTGCCCCAACTTTGTCATTTAACATTGATTTGGAAGTTGTCCTAATATAACACCTGAATAACTAACTCGAAAATAAATTATTTAAAACTGGGTAGTGAAAAATTTAATAACTTATAGTTTTAAAACTATGAAGTTTTTTATTTTCCTGAGTGAATGTCATGGAAAAAGATCAGTGTCAAAAGATTGTCAGAATGATACTCGATGGTTATGGTGGACAAAATAAATGCAACTTTTGCAATAATGCGATTGAAGTTGTTAAAAGATCCGTTTAACATTGCAGATTATTCAGGACAATATTTTGTTGATCTTATTCATTCCAAAATTGAAATCAAATCGAAGTATACTTTCGTGCATATCGCGGAAAAATTATGATAAATCTTTTGGATTATTTATAGAAGAGTCACTCTTTTTTTTTGTTTTTTTTTTTTTTCAATTCAATTTTATTAATTTATTATATATAATATTTGCTTAAAATTAATATTACAACAAAAGTTATAATTAAATTGAAATTGAAAAATTCTTTATAAAACATTACTGTATAGTTTTAGCTCTGAACTTTTTATTTTATATTATTTTTTAATTAATTTTTGATTTTACTGTTTAATATATTATATTTTAAGTTTATTTCCTTAATTTCGAGGGGTAGAAAATTGTAAACTTTAATAGCACTACATTTTAAACTTTTCAGTTTTATTGAAAGAACATCGCTAGGTATTTCGATAAGTTTACAATTTCTTGTGAGGTAATTATGTATATTCTGCCTATTTTTGAGAATTAAATTGGACTTAATGTTGTTATTTAAAATGTTATAAATGTATGTGAATTTTTCGAAGTAGATTAGTTGATTTTTATCAAGTGTATTTGTCATTTTGTATAATTCCTTGGAGGTAGTTCTAGGGTTTAGTTTAAATAAACTTTTTATTGCCATATTTATTGTAGTACCAATTTGTTTTACGTGGAAATTTGAGCAATGGTTCCAACTTGATATATTATATCTAATTCTTGGTAATTTGTGCCCCTCGAAAACAAGTTTTGCTTCATGATTAGCAATTCTTAGTAATGCTTTGGTAAGATTAATAAATACTGCACCTATAAAGTAATCATAACGTGATACATCCTAGATTTATTCCAAAGTTGATGTAATAGTTGATTCTGTATCATTTTTTTTCTAGAATCCATATTTATTGATGTCAAAGCTCATTTTGTGACAAAATATTTATTAATTATTTATTTAAATGATTCTAAAGACTGTTTTAATATGTGAGCTATTTCCTGTAAGTTTTTCACTGTTCGATCACATCTAATCCGGAAGTTGCATTTTTATATAGTTTCATGACTATTTGATCAATTTCCAATTCTGTAATTTGGGGTTAGAAATAACGATTTATTGTTGTGTATATCACAGAGAGTATTATTACTAGTACTATTTTTTCGGATTTCTGTTAGAATATTTTCCCTTATAACCTTAACGAATGTACATATTTATAGTTTCTGCCATTTCACGTTCACAGTTTGTTTTCTCCTCGTTAGTCTTTAAAATGTGAGTAATATCTTAATTTTTTTTGTCATTATTATGGCATTTATGAATATTTCATTCGAATGCACTTTTTACAGAATCAAACCTTTTCCAGGAAATTTCCCTAAGTTAACGAAAAATGCAGAGCAAAATGTGGCTGGATTAAGCCGTTTAGGATTTCTGTGGCAACATACCTAGTAATCGCCAAGCAAAAATGATGTTAATTTTTTCACACAGTCGCATAATAAAATTAAAAATTTTCTATGCTTTATCAGGAATTAGGTGCGGTTCATAACAGATCTAGCTCTACCTAGAATCAAGAAGAATCTATGTAAAATCTGTTTGGCCGAAAATATTTTGTGCACAATATATGAAGTAGAATAAGCATCTATTGAACATCTACTCTGTGACTGTGACGATCACACTAATGTTCGCTATCTGGGAATAGCGTCTTCTGAACGATAGGAGTTTTCCATTATACAAATTAAGAATGTTTGTAAGTCATCAGACATTAAATCAGATATTTCTAAGAATGAGATACATGATTACATTGCTACGAGTAATTACAAATAGTCAACTTGTGGTTGCGATGATATGGGGCTATTATCCAACACTAACTTTATAATATATCTATGTAATCTATCTATCTTTCAGCTCACTACTTATTCTCTAATTTATTTTCAAAAAGAGAATTCGAAAAAATAATTTTCTTACAGTAAGACATAATCCATAATTAATACATAATTCTATTTGGCAATTGAAATACTTTGAAGAAATTATTTTAGCAGATATTTATGTAGTATTTGTTTATTGAATTGATTACAACAATAAAATTTCCATTAATTGAAGAGAATAAAAATGTTCAATTTAATAAATTAAATAATTAGTGTTGTCAATCAAATATGCTTTCTTTTGAAACGCATTAATTATACATATACATATATGTATGTACGTATATACATTTTTTTTACAAGTATATAAATTGACGCAATTACGTAAATCCATTTTTGGTAAAGGGTTTTAATCTGAGTGTCATGTAATAATTATCGATCATTTTATTCAAAAATAAAATAAAAAATTAAGTAAATAATTAAATAATTAATCAATATTATAAGTATAATTTCAATTAAACTTAAAGAAACATTTCATTTTGGAAAATAAATAAAGCTATTTTCATAATTATAAAATTTTGCATTAACTTGTCAATTTATAACGAAAATGTCAAAATTATCAAATAATGGTTTTGGAAAAATCTTCAATTATGGTATGAACAACAAAACGATAGCGAGGTGACTTTTTATTAGAATTATTTTATTATATAATTAGAAATAAATTTCGTGTATACCTTAGTACACTATAACTTGGTCAGAAATGCGTAGAGAATAGTGAAGGTACGTGTATGAAATTAGTTGACTTACTGAATTATTTTCAAGTCGAGTTCATAATTATTTGACACAGAATATTATAAGTATACTAAGTAACAATAATAAAATTAAAATTTTTCTGACAATGTATGTTATATACCTATACCTATATTCATTGCCAGAAAAATTTCAATTTCATCATTGTTAGTTGAGATCAAAATATAGTAAAATTTAAAACGAGCATTTAACTAGCATGTCTATTACATTTAATTCAATTTAGAATTCTTATGATTTAATTTAGAAACACTTTAAATAGTTAGATACTATCATAGAATACTAATTTTCAATAAAAGTTTTACGACAATAGAAATTAAATTTATTTATAAAGTTTTCAAGTTTTTTCATCAAATTGGAAAAATAGTACTAAAAATTTAATTTAAAATTCTAAAACACTCTTTAAGTTGAGTTGCAATCGTATTACCTAATGAAAATTTTTATCTATTTTCAGATCTATGCAAAAAGAACGCAAATAGAATGTAAAAAAGAATTTAATAAAAATACCTGGGTTATTTAACGAAACATTATGGAAGTAAAAGTAAAACTCGTTTTCTACTTTAGTGTCCTTTTTTCTCTCTTGCTTTGTTTTGTTGTATGGCAAATTTAATATATTAATTAATAGACAAAATAAAGGGTGAATCTTGTATTTTTTAAAATATGAAAAAAATATTTAAACTAAATTTTGTTCTTGAATTAATCACTATTATGCAACAGAGCTTCCAGGGCCCTTAGGTTTGATTTAAAATACGCTATATATATATTGTTTTCGCCCTATGCTTCACGGATGGGGTTCCAGGGCAATGATGATGGGGAGTATGATATATACAAATCGAATTAAATAATAAATAAAATAAAATCAAATATTAATAAATAGGGGAAGACTTAATTAAATCTCATGTATTATAATACTTGAAGGAATATTTTGTCTATTGGGAATCCATCAGTATCTTTTTTAGTGTTAGATTACCTAGACAACTTCTGACTTTGAACTTTGATTAATATTTCAACTTAGGGGATATAAGGGCTAACATTAACATATTTTTTAAAAATGAGTTATAGTCTCTTATAAAATTACAATTTGGATAAAAAAAATCAAAAAAATCATCACTTAGACTTTATACTTTTTGAAAGATTTTTCTTTTAGTTGTTAATAGGTTTTCAATAAGAATATGTTTACGGAAAAAAATGCCTAGTTACTTTTTACCTCGTGTACAAACACGTACTACACGTACAGTATCTGCTAATGGGTAACTATTAACTTATAGGGTATTTATGAGCTAAGCAGACGTTGAGGTACAATTTTCTTAGATTTTTGTACTATAGTTATACCAGTTTCGTTTACATTTCATATGATAGATGAAGAAAACTGGTATTTACTTAAAATTAATTTATACTTTTCAAAGAAGTCATGGACGTAGCTCTGCTTAACGAAGTAGTTTAAAGTGTTCTAATAACTAATCTAGGCTTTCTTTTAATAAAAATGAAAAACCAATCAGGTCCAGACATCTCGTTTGTATACCAAGATGATGGAATGTTATAAATTTTTAAAAATGTAGCACATTGATAAGCTAATTTTTTTTATTCTTAAGGAAGCAATTCGAAATAGATATTGGAACATTTTAATAAAATTGCCATTGAATTGTCGTTGTAAATATTGCCATTTGGGGAACAAACACCTTTCTTGATGTTTTTTGTTCCTCAAATTGCAATATTTTCTTTTTTTTTTAAATTGGTACAAAGTAGCATGACATACACTGAAATGTTACTTTACGAAAACTATATTTCTTTTCCAGAACTTCCTGAGCTGCTAGCTCGGAAACTTCTAAGCTATTGGTCCCTCTGTTTGTTTTTCTGTTATAATTTCTCATTCTAAAAAAATTATATAATAAAAAAAATAATTTTTCTCAAAAGCATAATAAAAAAGGGTAAGTATTAACAATGTTATAATTTGCCCCGTCAATATGTTAATACTTTCCTCATTACTTCTTTATAATTATTTTTTAACATTCGCGAAAAAAATTGTGGATATTATTGAAAATTGGTAGAAAAACATAAAAAATTACTAATAATAAAGTGGGTAAATATAGATTGGATTGCAAATTAACTGTAAACTTACCCACAAATCAAAATTTAGTAACCCCAAAAATTTATGTTTTTGGCTAAAAATTCAGACTGTACACTTAACCTTTTCACATAATTGAATAATGAATAAAGTCTCATTCAATATTAGAGGCCTTAATGAAGAGAGAAATTAATAAAAAAAGCTCAACATCTGAGATGAGTGGTATATGTTTATTTAAGCCTATATATTAAAAAGCTAAGGTAGACTCCAATTCAGACACATACCTACTGATTAGTTCAATTGCTTCTACACGTTAAATGAACATATAAAACTTACGATTCCATTTTGGTATATTTTGTTACAAATAAGTTATTTTTAATAACTAAATTGGACCCTTGAGTTGTGTGTATTTATGGAAAATATTGAAAACGAAAAAATAATTTGTTATTCTATTAATGCTCGTTTCTGTATAAAACTGGCCGCCGAAAATTATATAGCATTTCTTAGTTTTAGAAATCTTTTTTTGATATACTTCAAATTAATACAAGCTTAACGTGCAAATGCAGCTGTAGAATAAGAATGAGATATAAAAAAAAAGTTGACATATTAATTAAGATTAATAGTCGGTTCACAGTAGGTTTAGTGATTCTTCGACAGTATTTGCCATTATAAATCAAATTAAAAAATACAATTAAATTGATCTAAATACATATAAGAAGTTAATGTTTAAGGATGCCGACTAATATGGTAGAGTGGTAATGACATCTGGCTTGTAATTGGAGTATTCCATGTTTGAATTCAGCAATTCGATTAATTTTCTTTAAAATCAATTGGGAATAGAATTTGGTTATCACTTAAAATAAAACTTCATCCCATGGTAGGTAGGTGGAAATGACTATTTCAGTTGCTACCGGAAAACTAAGTAAATGAAAAAAAATTAGCAAAACACAAGTGTATAATTTTGAATGTATCCTGTTGAACTTGGAATTACAGGAATCTGTATTTTTGCTCCATCTATATTTTATTCTATTACACTAGATTGTGCGAGTTTTGCCTTTGTCAGCCTTCTTATATCATAAGATCTGTCTAATAGCTCAATCGCCTTGCGGAAGCTATATTGAGTCAATCAATTTTCGTATTTAATGGTATATTCATTAATTACGTCACTTATTTTTTTTTTTTTAAACTTTTAGATCTATCTGAATATTTTCGTTTGAATCATAGCGATATGCGTTCGTGTTAGTTCTAAGAAATTTATTTTGGTAGCGCTGTATAATTAATAAATTAGCTGTTTTTGTGCATCATCCCCACAGTTGAATACCATAAGTTCATATGTGTTTGATTATACTTTTATATACCTGCAACTTGGAGAATAAGGTGAGGTTAGACGACTGTCTCCCTATAAGCCAGTTCATATCTCTGATTTTCTGTTTAATTTGAAATGTTTTTTGTTTAACATGATGTTTCCAGTTAAGACGCGAGTCAAGATGTAGTTCAAGATATTTGACTGTTTCCGCTTCTGGTACCTGAATATCATGTATATACTATATAAAATGTTGCGGTGCTTTTCGTTTTAATGCGTAAGTAACGTGAACCGATTTTTGCTCGTTCAGTTTAATTTTCCAGTTTTGGGTGCATTTGTTTCCCTTCCTGAAGTTGTTCTGTTCTGTTACTTGTCTATCGCTTATAGCCATTAGAGCTGTATCATCTGTAAATACTGCAATTTCGACCAGTGGTATTAACAGGTTCGGTATATATATAACAAGTATGCAAGATGTTCCTAGAATGCTTCCTTGAGGAAGCCCTGTCAGTATTAGGTAACAAATTGGATCTTATATGCTGCTCTGGAATTTTCTAATTGAAATGTAGAACTCCATGATTTTACAAATATTTCCTGGTAAGGGTTTGCGCATTTTCTGTGTGAGACCTTCATGCTAGAGTATGCTCTATCGAATGCTTGTGAAGCATCAAAAAATACTGCCGCACAGTAATTTTTTTTTTCAAAAGCTCGTTCTATGAACGTAACTATACGTTGCAAATGATCTGCAGTTGAATGTTTTACTCTAAATCCAAATTGAATATCAGGTATGTTTATGAACGGTTGCAAACGTTTAAGAATTAGTTTCTGGAACAGCTTTGATATTGCTGGTACTAGTGATATGGGACTATATAATTAACAGAATAATAAAAATAAAAAATATTCAAATTAAAAGTATTACAGGTCGTATGGGCAGATTTGAACAAAATATCTATCCATTTATTTATCGTAGAAATATTTTTCTTCATTGTATAATAATTCGGTAGTGAAAAGGTTAAGAAACTTTCATTAACACTATTTGAATAATCTCTATTTTAAATTAATCACCTTGTACTATTTTTAAATACAGAAAAATAATATTTGTTTTAATCCTTTTTGTTTTGATCCTTTAACGATTCAATGGAATGGAAAAACATTTTCTTTTATGATCCTTGATTCTTTCAAGGAGTAAATTGTTGGCCTTTTTTTTCAATATAATTTTCAGTTTCGATTATATCGATTAATTGAAATTTTCGGAAATCGAAGTTATTTGACCTTTTTTCGTATTTTGTTTGTTGGTATTGAATTTGACACCTGAGATAGATGATGAGATGAAAATGTTAGAAAGGATGTTGAAATGGAATTTTTTTATTTTTATTTTTATAATATGATAGGGTGAGTAGAATGGAAGAATATCAGTTGTCATGTAGAAGAAAATATTTTTGAAAGAGTTGGGGGTTTTTTTTTTTTGTTAAATAAAGAAAGGATGCTTCTTGGGAATATTAAATATTGATTTGTTGAATTGGGGCAGAAAATAGAATTTTTTTTTTGGTTTGGCTTTTAAATTATTCAAAATCAGGTTAAGTGTAATTATTTGTTGATCTGTTTAGATCTGAAAATATTGTTTATGAAATCCCTGTCTTTGTGGGAAACTATGAGGAAGTTCTTAAACATAAATGTAGGGCATGAAATATGTCAATTTGTTACAATTAGTAAAAAGAAATATAATTATGGTTTCTGTATCGCGTAATAGGCGGATGTACAATTTACATTGTTTCAGATGGCGTTGAAGATATATCGTTTGTTTTTTCTATTAGTTACTAACGACATTAAGTGGATTATCAAAAGAGGATTATACAAAGCAATCAAGTCTCGAAAAACATTGTGAAAGAAATTACAAAGAGATTGTTTAATCCCAACTTTTGTTCTATTTAGTATTTATAATGTTGTAACGCAATGTTTTTGTTTTTTATAAAAATGGTATTCTCATTTGTTAACAAACATAAATGATCGAGACCCTAAAAGTAAGTTTAAAAGACAACTCTGTTCATAACATATATTTAATTGGAAAATGTTTCATTATAATAGACGGTCTACATACACTAAAATAGAGTATAATCCTAATTCCATTAACACTAGCAGCTTCAAATATGATTCATATATTGTATCCCTTTTAAAGATATGTTTTAGTAGATTACAGAAATTATTGGTTGTGTAAACAATTAATTTAAATCCTTGTTACACCTTATGGTTAGTCATAGTTTAAGTTAATTTTGAAGTTTTAAGTTGTAATTAAATGAAAATGAAATTGAAAGATATGATAGAAAACACTAAAAATGGTTTATAATTATTTTGTTTTCGGTTATGTTGTCTGCGATGCAACTGTTATGCAGTTGATAACAATTGAAGAAAGTCATGCTTTTGTTTATGTTAAATGGCAGTCAAATTTGGACATACAAAGCAGCAAAAAATTTCATGATTATTTGTTGATCGTTATTGTTCTATTTTTTTTTTTTTTTTTTTTTTTTACACTGTACAGTAACTTAGGTAGAATCACCTTTTTGTGCTTAATTAATTAAGTACGGTACTGCAATTTTACACTACAATCTACAATAATTCGAGTATTTATTTTAACCAATTACTGGCTTATCAACTCATTAAATGTGGAAAACTACTGCTATTGTCAGGAGCTAAGCCTTCTTAAATAGAATAGTTTCATTTTTATTTAATTTGTTACAATGTTCTATGTTAGTGTGTTGTGAGAAACGGCGAAAAAGATGAAATTATGTAACTACAATAGTACAAACTACTGTTTGTAATTTGTATTACATATCTTTGTAAAAATTTAATTTAAAAAACAATTAAATAAAAACCAAAAATACATCTAATTCACATGTTAAAAATTTATGTTGGGGATATTACCCAAATATGATATAACTTCAGAAATATGCATATGTCTATTTGACAGTTGATTGGACAGCTCAGCATTATCGAAAGGCGGGTTATATTAACCCATACTGTAACTAATTCGGTAGTACAAAATATTCAATCAATTGAAGAGGGCTTTGAATTTTGCTAATTGTGTATCATGGTGGGACAAAAATTACAATGGAATATCGAAATAAGTCTTTTGTTTTGTTTTTTTATTAATTTTTTTTTTCATGTTATACTATGTTCAATAAATTAAGCATTCTATTAAAATAAGCTAGAAAAAAAAATTAAATTATCAATATCAACAATATGAGTAACGCTTCAGCAATGTAATTATTAGAATACCATGACAACATTCTGACATTACAACCTGTACAGTACGTCTTGTGACACGCATACATTTTATTTGTTTTATGTTTATATTATACTTAAGATATTGCAATACTGCATGTACATATATTGCAGAGTTTAATTATAGAATATATTAATTATTTCTTTCAAATTTTTTTAAATTTAAATAGAAGACGCAGCATAAATTGCTATATTAAATGCTTTATTATTTCTAACTCTCGATATTCAACACTATATTATGAACAAAATATTAATTCTTTTTTTACACAACTAAATCCAATAATATTTTGATATTGATAAATAAGAAAGACTATATCTTAAACACTGGGTGGCAGCACAGTAGGTAGAGTCAACCGAAAGTACCCAGGTTCGATTCCTGATGAATAAAAAAATATATTCATAGGTTTTTCGGGCAGGATTTTTTTTCCAGTACCCCTTTGTCATTGGGATAAAATAAATTACAAAAAATAATTGAGAGTATAAATAAACTGGTAACAAATTAAACGGAGCTATTCTGTTTGAGTTAAGTCAGAAATTTGATAAATAAATGCTCTTAATATTGTAAATATTGCAGTATATAAACTTGCAGTACCATACTTAATTAAACACGAAAAAATTCTTCTACCTAAGTTACTGTCAAGAACATAAAAAAAAATCGACTACAAAATCTATTATTTTTACTATAAGTCAATATCCAGAAGCTGCCTGTACAAAATATATCACATCACACTTGAAAGAAATATTACTTAATTTATTGCAATTTAATTTTCCTGACAATTTAACAATCATAGATTCTGTCAACAATTTTTTAGACAGTAGTCACAATAATTTTTATGACATAAATGTCAGTATAAAAAAAAAGATCTAAAATATCTGAAACTTTTCTTATTAATTTGTTTAACTTTTTTGTTCTATTTTTTCTGTATTTATTGGAGCTCTAAAGTGGCATTGTGAACTTTCACTTTACTAAATTGAGATTTAATCAATTACAGAAGACAAAAAAAGAAAATACAATAATATATAGAGAATATGACTGTGATGAGCCGTAAGCAATATATTGTGTAAAATTATAGTTAATCCGGTTAATTATAGGATACTGACTATTCTTATGAAAAAGAATTGGCGTGAATGAGATAATTAAAGATTTGATTAATATTTATTACACTTTCTTATTTGAAATAGTGGTTATTAAAGTAAATTTAAAAGCAAAATGAATTTTAAAAGCATCATTATCCAACCATAATTATTTTGTCATATAATTCAACGAGGGGACATACTTTTATCCTAGGTTTTTACACGGTGGGTGGTGCGGTAGGTAGAAGGCTTTGCCTTTCAATCAAAAGGCCCTATTGTTTTAGGGGTTTTTGACCTGGTCTAATACCTTTTGACATTGTGGTAGCGCCTTCAGGTCGCCATGCCCAATTCATACTATATTTTTAGCGAATAATTAGACATTATTGAAGTTACTGATTGTCATTGACATGAGAAGGATAAAAAAATTTTTACATTATGATAACAGTTAAAATTTACTGATAAACGTCGTTTAAAACTTTGTTTTACTCATTTAGAACAAATTCTTCCAAAAATAAGTGAAAAATAAAAAAATTAAATAAGAAAATTGTGTGTAAATTATTGCAGGGATATGATATATTGAAAATTTCACTAAAAATATATGTATTTCATATTTAATTTCTTTGAATTAATATTGTGATATTTTTATTGCTGATATTATATGTATACCATGTGAACAATACCAGAAATATTATAATTATACACCTTGGGTTATAAATATTTTCTTTAGTTCAATTTGTTAGTAGGTATGCATAGTAGTTTTTTCGACAGTAAATAAGAAAAAATCACAACCCTTATGTCTGATATTGTCTGTAACTTATGAAAACATTTCAAATGTCAGAACATATTCTTGTCTTTCTTTTTCTGTGTACTGCTATTGAATATTGGCCACTACTCTTGGAATGATTCTACTGAATAGAAGGATTCAAGGATATATATTTTTTAGCAAAGACCCATAATTACTTAATTTAATATTTTTAATGAATCGTATATGAATTCACCCACTCAAATATGTTTAATTCAAAATTATTTATATGATTCTACATAACATTATTGAACATTTTTGAGTTGGTATTTAAAGCATTTATGTTATTCATAAAATGTCCTCAATTAAGAAGAAAAATATTTTCATATTAATCATAAACGACAAATGAATTCTGCAATACATTTAAGAGTACAATTTATAGAAATAGAATAGTTGAATATAATACCGACAGAGTATATATATATCAAATCATATATATATATATATATATATATATATATATATAATATGTGTACTACAGCCCATCTACTTCACATTTGTATAAGGATGATTGATGAGATTTTCTGATCATTAACGAAATATAAAATGTCACTACCAGTATGTTTAAAATTACAAAAGAGTAATACAAAAATCAATACGTAATTCAAAGATAGAAATGAATAAGAAAGAAATAAAATATTTTGTATATTGAAAAAGAGACAACTAATAGCCTCAAAATTCAAAATTATGAAAATTAATTTGATTAAATTATTAAAAAAATATATATCTTATTTCCATGGGTTTCAGAGAATCTGTAATTGTAAATTGCTACAGGTGATTTTGATTAAAAATATTTTTCACAACAATGCAATCTTATTTTGTTTTAGATCAAATTAAATTCGAATTACATTAGAATTTTATGGGTCTTCCTATTGTTTTTCGATTAAGTTTAACTGAGATTATACTCTCATTATGGGGGTAAAAAGCTTTAAAAGGTTGATTTATGGTGTTGCTGATATATATTGCTGATATATATTGATTTCAATTATTATTTCCGTTATGTTGAAATGATGAATATTCTATATAAGTGGTATATCCTAATGTAATTTAATTAATTTATGTTGATTACTCTTTAATTAAGAAAATTATATAGTATTATAATAATAATAACTAATCATATTACTATATATATGTATGTATATATACCAAATGCTAGGAAATGGAAAAATTGTGTTTCTTCTAATTATTTACATTCGGATTACTTCAATGGAATATCAGACACTTATTTTATAACCGTTTAGAACATTTTTGTTATAATTACGGATTAAATAGGTGGTTCATATAGTAAGATGATAATTGCAGTAATTGCCGGGTGACTTTAATTTATTCTAGACTAAAGTTTATTTATTCAGTTCTCTAGAATTTTATAGAAATTTTTTAAATATAACAGAGATTGAAATTATAAGTGTAGCGTAACAACAGCAAAACCGAATTTAAAATTTTTTTTAAAAATAAATCGCGAGTACAATTTGAAATATCATCTTATGAAAATAAAATATCCTGAGAAAACAAAATTTAACAAAAGTTTTGAAAAAAAAAAATGTAGGATTTTAATTTTGGAAATTCCTAAGAACATCAAATCGAAATAATGATTCATGATATCATGATTATCATAGGATATATGTATATATTAAAATACTTTTTCTTTATTTAGGTAGCCAACAGAAAAAATAAGTTCTGATCCTGACTCATCAGCACCCTTCATTTTTACCGGTCATGAAGGGCAACTTCTCTCTAGTTGAAGATGTTGAAGATGTTGAATTTCTTAAATGTCTACCAATATTTTATCCTCCAACAAAATTCTCAGTTTGATTACAAATAAATTAAAACCGTATGCAGACAGTGTTATATGAGATTATTATGCAGGTTTTTTTATGTCGAACAGATCAACAATGGACTAGAAATTTACATCTTATATATAATATACAATATGAACGACGAGTAAAAAAGCAAGAGTAGCTGAATAGTAAATTACACCACAAAAATATTAAAATTTTAGCAAGTTCTTGGTGCTGAATACTTAAAACATTTCAAACAGTTACACCAAATCAATAAATATTGTTTTCGAGTAGAGCGACATCTATACTCTAAAATAAATTTCAAACACAGACAATTTTTAAAAAGGATTCATAAAAATTCTGTCATTTAAACAAACACACAAACTTATAGAAAAAAGTACAAAAACAAAGTAACACATACAAAAATTTAAAACAAAAGTTAAAAACAAAAATCAGATCATACTCTTTAAAAATAATATAATAAGTGTTAGTTAATTTGCTTCTGCTATTTAAAAAAATGTATACAGTAAAACACGGTTATAGTCATTGGATAAATTTCAGTAATATTTGTGAATATAACCGTTTTGCGACTATAGGCGTAATAAAAAAAAATGCATTTTTATAAACAAAATCAAATTCCATAAAATATCTTTCGTATAACAATTTTAAACTTTATTTTATCCATAAATAGCAATTCTGTTATATAATCACAAAATATACATATTTGTAATAAAGAATGGAAAAATATAGTATATAAATCAGTTTTTTAATAAAATAATTTCTTTTTTAATTTATTTTTTTGTTTTATTGGAAAAAATTGGCGTTATATTTTAATGTGACTATAAACGACATCGATTGTTTGAACTTATGAAGCTTATAACTTTCTTTCAAAAAGTAATAAGCAACAACAGCAGTAAGTAATAATTTACAAAACCCTCATAATCCCGGTTTTAGTATC
Source organism: Argyra leucocephala (assembly GCA_963942445.1). NCBI lineage: Eukaryota > Metazoa > Arthropoda > Insecta > Diptera > Dolichopodidae > Argyra > Argyra leucocephala. The sequence goes on along the minus strand of OZ012679.1, from coordinate 110,785,446 downwards.
CAAATCAAATCCAAATCATGGAGATTGCCTAAGGCAAGCGAACATGCACTTTTGGTTGCCATTGCTGCCAAATTAACTAATTTTGTAGGAATTTAAATTTCTATTGTTGCACCCCAGAGAATTATTTTTCGTAAATTATAATTTGTTTTTTGCGTCTGGGATCTCAAGTATTTGGGTTAATCTATTACCATGGTAAATTACTGTAGTATTGAAATAAATGAAAGGATTAAGGCAGTAAGTAGATTCTTGTTTTGCTTAAAGGATATTTTGTTAGATACATTCATGTTGAAGTACGACCATTGAAAAAAACAAAGCCTTGATTCCGCTTCGGTTTGTCCAGAACTATCGGATCAAAGCTTCTATACCCAAATACAATAGATAAAATTTACAAAACCCTCATAATTCCGGTTTTATTCTCCAAATCAGAATCATGGAGATTGCCTAATGCAAGCGAACATGCACTTGGTGTCTTCGACAGAATCTGGAGGAAAATATACAATACGGAATTCTATGAGCTGTATAATGAAGTGGAAATAGTGTCAAACCTTAAAGCCAAGAGATTACAGTGGCTCGTAAATCTAGAACAGATGGATGGAAATGATCCAGCCAAAAGTAATCTTCGAATCGAGGTTCGAAGATACCAGTCGGGGTAGATCAATCGGTAGACTTAAAAAAGTTTTGTATTTTCAACTGGGGTGAAGCCGATCGTGATCGGTAAAAATGAAGGTCAGCGTTAAATTAGGTTCAGGATTTATATTTTATTTGGGCCACCTAAGATTTAATGTTTTAATTCTATACTTAAGATTTGAGTTTTTTTAATTCTATTAGAAAATATTTGATAAAAATTTAGAAATTTAATTTCTTCGTTCTAAATTAAACTCATTTCCATGTTCTTAAAATTTACCTGAAACAGATATTGTTATGTAAAACTTCAAAGTATTAATGTACGATGAGATACTGTATACCACAATACAATAATGAATCAACAAAAATTAAACAATTTTCCAAAACAATAAAAAAAAATTAAAAAAAAAAAAACAATGTTGGATAAATCCGATGGAATAGTAAACACTGTTCTGTTCATTGATGTGTATTAAATAAAATCTTTGAGTTGAAAGTTATGGTCTGGGCTCCCTATACCACCATTTAATAATAAAAAAGAAATACTTTATTAAAATTTTGTTGTTTGCTTTTATGACAGTTGTAAAAAATGAGAACTTTTATTTAACTTTGAAAACTTCTTAAATTGAAAATTCTACTCGTACTGTATTACATTGAATCATTTTACTTGAAGTTTTCTTATTGTAATATTTTCATTTCCAATATCATAAATTTTTTTCTTTTATTATTACTAAAATCAAAATGTTGTTCATGATTAAATTTTTTTTATATAAAAAAGTTAAAATTACAAAAACACAAAAATGTAATAATAAAGATTACAAAATGGTGCGAATTTCAATCTACAATGTTTGTATTGTATTCGTATTGTTGATTCAAATTTTCAATTGTAAAAATTATATACATTATTTCTGTTATAAATTGTTGTGAGCTCTAACTGAAATATTTTAAAAGAATAAAATTATGATATAAGGCTTATTCCACTACTTTATATATTATTTTGAACAGTTTTAGCTTTTAAATTAATACCAAAATAAAAAAAAACTCTTAGTTAAATTTACTAAGTTTATCTTGACTAAGACTTAATTCAAGACATCTCAGTCTTCTGATGATTTATTTATTTAATTATGTCTAAAAACTATAATTCATTCATTATGTGCATAAGGGCGAATTAAATTCAATATATAAAATTTATACAAATTAATTCAATTTAACAGAGAAAAAGAAAAGAGAATATTACAGAATTATATAGACAAGTTATAACAAAAAAAGGAAAATAATAAAAATTATCAAAATCAAAAATTTAAGTAAATAACAATAAAAGTAAAAAACTATATAATTAATAATAATATACTAAACGTAGATTTGTTGTAACGAATTTCTTATAAGATTTTTTTAAATTGAAGAACTCATGTTCTTAACGCTTCTCTGTAGTTCATTATGCTGTGAGATTGCAGGGTTGATACCGCCACTTATCACATTTAGATTTGATGATGGTGTAACATCCAAAATCAATAAAATATTTAATAATTTAGTGAAAAAACCTCATTTTTTTTATCTACTAATTTTTATATTTGATAAAATTTTCTCTTTAATTACGGGCAGTTGTAAAAGTTTCCTGTATCGGCATCTTTTTGTAAATAGTATAAATTTTTATGATTGCCATTTCAAAGAACAATCTTTTATGTTGTCTGTCTTAAATTTAAAAATCGATCTTTCAAATATTTTATTGTGAAATAGCTGTCTAATCGATTCACTTTTGTACTTTTCAGATAATGGATAAATTCGTGCTGCAATTAATTATCTTTTTTAGAAAGGTTTATGACCGATATCCAAAAGAATATGGATAGTACTTTAGATACTGCATCATATTAAACAATTCGTTTTTGGGTAGCTTAATTTAAATGTGGTCGTACAAGTGTAAATGATGAACGAAGAAGTGGGAGACCAAAAACAGACTACATGATATAGTGATAAACGATCGCCGAGTAAAAGTTCGTGAACTGGCAGACTTATTGAGAACATCAAAAGATAACGTTGGACGCATTTTATATGACGAACTCTTTATGAAAAAGCTATCAACAAGATGGGTGCCATATTTACTAACATTGGCAAAAAATAAAATTCGTTGGAATCCAAATGTATTCTTACGTTCGATTTATAACTCTTGATGAGACTAAGGTCCATTACATATCAGAAGCAAAAATTTGTCCAAACAATGAATATAAACTGGTGAAAGAAAAACAAAGAAAACAAAAGCAGAAAAATCAGCAGGAAAGATTATGGCAACTGTTTTTTGGGTTGCACTATGCACAAGGTATAATATATTCATCGACTATCTCGAAAAAGGAAAATCAATAAATGCTACATATTATTGTTCGTTATTGGATTGATTGAATGACGAAATTAACAAAAACACCCACATTTAGCAAAGAAAAAAGTGTTTTTCCATCAAGACAGTGTACCATCACACACATCAGGTTTGATAACAGTAAAATTGAATGAATTACGGTACGAAATTGTTTCACATCTACCTTACAGTCCAGATTTTACTACAGTTCCAAGTGATTAATTTTTGTTGCCGAATTTCAAAATTGCAAAATTCAAAATTTTCTTTTAATTCTGTATAAGAAGTTATGTCTGTATATAACCTTGTTTTATTTAATTTTGTACCGTTAAATTGTCAATTAGCTTTTTGTTCAATTTTATTTTTGTCATATTTTAATAATATTTTTAGTAGATTGCTTTCCATATCAAAGAAAACAAAATTGATGAAAATAATATTTAGAGACCGAACAAATGAAATTTATAGTAATAATAATAATAGAAAAACAGATTTCTTACAATGTACATATGTCAACTGAAAATGAATAAAGAAATTTGAATTAAAATAATTTTAAAAAAATATATTGCGGATCCTTTGAATTTGAACCATTAAATATTCTAATGTGTTGTCTCTAATTCACTTTAGCGATAAAACTAACTCATTACTCAAATAATACCGAAACGTTGTTTCTACGATAATGTTTACTACACCACAACATTATTCAGTTACGAAAAGAAATGTAATACTAAAATTTACTTAGAAAATAAATTACGAGATTAAAAATAATATATTTTGTCTAAGTTACTAAATTGCGTCAATTAAATTAAAATTTATTTTTTATTTACTTCAAAAATAAAAAAGTAAAAACAAATCCTATCTAAATTATACACTCTCTAAGGACTATAATACTCATGAGTTCATAATTAAAAGTAAAAAAAATATATATATATATATATTTATTGAATATATTTTATTGTCATTATTATTAAATACATAATATGCCAAAAAGTAATTAAGTAAATTTTGTAAAAATATTATTTTTCGTAACAAAATAACAATAATATTAAAAAAACAGAAAAAATAAAAATAATAAAATGAAATTATATCTGTAAGAATCTATAAGAAAGGATATTATCTTCTGAATGGAATAAATAAATGAATTGTATCTATAAAACGCATTATTTAACCATTATATTTCTAAATATGAAGAATACCTTTAGATAAAACATTTTATCAAAAATATAAGTATATATCGCACCCTTGCGACAAAACTGTAGTAACTCGAAAAAGTCAGTTTTGAGAAAAACACAAAAAACTGTTTTCGACGTAATGTTAAGGTTATACTTTTATTAAATCATTTATTGGAAAAATAATATGTTTTTGAAAGCTAAATTACATTCATTCATTCCCTTATTTATATTTTTAAATAGTTTTAAACGGAAATTTTTGAGTTACAACAGTATTAATGTAAGTTTTGTGCAATATGATGAAATTATTTTCAGTTGAAACACTTTTGAAGGCTTAAATATTGCACCTTGCTTAGTTGTAACAGTTTTGATGATTTTTTTTGAATCAGTTCGTTAATATTTTTTAAGAATCTTGTTGCATAATATTATTGTATCCAGAGTTAAAAAACATAAAAAAAACTATTTAAATGCAAATTCGTGCGTTTTGGTTTAAATTTTCATCTTTATTATATAAAAACATAAATGCTTCTTCACAGCCTTAAATAAAATTGATTAAAATAACTTTTTAATCTAATCTATTAATTCATAGTTACTTTGTACTTTTTTAATCAACCTTAAAAATACTTAAATAAATATTAAACAAAATGGCTTTTTCAAAGTAGCTAATTTTAAACTTAAATTTTTTTTTCAAATTCAAAAAACAAAAAATAAATTTATACATTTTCGTTCAACCTTAAATACTTAAATAAAAATAACAAAATAGCTTTTTCAAAGTAACTGTAAATTTAAACATCTTTTTCGTTAAAAAAACAAAAAATAAGTGTGTACATTTTTAATCAGTCTTAAATTAATTTTTTGTTTAATTCTCATTTCTCTTCTAAAATATTTTTGAAAAATGAATTGTAATAGTATTTGGGAATCACATTTTTATTAATAAGTTCTTGCAAGTCTTTCTTCTTTCTATCACCTAAAGGAATTTTTTCAGAATATGCTTGAGCCAAACAAACAGAATTTACGTCCTGTTTTTTTGCACCTTTTCTGCTTCTTGTTTTTTTTTCAATGTTGACTTTTCTGAACTCCATATCCTTGTATGAAGTTTTATAAAAAAAAGAATCTTTGTATTCTTTCTCTACTCTAATTATCTTAATATCAGGCCATTTCACTTGATCTCCATTTATATCAATGTTAAAATTTCTACCTAATTGTTCTTGTAAAATTTTTAAGTTGAAAAAATCTTCATAGTTCATTACATGAATACGAAATGGAGGACCGCTTTTTTTGGCTGTATTAATCAGCGCTATATATTGATCTGGTACATAAATTGGACCAGCTTTAAGATGTTTTTTTATTTGTTTCTCAATTACACTATGAACATTATCCCCTTCGTTTTGGGAATGACCGTGTATGAGAAACTTATGGGTTATACTTCTAATTTTAAGTGCTTCCAAAGCATACATGTACGCTGCTACAACGTATTTGTTTTTTTGTTGACCGTAACAATTGTCGGAATAAAATATAATATCTATTTCCGAATTAACTGATGTTTCTGTCAACATTTTGAGGTACTGGAGCACACAACTTCCTATCTCATTTGAACCACGTTTTCCGTCCGTCTCATTCCAGAAATAACAATTTACCTTTGTAGCCGTCAAATCGCTTATAGTGAAATTGTAACAGTTAACGTTACTCTTGTAATAAAAAGAGGAAACTTGACCTCTTGGAACAGGTAAAACAGCTTGGAGATCGTATACTGCTACAAAACTGTTCACACTCTTTTTGTCTTGCTCTTTTTCTTGACGCGAAAGTATTTTTTCTTCTTGATGGAGGTTGTAGGAATCTATTAATTTCTCTTTTTCTTCTTCGTTGCTGTTTTTGTATGATTCACAAAGTTCACACTGATCTTTTTTTGGCTGATAAAAACAAATGTTAAATTCCCCGTTGAAAATCCGATTAAACATGGTAGAAGTTGCATAAGGGAGTTCTTGGACTTCCATGTCCTCTTTGTAATCACGATAAAGGTCGGCTAAACTTCTACCTCCTTCTATATACTCACGTGTACTTTGTGCTCTTAAATAGTGGGACTCTATTTTGGGAATATTATTAATAAATTGTCTTACTTTGTCCTTTATATTTGGATCGATAGTCGGTTGTTTCCCATGTTTCCCTCTTTTATCGCTTGAAACAAATCCATTTTCATCTATTTTCGTTATAGCAGTATTTATAGGTCTATCGTTTATATTAAGTGTAGCTTTAAAAAAATATTTGCATACTCGTAATTTTTCTTGATTTATTTTAAAATAGAAGGCATTATTTAACTTCCTCAAATTCTGAGTAGATGAATATCGATATTTAGGCCTAATCTGTTCAATGTGTGTAATTATATAATTTCTTTGTTTGTCTATATCTCCAAGGTTCCAATAAGACTTAAAAATAATTTCTCTTTGTTCATTGGTTATCTTTTTACTGCATTGAAATTTGCATTTATCGCCGCATGACGGTTGTATTTTTCTTGGTGAAATTTCTTTCTTTGATTTTGATTGAGAAATATAATCTTGCCCAGTATTTCTTAAAAATTTGGTTTTTTTCGTTTTCCAGTTTTGTTGATTAGATTTTCTTTTTTTACATTTTCTTACTTCATCAGTATCGGATAAATCGAAGTTAATATTTGAGTTCGATGTTTGTGTTTCACCTCTTCCAGATTCACCCACATTATTCTGGCAATCAGAAAAATTTTGTTGTTGGGATACTATTTCGTTACTTTCTTCCGGATCGTTATCACTATGGGGCTCATTATCATCATCATCTTCATAATTCTCATAAATTACATTAAAATTTGGATCAGCTTGCTCATCGTCGATATCACTTTCTTCGCTATGAATAGGAGGTACGTAATAGCCCTTATTTTTTACTTTTTTTATTGCCAATCTTAAAATTTTGCCTGCACGAGTTGAATAATCCATCTGTATGATAAAAATTTAAATAAAATGTTTTTTTCTATTATTTACTTTCACAATAATAAAAAAATTATTATTAAAAAACGTAAATGATATGATGTAAAAATACGAAAAAGCGTAAATAAAAAAAACCTATCAAACATCGTGTAAAAAAATATAATCATCAAAAATGATGTAATTCAAAATAAAAATTGAGTTCTATATTTTTTTATCTTTTAAATAGTTACAACTTGAAATAAAAAAAAAATGCACTCTGCACTTGAATCATCAATAGTGTATTAACTCAAAATAAATCACAAAAAAATTTAACTTACCTTCAACAAAACCAACACAAATCAAAATAAAACGTTATCCGACTCTAAATAAAACGATCACTTTCTATAAGCACACGATCATAACTAAAAATATTACTCTTTTGCTGAAATGCGTACAGCTCACAATAAAGTCTCTATAATGACTTAAACGCTTCCTGCCGGGTAAATAATAAAGCAAACTTAATACGCTTTAGAGGGTTGATAAAGTATTATTTTTAGGAATATATTTTGTCAAAATCAGAAAAATCGTGATTTTTGAGTTATTACAGTTTTGTCGCAAGGGTGCGATATGTATAAGAGGTAAATAAGTAAATGTTTTGTTCAATTTCTCAAGAGATTTATGAAAGAAAAACAAAAAAACAAAACAAAGTTTAGTTAAAACAAATACCATAGACGAAATTGTTTTTTTATGCAATTAAAGTATGTCGATTCTCTTAAGGTTATAATTTAAAGTTTCTTTTATATAACACGTCTATATCAGAGTTTTTGCAATATAAATTTTCTATATTAGTTTGATAGTTCTACAAAATAAGTAGAGTTAAAAGATCAATAGAACTCTAATCATCACACAAATAGTTAGTTTGAAAGGAGATGACCCTTGAAAGGAGTGCTGCTAATCGATGTTGTTACAACACTACGTAACATGTAACATCATGGAAATTTATCTTCGAATAGCACATATACATATATATCAAATATTGTAGAAATTTCCGGTCAAAATTACAATTAAATATATCACGATGATATTATAAATATTTTCTTATTTTGTATATTGCGAATCCAAATTATTGGTGGACAACACAAGAGAGGTTATCTGATAATAAGGTGGAAGTAACACAAAACACAATTTGTAATTTATATATAAAAATTCAGATGTTATAGGATTAAAATTACTCAATTTTTTTGGAAGAAAACATTGGTTATAGCGATAATTGAAATGAATACGTAAAAATGAAACAGTAAAAAAAAAATTTATTTTTACGGTGAGACGGTTATAGTATCAGAAAAATTGCTTCGGTAAAGTTTGTTGTCAGTTCGATTTAACATTTTCTTGTTTTGAATTTGAAATAATAAAGTAGTTATTTTCATAGTTAAATTAAAAATTGAAGTTTTATTAATATTACTATTGCTATTATATATATGCCAAGCGAACACTTTAAAATGCAAAAACAAAAGAAAAACCAACTATGTACACAAATGTAAACCACAAACAAAACTAAATGTAAATTTTTCTGACGAGATGAAACAGTAAAAATATAAAACATAATTTCAATAAAATACAAATGGTGGAAAAATGAAATGTACTTTATTGAAAAAATTTTGTTTCATTTTGTTCATATATTTTTTGTTCTTGTAGAAAAAAAAACATGGATCCGTAAAATGGTAAAATAGCTTTTTCATTAAAATTTTAACTTAAAATGTTAAAATTTTGAACAAAATTTGTTTTATAAAATATTCTTTAGCATTCCTATAATTTTTTACTAAAATTTTAGTCGGTGTCGCGACAATCAATTTTGAATTGATTTTCAATCAAAATCGACTTAATTCAATCGTCGGCTTCGCGAGAGTCAATTATTTGATTTTTTTTACTCTCAAAACTTTCTGAAACTTTAATTTTATTTGAATATTTTAATTTTATTTTAGAAGGCCTACGACGAAAACGTATGGACAAATGGGCACAAGTTAGTTTTTGATAAGAAAATTAAACAAAAATAAAAAACTTTATGCTAATTTTTAGGTATGGAGTATGGACCGATCTAAAAAACATAGTAAAAAAAATTTTTTGAATTCTTTTGTACAAAATTATTGTTTGTGTAATGAGGATATGGTTAGCAGAGAAATAGAATAATATGGAGGTAATTGGAAGGGAAAATTAAAGAAACAAACAGAATCTTTTCGAAAAGTTATAAATTGTAAAATGAAGCATTCCTATCGGATGGGGGGGAACATTAACTTCCCGCATTCAATTTAGAAACTTGAACCCTCCCTATAACTATGCTGCAATTTTTTGGTGGAAGGTGTATTAATGGTTTTAGTTTAATGACCCAATTTTCATGTCAAGTATTTTAAAAAGTGTGTCTAGAACTAGAACTAATTATGCCTATCTGAACAAATTTCCATCTAAAGATCACATATTTAATCTTGTGTACTGTTTAATTACATTAATGAGATTTATAAGTATAATATTAGTGAAAATCATATGGATTGACAGATAAGGTGATGAAATGGAAATTTTTTGTAATATTATTTTTTTTTTGTTATTTGGTTTTTTTTTTTGAGAGAAATATTCTTTTGAATATAAATTCACTTATATTATATAGGGAGGTTTATTTTGACGTGGTATGTATATATTGTGTATTCCTTTGAGTATATTTTTTAGTGCTAAAAGAAATGAGAAATAAAGTCATTAGATATTTTCAGTTATTTATGAATAATTCAAAAATAAAATTGTTTTTTTATGTTCCTGTTTTTTTTATTTTTGTGTTTTTTCTTTCTTTTCATATTTCTCAAATTTTACGAATCGTATCAATTAAAGTTTTTGGAGAATTTTATTAATTTGATTTTACGTTTATAATATCAAATAAAATAATTGTATAAGAGATTTAGTTCCCAACAGTTTTTGATACTAGGTCAATATTTAATTTTCTATTTCGGGTTCAATTTGCAGATTTTATTTTCTTGTCGTTTGCTTAACCCTTGTGAAGGTTAGCTGTCATAATTAGTATTTTATTTTTTGTTAGAAACATATCAAAACAATAGATTTTGCACTTTTATTACACCACTGACTACAATTTGTTAAGATCAATGACTTTTCTTCTTGTTCTCAGTTCCATCAATTTTCGCTTTGCGAATTGTCCTACTGGTTTTGTGTGTAGCAAAATTCTGTTTAAGTTTTCGTTAAGTTTTTTTAATGTATGTAACGATGGTGTGTAATGATGTATTACAGTATTGTAAAATAAAAATTTTTAAAATATACTTTTATCGAAACGAAACTAATCCCCTAAAAAGTAGAAAATAAAATTAGTGGTGGATGTTGAGCATCCAGAACTGTTATAAAATAAAACCCCAAAAGTATATAATGAATCTGCTGGATTGTTGTTAATGAAAATTTGGAATATTTGTGGCTTAAAAAGAAAACACGAAGATTAAAAGAACCACGCTTTGTGATGTTAAAAGAACCAAGTTTTGTGGTGTTCTTTTAATATTCGTGATGAACATAAAAAATGAAACCTATAGGTATTATAATTTCAAAAAGAGTATATAAATGTGAACTCTCTTGTCTATAACATAATTAGCTTTTGAACAATTCCTGATACTTGCTAGTAGTTGTATGGTAGTTGTGTGGAACTGGCAACCTGAACCAGTTCAAATTTCCGAAATAAATAATAGTCGAATGTCTTTTTAAAAGAAGCACGCTTTGTGATGTTCTTTTAATATTAGTGATTTTTTTCAAGTTGCAAATATTTAAAATAAAATTTGTAAGACAGAAATGTTTTTTTGAGCTCTTGTTAACTCTTTTTTGAAATGCTACTTGTTTCAATGTTTATGATGAATGTTCATAAAACTAATTTGTGTCAGTACAGCGACAACGACAAAGGTTTTTCAATAATGAGCACCATATTTAAAAATTGGTAACATATGCCAATGTGTATTAATTATGAATCTTGGCGCACATGGAGGTGTCGAATTGGTTAGTGAAATTGATATAATAAAAGTTAGCAAACTTTCGGCAATGCTAACAAAACTTTTGCAAAAGCTTGTTTAGTTTTCATGTTATGTCCTGTATATGTATTAGAGGAAAAATAAGAAGAAAAGAAGATTGTTTTTAAAAATTTGATTTAATTGCAAAAATTTTCACTACTATGGTTGAAAAGAAAACCAATAAATATCTTTACTCTTTAGTGATAACAATTTAATTGAGTCAATTTTGTTGAGTCAAAATTTAAGTTGTTTAGATCAAAAATTTTGTTGAGTCACAAAACCTCCAAAAAAAGTATATTGGCTTTCTTCCTAGTTTATATTATGTTCTTTCTTGAAGATTTTATTTTGAAGATTTTTTTGAAGATTTGATTCTGTATTTTTTTAACGAATTTTTTTCTTTATGTTTCTAAAATCTGAAAATTTGATTGAAAGTAAAATAGTAGAAGGTAGAACAATTTTTATATCTTTAGTTCTAAACAGTTAATTTAATTTATTCTATCGTTATCGATGTCATAGATTTGGTTAAAATTTATTTTTACAATATTTGTACTGTGAGACCAATTGAAGAGCCCCACGTTGTCTTAAGTATTTTTTTTTTTACAGATGGATGAGCTTGGTTGTTACAGTAAATTTTCAACGAATCCGGTTCTACATTTTGTCATTCACTTATTATATTATTTTCTCTCTAAAAAATTTGTTGGTATAACATTTTCATAAAGTTTAAAATCGGACAGCAGAATTGTATTTTATCAAAATATATTATTCGAGAATCTTTTATAAGTTTTGCGACTTAAATTATAAAATGAATGAATTTATAAAATATGGGGACGAAATAATTTGCTGGAGTTTTTGTTTTTCTGAAAGATTTTTATACATTTTTTTTTTTAATAAGATTTTAATGGTTGGGTCTTAAGAAGGGATTTTATGAAAATATAAATTAATTTTGTTTTTGCTTTTTGTTTTTTAATAAATTTCCAAGAAAAAGAAAAAGGATATTTTGAAGTTTTGTTATTATGTTTTTTATTTTAGCTTTTAAGTTTTATTTTTAATAATTTTTGTTGAAACTAAGTAAAGAAGCCTCCATTACTTAAGATTAAATTTACCTTATGTCAAAATCTGAATTGATGATGAATGGAAATTTGAAAGTATATATTTTGAAAGAAAATTTAGTAGACAGAGGGAAAGTAAAGAGTTGAGGAAAATTTTCTTAGTTTTCTTTATAGAATTTTAATTATTAATGAATATTTATTTAGGTGATTACAGCCAGAAAATTTCAAATCGCCATCAGAATATTTCCTTCGTGGGCAACATTTTTCGGGATACCAAAAGAGTTTCTTTAACTTTTACTCAACTGGATTTGAGGTGCTTTGATTAGAAATCATAAGTTTGATGAATGTATTTTTGAGAGTTCGGGAAAGTATTTTGTTATATTACGTACGGCTTATCCAATTGGATGGGATCTTTCAATGTGCTATATTTTTATATAAATTTATTCATGTTATTGAGGTGGTCGTGACGAATAGTACTTGAAACAGTTGTAGTTCTAAAAATAGAAATTGAATCGGGTATAAAAAAGGTATATTTATGGAAGAGCTATTTTTAATCTTGTTATTACACAATTATTGTATTGTTTTTCCATTTTGTGATAATCATTAATCGTGATAATTTAACAGAAATCTAATTTATATACTATCTATACATTGGTCCAAAAATGCAGTCAAAAGTTGATAAAGAAATAGTTGATACATCAAAAACATTTTTACGTCGAAAAGCAAGCAATTACGGACTGATATCAGGTTCTGTAAAATACTCATGAGTGAAAGTCATGAATATGCAAGCTGTTTGCCTTAATAAACAGTAAAAGAAGCTGGGATTTATACTATTGGTAGTATGAATAATTATCGGATTTGTGATGGTTTTCATCCACATGATAATATTATGCCTGGTATGGTGAAAACTAGATTTAGTTGATCCGGGGAGTATAGGTTTGATAATTTAAAGGATATTTTTAAGTTACGTCATTCTAAATTCAATTGCGAAAGCTGTGTTTGCCACCCCTCTCCCTTTCTTTTAAACAGTGACTGCAAAAAACTATTATCGATGAATTTTTTAATGAAAAAAATTTTCGGGTATATAAAATAGTTAATTCTCAATTTTTATCTTTTTCTCTTATTTTTAATAGTTATGAAATATTTTTTATTTTTTCTATTACCGATAATAGTTAAAAAAGTAATTTTTATTTTAATCGAAAAAAATAAAAATTACTTTGTAACTACTATCGGTAATAGAAAAAAATAAAAATTATTACTTTTTTTCATATCGATTATTACAAATAATCGATATAAAAAAAAGTCAAAGAATACCTTTTTCAATGTGATTTTTTTAATAAAACTTATAACAGTTACAGTCTATGCTTTTAAAACTACAAATTTCGATATTTAATTTAAGCTTGTGCTGCTTAATTTCTTATCATATATATTATGTGATACTTTCCTTACATTTCAGAAGATTGTTGCGTACTTATGACAAAGAAATAAGAATCGACCTGCAGGACGTGGTGAACAATAGGACAATAGGACTGCTGCATAGGTCTATACCTGACGAATTGACCAGATGTTTACTTACATGTTGGTGTAATAGTTAAATGACCATCAATGTTCAACACATTTTTGAAGCCTGTTTTCATTTCAAAAATGTAATGTAATATATGGAACGGGGGAGTAAATAATACCCTCATTGAAGACACCGAGCAATCACCGCACCATATTATTATTCAGTTAACCAAAACGATAAACATCTTTGGTGAAATCTAAATAATGCTTTTTTTCTCTATACTCTTTCAAAAACCTAATTGAAGTAGGTAGGTAGGTAAATGAATGAATTTAACAGTGAATAAAATAAATTCCTCATTTGCTTTACAAATTACAACTTCATAACTTTTTAACTAATATATTATTTTTTGGTTTTTTTTTATTTTTTCACTTAAATTTACTGCATGTGATATACAATAGAAAAACCTATAGTTACATAGTTACATAGAACAAAACAAAAAAAGAAAATTTATTCATGAAATTCTTCGCTAGGGAACACAAAAATAATAATCGACAAGTTAAGCATGTACAAAATAGTTTGAAAGAGAAAAAAATTGTAAATAGTTTTCAAAATGAAAAGAAAATATTTTACACCTATAGAAAATTTTTATTATTTATTTTTTTTATTCTACCATGCATGATGTGGATACAAAGAGAGTTCTTATTAGTATAATTAGAGGACGAAACCAGTAATTTCATTTCTAGAAAATTCTTAAAATACAATTTTTTGTGGTAATAAACTTAACAATATTATTTAAAAATTTGAATACATTTGGATTAAAATTTTATTTGAATACAAAAAAAGATGATGGTAAAAATAAGATAATTAAAAGAAGAAATAAAAAAATAAATGTTTCTACTTAGAATTACATATGTATACGTATTCTAAATTGAAAACCGAAATGATAATATTATAAAAATTCTATTAAATTTCCGTTGCCTGAATAGAAACAAATTTCAAAGGTTTCTTAGTCTTTACATTGGTAAAGATTTTGATTTTTCTATGGATTTCTTAAGGATAAAGTTTAAGATAAGGACATGATTTTTATAATGTCGTAGTTATTTTTATGTGTATACATAGTTACGATAAAAAATAATTGTATTACCTTCGCGTATCTATTCTCTAAAATATTCTACCTACAGTATGGAACAAGGAGAAAAAGGAATATGTAATTATCCTTATGTGGCTTGGCGTGAATTAAAAATTTGATAAAATTAATAAAAGTTACTTATTTTTTGATATAGAATTCGAATTTCCATCCAAAACCACCATGTAAAGAATCTCGATTTCGGTGAATTTTCCGTTTAAAAAACTTTTTTACCGTCCTTTCTGGAAGTTTAAAATATCAACAATTGATACAGCAGTCACGATTTAGTTAATTATTTGTATTTTTATATTATTATTAAAATAACGGCTTGTTTAAAAGCTGATACGCAAATGCGAAGAATCGTGTCTTATATGAATACAGTTTGAGACTTGTAATACACAAGTTTTGTATTATACTAATATGGGCGAACTAACCAACAATTTGTTTGTACCCAGTTCTGGAAGTTAATGCAATACAAAATTTCGCATTTACCTTCAGTTTAACTAGTGTTTCTTTCATTTATGTTTGAATCTACAAAATCATATGGCCTTGTTACTTGGTACATACTAACTGATAACAAAAACTTGGCATACAGAGTTGATATACAATGTTGATATACAAATTTGGTATTTGCTATACTAACTTATATTGTTTTTGATAATAAGTTAGGTAGAATTACATTTTCGTTCTTAATTACGGTACTGAAAGTTTTTACTTACATATTTTTTATATTATTCTCCTTCAGTTTATCCTATTCAGGACATAGTGACAATCGAGAGAGACTTACAACTTGATATAAGTTGATTTAGTGAGAATTACAAAGAGGTGCTTAAGTAACAATATGTTTTAATAGGGACACATTGTGCAGAAGTGAAAAACTTACGCCCAACCTGTACTGGCCATATGATATAGGTAATCACTTTCGATTAATCACATTTTTATTGTCAACATTGTAATATCACCAGTACTTATTTCTGGACCTTTTTGTTGACCAAAGAATGTTAACAAAATAATATTGCTTTTCCACTTAATGCGATCCTGCGATTATTTTTATTTCATTTCGTGTTTTTCTAGTCTTGAAAATCTCTGAATTCGTCATTCGAATCTGTTGGAAACGATTTTACGACGATATCATTTTAAGGAAAGTATTGAACTGAATCACTGAAATCAATAAATGATTAACTATGTTTGAGTCAACGATTTTTTGATTTTAAAACTATGAGAATCTTTTTATTTTATGAAAAATACTGCCATTATAACGTAAGTTAAATTTTTTTAAATTGTTACAATAAGTTTTTTTTTTTAGAAATAAACAAAACTCGAATTTACTAAACCAAAATAATGCTAAATTAAAAAAATTATTATTACAAAACTACAATCGAATAGATTAGAGAAAATTAAAGATTTGATCAGTAGGAAAAATTTATAGAATTTAAAATCAAAACTATTAAATTTTTGTATAGTAAAAGTTGTGAAAAGTGAAATAATGTCCCAGCAAATTATGTTTTTCTTTTAAAATACAGTTTTATAGAATTTAATGATAAGTGTTCTAATAGTTTTGTTGTTGTACATAAAAAACAACAAAGGCCTTAAAGTACAATATTTTAGTTTTTTTTTTAAATTTTCTTCAAAGTTATTAATTTTACCTCAGTCGTATAAAGTGAGTTTGAATGACCACAAAATTTATATGATTGATAAAATATTTAATTTTCAATTATAAAAAAAAATTAATGCTTTTGTGTCCCATTTATCTTATTTATTTATCCTCTTCTACTATTTATCTTCTTAACTATATATTATGTTCTTTCATTTTTACGAGTAAAAAACACGAATAACAAAATAAAAACTTTGAATGCATGGGTTGTTTTTCTAAATTTATCAAAAAAGCCTGTGTTGTTATTTTAAAATTTTCTCTCTCCATTTTGAAGTAAAACAATTTTTTTTTTTTAAAGAAATTGTCCTTATATAATAATATTCCCAGAAAAACAAGAGGGCATTAAAGATTGCAAAAATAAAAGATGAAAAATTGAAAGAGATGAAACCCAAAAGTAACCTAAGTCAAATTTTTTGTTTGTGTTCTCTTTTTCTTTCTTTTTTTCTCTGTAAGGTAAATCAGTCACAGAGCCATTCATCATACTCCCAAGAGAGCTGTTTATTTTTCCATTTTATCCAAAGAAGTACTAATTTTTCAATAATATTGCTTTTGTCTTACATGTGTTCATCTTAATATATGATATAGGGACTTGACTTATCAGCAGTTCAATGTTCTTAAACGTGTTTGGTTTTAAATATCGTTATAAATATAAATATTAGCTATGGACTGACACAATTTTTCCAAAAATTACCTGTGGTAATATAATGAACGTACTACAAAGAGGTTCTAAGAAAGGCATTAAAAAAGAGATAAAAAGTTCGAAAATTCTTTGATCTAGTCTCGAACTTCATGTTGAATATGTCAAGTTTTGTATTTTTTAATTGAACGACATTCATGCTTCATTAGTGGGACGTTAATACTGAAATTGTATGATTTGTTGACCTACATGTAATGGTTATATCCGTTCAAAGCATGAATTATTAATTGTTTTTTTTTGTTTATTTATTCATAAGAATGAATTTCTTTAAAATTTGTTGAGAGTATAATTTTGTATTAACTTAAGTAGAATTACGCTGTTTTAGAGCTAAAA
The DNA here is from genome assembly GCA_963942445.1 of Argyra leucocephala. Taxonomy (NCBI): domain Eukaryota; kingdom Metazoa; phylum Arthropoda; class Insecta; order Diptera; family Dolichopodidae; genus Argyra; species Argyra leucocephala. Next base: position 110,767,982 of record OZ012679.1, on the reverse strand, counting down.
ATTTCTTTTGCTTAGCTTTAGTTTTTTGTATTAAGTTATTTGCATACCAGAAAATTCGAAAATAAATAAATAATCGAAAACATTACACTTTCCAGTTTATGTAAAAATTGGACCAGAATGTGTATGAGCAAATGATTTTTTCAAAACTAAATCAAGCCTAATAAAATTCAATTGTTAGAATGGCAGAAAAATGCAGTCTAGCAATTGGTCAAGCACAGCTTAAAGTCAGTGGTAAGTAAAAAATTGGTCTCTTCTACTGAACGATAAGTAACACAAAAGCCACTTTAGTAGAATAACAACGATAAATTATAATCCAACTACCTTGGGAAAACGATGATTACTGAAATTAAAGCAGAGTCCTCATAACCACAGTATTTGAACTATGTCTAAACCCTTTACTCCCAAGAGAAATAAGAATCATAAATGATGACACTTAAGTCCAGAAGCTAAAGAACTTCTAAAAGAATATTAAAAAATCATTAGATTTGTAAATTAGTTCGTTAACTGGGATTGACCGTATATAGAAGGAACTAGACAAATTTACTTAAGAGAACATTTCGTAGCCTTGGAGGCATTTTCAAGTTGCCTATTCTTAATATCCACAGATTTTTAATAACTATAGACTTTTTTTGGGGATTAATAATAGTTCAATTTAGTTTTGGGAAACATTATGTGATCCAGATTTATGACAGTAGCACCCACTTAAAAATAACATCCAGTTTAAAAGCAACTAACTTACTAAATTCCATATCATCAGCCTACCATCAGTACAAAAAAGATCACTGATCTGGGATCAAATCAAAAATATTTAAAAATGGCAATTCTATCGTTGATATAATCATCATTAGAAATTTTCAAAATATAAATTCTTGTATGTATTGTTTACATTCATGTATTGTTATTTAGCATGCTTTAATTTCCTTTTTTATTGAATAGCCAACTTTAAGGTTAGGGTAACAAACAACTAAGTTCCTTAAAACCAAATATTATTTAATGTAAAATCAACAGTTTTTTTTTATGATCTTCGCTTGAACATCCATCCATCCCTAGAACTATTTTTTAATAACTTTTTATAAAACATTTTCTTCTTTCTTTGGGTACGGTAAAAGTAATCCGCCTCCATTTTCACTGTAAAAAAATGTTTTTTTTTTTTAATATAAAATAACAAAACATACATAAAAAAAAAACACATTGTGAGTGAGAAAAAATTCTTTCAAAAGTTTATTTTTAATCATGAAATATTTTAGACATTTTTTTTTTTAAATATTTTTACAATAGACTTGTAAAGTAACATACAGAAGTTTTGTAAATATTTGAAATTAGAAAATTAAAATGTTAAAATATAAAATTAAAACTATCAATGAGATCAAGAGAAACTGATTTTCATGTGAAAGATAAAGTGATAAACAAACTAACAAAAAGTTAAAAATAATAGACATCAAGTGATATCTGTTGCGAAGAATCTACCAAAGGAGTTGAAGAATCAGTATGTAGCATTATATTGCGTATGAAATAAAATTGAAAAATTTCACTTTAGAAATTAATCGAAATTGTACTTCTTCGGTCTTTTAAAATTTTTTATAGTTAAATATAAATTCTTTAAAAATTGAAACTTAAGTTATATTCAGTTAAGAATAATTTTTATTTTAAATTTTATTAATGTTTGTAATTTTTAGTTTCTAATTTAACCATACTAATCTACATGGTGCTAATAATAACTGATAATATCCTTCTGTAACAAAAAACCTTGCATTCACTGTATATACATATAATATACACGACAATTTAGTTTTCTTTTATATGATTTGACACTCATGGCAATATGTATTTCCCTTGGTATTCATCGTTATTATCTAATATTAACCAATATACGAAAAAAATAATAAAAATGTTAGACTTATTATCTGGATAATTATGTAGACTTTATCATGCAAAAATGTGAGCAATTAATTTTTAAAACTTACTAAATTCGAATTGCCAAATTAATAATTAAGTTTATTTTTCATTTTCCTACACTTCTCCTCCTCCTAAAAATGTTTTCATACGTTTAATAATTTAAACTTTAAAAACAATGATTGACACATAATCTTATTGTTGTTCAAATTACCGACCTATATATGATTTAGTTATCCTATGGTTATTAATTAGAATTTCCTGGTTAATAGATGCACTATTTGAAGTATAATGGTGTATTAATCTACTTTGTATTAATGTATTGAACTGCTGTGTGAAAATATTTGTTTGTTTTAGATCATCTTATGAATATGTGATCAAGCATTAAATTTAAAATTGTTGCTGATAGAGCATTAATCACATCCACTGTTTTATTTAACTTATGTTAATTGAAATTATATTACCGAAATTAAATATTTTTGATTATGAATGTGGTGTAGTATTGGACAATATATTTGAAAAAGAATAAATAATTTTTATATTCAGTTTATTGAAATTTTTATTCTAGTTTAATCCTTTAATCGGTTATTAGACTACTTGGTTAAAGCGTCATGTTAATATCGCAAATTATGTGTGTAAGTTCAATTCTATGTTGAGTCAATTTTGTTTTTTTTTTATTAAAAATACATTTTTTTTTGTTAGTTTAGTTTTGTTTTTTAATTTATAATATTAATTTTTCACCCCCTCGGTGGCGCAGTGGTTATGTAACAGGATCCATGACCGAGGGGACCCCGGTTCGAACCTGGTTGGTGGCGATTTATAAAAAAAAAATCCATCATTAAATTTGTTAATTGAAATTTCGAGATTAATCGAATGAAAATCATTAATTGAGATCGAACCGGTAATAAGGTAGCGCCACGTTGTTTCTAGGCAGCGGTAGATGGTTACTCCATCTCCTAGGACCGGTTACTGTAGGCCAATCACCCGCATAATTGGTAAATCAATGGATTCGAAATAATAGAAGAAGAAGCCTCGGATACACGAATGACTACTTGATAACGACCTTTGGCACTCAAAAAAGGACCCGAATTGCACAATGGAATGTAAGAACACTTAGAGAAGCTTCAAGACTCTCGCAATTGGAAGCTCAAATGGCTACTTACAACATAGACATCCTAGGTATAAGTGAAATGCGATGGAACAACACCGGAGAAATCAACACGGAGAATGGAAACATGGTAATTTACAGTGGAAGGGAAACAGGGGGTGAAAGTGGAGTCGGAATACTAATATCAAAGAAATTGAGACAAACATTGGTTTCGTGGAAGGCAGTCTCGGATAGAATTGTTATAGGGCGATTTCGAAATATGACAAGACATGTAACAATAATTCAATGCTATGCACCAACAGATGTCGCTGAAGACCATATTAAGGATGACTTCTACGAACAAATAGAAACAACGCTAGCACTCATAAATAGGGGAGATATCATAATATTAATGGGTGACTGGAATGCGAAAATAGGATCTAACAACAATGGACTTGAGGAGATAATGGGCAAACACGGGTTAGGAAGAGAAAGAAACAACAACGGGGAAAGATTGATAGAGTTGTGTCAGACTTTCGACCTAGCAATCGGAGGGAGTCTATTTCCACACAAAGATATCCACAAATACACATGGACAACACCAAACGGGATCTCAAGAAATCAGATAGATCACATATGCATCAGCAAGAAGTGGAAACAATCAATGTTAGATGTGAGAAATAGAAGGGGAGCAGATATACACAGCGATCATGAATTACTAACTGGGGACTTCAGAATGAAACTAAGCCAACAAGGAAGAGGCAGAAGATATAGAAAGAAGAAAATAAATATAAACAACTTAAAAAATCCGCAAGTAAGAGCTGACATAGTTACGGCGTTACGAGAAAATATTAGAAATAATAGAGAATACACTTGGGAAGAGATTCTGGAAATTTACAACCAAACAAGCGAACAAAATCTTGGAATTTCACAACCACAAAGAAAAATCTGGATAACCGATAACACATGGGCCTTGATTAAAAGAAGAGGTGAAATGAAGAAAATGATAAACAACAGGATGGCATCAAGAAGAGAATATGAAGAAATAGCGAAAACAGTAAAAAGAGCAGCAAGAAGAGATAAAAGGAAATTTCTACAAAATTTAGCCGGAGAAGCAGAAAAAGCAGCACAGCAACATAACCTGAGAGAATTGCATCGCATAATCAAGAACTTAACTAACCAGTCGGAACAACAAAACAAACCAATTAAAGATAAAAATGGTGCGCTCATCACAAACTTAGAGGATCAATTAAAGAGATGGAGAGAACATTTCCAAGAACTGAGCAACGAAGAAAGTACAAATAATGAAGCAGACATAAGAAACAGAGACAATGCAAATATCTACCCAACTGAGGGACTGCCAATATCTACTCAAGCTCCAAATATAGAAGAAATCAAGGCTACAATCAATATCCTGAAGCACAACAAAGCAACAGGTGAAGATGGAATTCCAGCAGAAATAGCCAAACTGGACCCTGACTTATTCGCAAAAACAATTGAACCCCACATCAGGAAAGCATGGATAGAAGAGAATATACCACCATCATGGAAGAAAGGAATGATTGTCAAGATACCTAAGAAAGGAGACTTGGCAAATTGCAGCAACTGGAGAGGAATCACGGTTCTAAATACTATTCATAAGATAATAGCAATTATTATAAAGAAAAGATTAGAAGAAGTACTAGAACCAATACTACGGAAAGAGCAGGCAGGTTTCAGACCAAACCGAAGCTGTGTAGACCAGGCAAATACTTTACGGGTCATAGTTGAACAATCAGTGGAATGGAATGCCCCACTATATCTACTATTCATAGATTTTAAGAAAGCATTCGACACAGTCAAGAGATGCGCAATATGGAGAACACTTACAAAGAAAGGAGTTCCTGAAAAAATCATCAACATCATCAAAGCGATGTATGAAGATGCAGAGACAACAGTTCAACACAGAGGTAAGATCAGTGATCCATTCTACACCAATATAGGAGTTAGACAAGGATGTCCACTATCTCCACTTCTCTTCAACACAATACTAGACGACATTCTAAGAGAAGTTTGCACTGGAATAAACGGAATAGAATGGGATCTCTTCGGAAACTTAGAAGACTTAGATTACGCAGATGATGTATGCCTCATATCAAAAAATCAAAGGGACCTACAGAACAAAGTCAACAGATTACAGGAAGAAGCAAAGAAATCGGGACTGGAATTAAATATCGAGAAAACCAAAGCAATGAGGACAAACAATAGTTACAGTGAGCCAATAACAGTGAGTGGACAACAGATAGAATACGTAGAAGAATTCAACTACCTGGGGTGCATTATAACATCAAGAGGAGGTGCAACAGAAGATGTCAACAGCCGTATAAATAAGGCAAGAAGAACATTTGGGAGCCTAATGAAGATATGGCGGAGCAACCAAATATCGAGAACAACAAAGCTAACAATATTCAGAGCATGTGTTAAGTCAACATTAATATATGGCAGTGAAACATGGCTCACTTCGGTCAGAATCAAACAGAAGCTACAAGTATTCATCAACAAGTGCTTGAGAATTATATGCAGAATATTCTGGCCGGCAAGAATTAGCAACGAAGATTTATGGATGATAACTGGAGAAGAACCTATCAACAGACAGATAAATAGGAAAAAATGGAAATGGATAGGTCATACACTAAGGAAATCAGAAAGTGATATAGCAAGAAGAGCTCTAGAGTGGAATCCACAAGGACAAAGGAGACCCGGCAGACCATACAACACATGGAGACGCACAATCGATCAAGAATTAACAGTCAACAATTATACCTGGGACGATATTAAGGAAGTAGTACTCAACAGAGAGGAATGGAGGTTCACTATCGAAGCCCTATGCTACCACGCGGAGTAATAGGAGAAAAAAAAAAAAAAAAAAAAAAAAAATTTTCAAAATAAGAAAAAATATGTTTTTTGATAAAAAAAAGTGATTTTTAATTATTATTCTCGTCTCAATTATTTCAACAAAATACGAAATCGTTTAGTTAGAACGAATCCAAGCATACAAATTATGTATACATATATATATCTCATTTTAAGTATGTATGTATGAAATAAAATTAGTTAGTGCGGATTTTACAACATAGTTTTTTTTTTTTTCATATTCTTGACAGTAACTTAGGTAGAATCACCTTTTCGTACTTAATTAAGTACGGTACTGCAATTTTACACTACAATATCTACAATATTTCGAGTATTTATTTATCAAATAGCTTATCAACTCATTAAATGTTGAAATCTACTATTATTGTTAGGAACTAAGCTTTCTTAAATAGAATAGCTCCATTTTATTTAAGTTGTTACCAGATGTACTCTCAATTATTTTTTGTCATTTATTTTATCCCAATGACAAAGGGTACTGGACCAGGTCGAAAAACCGATAAATAATTTTTTTGCTTCATCGGGCATCGAACCTGGGACCTTTCGCTTGAAAGGCAGGCACTCTACCTACTGCACCACCCAGCGTGTATTTTAAAACAATCCTGTTCTGTTATAAGCTAAATTCGGGTTTTAATAATATGGAGCGGGGTTTAGGAGCGTCAGCCTCCGATAATAAAAAAATGTAATAATTTTCAAATATTGTTTTTTCCTGCAATTTACATCTTTCTGCCGTCAGCAAAATCAGGATTTCAATAATACGGAGTGAGTAGTTGTTTGGGGGTGGCAGCCCACTACAAAAACAAAAAAAATGGATTAATATTCAAATTTAATAACAATAAAACTAAACTTCCCCTAAAACTAAACTGTATCACTGTGTAATCGTTGTTTTTGCGAAAAATTAAAATCTGAATTTTTGTCTGAATTTTGATTTTCTGAATATAGTAAGGGTGACAGCTAATTTGCTGTCACTCATGATAAAAATAAGGAAAATTTTCAGTTGTTTTAAGCAGTTTTAGGATTTTTTAAGGTTTATGTAATTTTTTTTATGTTTAAGTTTTAACGAGATTTCTGAATTGTATTTTTTAAAATGCTGCCGTTTTCTTAAATTATTCAAGTGATAGCATTACAAAATACTAAAAACTTTTAATGGCATTTTTGATTATCGCAAAGATGACTATCGCTAATCACAATACAGGGGTGGCAGCACGTATTTTTTGTTACAAAATTTTAATTCGAAAATAAAGTTGCCACCCCAGAATGCCACTAAACCTAACCTTCTTTAAACTGTATTTGCACAAAAAAATGTTCTAGATCGTTCTAGAGCGTTCTAGAACAGTTTATTGAACAAACCTAATAAATGAAAGTATTAATGTAAAAGAAATACATAACATATGTATATTTATCATGTATGTACATTTTTGTTAAATTAAAAAAAATTCTATCAATAAAAATATATATAAAAAATAATATCATTAATTTTTGGGTTGAAAGTTTGTTATTATTATTTATTAATAATATAAGTTGAACTTTCAGTAGAATTTTTGTCCTTTTCTAAAAATGTTTTCCTCCGAATAGGTTCCAGGCATCGAAATTTTGACCTTCCTAAATTATTTATAAAAACTTTTATAAAAAAAATCAAATAGATTTGAGTAGCCTTACTACAGCAAGTGCTTTGTCGGCATCCCGATGTAGAAGGCGCGAAAGTGCCGCAGGTCTCTAGTAAATATATAAAATATATTTTGCTTTTTTTTATATGAAAATCAGTATTTTTATTTAACTTAAAGGTAATTCAATATTATTTAATTATATATACATTGTATATGCAATGAAGTAGACATAAATGGTATTGTCGACGTGTAGTTTACGTCGTACAACACTGCCTCTTTGTTACTAGCACTCAATTCACAATCAACAACATAAGAGTAGATATATATTATTTCTACTCTTACGGTGTATTTTTTATTTATGGCATATTCTATCATTTATGTGATGATTATTGTTTTTTATATACAAAAACATCAAAACAACAACGATACTTTCATATGTTCTTTTCGTCCTTCAAGGATAAGGCGCATCTAATATATCTCTCTCAGAATCCCCTTAATAACGTAGAATTTAATAATTAAGTATGCAAAAAAAACCTTCGCTATTGAAATTTCAGTATTCCAATATAAATAATCGGAATTAAAACAAAATCACAAGTCTTACATACAGCACCATCAATGTAAATAAATTAGTATTGTATAGTAGATGATAATGATTCGAATAGCGGATAGATATTGATTTTTCAAATATAAAAATTCTAACAGGACATCAATATTTTTGATTCTCTTACAATGTAGATTTTCATCCATTTGAGACCTTAAAAGTTTCAAAGTTGAAAGATTTAAAACCTTTGAAAAGAAAAGTTTTTTAATCTTTAAAAATCAAAAAAGAAAACAAAACAAAGTGTAAGTGAAACTAAGTAAACGAAGTAGACAAAAAATCATAAAATCGTAAATGCTTCCATTTAAACATAATTTTCCCTTTTTTTTGTTGATTTTTATGGAAAATCCATCATACAAAAGAAAATTTTTCCTGGAATATAAAAAAGAAATTTTGTTTTTTATTATCTTTCTCTACTGCTGACAAAAACATTTGAATTAAGTTGAAAATCAAAAAATTTTCATTGAATCAAAAAGTTTTTTAAATTTTGCGATTTGCTGTCGTCCTTTTTAGTTATTTATTGTTATGGTGGTAATTTTAATAAAATTGTACAAATTAATGTTGCACTTCAATTATTGTTATTAATTTTGATATTAAATTCAACAAATTATTAAAAACAGTAACTAAATCCAATATGGTTATTTGTTGTAGCAAATCCAAAATTTCATAAAATTGCAACTTAAAGAAACAGCAATGATCTTAAGCCTGGTCGAAAAAACTATTTTGTTATTAGACTGGCATAATGATTAATTATATCATTAATCTACCGAGTCTGACAATATCCCTCCTATAGTTCTTAAAAATTACGCAAACACCCTAGCTAGACCACTGAGTAAACTTTTCTATACATCATACTTTTTTGGTAATTATCGATTTTCATTGAAAATAGCTCACTTCCAGCGAATCCCAAAAAAGGATGCCCCAACCAGTCCCACTAATTATGGCCCAATTGCTTTGACTTGTTGTGATGAAACGATATAACTCAAAAAATATCTAGAGAAAAATAGTCTTATAAATGACTGCCAATGTGGGTTTAGGTCAAAAAGGTCAGCTGGTGACATTTATGTCAGTAAAATGGCACCAATGCATAAGATACGGTGAAGCTAAAACTATAGCCCAAGATATATGAAAAGCATTTGATCGCGTCTGGAATGCTTCATTACTGAAAAAACTAGAAGCAATTGGACTGGGAAACATTTTCAATATGTGGTTTGAATATTTGTTTTCAAACCGTTCAATACAAGTTGTATTGGATGGTATTATATCTCAAAAATTCACTATCAATGGTGGTGTCACTCAAGTTCTTTGTCAAACATTATTTATAATAAATATAAATTATCTCCTATCCATGACTTCAAACCAGATTCACACCTCTGCTGATGATAATATACTTGGTTCCTTGTATTTCTTTGAAAATCTGTTCTAGACTTCAGTTCACAGACAACGAAATAATATATCTTGTTCTCTGGGGAAGTGTAAATAGGGTAAAATTGAATTCTTCAAAAACCCAGAGTTGACTTATATCAACAAAGCATCAGTACCAAATATTCTATTCGGAAATGTAAATATCGAAAACTTTGAAACTGTAATCATTTTTGGAAAGGAAATAAATAGCAAACTTGCGATCTCACGGCATCCCACTGGTGTCACAATGGCACGATCACATTTTTTTCTGTCGCGAGGATTCTGCGAAATGCTTAGGACTCTTAAGCAAAAGTAGAAAATATTTTACATCTTCCAACCTTCTATTTAATATATAAGGCATTTTTCAAGAGATGAGTAAATAAATATCTTTTAACCTGTCCGTAAATTTTCGCACTAACTACTGCCATTCTATTCTAATTCTTTTCTAATTTTTTTATTACTCTTTACTATCCTTTTTTTCTTTCCTTCATCTTTATATGGCTAAAATTCTGCGAAGGCTGTTAGATTGCTTATCCCATTATTTTGGCCTGATATAAGAAAAAAAAACGATGGACTATTAACTGAAAGTCATACGTAGAATGAATTAAAAGTTTTGAAAAAAAAGCAATAAACCTTAATTCAGAAATTATAATAGAAATTTAAATTTAAATCCAAAATAAATCTTCCATTTGGTACTTATCCATAACCTAAACCTTAAAATTTCAATTTGATTTACATTGAAAAATATTATCGCAATCATTCATATTCCGGTGTTCTAGTACAAAGCTTACAATAACAATTTTTTTGTTAAGTTTAAAATAAACTCAAATGTAGACAACAGAAATAAGGAAATTTTTTATATGAGTAAGAGACGAATGAGCGCACATGTAATACAAAAAAACATTATTTATTTTATTTTCATTGTATTTCATTCATTTCCCAATACAGTTTTTTTTATATTTACAATACAATGGCAGTATTATAAAGACCTTATAGCATTAAAAATATAAAAAACTTAAGAATTTGGTGTTAGAAGTACCCAAGAATTGAATAAAAAAAAAGTTTTAGTTTTTGATTTGAATATTACAAATACGTACACAAGTATATTAACAGTTGGGTGTGTGTATGCTTGTATGAGCTACTTATTGACTTTTGTTAAAATTCTAAATAAATTTTTTATCATTTATTTTCCCATCTCTTTAATTTACATATTCTCTCCAATCAGAATTAATATTAAGTTTTAGTTGAATTTTACAATTATTTTGGATTTAATAATTTAAATTGGATGGATGGGAGTCAGTTTAAAGAAAAAATTAAATTACGATTGTGTTTAAAGTCAACCTCTTAAATTAGAGAAATCTTAATTTCATATCATTGGGTTATGAAAACGAGCAGAGATAGTGGAATAGAAATTAAGATTACGCAATTATGTTTGTTGCTGATGCGACCATGAGACAATTTGATTTGTTTTTAGTTTAATTTTTTCTACCTGTTAAAAGAGTTATGACTGAAGAGCTCTAATTTTTTTCGCGGTATTTTACAAACCTGTCAAATGACAAATTCGTGTAGTTACCATGCAATTCTAGCATGCAATTCTAGCACCTATCATAAATATTTCAAAGATCAAAGATGTTACAGATTTCAAAACTTACACTAAGGTACTTTTTCATAAATAAAGAAATACGATTGTTACCAATTTCGAAAATTAAAATTTATACTGATTCGAATCGGTGCCATACAACTCCTGGCACTCATCAGGAATGTTTCAAAAAGCAATTGTGTTACAAACATAAAAATGTGTATACATAGGTAATCTATCAAATATAAACGAACACATACAGTTTTCCAAGGTTTTGGCTGGTTCGAGTAAGTAACATACAACTTCTAAAACACATGATAAATTATTTTCCAAGTCAAAAGTGTTATAGACTTAAAGCTTAAAGTATGTTCTGAACAGTAATCAAGTCTTTTACCGTTTTCCGAAGTTCTGATTGGTATGAGTAGCTGACATACAACTCCCTTGATCCATGAAAAAAATTTCAAAATTTAAGGATGTAAGAGGCATGAAACTTCCAATTGGAATGCACGTAATATAAAAAAATTAAAATTAAAATAGAAAAACTAATACGAAGAAATAATGTCAGAAGAAATTTATTTCTTTTGTGCATTATTTTTATAACAAATAAATATAAAGTACTAGCAAAGTTACTTGGACATCGTATTTGATCAAATACATAAAATTTAATTTATGGACCGAAATAAAAAAAATTGGTTTATCATAAATATTCTAATATATTTTTTCCACTACAATAACAAAATTAACAATACCACAACTTGAACTATAGCATTTCTTTGCACGTTCCTTACTGATCCTTGTCTTATGTAATTTTGTCCCGACACCGGTATAGTAGTATTGAAATGTTAGAAATAAGAAAGGTTGAATTTTAATTAATTAGTTTCATCGTGCGTATGCATTCTAAATATTAAGAAGCGTTAAGATTTATTTAAATAATTGTACCGTGCGGAAGCATGAGCTGTTCCTACTAGTCATTATAAAAGTAATAAATTAATATAAAATAAATAATTAAATTTTAAATAGAAATTAGAATGTATACCATTGAATTATAAACCATGTTTTAATACATCCTAAATGCTATTACTTCAAAAATTTGAATTTATATTAATTAATATTAAATGTGGAATAATAAATTGTCAAAATCTTTAGTTAAATAATAGGTACCTATTTTAAATACGATTTTTTGTTTTATATTTTTAAGAAATAAAATAACTTGCATTTAAATTAAATATTTAAAAAAAAAAATACCTACATACTTATAAAGTCCCTTCCGTGGCCTAATCGGTTGGATCACAGAAAATGTGTTTCAATTACGATGTGGTAGTCACGGGTTCGATGCCCGTGGGGGGCATAAAATATAACTAAAAAAATAGCAAAATATTACATATAAAATTTATAACCAATAAAAAATAATTAATAATTATTAATACTTTATAAATACTAAAAGTATTACCTATATCAATACTCAAATATCTCATACAACACAATAAAAATAACACAATAAATAAATATTGGACAAACACTAATAATAATTTCACAATAGTCAACAACTGACAAAAGTATGTGCAATGACGTACCCAGTAAAAATAGTAACGTCAAAGATGGATAAGATCGCAGCGAAAACTTGCAAAAAATATGACGTCGTTTTACCACGTAGGCGCAGATAGAGTTATCAAAGTGGTTTTCTACAGTAGGCCAATCCCCTACTTATAAACAGTATAAAACAGATTATAAAATGAAATGAGACATTGACTCGGAGATTGAAATGATGATACCATAGTAAATCGAGTACGATAGAAATGTCAGGTAAAAGTCCTATGCTCCCAAGAGGAGTAAGGAAAAAAAATAAAAAAAAAATCATACTTATTAAAGAAGGTTAAAATTTTTTATAAAATAATGAATATGGAATTTTGTCCACATGTAGTTTTGTCTCTATGTAATTTTATCCATTACGTAATTATGTAACCATTAAACTTACAATTATATTGCGGCGGAAATTTGCAAAAAGCAAATAATATGTTTTTAAAAAAAATTTCTTTAGAGAAATTACAATTGAATAAAACTTTTAATAAAAATAAATTTATCACGTAGTTTTCAACAAAATATTAAAAATAAATAATGTAAAAGAAAAACAAAAATCATAAAAACAATTTAAAAAAAAAAAATAAATCCAAGAAGCAACAGAGTTTATTGAAAACTTATGAAAAGTAGAAAATAAAATTGAATTTCTTAAATGAATTTTTATAATGTGGATTAAAAAAGAGAGGAAAGTTTTTTTTTTACATGCTTGCAGAAGTTTACATAATACATTCGGAATATTAAAAAAAAAAAAAAGATTGTACACATACACATCATAATCCATTTATATGTATATTAATAACTTTGAAAATGTAACTTTGTATGATAAACTTCTCAAATTGGGTGGTAAATTTCAGATAGTAAATACCTCTCAAAAGTAATTAAAATATTATAAAATAAAATGTTAGTAAATGTGGCAATTTTCTTTTTAGTATAAATTAAAATAAAAAAAAATATTTCTAATAAAATTAAAATAAGAAAAACAAATTTGATGAACCTACAACAGTGTTATGTTTGACGAAGATATTTTTTAAAAGCATAAAAACTTTTAACTTTATTTTTTTTTTTTTAAATTATTTAAAGAAATTTATTATTGCAATTTTTAACAAAAATTTTCTATATTCTGTTAAAAATATCTTCTATGTCTCATATAAATGAGTGAACAATTTATTTTTTTTTTTCTTTTATTTTTTATATCGTAAAGTCATCACACTGTTTAGTTAAAGAGAAAGTTGTATAGGAGAAGAAAAAGACTCATCGGGGAGTTGTGAATTAAGTTGTTAACGTACAGTTTGAATTTTTTTGAGTCAAATACGTACAATTTGTGCTTTTTTTGGAAATATTTTGTAGTAGGATTCATAACCGGTGTTGAACTTGGTTGAGTTATCTTGGTAAATACCATGATGCAGGAGTAGTCATTTACATCCTCTTGCGCCTCCTCGACGAAATTGCTTTATAGGTGAAGGTAGTGAGTTAAATTCTTTCGAGCATGTACCATCTTCTACGATGGTCTTTGACGATGGTCAAGTGGAACAAGTGTTGATGATACATTTATATTACTTATGAAGCGAATATTAATTTTCTGTACTCTGTCAAGAAGCAATATCTGAAGTGCGTAGTATAGTAAGCCAATGAATTTATATGTAGTATTTAATGGCCTGATATATATTCTGATTATGCCACCCAGATAGTATCCCACACACTACAAAAATTAATCATGCAGCAGGACAACATACAAAAAATAAACTATCATGAATTTTCTCAAGTTTTCTTAAACCTCGGATTAATATTTTTAATTACATATTTATTGTAATTTATTAAGCAAAACAACATGGTGTGTTATGTAAGAAATGTTGAAATGTTTATTCTTTCTTTTTATACTTATTTTGTTTTATATTATGTTTCTTGATACTTAGGTTTTATAAGAAAACTTAGTAAAGATTAGTTTTAGATATAAATCCTGTTTTCAAAAATTAGAAATTTATTTTGGGAAGATTTTATTAAAGATTTTTGAAAAATGAAACCGTAATCTTATATATAATATACAAGATGAACGACGTTGGAGAGTAAAAAAGCAAGAGTAGCTGAATAGTAAATTACACCACAAATATATTAAAATTTTAGCAAGTTCTTGGTGTTGAATACTTAAAACATTTTAAATAGTTACACCAAATAAATGACGTTTATTTCCAAATTGAGCGCCATTTATACTCTAAAAGAAAATTTCAATTACGGGAAATTTTTAAAAAGGCTTCATAAAAATTCTGTCATTCTTAATAAACACACAAATTTATAGAAAAAAGTACAAAAACAAAAACACAAACAAAAAATGAAAACAAAACAGAAAAACAAAAATCAGATAAGTTCATACTTTTCAAAAATGATATAATAAATGTTAGTTTATTTGCTTCTGTTAGTATTACAAAAAATTAATACAGTAAAACACGATTATTGTCATTCACTAAATTTAAGTAATATTTCTGACTAAAACGGTTAGTTTTGTAACTATAGGCGTAGTCAAAAAAACAAAAATGCATCTTTATAAACAAAATCAAATTCAATAAAATATCTTTCGTATAACAATTTTAAACTTTATCTTATTCATAAATAGCAATTCTGTTATATAATCACAAAATATACATATTTGTAATAAAGAACAGAAAAAGACAATATATAAATCAGTTTTTAATAAAATAATTCACTTTTGACTTATTTTTTTATTTTATTGAAAAAATTGGCGGTATATCTTAATGTGACTTATAAACGACATTGATTGTATGAACTTATAAAGTTTATTACTTTCTATTGCTATAACAGAATTGTGACTATAAACATTTTTGACTATAAACGAATTAAAATACATCGATCTACTACGTTGAGAATAATGGGATTTTATTGTGTTAAGTTATATTGAATTTAGTAATAATTTCATCATAAAGTGTTATATATTATACTTTAATTTCATTATAAAGTAGAAATATTCAAGAATCAAGCGATTCTTTTTATATAAAATCGTACCTGAAAGAACTGCCTCTGTGCAATTGCACAGGCGATTCACTGGTAAGTATTTAATACATAGTAATAGGAACTGTATGGTAATAATATTGTATTTGATATTGTTGTTATAGAGTCTGTGAAAGCTAAAATCTATTGTTTAATAATTTTATTTTTATCAATTTTTCGTCAATTTAATTCTCTAAAATATTTCTTCACTATTTTCACAACATTTTCCTTACAGTCTAATATTGTATTAAATTCAATCGTATTTAAGCGTTGTGTTGTCATTATAATATAAATTAGGTGGAAGAATCTATAGTTAGAATAGAGACGGATTAAAGGACGAATTAAAGAACGCATCTTCTTATTTCATTTTTTTATTTGATTATTTTTGATTAAGGCTTAAATGCAAAATATATATGTAACGTAAAATAGTAATGGGTGTATGGATAACAATTTAGTTCATATTCATCCCATATAATGGTATAAGTTTTAAAACAAAAAAAAATTTAAAAATAAAAAAATTTAAAAAATTATAGTAAATTAATAAACAAGTGCCGATATCATATTATAAGAATATTCTTCATCATCTTTATACTTGTTTAATAGACAACAGGTTAAGAAAAATAGTATGTACCTATGTATATCTTGAATTATAAAATATATTCAATTTAATATTTAAGTAATTTTATCCGTTCTAAAATTAGGTACAAATTTTATTTTCATTTATATTTTTTAACCACACTATTTTGGTTTTCAGAAATGTAGTGAGAGGACTCTGTCTATTTGCCAACATTGACTTTTAGGTTTTGATAATATTATCATTTTTATTTTTATTATTATTATTTTTTATTTTCATTAGGCCTCTAAGCTTTATGTATTTGATTATAACTACCCTCACTTATAAATACTGTTAATTTTTCTCCTAACAAAACATTTTTATTCTTCAAAAACAAAAAGAGAAAATATTTTTAGAACTTTCGAAAGTTTTGTCATTGTTCTTATTATTGAAGTCATAAACAACTTATTTTGATCCATTAAAAAAGAAAAATCTGAAAGGAAAAAGGAAGGAAACGATAATAACAAGAAATATGTAGATTAATTTATGTTAAGAGGAAAAGAGAAAAAAATGTTAACACAAAAAAAAAAAAAAAAAAAATAATTGAATATCTGCGTTCTTGAAAATTAAGTAGTCATGTCTTTTTTTGTTAATGTTATTTTATTTTCTGGTTAAATTTCAACAAGTGAAACAGTAAATCTAATATTGTATCTCTCTCGTTACGAAAAACAACAACATAAAAATAAGAAAATGCTGATTATCTTTGTATGTAGCTTCTACAACAGGTGGGTAATATTTAAAGTTTTTATTTTTGTTTTGTGCGTACACTGAAAGGTAATCCGTGATGAAATCAAATATCCAAAAGGGATAAGAAAAGTTTTTGGTGTTTAAAAAAAAAAAACAAAATTATATCTAAGGAATTTTCGTAAAACCGAAAAAAAAATATTTGTTAATTGAATAAAGATGTTAATGTATATATAACATTACCTAATTTCTTTGATTAAAGAAATTTCAACTTTTATCCTTAATTAAATGAATTAAGAATAAAAAATGGGATTACTTAGAAAATAAGACTAAAAATTGTTTGTTTTCTTAAAAAACAAGCCACATCAGAAATTCAACAGTAAAAGAAAAAAATAAAAAAATATTGTGTGGTTTGACTTAAAGTAATGTTATTACTGTAATCTTAAAACAAAATATTCTTATATGTAATAACAATATTAAAATTAACAAAATTTTAAAGAAAACATTAAAAACAAAAAAAAAAAAACAAATATAATCAGAATATCAAAGATTATTCATAAGAACATTTTCTGTCTGTTTTATTAATTTTGGAACGTGCTTTATATTATTTGGTTAATGTTGTTTTGCTGGGGAATTAGAAGTTATTGCATGCTAGAGTACTGTGTACCTGTACAAATGAAAATTTATAACATTTAGATTTTTGAGAATATAAAATTATTTTTATTTCATTTATGTGGTTTGAAATACAGAGAAATAAGTACTTTGCTTGAAAATTTAAAAAAAAAAAAAAAAAAAATTATTTTGGCGCTGAAAATGTTCATTTTTAAATGCGATAGGTATAGTAAAAAATTAAAATATTTTAGTTAATTTTAATTTAACAGAAATTTTGATTTAAGTGGAGCACATAAACAAACTAACATTTGGTTATGAAAATTGTTTACCAATTTATTTAAATATGATTGGATAACAGTGTATACATAAAAAGATTGGTCAAAATTTCAACATTCTATTACTGATAGTATACGATTTACTTTCACATTTTATTAACATACTAGCAAAAAGGCCCATCATAATGACGGTGGTAAAAAAAAACAAAATCAAGTATTAGATGAAGTATTTTTGTGTAGTGCAAAACTTAATTAAAAAAAAACCATACATTTTTACCATGCACAATCGCGTACTGAAAATTGTAACCAAAAATTGATTTTTGATTATTTATCGTGTAAATTTTATATTATATAAATTTTATAAGTCAAAATGAATAATAAATTATTTGAATATTTTTATTTTTTTATGTAGATAGTGCGCAACTAAACAGGTTGGTAATTTGATATTACCATCTTTATATCAAATGCTTCGAAATCTTATAGGTATATAAATTTGGTTAATATATTTTGTCAACACATGTGGTGAAATTTATTTGACTAAAAAACTAAAATTTTTTAGAGTAGTTACAAAAATCTTATAAAAATGAAAATAAATCAATTTTTGTTTCTTTTTCCCATCGATGAGGTAAAGAAAAAGGTACAAGGCAGAGTTTCGCATATTTGAAAAATTATTTTTTACATGCAGTAATTTTATACTTAATACAAAATTTCTGTTTAAAATAATGATTTAAAATAATAGTTTTAAAAAGAAATTTTTGAAACTATACATATATAAAGTATTTGAATTCCAAATAAAAAAGGTGGAGTCACGTTAAAAATTGATAGATTGAAAAATTGACCGTAATATTTATGTATTGACAGATTTTGTATAAAATTTATTGGAATTAGGAAATAATTTGCTTGTTCTCTTCACTCAATGATTTTTATTTTAATATATATTTCTATACATGAGGGGTATAGAAACAAAACTATAAAAAGTCCATCAACTATGTTTTCGAGAAAAACGTAAAAACCTATATCTCTGAAAATAAGCATAATTTGTTTTTGCTGTTTTCGCAAATAAAATGATTTTTTTGTATAAATTAACTTGAAATAAATTCAATAAATTTATTTTAATCCTTAGATATAAAAACATAAATTAAAAAATTAGAAATCTTAGACTATTTGGGGTTTTGAATTTAAATTATGGACTTTTTCAAATTTTGAATCTCAACTATTTAACAAAATAAACTTTTGGTTCTAAATTAAGCAAAACTAGAATTTTTAACTTTTATTTATTTAAATTAACATAATTTATAATAGTTCATAAAATTAGGAGCAGAAATATTTAACAATCTAAAACTTTTTCAATTTTACTATATAGGTACACATAAATAATTAAATAAATTAACATAATTCTTTTGAAAATAAAAAATAAATATTTGAGGAAACTTAATCATACGACTCCAGAATTTCGTTCGGAGATTCGCAAATTTCTTCAACGTCTTCTTCACGAAGGAAGTAGGTTATAGAACTGAGATGTATAATATCTTCGTAAAACTGAAGATTCTCTAATGCATTCCAACTTGTCCCGAAGTGCTTTGAGAGTTGTGTGTTAACATAATTTTAATTTTAATGAATTAAGTACAACACCAATTGGGAGAAAATTAGGTTCCATATTTTTGACTTTCTTTTCTTTTTTAAATAGTCCGGAATAATTATTTAGTGTGTGCTTATAATATAGTTCTTCTCGTATTAAAATGGGATTTTTTATTGTTCTCTTAAATAGAACAGCGTTCGAAATATTTTTGTGTGTTCAATTTCCAATCAAGCATTGGACAATCTGCTCCTAATTTGTGTACAGTACCAAATTCTTTAAATATATCATTGGTGTGGTTGTGCAATGTTTTCAAGTTGTTTTATTCGTTTTTCAATTAAACCAAACACACGATCAGACGGAATGAATGATAAGTTCCAATCCCTTAATATTTTTTGTTGAATTTTTATTTGGCCGTCGCATCCATCTGCAACAACCCGCACTGTAGTAATGTTTTTCACATTAAGAGAACTTAGTTTATTTTTTACGCTCCAACAATATAACGAAACACTGGCTTTTAGACGGCATTTAGATGAACCGTGTACAATGCTAAAATATAAATATACATTATCCTGGAATAATAGACTGATTGGTTAGCAGGACATTGCTTTTATTATAATTAAATATCCTTTTAAAAATTGTTGTATGAAAAATGCAAAACATTATATTCCTGAAAAGTAGCAATAATAGCAATTTATGTAAAAATAACCAATTTTATATATCAAAATTTCAAATGAGATTGGTTGCATAATGCAATGAGACATTATTTATAGATTTTAGATTATAATAAAAAGTTAATTTTTAAAATTTTCTGCATTTATTCAGTCTGTTATATTTATTATATTTCTGAGAGGATATAACAATATGCAATTAAGAAATGTTGTATTTCAGAGATTTCCATGAAAAAAAAGATTTCGGTATTGAAAATGAACTGAATAATTCAGAAGCTATAATAAGTTTATTAGTATAACATCATAGGAATATAGTAAAATAATAACACTACTATACTGTTATTCTAGCAATTCTGTTCTTATAACAACACTTTAACTCTTGTTATAAGATTACGCACTTTTAGACTTAAATAATATAACTGTAGCACTAGCTGAAAATTCCATTATAGCAACTTTCGCAATTGCTATAAGAACATTTTTATAGCAATATTAATCAAATTATTCCCATAACAACATCATTTTAACAGCTTTAGTGCTTATCGGGAGTCATATAGGAGTTTTATAGCACTAATTTTGTTTTTATAACAATAAAATATTAAGTGGGATCTCTTTTTCAATGGCATTAAAAATTTGCAAATTAATTTCAAATATAAATAAGTAAATTTTATGAATTGACAAAATATCTTGAGCTAGAAGATTAATTCAAAATAATTAAAATAATATAATAAAGAAAAAACAATTGAAAAATAATTTCAAAAATTGAATTGACATTCCACTATTCAACTTTTGGAATTCATTTGTCAGTGTTGTTTTTCCTCCTTTTATTATTTTTAAATAAATATCAGATTCTTTAAATAAATTCTTATAAAACATCGATTAACAAAAGTTCTTGTATTTAATCTTAATCTTATATTTTCTAGTACAAGTATAAATTGAATATTTTAAGAAAAATTTAAAAACTATTTTATTCAATTAGCTTAAAGTACTA
Organism: Argyra leucocephala; assembly: GCA_963942445.1. Taxonomy (NCBI): domain Eukaryota; kingdom Metazoa; phylum Arthropoda; class Insecta; order Diptera; family Dolichopodidae; genus Argyra; species Argyra leucocephala. Next base: position 110,746,907 of record OZ012679.1, on the reverse strand, counting down.
CCTAATTGAATTTCTATATTGTCGTTTTTTGACATTGATTATGATTATCCTTACAAAAAAAAAAAAAAAAAAATTTAAGTAAAATAAAACTTGTTGCTTTCAATGGGAACGTGAAAGTTTCTTTTAATTTATACTTTCTCTTTCGTCCTATCTGAAAAATTTCTTTTTTATTGTTTTGGTTTGCATACAGGAAAAGCCAACTTTGAAAATACATTTTTCTTTAAAATATTTTAGGAAACATTTCTACTCCTTCGATTTTAATATTAATACTTATATAACAAAAAAAATATATTGAGGTCAATTTTATTGTAGTAAATAGTTTTTTCTAGTTACAATTTTTTTTTTTTATAGGAAGAAAGAAATAAAGTGATGGGGGTGGTATGGCAGATATTAAAAATAAAATAAACTTTTATCGATCACGTTTTTCTTTCATATTTGAACTCAATCAATTTCAGGATTACATTTAATTGGAAAGTAAATAAATATTTTTTGTTTATTTTTGTTTTTGAAATTTCTTCACTTACTGTTCTTGTTCTATTGGATGTAGTGTAATGTAGAATTGAAGGGGTTATTTGTTATTATAAAATAAGGTTAGTTATTGATTGAAATTTTTATCGGTATTTAAACTTGAAATTAAAATAAAGGAATGAAAAATGAATTTTTAGTTTAATATTTGAGTCTCTAGAAAGACAACAAATTGTATAAATAAAATTTTTCAATTGCAGAAATAGATCTTAGCATAACATAAAGAAATAAGTGTTCCTGTTATCATAAAATAATATTCAAATATCAATCAATACTCAAATTATATTGAAATGTTTCCCGTGTACACCTAAATTTTGGTAATTATTGGTAACGACACTTTTGTATTGAAAAACATTGTGCAGAATAAATATCTCAACTACTGCTCAATTGTAGTGAAAATGTATGTTGTTATGAAAAGATACATGTTTATGAATAAGTTAAAAAAAAATAAAATTAAAATAATGTTGTAAAACTCGAATCACCAGTTTTACCAAACAATATTAAATAGCGAAATAGTTCAAAGATTAATTTATATAGAATCAAAACGAGAGAAAAAAATGTTAGAATTGGTTTTAAAAACAAACAGAAAGAATAAATTAAGGTTTGCATTTTAAGGCAAACATTTTAAGTATTGACATAAGTGAACTATCATTCAGATTTTTAAGATTTTGCGTAAATTCATAAAGATTAAATTTTTTTTTTCGAATGACTAAAATGTATTATGGAATTAGAGTAGGTATATGTAGTAAGTAAGTAACCTTCTAATACACAGTTATGTTGCAAAATATAATGATGAACTTGATGCACTTTCTTTATGGGCTAAAATTAAAAACAACGGATTTAGACTCAATCCAACTAAATCTGAAGCTATGGGCCTTTACGTAAGATATATTGACGCTATTATTCTTCTATACTAGAACTTAGGTGCTTATGTTCAATAAAACATTCACTTGACATGACCATATTAATTTTATTTCTAAGCGTGTATATTCAGTACATCGTTGTAGTAATGTCGCAAGCTACATTATTGCCATTATTGTATTTAGTTTAATATTGTCATTGTTAGTTATAAGATTATTATAAGACATTATTATTATTATTATTATTATTATTTTATTATGCCTAAATTTCATTTTACAATTTTCCTTATTTCTAATTTTAATAATTAAGAGCTTATACTAATGTATTTACACCTATGACTTTTAATTTACTTAGACTAACCTGAACTTTTCTATTAATAATATATATTTTTTTTAAGGAAAAATGGCAAATAAAAACCTTTTTGATCAATTTATTTTTATTCTGTACTATGCAATCTGTTGGTGGAAAAATAAAAAGGTTTAGCCTAAAATTATGATTTCAATAAAACCAATGTTAACCCAGAAATCAGACATACAACATGGTGTCATTGTTATATTTAATTAATGTTATATTCAATATGCATGTACTTATTTTGTAACTAATTGTTGTAAATTGGATAGGATAAGGGTCTACAACTTTTAATCTTGTCAAAAAGTTATTTATTAAGTATTCCAACCGAACGGAGAACATGCTTATAATCTGGGTTAAATGGTGTGACATTCATCAACTTTATAAAGTCAAAAATACCGTTTTTTCAGAACCGTAGAAGCATTTCTTGTTTGTTACATTTTGACAAAATAGATTACCCAAATATTTTGTAAAAGTTCTGTTTAATGTCGTTATCTTTATTATTTGGTTATAGAAAGATAAAAGATGAATTTTATTTGCACATGATTTTAGCTCGTTCTTATTGTACTTTTTTTAATTTTATAATTTTTTTTTACATAATGAAAAGAAAAAAATTGAATTTCTAACTGAAAAGTAATAAAAATATTAGAGTTGAGTCTAAGTGCTTGTGGGTAATTGACTGCCGGTGCACGTCCGTTATTAACCAAAGCTATCTACCCTTTTAATTATCAAAAAAAAAAAACATAGTTGGAAAATATTATTCTCAAGAAAAAGATGACACACATTATAATTAGAGAAATTGTACATTTAAAACATTAAAAAATATTGAATTTGCAATTTGCATATATTACATTTAAAGAATAAAGGAAAATAAAGTAAAAATTTAAGTGTTAAACCACAGAAAAAAATAATATACAGAAGCACAATCCCATATAAAATTTTTGTATGAAGATAAAATTAACGATTTTATAAGAAAAGTAATTGATCCATACTCCATTTCTCGTTCATTTGCAAATCCACAAATACATGTGCAATACATATGAATATGAATATGAAATGAAAAGATAGAAAATAGACAAAATTTGAGAGAAGAAAAAAAATACCTTTATTTTCATTATCAGTTGTTACTGATATTTTATAAGGGTGTGATGTATGTCTGATAAAGCAACAACAATGTTCTTGTTGTTCTTTTTTTTTCATTCAATTATTCATGTATGACGAATAACGAAAAAAGCAAACCAACAAAAAAAAAATTTTTTTTTGTTATTATGATTGTGATTATATGATTATCAATGCATCTATATTTCAAAAGTCCCGAAACTAATTTTTGCATCGTTAGAAAGGGAATTTATTTGTATGGAAAAAGGAAGATTTACGAAGATTCCTGCCTTTTAGAGGCTTTTTAAATATAGGGACTTGTGATTATATGAATATAAAAAAACAAGATAAAAACAAAATTTTGTTCTGATGCGTGGTTCTATTAAGTATTAAATTTTACAATGTTGCCAAAATAAAAATGCAGATCACAAGAACTCAAAAATAATTGGACTGAAATGGAATATATCATAGAAAAAATATTGACTATAGTTACCCCTGTGCAATTGCGCAGTAGTGGTTTTTTGTTTAATAAACTGTTAAATTAAATTTTTCCAAGAGTCGTACCAATAGTGTACAGTAAAATAAATATATTTTAATAAAGTAATAAAACTGCAAACACAGAAATGTTTATTTTACAGATATGTATATAATTTTAAATAGGTAATTCAACAGTAATAAGTATTTTATTTATCAATGTTGAATTAACTATTTAAATTTTTATATATGTAAAATAAATATTTATATTCAGTAAAAACTAATAACATATTTATTAATATTAACTACTAATATTATTATATTACGCTGAATTTTTAAATAATACTCTTTAGGAAATATATGATAGTCCTTAAAAGGGCAGTTTGTTTTATGAAGTCTGATTATAATATTCCTATATTGTAAAATTTTATGGTTTTTTGAAACGAATGAATTTGGATTTTTTCTTTTAATTTGTAATGTGTCTTGTACAAATTTTTTTGCTTAAGTTTTAATTTTTAACTTTTTCTTCTTGTTTCTATTGCTACAGATTTTCTTTTTTTCTTGCGCTTTTTTTCTGATCGAACTCTTCTTTATTCTATAACTCGGTAAGCTATGTAAATTTTTAAATTGTAAATTTTATAAAATTTTTTCTTAATAAAATTAAAATTAAAAATTCCAGCATAATATGTTTCCGATGATTTAGGCATACCCTGTCAGAAAACCAGCTATTAAATTTTTCACAATTTGTTGTTTCTTGTATGCAAATATCAACTACACATTTCGTTTTTGAACCAATTAAATTAACGGACGATAAAATAATATTTTGTTTTAATTGTATCTTAAAATAAAACTTGATTATAAACAATTTTTTTAGTTTTCCCTTTAGGAGCAAGAATTAATAAATTATTGGGTAAACGCACCCTTAAGCAAGAAATATAAAGTTGTTCATGGGAGAAGCATGGCAATCTCAAATCCACCCCACAGTACTTAGTAGACTGTCCCTGTATCTTGTTGATCGTAATTGTGATCGCAAATCTTACTGGAAATTGCAATCATTCAAAAAGGAAAGACAAATCTGTCGGAATGAGTAGTATTCGTGGAATAAAACTGTTTCATCTTGTCCCTTTCCTGCTAAAATGGTAGTTAAACATCTTCTTAGTTGTAAAATTTTAGCGTCTTGAAAGTACGTAGTAAAATAATTGGTTATCCCACTTTAAGACGATGTGGTGGTAATCCAGCTGGATGAAGTGAGTGACTTTAAGAACTCTGGTGAAAAAATTGTGACTTCGGCGACATCTACTGTATCATACTGATTGATACTATATCGATTGACTTGTGTCACATTGTGTGTGTGTTATTACTTGAATTTTATCTTTAAAGTTTTTTTTTTTAGTGAATTAAATGGTTATTTTATTTTATTTGATTTTGATTATATATCTGAATTTTAAATTTTGTAATTATCTATCTAACTATAAATTTTTATAAATTTTATTTTTATTTTATTTGTGAATCTTATCAAATTTTTGTAGTATTTCAATTTCATAAACAGTAGTATACTAAATTCTGTATAAAAACTTATGTACATTAATTTTACTATAAATGTTACCTTGAATTTATTGTGAAATAAGAATTAAATTTGAAGTCGATTGTATATAATGTTTCAATAATTCCAATCAGACCATGAAACAATACTAAAATGTATAATAACGAATTAATAAAAATGAAAAAAAAAAAATGTCAAATTTGAAAGTGTGCAAATTTGTAAATTTTCAGCTCTCTAGCACCTTTGGTTTTTGAAATATTTTTGTTAGTTGCTCAAAGTTGTATGACAGCTACCCAAACCAGTCAAAATTTCAAAAAAATGTGAAAGTCATATTTGTTTATTTTTGAGAGAGGACCTGTGTGCAAATTCTCATCTCTTTAGCACCTTTCGTTTTTGAAATATATTTGTCAGGAGTTGTATGGCAGGTATCAGAACCAGTCAGAACTTTGGAAAACAACATATCACGGAATGTTGATTTTGTTGAAATTGTTTTTTTTATTGAACTAGAGTATTATGACACCATTAGTTACTCTAAAATCAATGTATTTCTTCTAATTTATGTAAATTAGTTTTCATGTATAAACTACAAATGAAAACTTATTTTGGGTAAGCAAAAATTTGATGCTAGCAACAATGGCTGTAATTTTATTGTCTTGACAAGTATTGTTAAAAAAAAAAATGTTAAAGAAAATAAATAGCATTTTGCAAATTAATACGAATTTTTTAATTTTATTTCAATTGAGATGTAAACTGGGCTCTTGAGAAAAATGTTAAGTGATGGAGAAAAATGTATAGTCGATGGACAGAGCGGATAATCAAAAAAATGCAAAAAAAAGCAACACAAAAAAAAAAAAGCTGAATCATCACCAGAAGTCATATACATATATGAGGATACTGAGGAGATGAAAAGCAATAAAGATGAAACAAAAAATTATACAGCAAAAGAAAAAAATTAAAAAACAAAATTAAGTGGAAAATCAAAGGCTAATTTGAATATTATAAAATATCCTGAGCTTGAGAGAATTTCCAAATCAAAACTTCCACCAGTAATTTTAAGTAGTATTAACGATTACAATTCCATCAGAAAAATACTACTGGACAAAAATATTAAATATAAAGTTAAGGTGTTAAACTGCAAACAGTTGAAAGTACACGTATCTAAACAGATTACAGAAATTTAACAAAAGCAATCTATACAGATAAATTTGAATGGTATACTTACGAAAATTAACTAACGGGACCAATCAAAGTGATAGCTAGAGAATTGCATTCATAATGCTTACCAGGTGCCATAGTTGAAGAACTTAAGCTCAGGATTAACATAGTCGCGGCGAGTAATCTGAATTAAAAAATCAAAGAAAACGAAGGGAAAATATTAGTTTCATTTCCACTATTTATGCTCTCCTTCGGTAGCAATGAAGATAAGAAAAAAATGTATGACATCAAATATATACAAAACGTAAGAGTTAACATCGAGGCTTCAAGAAAGAGCAAATCAATTCCCAAATGCAGAAAGTGTCAAAGATACGGCCATAATACGAAGTTCTGTTATAGGTAATCATTTATCGACTGATTGCAATAAGGCCGAAACAACTGCACCAAAATGCTCAAACGGTCAAAAGGTTCACTCAGCAAACTACCTACGGATGTATTGTAGCCTAAGGAAAAACAAGAGCCACAAAAAATCAGATCAAGTAACATAATTAAAGGTGTTACATACATATGCTAAAATAGCGATTCAATCAAACCAATCCAATCAGTTTAAAACTGAAACACATCAAACACCTAGGAAAAGTGTTCAGGGAAAAAACTATACTCCATCAATATGAAAATAACGTTGTTTGGAAAATAAATGGAAAAAGTCTTAGTGATGGTAGACAAAATTAGTACAAGACTGGATAATTTAGAAAAAAAGATAGATACTGAAAAGTAACACCGCGTACTACATTAAGATAATAGAAAATAGTATTAAAATCTTAACTTGGAATGCCAATGGGATTCTTAACAAAAATTTGGAATTAGAAACCTTATTGATGCTAAAGAAACATTGACATTTGCCTGACATCTGAATGCCACAACTGTAAAGAAATGAAGATTAGGGGCTATAAAATATACTACGCACTTCATCGGGACAATCCAATACAAGATGGGAGCGCAGTCATCATTAAAGATGAATTGAAACATTATGAGGTTGTAAAATAGAAAATAATGAAATGCAACTTAGTGTGGTAAAAATAACATCAATGAAGCAAAGCCTCCAGGTAGGAGCAATATACTGTCCACTCAATTATGCCATAAAGAAACAACTCTTTAAGGATATGCTTCAACAGCAAGGCGATAGGTTTATCCTAGGAGGTGATCTAAATGGTAACTACGTTGACTGGGGGTCCCGGATAACATTAACACTAGGTAGAGAGCTCAGACAGGCTATTAGAGAACTGAAATGTCTCTTTCATTCCACTGGCAAGCCAAAATATTGACCCACAAATAGAAGTATAACTTCCGATCTAATAGACTAAACTTCTTCATAACGAAGATGACATTAACAAATTTCATGACTGTCTAGGAAAACTGTGTTCTGATCACTCAACTTTTAAACTTATATGAATCTGTGGTGAAAAACCTGCAAACCATCCCTATGCAATCCTTTAACGAACTGGTGCAGTTTTAGACCAAATTTAGAAGAATGAATGGATCGGGACATTTCAATAAATAATAAAGAAGAACTGGAAGAAGCTGCTGAAAATTTTGTTGAGGCTATCCAGAATGCATGGAAAAGCACAAAAATTTGCAAATCCGGGAAAATTGGATATAACTTCCCTAGAAATAATATAGAAAAGATAAAGTAAAAACGAAAAACTAGAAGAAGGTGGCAGCAGACAAGTGATCCAGCTGATAAAAATATCCTTAATTTCAAGTCCCAAGAGTTAAAAAGGGAAATAAAGCAACTGAAGAGACAATGCAGAACTTTCTACAAAACCTACCTGCTACTAAAGAAAGTAAATATTCTCTCTGGAAAGTAATCAGTAGAGCTGAAAAATCCGATCGTGCATTCTGCTCTACTCAGAAAAAGTGATGGAACGTGGGCGTGTAACGATAAGATAAAAGCTGATACTTTCACTGATCACATCTGATATATGAAAAATTACTATATTGCATATTTGAATGGGATCATCAGTTCCAGAATATCTACTTTTGAAGTACATTTCAATTACAGAAAAATATTACAAATTAATTATTCTGTATAAACTACAAATTAAAACTCATTTTCCATATGTAATAATGCTATTTAAGTAACAATAGCTATAATTCTATTGTCTTGACAACTATTGTAAAAATAAATGTTGAGTATGTATGATAAATTTCTTCTACAGAATTTTTTCTCAGTTAATTCATTTTTAATTGAAGCTACATTATTATGTATAATAATGTACTTGTATATTTAATATTTCCAGATAAATTTAGTCTGAATATGTACGAGTACATAAATGCAAAATAATAATAAATTTTGAATTTTATTTCGATGGAAGATTTATAAATTGTTGAAAATAAGAAAATTGCAATAAAATTTATACGTAGGTATTCAAATTTATTTTTTTTTTACCAAAATAAAAATAACGTGCATGAACAAAAAAATTAATTTTTCATGTAAGCTGCACTTTATAATATTAAATCAAAGAATATCTAACATCTAGTAATATAGTAAAAAAATATGTATGTGTATTCATATTTATTGATTAATTCAAATTTCCAATTTATTTTTTTTTAACACTTTAAGAAAAGTTTTTTGCTTACAACTTCAACAACATTTTTTTAACAAAAAAAACCAAAGTACACAAACAGAAAATTATTCATCACAACTTCACTTTCTAATTTAATACCAAATAAGTATGATGTCAGGACAAAATTAGATAAAACCAAATTACATACTTAAATTTTTATTAAAAATTTAGATTTTTTTTTTTTTTATAATCAGGTATTTTTTTTAAAAAAGAAGAAATACTATATTTATTAAAAAATATAAAACAAAAATCCTATTTTGAATAGGGCACTTATTATTTGACGGTTTTGACAATATATTCTTCCACATTTGAAATTGATAAATAATTAATTTTTGAGGTAATACCTACATAACATTTAATATGATGTAATAAAACATGGTTTTAATAAAGGAAAAAAAAATAAAATCATTATTTTTATCTTTTAAAATTAAAAGCCAGAATGACAAATAAATAAATAAATAGACACAAAGTATAAAATTTGAATAGATTTCTGTTTTTAAATTTAAGTATCGGGTGGCAACACTGTTCCGCATTTAGAAAATAAAATATAAAATAAAAGTTGTATTAATTTTTTTTTAATATTCGGGTAATTGAAATTTTTTGCAGTCGTAAAAAAAGAAAAATTCATAAAATTTTGCGAATAAAAATATAAAATAATATAAAATTATTTAATACCGCTATCTTAAAATAAAATTTAGATACTGTATTTCATACATTTATAATATTATTATGACCCCTATTGACTATAAATTACTTACTTAAATATTATAATTGCATAAATAAAATTTACGACGATTATTCTCTTCTTTGCGTTATTACCCGTAATTTCAAAAGAATATTATTATTATTGCATAACAGTAAAAAAAAAAAACAAAAAACATGTATAATTGAAATTTTACTTTATTTTTGAAAATAAAATATTTATTGTAATCAGGTATGTAGGTAAAGTAGATATTAAATTTATTGATAAATTAGCTGTTTGCATTTAGTAGTATTGGTAAAATCCTTTTTGAATTTTATTATGATACTTACAATAATAATATATTAGTTGAATTACACTTTATAAAGGAAAATAAATAATATTAGATTTTTTTGTTTTGTTTTTATGTTGCTATTTAGATTCACGAAAGCTTTTATTATATAGGTATACCAACTGCTTATTAATTTGTAATTATAACTGTAAGAATAACAGTATGAACTTAATATAACAATGGGGTTGTTTAATAAATAAAACGATACTTGATAATATAATAAGGGTTTTTTTTGTTTATAATTGTGGTGGTAAATTGCTTACACTACAAACTACAATAGTACATTACTGGGTGAAATGACGTCATTAAAAACGAATATGGGTCAAATTAACTGCCAAAGCTATTGTTAAATCTAACAATTGTAATTTTAACATGTAAATTGGTATATATGACCAGTGGTGGTCTGGGCTAGGATAAACAGGGCAGACATTGACCGGTCACTGACCCAATGTTGTAACTGTTTAATTCCTGGTCAAGTGCTTGCAGGTCAAGTGCTTGCACCTCCATGAGGTGATCATTGGAAACTAGGTTTCTAATAACCATTAGATTCTTAGGATAGAATTGTAAGGGCTCAGGTCCTTCTAAGTGGGGGGGGGGGCTAACAACCGGACATCGGAAAACAAACATTGTTACGAGATCATCACATGAGCCTCGGATAAGGACTGATTTAAGTAGAATAACGACCCGGCAAACGATTATGGGTAGTGATTTGAATAACGATTTAAAAATTGGAGCATGGAACATAAGAACCATGCTTCAAGCTGGTAAAATGACGGAAGTAGCAAATATAGCTCTTAAATATAAGCTGGTCAAGAGATCCGATGAAAAGGGAAGGGTATGATAAATAAACCGTCCTTCTCCTTGTACTACAATGGGGATGAAAGAAGAACAGGGGGGTATGGAACGGGTTTCATAGTAAGCAAAAATCTGAAGAAGTGCATGTTAGGATTCACACCGATTAGCGATAGAATATGTAGTATTAGGATGCGTGCAAAATTTTATAATATTACAGTAAATCAACATACGCGCCCACAGATGATGCTGACGATAAAGATAAGGACGCTTTTTATGACGAACTTGGAGAAATATGGGAAAAAGTCAGCTCCTACGATTCACTAATATTGTTAGGAAATTTTAATGCCAAAGTAGTCAGAGAACAACATATACATGAAATTGCAGGCAAATTCTCCTTACATGAAACAACAAATCAAAATGGGAAAAGATTATGCAATTTCACAAGCGCATCATCAATGAAAATAAAAAGCACGGCATTCGAGAGAAAAAATATACACAAAGCTACATGGAAAGCCCCTGGTAATAACATCGCCAATCAAATAGATCATGTACTAATATCAACCAGAAGACCGTCAATAAAAACAAATGTTAAAACTTGCAGAGAAGCAAACTGCGATAGTGATCACTTTCTAATAACAGTGAATATTAGACAAAAAGTATCAAACGCAGGAAAAAGTAGAGGTTTCCGTAGAATAAAATGGGACACAAACAAATTAAACACTGAATCGAATGTTATGCAATATCAATGCAACATAGAAAGGAAACTGGAACAAGAAAATAATGAAGAGCAATCATATAATATAATAGCGAATGGGGAAAAATTGAAGAATAAATAAGTTCAGCGGTAAAAAATACTGTATGTGTTATACCTCAGCAAAGAAACATAAAATAGTTTGACAGCGAATGAGAAACAGCGATAAATATTAAAAACAATGCTAGACTAAAAATGCTACAAAGAGATACAAGAACAAATAGAGAAAATTATTGAGAAAAAAGAAAATGTGCAAATAAAATATGTAGAACTAAAAAAAAACAAATGCTAAAAAGAAAAATAGAACAAATACAAAACGAACACTATCAAGGTATTAAAAACGACGACATTATGAATAGATGGTATGAATATTTCAATGAACTATTAAATATAAGAAACGAGGAATAACAGCGGCAGATTACAATGCATACAGCAGAACCATTAATTATGACACCTTCATACGAAGAAGTTACACAAGCTATATATAAATTAAAGAATGGAAGAGCTCATGGAGAAGATAAGCTAACAGCTGAGCTTCTAAAAAAAGATGGAGAATTTCTGCATAAAAAGATACATAGCTTCATATGTACAATATGGGTGCAAGAAAATATTCCGGAGAAGTGGAAGGTGGGGCTAATCTGTCCAATTCACAAAAAAGGAGACAAAATGACATGCAACTACAACTACAGGGGTATAACGCTATTAAGCTGTGCTTACAAAATATTATCCAATGTCATATACTCCAGATTAGCCTACTTTGCTGAAGAAATACTGGGAAAGTACCAATGCGGATTCCGGAGCTAAAGATCAACGATTGACAAGATATATTCGTCATGAAACAAAGCATGGAGAAATGTTATGAATACCACATAGATCTTCACATGCTTTTCATAGATTTCAAGCAAGCATTTGACAGAATAAATAGAGACATAATTTTAACAGTTCTTAGACATTTGGGAATACTTCAGAATTTATCAAACCTCGTCATAATGATAATGCATGAATCAAAAGCTGAAATTGTAATACAAAACAAAATAACCCGTGAATTCAAAATAGAAATGGGAGTACGGTAAGGAGATGCCTTATCCGCACTATTATTTAACTTAATACTACATTACGCCATAGGAAAATTAGAAAAGAAAGGCAGTATATTCAATATGATAACACAAATAGTGGCATATGCGGATGACATAGTAATCATGGCAAAAAATTACAGTTATATGGCAGAAGTATTTGTACAACTAGAAGCGGAGCCACAAAAAGTAGGCTTAAAAATCAACGAAGACAAGACAAAATATCTAAAAATGTCAAGAAATGAACAAATAAGAAATACTCAGAATATAACAATTGGAGAGTACAACTTTGAAGGAGTTACTACCTTTACATACCTCGGAGCAACAATAAGAAGTGATAATAGTATGCAAAGCTGTATTCATAATAGAATTCAGGCCAGAGGCAGATGCCGCTATGTAAACAGAAAGTTGCTTCAATCACAATTAATATCAAGAAAGGCCAAAATGACGATATATAAAACTCTCATACGACCCATAGTGACGTATGGATGCGAGGTATGGACTACGAACGTGGCCGAGGAGAATAGCCTGCGCATATTTGAAAGAAAAATTCTCCGAAAAATACTCGGTCCAAATAGATTACAGAATGGAGAATATGTAATCAGAAGCAACAGCGAGCTTAATAGTATGATTGATAGTGAGGACATTGTACGGTTTGCAAAGGCCCAAAGACTAAGGTGGGCTGGCCACGTAAGTCGAATGAACGAAAGCCGAAAGCAAGCAGTGGTGCTGAATACAAAGCCCGATAGCAGCCGTGGTAGAGGAAGACCAAGCAGCAGATGGGCAGACAACGTGAAAAACGATGCTCAAACCCTACAAATCCCAAATTGGAGACAAGCGGCACAAGATCGACCTTTTTGGAGGAGCATAGTGATGAAGGCCAAAGTTCACTCAGAGCTGTAGCGCTATAAGATGATGATGATGATGAAATTGGTATATATTGGAAGTTTTTTTTTTTATTTATTTTTTTTACATTTTATGTTCTTTAAATTAATAAGAATTAAATTTATTTGTTTTAATGTTAAATTTAATGTAAAAAAAACTTTTATTTAATCTTATTCTCAGGCCCGGCTCAAGATACAGGCGAGCAAGGCCCTTGCCTGGGGCGCCAAAATTACTGCCATTACAAAGAGCGCTGAAATTTCTTAAATTTGCCAGCCAATATACCGAAAATTGTGAAAGTATTATTGAAAATTTATTTTTACTTCTGTGTTAGTAGTTAAATTTAATACTAGAGAATTATTTTATAAGAAATCACAATTCACAACTTAATCACACTAACTATAGTTAACAATACAGTTAAATAAAATAACAGTCGTTTTGAAGTTCAAATCAATTAAAAATCAATTCAAAAAGAAAGCTTTTGCAAATTTGAAATTTTACCCTTATTTTAAAATTATATCCTAGATGTCTATGATTTTTAACTGAATATAGAGTATCTAATATGATTTTTTGGAAGAATATAGAATATCTGAGTTCGAAAAGGCAATCGAAAGTGCTAAAGCTATTGCAAAAAAGCTTGACGTGGTAGATGATCTTACCGAAATTTTTATATTATTATAGACCAATGTTTAGCCTCAATGACTGAACGATTTTCTCAACTAAAGCATTTTGAAGAAATTTGGCGATTTTTGTTTGATATATATTCAACAGGCAAAGAAGATTTAATGAAATGCTGTAAGGATCTGCAAATTGTACTAGAAGATGATATTAACGAAACGATTTATTTGATGAAATAGAAATACTAAGAAAAAATTTGAAGGATTTGGAAAAAAAGATATTAAAGATATCTTGAAATATATTAAAAGTAGATCAATGGAAATAATATTACCAAACCTTTATATTTCACTGAGAATACTAATGATAATTCTGTTACAGTAGCAACATGTGAACGAAGTTTTAGCAAGCTCAAATTAATAAACACATATCTTCGTTCAACAATGACAATGAGGACCGGCTCAATGGAGGCTATTATTTGTATTGAAAATGAGATATTGAATCAAATAAATGTAAAAGAATCAAGCGAAACATTTTCAGACTTAAAATTGAAGAAAAACGTTTCTAATATAATTAAATTTTCTATTTTTTTTATAATTTATAAATCAGTTTTTATAGTTACATATTATAATAAGCAATATTGTAATGAACAATTGAAATAAAATATTATATTTAGTAAGTAAAAAAATGTTTATTAAGTTTAAGCTCTATTTAGGAGGCGCCATTAAAAAGTTTGCTTAGGGCGCCATTTAGTCTTGAGCCAGCCCTGTTCATTCTGATCAATAATTCATTATTTTGAAGTTATCTATAGCATGAATGACGATAGTGTAAGAAAAATTCATTTTTATGAATAATTTAAATATAATTTTTTTTATAAATCATTATTTTACAAGAATGTCTATTATATAATGAGTGGCTCTACCGTAATAAAAAATAATGAAATACCACAATAGAGTCGATTTGAATATTACTCAATGTAGTTTTAAGAAAATTTGCTAAATGGTCAAAATTATCTTCGTTTAATCAGAAAGCATGTTATCTAATAGAGAAGAAATCACTAAAAAAAATCGGAAATGACATCTACCAGAGTTTTTAAAATTCATATACATGGGATATTGATCACTTTTTCTTTTAGAGTTTACTAATTCCCAAAAAAGTTTAGGATTAATTTTGATATTATATAAGACATGCTTTGTACATAATTCGAATATAAATTATCAGACATTATCTTCAATTCATTAAATAAAGTTAGGAAAACATTAAAGCAAAACTGTTATTGCTTTTGATAAATTTACGCCAAGCT
The DNA here is from genome assembly GCA_963942445.1 of Argyra leucocephala. NCBI lineage: Eukaryota > Metazoa > Arthropoda > Insecta > Diptera > Dolichopodidae > Argyra > Argyra leucocephala. The sequence goes on along the minus strand of OZ012679.1, from coordinate 110,731,826 downwards.
TAATTTTTTCTATTTTTTAATACTTTAAAATTTTTTGTAAACCATGGCGGACTGGATTTGTAACTACTGTAAATGACTAACGATACATATTGTGAAATAAAAATTGAATAGCTTTGTAGATATGATCATTTGTGATCTTTAAACTAGAAGAGGTCAAAAAAGAAAAATCATAAGAGCTCAGAAAGTTATTAATAGCGTCAAAATTGGCTTTAAGAAAATTAAAATGATAAGAGATGGCTGAATCAACATTAGGGATATAAGAAAGCAAAAAGAAAAATATATAGGAGAATGATATTCATAAAATTTCAACCAGTTCAAATGGAAAATTAATATCACCATTAATTCAATTTGTCGTAAATAACAGATCTAACCGCCTACCACGATTTTTACAAATTGAAGATACTTCTGATGTTGACAGTTAAAGGAATTAAAAGAGTCAATTACAAAATACTATGTGTTTCTAACTGAATCTAATGGAATAAAATAGGCTTCCTCGTCATACGGATGCGGACCCATTTAATATTAGGTAGATTAAAGTCACCACAGAGATTTATGTCATCATTTATATTAAGTTTATCAACTAATAAATTAATTTCTGATAAGTATTTAGTAAACACTTCAATATTAGATCTAGGGGGAATAAAAACATTAAAAATAGCTACAATTTTGTAATTGTACTTCAATTTTAACACCAATTATTTCTACAACATTGATAGAATTACGTTGAGAAAGTAACAATTGCGAAGAACAGAAAGTATTTTTAACAGCTATCAATACACCACCACCTTTAGGAACATTATATTTTAGTAATTATACAACTGTGCAGATATGAGCAATTATGTATTTTGTACGGAACTTTGGTTTAGTCCGACACAAATACATTCGCAAAAATTAAAATTATTTTTGTTTATTTATAGTACGTGTGAAAGTGAAATTTATATTTGAATACAAATTTTGAATAATGAAATTATTAATAATATTTATCAAACATTCTCTGATGGCATTGCGAAAATCTAGATTAATCCTATACCTGTTTCTAAATTTTTTTTTGAATAAATTTATTACTTTTCTGTTTATAAAAAATCAATTATAACAGAAATTTTACGATAAAAAATTAATTAAAAGGTTTTATATTTTATTAAATAATTTTAATTTATCTTATTTTCAGAATAAATTTATGAGTACTTTACAAATTGCAAATTACAATTATATTACAAATGTATTATTGCAAATTACTTTTATACTATTACCATCTCTCTCAGAATCACAAAGATCTGTTAATTTATATGTGATTTTTTTAAAGAGTTCTTTTAAACTACCACCATTCGCATTATTTTATGAATATTTTCTGAATTTATTACAGGTAAACGTAACGTAAAATCATATATATTTGTTCATATATTTGATCATATATATTATTCTCATTCGTTCATTTGGTTTTCTTTTTAATTTTGCTTCATGAACTTCTAATTGCCTAACATAACAGCTGAAACACTACAATGATACATAATATGTACCATTTTGAACAGTTTTCTTGTTCAAATTCTAATATGAAAATTAATTAAATAAATTATTTATTATGAAAATTGTTTCATAATAAATAATTTTTTATTCTTCACTATTTCGTTTAATTTTTTCATATGCTTTTAAAATATAACCAACACAGTTCACAGTACAATTAAATAAAAAAAATTTAAATGCTGGTTTACCTACTTGGATTTTGAAAAAAAGGTATAAATGCGTTTGTTAATAACTTAAAAGAAATTAAATTCAATGGTAACAAACCGCTTTAATTAAATTATTAAATTTTTAAATATCACATTTTATTTTTACTTTAGAATAATTTTTATTTATTTAGCACTAAACACAACACAACTTTAACGAACCACCATTTTCGCGGGACTACCTTTGGTATTTATGTGGTGGTAAAAAAAAGTTGTTCACGGCTTGTTACACCCACACACTATCGAAGGTTCCGATTTTGTATTAAGTTTTCTTCTTTTTGGATTTAAGAATTCCCTTTGGATACTTGAATATTCCAAAAATGTTTTAAATCGTCTTCTTAATTTGGACTATGTTTTTCTGATGTTAAAATGATTTTTTTGAAAATTGTTCTTCTCTGTATAGTTCAGAGTTTTCCAATCATTATTTTGTCTAATGTGTACATTTACACTTTCTTCCTTCATATTTTAATTTTCAATTTCAGTCATCAATCCTCCACTATTTTTATGGTTGATTTTCTTTCCTGTAATTAACAACAATTTAAAGTTGTTACAGTTATTTCTAGCAAAGAATTCTAGATATGATTTTGATTTTTAAACACCCAGTATTTATACTCAATAATTGTGATTTTTCAATTTTGTTATATATGCGTGCATTAAAGTGTTTTAATTTAAGATTATTATTGTGCTCATAACGGAAAATTAATGTATATCTTTTTGATTTAGCTGTTGTCAAGTAAGGCAGAAATATACATAATTAATTTTTTATTTTATTCAATTCCAATCTGGTAATTTTTCTATCTGATTTGAGGCACATTTATTTTATATAAAATATCTTCGTAATCGAATTTTTTCATAGTCGATGTTTCGTTTTCGTTTAAATAAAAAGAACACAATCGTGACGAACTGCGAAGACTTGTAACGAAGTAGACTAATTATATGACTTAAAAAATTCGAATGTATATTTCTTATAAGTTTACTTTTGGCAATGAAAAGATAAATATAAGATGATTCGTTATTTTTTGAATGTAATCTAATATGAAACAATTTGTTGGTAATACATTTCAAAACTTAGAATTTTATTTAATTGAAAATTTTCATATACCGAATGTAACATATTTGTATGTAGAACTTAGAGAGCCCGCTCAAGAGAGCAGAAATATTTTAGTATAGAATGCTCTGAGTTATTAAACAATCATTTAGATAGAGGTCGAATTTGTTTTTTTTTTTCTAAATATATTATTGAATGTAGATAAAAAAAGTGAATATATTGGAAAAATAAAATGTTAATGACAGAAACGAAATAAATTACAAATAAATTAATAAAATTTAATTCTTTTAATTAAACTTATCACTTGGTAGATTAAATTAATAAATGCAAAAATAATTATTTTTAAATGGTATAGTAATCAACAATATTCATTTTTAATTATTATTAAATACAGACTAGGGGCCCCTGTTTTGTAATTATAATTTAAGTTGAACCCAAATTTAAAATTTTTAACAGAACATAATAATAACATTATACAGAATAGTATAAAAATAATAAGATCTTGAATGAGACAAAATGGCTCTATTTCACTGAAAAGTTTGAATATTATAAAACCAAATAGAATTTTTTTTAACCCGTATGCGCATTTCGGCCATATACAACTTATTTACATACTAGCTTTGTAACCCGCCATAAATGACGGAAGCAAAATCAATTCTAGCATTTCTTTCCTTCATTAGAGTTTTCATTTCAAGTTTAAGAAAAATACGTATTTGCTTACTAATTTATCAAACCTTTATTTTTGTATTATAACGCTTTTAATTACCATATAAACAGAATATTTGCTGTAAGTTGCAAAATTTTCTATTCCATAAGGGTCATTTACTCGATCATTTTAGCGACATCGTTTTTGCAAACATTGAAAATTTTTCGTATAATTCAGAATCAACTTAATCCTGTTAACATTCAATAGCATTCGCTGCGTAAGTTTAGCGTCAAAGTTTATAGCGAACAAATAATATTTTATAATCAGCCACAACTTTGAACGAAAAAAATTAAACGAAAAAAACAAAAATAAATAAAATTGTAAATATAAAAAAACAATAATATTGTAGGTACACATAATATTTATTTTGATGAATAAAATAAAAACTCGTGTTGGAGAAAAAATTAAAATAAAAAAATTTACTGCAAATAAATAGGTATTTACAAAACTGTTTATAACTTGTGAACCATTGATCGTTTATTTAAAATTTCATTTCATTTCAAAAATTCCATTATCGAACTGTTCATGTTAAAATTCAAACATAATTATTATTTATATAACCCCTACCTAGTATATTAAAAAGAATTCATCACTCTCTACAAAATACATTTCTACACACTTAAAGAAAACAAATATACCTAAAAATTATAAATTTACAAAGCTAACAAATAAAAAATAATAGTACAAAATTTCATTTAATTTCTTTAAAAATGTTATAGGTTGTTATTGTTTTTATGTGTAAATCAGCAGAACCAAAACCTAACCCTATAATACATACTAAATACGATCATAAATTTATATATCATATAGATATATATATATATATATATATATATATTTAAAAAAAACAATAAACAAAAAAATAAAAATAGATAACAATTTTAACTCATCATCGCATCCCATTTCTGGCTAGAGCATATATAGTACTATACAGGCTATGCATACGGTATGGCAAAACTATGATGCTATGATCATTATCATAACAACAACAAAAAACAAAAAACAAAAAAAATAAAAACAAATAACAATTTTAACTCTTCATCGCATCACATTTCTGGCTAGAGTATATATACCTATAGTACTATAGTACAGGCAATGCATACGGTAGCAAAACTATGATGCTATGATCATTATCATAACAACAACAAAAAATCAAAAACAAAAAAAAAAAAAATTCAGCCCTGAATATTTTTAAATAAATTCAAATTAAGTAATTATTGTTTTTTATTTCATTTGTCAAGGAGTTTATACAATACTATCACATACTTATGTTGGTAGCCAACATAACGAAATTTTTTACAAGTTTCAGAAATACAAATTTTTTAAGACGTGAACGTGGGTCGATTTTTCACCGCGCCAGTGAAAACTTTTCAAGAACATGGGTGTATATATTTTAATTCATATCATACGAATCCATTAAGTAATTCAAATTTAGAGTTATGCAATCACTGCAAAGCCAAAAGAGATAATATCTACATATCTTATTGTTTTCTCTTATGGAATAGTTGAAGTAGAAATATATGCATAAATTGAATTTTAGATGATTTGGCGAGTTTGATATAAAATTTGATTTGAACATCAAAGTACAAATTTAGTAAATATTTTATATTAGAGATTTAACACTCTCACATCGCTATTACAAGTATTTGTTTTTCTTTTTTAAACAGGATTTTGAAAAATTGATATTTCGCTATGACCTCTTAGAGTTTTTTTTATTATATAGGTTTTAAAGTATCCTTTACATGTTATGTTAAGCTATAAAAAAGATACTTTAATATTAAAAATAAAAATACAATTTCATAGGTATTTTAGACTTAAAGCGATGATGTTTCTATGTTATAACTTTTTGTGTATAAAAGTAAACCGTTACATTTAATATTCACATCTACATTTTTTTAAAAATAAACTAAAAACATTAAAAAAAAAATTGTAAAATATTTAATTTTTCTATGAATTTGAAAAGTTTTTTTTTTTTAAAAAACAAACTCAAAGGGAGGAAGAGTGAGGCAGAGAGCAATAAAAATAAAATGGTAAGAACAATTTTTTTTTTATCATTGTTTTTATCCTTTATTATTTTTGTGAAAATATATATAAACTTCCTACAGGCGAATTTCCTCTATGTAAAGTGTAAAGCTTCCTCATTGTGATAGGTTATAAACATTTTAGATAAGTCATTAGCTAACCATTACATTACTTCATCGTTTTAACATTTTATCAGAATGCAAGTGTAGTATGAAAATAATTTATTGTAAATATAGTAAATGTGACTTTTAGTTTTGTCATCTTTTTATTTTCGATTCATTTTTGTGTTTTTGTTTTGTTTTGTTTTACGAGTTTTTACTTTTATGTTCTGTTTTACTTTATATGATTCTGTAATGTGAGGTTTATTAAAGGGCATCATTAAAGTGCTGAGAATTTTTTAGAAACATATTGAGAATTTTCTAAAAGAACTGTTACAACAACATGATGATCGTAAAATTATTTTTATAATATATTTTTTATAATAAGGTAGAGTAGAGTAGTAGAGTATCACATTGTACAATACCAGGAAAAGCAAGATAAGATGGTTTTGTTTTTTATGGTTAGTACTATTGATGCAACTGAATAATAGGTTTTAATTTGTTTTTTTCATTTCTCTCTGAGTGTCTTTAAATTTCTATGTTAATGTAGAAAAACGATATAATTTTAAAATTTACAGTTGAGGTCAATATATCACATTGATAACATCATAAGCAAATAATTTTTTAATGTCAAATTTGAAATTTATTTTTTTAAGCCAACACATTTTGAATACTAAAATTAGGAGTCTGTTCAGTTGAATGGACAAATCACACCGCTTCGCTAATCGTTGAATCCATGTTTTAGTAAGTCATGCATTCAGACTAAAAAACAACTTTTACCTACATAAACCATGACATTTTACGGTAGCATTAATAAAACAATACCAATTCAGAAAGTTGTTACAGTTTGATTTCGACTACTTCTATATATACAGCTTTATAATTAGCCTTATAAAGCTTTATAATTTTCCTGAAAACTATTTAAAATCTGTATTTATCCGTTCTGCGAGTTGAACATCCGCTCTAATTTGCTGTATGAATATGAAATTAGTTAGTAGTCAAAATTCAAATTTTTCGTTGACTATATAAATTGAATATAATATACTTGTATGTACATGAGAATAAATCTGTGATAATGGTTTCTAATCATTTTGTTTTTCTCTTACAACAACCCGATTTCGTATCAACGTTATCATTATGATGTGGTAGTTTAATTTGGACTATGACTGCCTGTAATGCTTCCTATATTTTCGATTCATCACATTTTCCAATTGATAAATGTTAGTAAAACTTGCATGCGTCGTCTACGAAGTTATCGCGATTTCGTGGCTTTCTTGTCAGTTTTCTACTCTCAGCTCTTTTCCTAAGTAGGTTTTGGTATTGTGTCATATCTGATCCAATATAATCTTTGCAAGTCAATTGTCGTTATGAATTCAATTGTCGATTCGTTGTATAACTCATTGTAATAACTGAATCTTCATCTATCATTTTCATGTATAGGGTTTGCTATCGAAACCTGCCAATCATTTGTAATTTAGCTTTGTGAAATTTCAGCTCTGTTGTAATTAAATAAATATTCTAATTCAAAAATCTTGCTTATTTTAAACATTTTAAAAAGTAACGAAAGTCGATTGCTCTAGATTTTCTAAAATGTTAAAAAAAAGCTCTTTATGAAAATCGCACGATTTTGACATGTGAGATTTTGTGACAGAATAGTTTTCGGAAGAATAGGTTCACTCTCGATGCGTTATTTATACTAAGGAATCAATCGAATACAATAAACCTATCTTTATTTTCTTCGTAGATTTGAGTCAAGCTTTCGACAGAGTACAACTGAATGATGTAATCCAAATATTAGAAGAAAACCAAATAATAGGATACAGTTATAGGACTAATACAAGATCTGTATACAATAAACAAAATAAAAATCAAATCGAATAATGCGCTCACCGAAGATTTCGCAGCATCAACAGGTATTAGGCAAGGCCATAGTCTCAGTCCAACTCTATTTAACTTAATAAAATAATCAGAAACATAGTTAACACTTCTAAGGGATACAGAATTGGCAATAAAAACATCAATATCATTATGTTACGCAGATGACGCTGTACTACTCGCAGAGAATGAACATGATCTGCAAAAATTATTATTCATCAGATTTAGCGAAAGTACCAAATTGTACAACATAGATATATCTACAACAAAAACCAAATCCATAACTATTTCGAAGGACCCATCATTTGTAAATTATCCATTAACAATCAAATAATTGAACAAGTGCTCGATTTTAAATATCTGCGCGTAAATATCATTAGCTCTCGCATCATAGGAACAGAAACAAGAACCCAAGCAGGAAAAGCAGCAGACATTTCAGGTTATCATCTTCGAGATGTTATATGGAGAAATAAATACATGCTAATAGAAAACAAAACACGAATATACAAAACTTGTATTTGGCTCATACTGACATATGCTATTGAAACAACCGAAAATGAAAATGCGAACAACAGAAATGCGAACTCTGAGGCAAATATGTGGATACTCATTAAGAGATAGGAAACGTAGCAACGATATCAGAAACGCATGCGACATACAAAATATTGTCCATTGGAGTCCGTGGAATAGACGAAGAAACTGGAGAGACCATGTAAATAGAGTGGCAGAAGAAGGTCGACTGGCGAAAGTAGTAATGAATGGCCACATCAATGTCAAACGTCTACCGGGAAAACCTCCAAAAAGATGGTATGAATGCTGGACGTCGTCGTCACAAAATTGAAGAGAAAAATATTTATATTGAAAAAAACAGGCACTAAATGCCTATTTAAAGAAGAAGAAGAATATCATATACTTAAATCGTGGAAGTGGATTTATTTAAATATTGTTTTTTGTAATTCAGTTCCACTTCACATTGTATAGCTCATAAATCGTAAACTAAACAACATGAATCGGTCAACTGTAATAAGGCGAGGACTTAATAGAACAAAGTACAATACATACTCACACAAGTTAGAACATTTTCATTTTAACAGAGCAAAATATTAAAAACAATTTCAATATTGTTACCAAATAAATTGAAATATTTACCTAAAATTATCTTACTAGCTATGTACTATGACATATCTTTATTTTCATATTATATAATATTATATGTCTTTCTCTTTCTATATGCTTACCTTTAAATTTAATCAAAATATAAAACTACCTATAACATTTTTTCTTCATTTCATGTATTGTAACAAGATGTTTACCTGGTTTAAACAATTCATGATGCTACTTTTACCACCACACAAAACATTCTAAGGCTTTATACTTTAGACTATGGTGAATACTGAATACTACAATCCCATACATATATAATTTCTAAATTCAAATTTGATGTATGAATTTTATCCCTGCATTTAAGTTTTAAATTGAATTTTATTCTATACAAAATTGTAAGAGTATTAAACAAGATTATAATTTTTGTTATGAGAAAAATAAATGAATTTTCAGAATGAAAAATAATCGAGATAAAGAGGTGAATAAAAAAGGGATGCAATTTTAAAATTATACACAAACCTATTTAGTATTCTTATAAGTTTTGTTCTATTTTTGAAACCGTATGAAATTCTGGATATAATGAAATTCTTTTATTGGACATTACTTTGTATAGTATTATGGGGGGAGTAAAGAGATTTGAAAGGAATTTAAAAAAAAATACTTCAGCTTAAATAAAAAATATTTTCTATGAATTAATAAATTGAAAGTGGTGTATTGGTAATGGCTAGGAACTGTTGTATAGAGAGAGAAAACTAAAACTAATTGAATGTTATTATAAAATAGTAACCTTCGATTATTTGAAAAGGATTATAAAAATGTAATTAACTTGCGGATGTTATTGAAGGTCTATTATATGGAAAACACATAAATGGGAACACTTATTTAAGTTCTTCAAGTTGTACGCAATCAACTTCCCACTTAATTTTACGTTCTTCATGTTGTACGCAAAAAACGCAAGTTGTACGCAATCTTTTGTTAGCATTCCAATTTAAAAATTTAACTTTATTCTTTCTTATTTTGCAAATCACTTAAGATCGCAAAGAGTAAATTATTTTAAAATAAATATTGTGCAAAAATTTATATTTAGATGGACTATATATAGAACAAATATAGCCCAAGTGAACTAACTGGTATGGACTATATATAGAACAATATAGCCTAACTGAACTGACTGGTTAAAAAGTGAGTAGTGTGGGTATCTAAAATAAGACGTAGGTACCGGTGGAGTAAATGGAGCAGAACTCTCTATATATATATTATGATAAGGATTTAATAGGAAATATGTTTTAGTAGTTACGATACAGTTTATCAAATTGAAGTCGAAAGAACAGATACCAAATAAATTTAAATATTTACCTGGTCGCTCCATAAATGCGAGTAAATCAAAAATGTTATGCTCAAGTAGAAACTGCAAAATATATCAAAACATCACCCTCGTAAATTATAATTTTGAATACGTATCATATTTCAAGTATTAAATGAACTCAACTATCAACTAAAATATTTAATCAAGGTAGCAAATAGCAATGAAGCTGATTGCTTCTTCATCGTTGGCCTGTAAAATGAACCGTGACATGTCGGCTGGTAACCGACAAAAGAAAATCTTCAAAAAGAAGATAATTAGTAAGATATTTGACTGTATAAGGTAACTTATAAGACAATTCGAATCTATATGAATGAAGAATATGGAACGTTGTATGGCTATAAAAACATACTATTGTAAATAAAATTCAACACCTCATATACCTGAACATGTTATCAGAACAGATAGTAATAACCCTATGGGTAAAATTTTGAATGGCCAGCCGATGGGCCCGAAAGACCAAGAGTATAAGGTTGTTTGATAATGTTAGCATTGATATCTAAGAGCTACGTTTGATTAAGTGAAGAACTAGAACATCTATCAATAATTGGGTTACTTGGAGAAGAATTTTGAAGGAAGCTAAGATTTTGGACGAGCTACAGATGAAGATAAAGAGTTGTTAAAAATATTATTTAAATGATTTAAGATATCGAATTCATTTTAAATTTATATTGTTATAGAAACAAGTAAACAAAATTTCATATTTTGTGATGTCTTTATTCAGGACGTATAGAATAGATGTACTTGAAATGTATATGTGTATGTTTAAAACGTTAAAGATCCTTTATTGAATTATGAATTAAGGTTGATGAAATAAAGACTGTTTATTTTTTTTTATTTTATTTTATGCAACCACAAAATTTAAATTCATAAATTATTAACGTTCTGTAGAAATAAGAAATTCTTTATAGGTAGAAAGTAACTCTAAAAATATTTACGTAATGTCTTTTGAATAAATGATATTAGAAAGATGGAAAGTTCATAGGGGAGCATATGTTTAATAAATTTTTTCTACAAATATTTACTTTTGTTATGTGTATATTCTATATATATATATATATATATATTTGAAATTTAATAAAGAAATATTGGCTTAATTCGATTAACATAAATATTTTTCTTTATTCTATTTTCAGTTTACTTTTAAGGATAAGAGATTAAAGGGATTTAAGGAAAGGAAAAATATTTGCTTTATGAGCACGTTTTAATAGTCGTATATAATATCAAAATGGTAGATTGAAAAATTATTTCTTGACGACAAAAATGCTTTTCTAAAATAAATTCATTGAACCAAATTTCATTGAATTAAGATATTGTTAATCCTAGAAAAAAAAAGTAATTTTTGTTAGAAGAATTCAATATTTTTTAAATTTATGTTTTCTGTTTGCAATATTTAAAAAAAATTACAGTAGATTTAAATGTGCTAAATTCAATTACAATTCACCCAAGAACTTCAATTTACAGAGAAATATTTCGGAATAATCTTTCGGAGACTCATCGATGCAGGAAAGTCTAGAAAACAATTATCTTATCTGAAACGGAATTATAGAGAAAACATGGTTGCAAATGGATATAAATTGGAATAAAATTTTTGAATAGTTATGTTAATAGATTGTAATTCGATTACGTTAATTTTATTGTAATTAAAAAAAACTAGGGGCCCCTGTTGAGTAATTATAATTTAAGTTTTAGACAAATTTAAAGTTTCATTGTATGTAACTAATAATAATAACTGATTTGTTTGTTTTTGTTTTTTTTTAATAAGAACTCACATACATAATATGCATAATGTATTTGGTGAATAATACACCCATATGATAAAAATAAATTTTAACTGTGTCGCATTATTGTTGTATATAACTTATTTATATTATTAAGAGTTTATTAGGGCGAAGCGAGATAAAATGAAAAGGTGTCTACTGCTCAGGTCCTCAAATGATTGTCTATTATAATTATAGATACTATAATTCTACTATATAAATATTAATTTGCCAGTCATATGAACAATTCAACTGATTTTTTTTTTGTTGTTTTTATATTTTTTATTTCACATGAATTTGTTTTTTTCTTTTTATTTGACATATGTACAATGTACATTATATTCACATTATATTTTTATTTTATTGTTATCATCACATATGCATAATGTATTTGCTGAATAATAAAACCATATGAGTAAAACTTTTTCAACTGTGTGCGCATTATTGTTTTATATATAACTTATTTATATATTAGGAGTTCATTAAAGAGAAGCGAAATAAAATGAAAAGGTGTTTACTGCGCAGCTCCTAGGAGAACATAGGAAGATGAATGGTCAAAATGTTTTTTTTTATGTTCTTGACAGTTACTTATATCAAATTACATTTTCGTACATTACGTACGGTTCTGTGAAAAACTTTGTGGAGATGTGCAATTAAAGGAAACTAACTATGGAAATGAGGGACATTACTACTATTGTTAGGAAATAAACCTTCTTATTATGGTCTATTACCATTTTAATTATGTTTTCTAAATTATTCTCTCAATTTTATTATGTCATTTATACAAAATGTGCTTAAACAACGTCGACAAATCCATAACCTGGATCTGGAATCCTCATCTGAAATCAAACATATCCCATTTTGGTTGAATGGCATGTGCTCGATCTACTGTGCAATCTTGTGTGTAACAAAGAATAACAAGATTATATAATTGTTTATAGTTAAAGGGAATTTACTACATATTAAACCTTTAAATAATTTAAATTGTTTAATTAAAATAAATTAAAAAAATGATTTTTTTTTCGCTCATCCAAAATTTAAATTTTTTGTCGTTTTTTCAGTATTTTCAGTATTTCTACACAATTTTTTAAATTACGCAATATGTAAATCACTCATGGAAACGACTTCGATTACTTTTTCTATATTGTGATATGTTTTTTAATTTGTTAATCAAGTCAATCGAGGTTGTCAGTTTTCAGGTAAATTGATAATTGAAAAAATTTATCAGAAATGGAATCGTGATACTAAATGCTAATACATATTGATAAATTTACTGAAAAAAATTTACTATTGTCAATACTATAATTTGACGTTTCAAAAATCAGCTGATTCATTAAATGAAAGCTTAAAATTATGTTTTAATGTGAAATGAAATTTAAAACAAAAGTGTAAATCTAATACAAATAAAATAAAAAGGAAGCTATAAGTAAAAAAACTTATTTTATTTCATTTATATTTTTGTGTTTTATATGAAACTAATAAAACACAAAAATATAAATGAAATAAAATAAGTTTTTTATAATTTTAAATTTTATTTTCAGTAAACAAAAGGAGGTTTTTTGAGAAAAAATTAAAAGGAAATTAATTAAACATTGTGGTTAAATCAAACTAACAGTCTTTTATTTATTATATAACACACTTATTTATAGAAAATATAAAATTAATTCATATTAAAACAAAAAAAAAAATTTATTCATAAAACAATAATTAGATTTGTTCAGTAAACTGTTTTAGAACGTTCTAGAGTAAAAAAGAACACTTTTTTGTGTTCATTAGTTTCCGTTAATTGAACTTTTTTTTTATCCAAATCGGTGTTCATTAGATTGTTGAAAAGAAAAACAGTACTAAAATGATCGTTTTATTCTAAATTTTTTTATAAAAAAAAATAACAAAAAATTGTATCGGGCTCGTATATGGAACTGTGAAATGCATACCGTGTGGCACATAATATTTTGTCTACAAATTCTCAACGTAAATATTCCCACCACAAATTTGGTTTAATGGCAAGAGAATGAGAGACAAAGAAACAAAAATACATCAGTTGACAACATCTAATAAGGCCCTATCAGAGAATTGCTGAAACTTGTCATAAAAACTGATAAATAATACTAATAACTAACAACCACGATTGACCTGAATAATTGATAATCATAAAGAAATTATAGTGAAATCGAAAAGTTTCTTTGTGTCCTTTTAAAAGGAACTTTAATCACTTTGTGATATTTGATTTGAACTTCATTCTTGTTTTACAATTTAAACAGAAATTTCTAATTAAATGTGACCCCTCAATTGTGTTGGAATTATAACATAAAATTGAAACACGCAACTCAACATATTTTACCTACTAAGCTTTCAAAGGTTTTTTTAAAATGTTAAATGAGTGACGAATTTGTGAATGAAATTATAATTAGGAGGAAGTGTCATATCTAAAGAGAAATAACAATTATTATTATTATTAACTTCGTAGCCTAGACCTCTATTTTATTTTATTTATAATAATTTTTTCTTTTCAATTCAAAATTAAAATTCTATCTCTTTCTTTCATTTCATTTTGTTGGTATTTTTATTGTTACCACATTTTATTTTATTTTAGTTCTTGTTTTTAAATCTCAACAAGGACAGTAATGTGCAAATTTAAGAATTACAAGTAGTTTTCGCTCCTAAAAAAAAGTTTTTTTTTCTAAAGAATGTGTGTTCAATTTCAACTGTATCAATTAGTTTTGTTGGTATTATATTACTATAGTAAACCAATTGTGACGTCAGCCATTACAACTATAAAATTTAATTATTTTGAAATAAATGTACATTTTATTTCGAACGTTAGTTGAAATTTTCAAAAAAGTTTTACAAAAAATAAGCTTAAGGAAAATAGTGTATAGCTATCTAGATAGTAAGTATATACAATACATTATATATAATATAAATATACATTATACATAATATAAATAAATTGAAATGTTTTAATTGTACACATATCATATACATGTATGTATTTATATTAAAGAGATGTGTTAAAAGGTCACCACTTTCTAAATGTGGGTTAAACACCTTTTATCGTTATTATTGTTCTGACGTATTCAGTTTTCTACAAATTGTAAATTTTTGTTTTTGGGAAGAATTATAGTAGGTATTAGAGAAGGAAATTATTTTATGTAGAAATTTTATTGCGTGATTGTGTGGCACAATTTCTAAAGAAATGACGTTCTTTTTGTATATTCTTTAGAATTGATTTGAAACAAGTTACGTGTTGCATTTCTATTTAGAAATTAAAAATTACGTAATTTTTCATGATAAGATAATTATTATTCGACAATTAATATTTCAACATGCATAGTAGGTGTAATGTATTTAATAGTGAATTTTGAAAACTTAAATTTTTATCAAGGTAGTAATGCAGTAGTGACGTGCACAGGAAGGATCGTAAAAAAAATCTCATAGATAATTAAGCAACCCAGATTGTTCAAATCCCGTGGGAAATAAAATGAACTACTAGATGAATATGTGTTAAATATGATAGTATTAAGTAGAATAGCAACTGCATACAATAATTAATTTCTTTGGTCAAAAACTGTTTTTACCAGGAAATCTGATTTTTTGCAACATGTCGCATCAATCATAATTATTTGATTAGTTAAGTAACTGGAAGGGGTACAGAACCCCAAAAAATATCTTCCAAAAGTGATTTTGTCATTTGAGGGAAGCTATGTCATTCGGGACTATTCTTGAAGATATCTTTGTCTTAGGAATTTCGTACGCAACCCAAATAATCAGTTATATTTAGTTAATGTTTATAATATGTGTATAACTAATAAGAATATTGAAAAAAAAATTATTAATCTTTTTCTATCAACCTGATTTTTTCTTTGCTATCAAACTGTACTTCAGCTTCCTGGCAGATTTGAAACATGTTTAATTCATTGACATTATTAATAAATTGATAATAATGTAAGTATCTATCAATATGTGTTTATATCTATAAAATAGAGATAAAAAAGAAGATATAATTATATAAATTATGTCTCAGTCTTCTGATGATGGTGTAATAACCGAAATCGATTAAAATATTTATTAAAAATTGTGAAACATACCTAGAGTTTTAATATTTATTTAATTATACATTGGAGTCTGTTTTAAAATATTTTTTCCTAATTAATCAATTACGAAATATTTAATGACTTTCAAAATGTGTGAAATCTTTTGTAATATTTTAATTAATGAGTTATTTAATATTATTTTAATTTTTTATTTTTAAATATATTAAATTCCTTGATTAATTGTTTAGGCATATAATACTTTATATAAGAAGTTCATTTATCTTATTAAATTCTCTTTGTTGTTTACAAGTAGTAATAAGACAAAACTTCATATTTTCAGGAAAGAAAATTTAATTATTTAATGAATTTTAATTTAAAATATTAAAAATCATTCAATTAAAACTTCAATTACCGGAATTTATTTGAAAAACAAAAAAATCATTATTTTCTGTAATTGTATACCCCTTACTATTATATAACAATTCACCCAAACTTTTTAAATTGAATTTTTCAAAACATCCTAACCACCTGAACGAAAAAATAAAAAACATTTTTATTGACATTATTTTTGGTTGTCATTGTTTTTTTGTTTTTTTTTTTTTTGTTATGTTTTACATTTTTTTTGTCGTAATTTTTATGATTTTTTTTTGATTTCAGATAGAATTTTTTTTCTTTATTCGTCTCTGTTCAGAGAGTTACTACAATGTTTTGATGATGAGTGGTGATTTCATTTGCGAACCATCTACTAAACTAAATTATATACATAAACATATTTGTACATAACTATAATACATACATAGATTTCAGGTTAGTTATAGTTGGTGGGTGGTAGTCGCCAATTATTTCATAAAATTCAATTTATATGGTTTCATAAAGAATAGGAAAATAAAAGAAAAACAATATTTCTTTTTGCATTTATGAACCTATATATGTATATCTATGTATCTACTGTTTTAGAAATTGTAATGTTGACTTAGGGTATTTAGTAACAATGTTTGCACATTCAATAAAGCTGATAGAACACGTATTGATTTTGTTTTGTTGTTTCTTGAAACTTTGTATTATATTTGTGAATATAGTTTTTTTTGTATTTTAGTTGCTAATCTTGTATGGCAGGAAATCTCATAAAATTAAGTAGGAATCGATATATAACCATTATCAAATTAATGTGCGTAATTTTTACTCGGTTTTTTATGGATTGTGCAATATTTTTTAGAGCATCTGTTATGAAGCATGTTTTGCTATGAATATTTATTCTCTTACAAAGGTATTTTAAAATATAACTTGTGTAATAATTATTCTCAACGAAAATTAACCAAGTAACTACCAACTATTTTGCTATGAAATACAAAAAATTAAATTATCTTTTTTAAGTGATAAATTTTGAATTTGCTAAATAAAAAGTTGGACAAATTTTATTATTTTTCAATGTCGTTTTTCTATTAGAAGATCATGGATTTAGAAGTTCATCATGGATCTAAAGTTCATCAAAAAATTTATTATTAGCATCATTTCCAAGAAATTAGAATTACAATTAGAAAACAACAAAATTTTACAACAACATCGTGGATCTATTTACGAATTATTGGACTACATCATCTTCAGGTGATGTCAGACAATCGGAAAAACCTCAGTGGGGATCATGAAGTAAAACACTTAACAAGAAAATGGGTAGAAAGGAAACGATGGGAAAAATTTATTGTCGCTTATAAATTTTACAGTAAGTATAATTAATATTTGTTAATAAAATTTTTCGACCTTGTTGTAGAGAATATTGAATGAATGAATGAATAATAAAATTTATATTTATCATAACAGTATTTTCCAGATCAACAGTAATTAGAAATTAGAAAGTATATACTTGTTATTTGAACATTAAAAATACTATGCTCACAGATTTTATAAGGCTCACGGGTTTTTGATCATTTTGAATAAAATTTGTGCAATTCAAGACCAAATTCAAGTGCAATTCAAGTCCCTTCACTATATCACTATTAGTAAACATGTAACATGTAAAATTACATAGACAATATAAGCAAGCACTATTATATGGAGAAAATTTGAGATATGACATCTATACTGGACAAAGATAAATATATAAAAGAGACTGATTATTGATAGTTCGAAAGCACGTATAATTAGCAATAAGTATTACAAATACGGGGTCGGGACAAAATTACATAAGACAAAAGTACAAATGGACAAAATTGCATAAGACAAAATTATATATGGACAAAATTTCTAATTAAAAAAAATTGCTATTGCTACTGGACTATAAAAACAACATTTTGTAATTTCTTTATAGTTTTTACTAAATTTCAAAAGTTAGGAAAAATATTGTAAAGGATTATTATTTTTAATTGAAAAATCATTAAGAATCATTAAAAAGAAAATTTATAAAAATAATAAATTAATAAAAAAATAAATAGTTAAATTTTAAGCAAAAATTAGAATGTGTAATTTTAACAACTTTATTACCTATATTTTTAAAAATTTTAAGAAATCTTAAAAACGTTTGTTAATTAGTACATCTGAAACCTTCCGGCTACTTGAACAGTTTTAGAGCCTTAAAACTAAATAATTTAAAAAAATTAAAATTATAAGACGATAATAAATTCTAAGTAATAAGACCATGTAACCAAATATGTAAAAGAATTAGTATTCGTACTTTTTATAAGAAAAAAAGTACCTTCGTTACAAAACCAAATAGTTTTAATTTTTATACAAATGTAAATATTTAATTATTTTAAATATGAAATTTTGTTATCATGTAACCTACAAATACATATTTTGTTCTCGTTTTAACTACGTTAAGCAGTTTTAGTTCTGTTTAGTTAAGTTAGTAGATTTAGTTAGGTTAAGTTAATAATTTTTATCTTTAGCAATACGAGAATATATTCGGTTTTACACCCCAGGATTTTGCTGATACATTTATATAAGAATTATTTATATAGAAATAAATTAAAACAAAAAACTAGCTATTAGCAATAATAATTAGAGTACACACCATTACTTTTACATGTTAATAATAATATCACAAAAGCTATTTTCAGTAAACTTTATTTACGCTCAGTAATTATAAGATTGTATAATGGGTAAAATAAAGTTTAAAAATTACAAAAAAAAAATCGGGTATTTGATATTCATTTAAGTTCAGAAACGGAAAATCAGATAACAGAGAATTTTAAACCTTTTGGTAATAATTAATTTTGAAATTTGATTTAATAAGGACCAAAAAAGATAAGTACAATTTATATAAATGGAAATGGATATCTATATCTAAATTAGATCGAAGACATTATTATGTAAATTCTAACTGAAGTTATATTCATATAAATTATATCAGGTCAGTTACAGTTTTTAGATAAAAAATTTTCCCTTTTCTATTGCCATTTGATAATGCATTGAATTGGAATTGAATTCGAATTGTTAATTGAATAAATTTTTCTCTGAAATACTTTGTATATTGTATAGGCAGCCCTGAAACTTATTTGAACAATTCAAATACATAAAACCTAAAACAAAAAATAGTCAGGAACTGTAAGTAAGATGGAATAAAAAGTTTAGAAATTTACAAAGTAGCACTTAAATTTAAATGTTAAACTATGAAAAAGAGACATTATTGTTTAGTTTCAGAAATATTACAACAAGTAAAATTAAATGAAGTGTAGTACATTCTTAACCTTTAGAACGTTAACATGAATCCAATTAGAATATAAGTGATGTATGCAAGTTTTATCTGAAAAGAAAACATATCTTATCTGAATCATTTTTAATATAGTTAAAAACATATTATTTAATATCTTCAATTGCATTATTCGTATATGAAAACATAAATTAACACGTTTATGACTAAATATAAGAATTTCAAATTCACTTCACAGTTTTTTTATATGTTTAAATTCTAAAAAAATGAATAACGATCATATTACTACTATATGACACTATGCATTAATGCTTAACTACAGAAGCAGAAGCCCTTATTATAGAAGCTTAAAAGTCAATTTGATCGCAGAAAAAACACCATACATCATATACGTATACATATCTCAATAGTACAAGAAAAGTAAGCTATATCAAATAGTAGATAATTGTAGAAAGTTGTAGGGAATTGTAAAAAATCATAGGAATGCTATCAAAGCAATCATCAACAGTATTAACAGTACTAAAATACATTTTATTCAATACATATTTTCTTATTAAATTGTTGTTGTTTAAGAAAAAAAAAATTTCCATTTCAAATTTCTGATGGTTGCAAAAAAAAAAAAATCAAAACTGAAATAAGAAAAAGTACAAAATTGTAAAAATAATAATAAAAAAAGGAAATATCCCATAAAAATTTGCATTCCAGAGGATAAGGGAAATTTAAATGAAATAACCGTATATTAAATTGGGCCTAAAAGAAATATTTTTTATTATGGTTTTTTTTTCTTATTATTTGCTATTTTCACTACTCTTTTGAAAATAGTAAAATAACAAAAATTTTTTTTGCATCAGATCCAGGGCTGCCGTTCCATAGTTTGTCAGGGGAGTAATTTTAGAATTTTCAGGGGAGTATCAGAGGAGTATCACATAAAACTTTTTTTTACAATTTTTACAAATTTTGTGTAGTTTGAAAGTTTGTTCAAATTTTTATTTTAAATAAAAAAACATATAAATAAATATTTCCTGTTAATACATATTAAAACATTAAATTCAGAATTTTTCAATATCAAATTAAAAAGTATATATTTTAGTATACAATTTATTAGAAAATAAAACGTTAGTATCAAATCAAATTTTAAAACATCAACCAGAATGAAATATTACAAGCATATTTTAAAAGTATCACAGCAACTGAAGGTACTATACAACCAGACATATAAAAATGGTATCAAGCTACTGGGATACTACTGGGACTACTGGTACCTCTACTACTTGTTTGTAACTCCAACATAGTTATCTTCAAAAAACCTTAACATTTACAGATATTATAGATCCTAAAGAATCTCAGTATAGAAAAAAGAAAACGATGAAAGTAAATTAGAAGACGATGAATTTAACATGTATACCATTTAATTTAGTTGGACAAAATCTATTACTAATGTAAACTATTTTGGGCTGGAAATGTTATCGGAGATGTTAAAAAAAAATCGAAAAAGCAAATGAGTAACATTTTCAATATTTATGATAGTTTTTTAACAAATTTTGAGAAGGCAGCCAAAAAGAGGCATCGTTTGCTGAAACTATTCTTTGGCAGTCATTAAAGCAGCTACAGTTTTGGTTTCTAAACAGTTTCTTTTTTTATTTTTTATTAAATTTACCTCTCACCAGTAGCACTACTGTGTGGCAAACATAGTAACGACCCTATAACTTGTGTTACTTGTGGAAACATTTGTTCTCTTAATCCATTTTTCATTTCAAAAATTTTATTACAAAAACATTCTAAATCATCTGTTTTCGAAATTGGTACCATAGCTAAGGTTCTATATTCATCATCTAATTGAGTAATACATTCGGATCTAAACTTTTAGTTAAATTAGGAAATAAACTAATAAAGATCAATATGACAATTTATGACACTTGAAAATTACTTCATATTAATAAAATGTAATAGAAGCAGTTATAGATTTTTATAGTAGTTTGAAATTTATTTTTTTATTTTGTTTTTCACTTTTCTTAATTTTATAATTTAGAAAAATTTTATAATCTATTGAATGATAAAATGTACAAAAACCGGAAGGGAGTACCGTAGTCCGATTTGTCTTGAAAAGTAGTATAATTTAGTGCATGGGAGTATAGGAGTACCAGTAGTTGGAGCGGAGTACAAATACTCCGATCGGAGTATCTTCGGCAGCACTGATCAGATCTTTAAATAACCGTAGATTATATTAAAGAATTTGCTTCAGTTATTTTCTATCAATTTAAGAATTCAAAGAACGAAAACAAATAAAGGAAAATAATTCTTTACGCATTTACATAAAAATTTTAACAATACAATTTCAGCTCACAAGTTTTTATTACACGTCAAAGTGAGAAACTGTGAGAAACACAATATTAGTATATATATAGAAGGCACAAAAGATAATATACTTGTCAAAATATTTATGTGTATATATATACATATATATTATAATACATATATAATACATAGTGAGAATGTTTCGAATAGTGTAAAATTGCTTAATATTTTAATTTTTAAATGATTTGTGAGCTACTAAAACTTTGGGATCAGCTATTTTTTTACCATAGTTTTATGAAAGTATTTTTTATAAAAACTTTCCTATCAAAAAGGATAATTCAGTTCATGGTTTAGGGTTTCAAATATTGAATTGGATTTCGTGGAAAAAAAAATTTAAAAAACAAAATTTTGAAAATGTTTTTGATAAATTTAACCGTGAATAAAATATATGTATATGAAAATTTGAGTAGAACGAAAGTTCTAATATGAGATTTAAATATAAGTGGTGGTATTTTAGAATATTTCTTTCGAGCAAAGTTTATCACGCAAAATTACATTAAAAAGATAATTATAGAAAAATTTATGATTTAAAATAATATAAAATAAATATTTCTAATGTAATATTGAAATATTGGTTTCATCACTTTTTTTTTATTTAGGAAAAAGAGATAGATATAATTGAATAAAATAAATAAAAATAGGTGAACTAAGCAAGATAAAATAATATAAAATTAATTTTTGCATGAACCAGAATTATTTTATTTTATTTTTATAGTTAAACTGGTATAATGCCATTGTTAAGCAGTAAAGTTTGTTTGCAATTTAGAAAAACATACAACGCATACAGAAATTTATATACCTCTGTGTTGCAAAAGTTATTATGTAGGTACTAATCAAAAAGCTCTCAACCCTATTTCAGACATAAATGTTTAATAAAAGGAAAAACAGTAATAAAAATAAATTTTTAACTTTACTATTGAAGAAGTTTTACTTATTGAGAATAACTACCTACAGTTAGTTTATTAAATAAGATACCTAGGTACTTACCTTCAACTAATTTCCAGAAAAACGGTATTATTATATACTATGAAACAAAAAGCCACATCCTTCAATTTAACAATAATTTTGACCCATCTTTTAATTATATAATATGTCTCAAAACCCAAAACACCCAATAACAATGTAAATGAAATATTTCATCACAAGGAAATATATCTATCCCTACCTGGTACATTCTACCTATACATATTCCTGAAAGTTTGCCTGCAAATATGTAAGTAAAACCCCTTACACATAGCTGTCTCAATTCGTTGACACCTAATGTACTATACTCTAAATGTACTCTATAAACTAAATTAATCAATTGATCAGACTTGGCTAAATACAATTACGCAATATATTAAGTTAATGGCATATATAAAATATCATATTAAAATTATTCAATTTTACAATTCAGGAGATCTTAAGCTGAAATTGAAAAATAAAAAAATTCATTTAAATATGCTGTGTAGAAACAATTAATTGGCGGAAGATCTTGAATCATATAAAGTTGATAAATTCAATAATTTCAAATTAAAAAATGATGTTGAGAAATGTTAATATTGGGCATATACGATATTGTACCGATATTGTACCAGTAACAACGAGTAAATAACAACTAAGCAACGATTTAGGAAACAGATTTCATTTTGCAGATCATTTTTTATTTGATTGCAAATATCGATATTTCGAAAGCAGCATTCTTTTGTCATCAATGCTTGCTCCTTGATTTAATATAAACATTATTCAAATAAATGTTTATTTTTAACTAATTAGATATTATATAAATAACGTTACATAATCAACCAAACCTCTAGTGTATGAAATACTTTACCATTTTATGTACTCTGACAAACATATAACTGAGAAGTTGCCAAGAGACTGGTAAATAAATATCTTTTATACTGCCGGTAAAATTTATATACAAACTCTTCTATTCTATTCTTTTATATTATTTTCTAATTTTGCTTATTATTCTTTACTATATCTTTTTTTTCTTCATTTAATCTCTTAAATGGTTTAAATTTTGCGAAAGCAATTAGGGTGCTTTTAATCTCATAATTTTCTCCTCAAATGATAAAAAATAAAATAAAGTTAATCAATAACACTTCTTCTGCATTCCATTCGGAGTCATGCCTTATATGAACAACTGGCTGATTGGTTTGGTGAGCTATGACTAATTTTGTTATGCATATGATTAGCATTAGTAAGTCTTTGGTAACATCTTTTTGAACGCTTTTAATTAATTTGCTTACTTGTACTTTTTGAATAGTTTCTTTTGCGAGTCGAGTCGAGTTAAACTCATTCTGGGAACAAATATAGTTTATCCTCTGATACAGCTTGATTTTTTTGTTAATCAATATTTAATGTGTTAGTTGCAAAATATATAAAATTATTTGTTGAATTATTGTTTGAATTGAAAAAAATTGCAAAATATAAATTCGGATTAAAGCTAATCGAAAATATGACATTATTTTGTTGGGCATTGTATTGATAAAGACTTTGTAAATATGCAATAGAAAGATAATTAATAAATTCGATATTTTCAAAAAGTTTCAATATATTTTTTGTTGTTATTTTTAATTTTTCAATTCTATTTTCTGAAATTCCCCTTAAATTTAAGAATTTATTTTAAATTCAATTGTTGTTATTTGCTATAATTCCTAATTTTTACTTTTAATTTCAGAAATTGTTATTTTCCATAAGGATACTTTCAAATTGCTTTGTTAAAAATATTATTATTTATATATTACAATATATTTCACTGTTAATGATGTCCTTTTACTTCCGCAAGGCGTAACTCAATTTGATACTTAAATGCTTTAAGGGTATAAAATGTTAAATTGAATTTTTTTTTTTGATGTTATAAAATTATGAGGCGTAAATTCTACAGACGAATTCATTTTACATTCTTTAAATAATTTTCCAAAAGTGTAGTGTTGATAAAATCTATTTTATAATAATGATAATCAGTGATAACAATGATGAAAATATTATTTACATACTGCTAAACAGGAATAGGAGAGACTTGGTAAAAATAATGCTATATTTATTAAAGGCGAGTTACAGTGAAAAAGAATTAATGTAAACTTTGAATTTGGGTAAATTTTATGTTGTTATATTGTTTAAATGTATAGAAAAACATCGGAAATAATATTATTCAACATAAGTGAAATTCGAACTATAAACGTATCTTTGTAATTTGCAGTTCCTCTTATTTCTTGTTAAAGTTATAAGTGCTTTGATTTCTGTTGTTCACACCTACGAAGTATTTATACAACAGCAAAAGTTATCCAAATATTTGGCAATGACCGGGTAAAGTTAGGAATGAAGTTGCATTTGGGTCTGTTATTAGATGAAAAACATAATTTAAAACGCGGTGTTGCTTAAAGCTATGGGTGAACTATGTTCCATCAAAGTTCAAAAGACAGTTTCACATCGTCTTAAATAACCCAAAAGGTTGTCTTTAAAGCTATCTTTTGCATAGCTATGTTAGTATGTCAAACCCGGCACTAGATTTATTGTTTAACGGAATTTGGTTACATATATGAATGGGCATTTATACAAATAATGATTTTAGGATGGGCAAAATATTTGTAATCAAATAGGTGTTTAATTTTTATATTAGTAGTATTACAGTGAGGTAGACACGAAAACTAAAATTAAGTACGGTAACTATATTAAAATATAGTTTACCGGTTTAACTAAAAAAAATTAAACAGCAATATTAAATTCAAGCTATGGTGAAGTTGCCTAGGAAACAAAACACGTAAATAGTTGAAAATAGTTGAAAAATAAACACAAAAACTATTATCAACCCTAAGGATATAGATCCATGTTGGTTCAATGGCCAATGAATTTAATTGAATAAAATTTTTTGATGAGTCAGATCTTTATGATCCACATTGTTCTTATAAACGACCACCCTCTTAAATTTTTTTTCAGCAAAAAGCAGATTGACACCTCTGCGTAGTTTTTATACTAAGACAATAATTGAAAGTTGGATAGCAAAACTTTTCTATTTAATATTAAAATTCCGTTTGAGATCAGGCTACCTGAAGAGTTTGGTTTAGTTTTGCCGAAAGATAGAGTTCTTAAATTGGCATATTTGAATTATTGCAAAAATATTACATTTAAAATTGGAATTAAATTGTTTTGTATTTTTGATCAGAAATTGAAATACGATAATTTTTTTATTATTATTTTTATTTTATAATAATAATAAAAACAGAATATTTAATTATTACAAATGTGCACATTTTGTAAATAAAAATTATTATTTTTGAATAAAATATCAAAACCTAAAATAGAAATTTATTTCATTTTAAGGTAAAGGTATTTCCAGACGTGTACCGGATTTCGACAAGGAGATGCACTATCATGCGACTTCTTCAATCTAGTACTGGAACGTATAGTGCGACGAGCGGAAGTAAACACGGCCGGTACTATATTTTTCAGATCTGTTCAACTACTAGGGTATGCCGACGACATTGACATCATCGCCAGATCACAACGGGCGGTCTTCGAGGCCTTTACCCAGATTGAAGAAAAAGCGAAACGAATGGGTCTCAAAGTAAATGAGGATAAGACAAAATATATGTTGTCGACAAATAAAAAGACCTCTCAACATCATATTGGTCAAAACATCACTGTCGGCACACATAACTTCGAGGTAGTTCAGGAGTTTACCTACCTTGGAACCAGTGTTAATCCCACAAACGACATCAATGTGGAGGTACGGCGAAGAATAACCCTTGCAAACCGTTGCTGCTTCGGTTTGTCAAAACATCTCGGGTCAAAGCTCCTCTCTCGAAACACCAAAGTACAAATTTACAAAACGCTCATACTTCCGGTTTTGCTTTACGGATCAGAATCATGGACACTGCCTAAGGCAAGTGAGCATGCACTTGGTGTCTTCGAGAAGAAAATTCTTCGTCGGATATATGGTCCTGAAAACGACGATGGGGTCTGGAGGAGAAGATATAATGCCGAACTCTATGAGCTGTACAATGAGGTGGACGTAGTCACAAAAATTAAAGTCAAGAGACTACAGTGGCTCGGAAACCTAGAGCGGATGGACGAAAATGCTCCAGCCAAGAGAATCTTCGATTCCAGACCCGAAGGTACAAGACGTCGGGGCAGACCAAACCTTCGTTGGAGAGACGAAATATCGGCGGATTTAAAGCAATTTCGAATCTTCAACTGGAGAGAATCCGCCCGTGACCGGCAAAAATGGAGGATGTTGATGAGTCAGGTCCAGGACCTACATGGTCTGTTGGCCACCTAAGTAAGTAAGTAAGGTAAAGGTATAAAAAGAATATTAATATAGGATAAAAAAGAAGTTTTTAAGATCTATTTGTTTGTTGTGTTATTATACACATATAAAAATGATATTTTGTTGCTTAAGGGTAAAACTAAGGTTGAAATGCATTTTTGTTTAATTATAATTTTTTCGAATTTAAATTTTGAGAATTATTTTCATAATTTTTTAGGTATACCGTCGAAGCGTCTAACTAGGACCATTTTTCAACTTTGAAGTGCTATTAAAGTGTAATGGATTTGGCAAATGTAGTCAAATTTACTTTTTAAATAAGAGGTTTCATTTTAAAGCTTATCCTGTTTTCCAAATATTATCTAACTATTAATTTACATAATATATTAGTTTTATAATATTATAGGCAACCTAAAGAAAAGCCATGTTTTACTGATATTGAATGTTATGAACTTTCAGATTAAATCTATCTTTTGAACTAAATTTTTTTTACAAGAGATATAACAACTATGGATATACTCGTATATTACTATTTTTTAATTTTTAAATTTATGTTTGTATATTTAGTTACTATGTGAATATTATTAGAGAGTTTAATTTAGATATTCTGTACATATACTCAAAAATTAAATATCAGATTTAAAAATAAAACAAAATAAATTCAAAATTTGGGTAGCTATATATAATTTGAATTTCGAGTTGAACGATTTTCAACTTGCGCGGCTTTTTCATTGCACGCATTAACCGCGTAACTCGTGGCTTTGGTGTAATCATTTTATTAGCCCATTTTAGACCACTCAGAAACTATTCGACGGATTTTAAAGATTTTTTCAAAGACAGAATAACATTAAATATATGAAAGTTCATTTTTAAATTTTATTAGGCTATTTTATTGGTGGCTTCCGAGATATGAGGTGGAAATCAGTTGAATATTTAGCATGTAGAGGAATTTCTGTTCCAAGTCTTGATGTGATTTCAAATTTAAAATGTATTTGACTATGATAATGGTGATATCTTTTTCGTTTGTGTTCTCCTGTATTTTCATAATTGAGTGTTTGCTATTAGTGAATTTCAAATTTGGATTTCAAGTGTCCATGGCTTGAGTTCGACCTTTTAAAAGTTTTGGATAATGATGACGTAATATATTATCGGAATTCCAACAACGGTAGATATTGACTTTTTTCAGGATTAAAATGGGTTAAAGACAACATATTTTGTTGATTTCGTCGATGGTTCTTTCAAAATATGCTTCAAAATAATCCACATCACAACACAATAGTACATACTTTACGTAAGAATAAGTATTAAGTCAGATTTTGAGTAAAATATTCGTGTAAAAATAAATAAAATGAGTAAAAATATATAGGTAGTATATTTTTTAAAATATAGCAAGATTCATTATATACTTTTGTGTTTTATCTTATAGTAGTTCTAGAGGGTCAACATCCATCACAAGTTTTATTTTCTACTTTTTAGGAGGCTAGTTTGATTTCGATAAAAGAATATTTAAGAAAATTTTATTTTTACATTACTATTTTATTATTTAATAAAATTTAGTAATGTTTACTTAATGTACGAAATTAAGATGTAGATGTACTTCGATCAATGGCTTTATTGAGCTCAGACTCTGGTGCAGAGACATGTTCTATTTTCAAAGTTTCAGAATATTTTTTAATAAATATAAACTGAATTTCAATTTAAATTTTTTTTCAATTTCAATTAAACTATATTACCAAATATTTTTTACAATTTATATCTATAAAATAGGTATAAAATATGAAAAAACTTAACATTTTATTTACTAAAAAGAGAATGTAATAATACAAATACAATATAAAATTTTTTATTATTGCTATAAGTAAGCATATATATTTAATCATAAAAGTATCTTTATAAAATATAAAAATACAGTATAAAGTGATTAATATTAAGTGAAATTCTATAAAACTGAAAAATATAAAAGGACTACTTATAATATTATACTTATATTGTTATATTCATTCAAAAATATTATGCTTATATTATTATTTATTTATTTTGTTAAAATAGAATATTGAGTACAAGATGTTGATCGAAGAAAAACCATTTAAATTAATTTTTTTTTATGCACATACACATTTTTTTATACACATTTGATAAATTTGGTAATATTTTACAAATTTGAAATTTAACCAAAATAGTTTTCTTTTTATTTTCAACAACTTAAAATGTATTTTTAAATTTATTTCAATTTAAACAATACAATTTTTGTTTTATTTTCTACTTTAATCATTACAAAAGAAATAAAATGGAATAAATCTAACCTTTTTAACACACAGACAAGAACTGATTCGTATTATTACTACAATACAAATAGTAAATTGGGAAACTTTGTTTTCAATAATATTTCAATGGCATTTAAATTACGGATAAAAAATGTGACTTTTTTCAAATAAGTGATATTATTTTTGGTGCTTACTATGCTTAGTTTCATTCATATATCTGAAATTTTTAAAATTAATTTCAGTGTTATGGTATTTCCGGACATCTCGCACTTGCACTTGATACTCGAACTTTTCACTTGCACTGATATATATTTTAGGAGTAGAATCAGTACTATTTTTTTAGCATTTTAATACCCAAATTATGCGGAAAGCAGCAGAAAGTGCTTTATTTATCAATTTTTATAAATTTATGATTATGGTAATATTAAATAAATATTAAGTTTTATGTATATGGTTTTACACATTTATATGTTAAAAACTAAATGTGAAAAAAAAAAAAAATAATTGTGTTGTTAAATTATATTTGTTTACATTTTAAATAATTTTTACACATTTGTAGTTAGCATATCTTATAACAAATAGTCTTTGAATTCATTTTAATTTTTTTTACAATTTAGATTTTTAGTTTTCTTCTTTTTATAAAAAAAAGTGAGATAAATATTTACAGGTAATAAAGTGCGATATGATAAATTTAGTGCAAGTGGTCCGGAAACACGCTTATTATCATATTGTTTAGTACCTAGTGTAGCATTATTATATATACTTTATAAGAAGCTTGTACTAATTTGACACAGATTTTTTTTTTGCATCAACAAAAATAATATTTAAATAAAACAAATATAATCGATACGTTTTTAAAACGGACTTAAAAGTAGAAATGCGATTTTGAGCGTCCCACCATTTTCGTTTCAAATATTACATACAAGATTTTTCATCCAGATTCAAGCTGTGTCTAACATTTAAAATCTCTCGGAAACTTAGCTCAAAATCGAACCTAACTTACCAAGCTCATAGGCATTTTGAGCTCATCGGTAAGTTAGCTTTATATCGTGTTCAAAATTTGTACCGAACATGACAGAGAAACAAACAAACACAACAAAAATATACTAGTTAATAAAAAAATATTAATAATAGTTTTTTGATGTAGAGACAATCAAATTATATTAAAACTTAATGAAAATGACAAATGAGCCTTTTTAAATCAAAATTTGTAACAAAACAATAAAGTTTTCAGGAATGTATTTAATATTTATCTATGTATTTTCAAATAAATCTAAGAAATAAATTCATAATAGAGAATTTCATTTTTCAAACATATTTTTACAATACTTTGTTAATTTTTTTCAAGTTAATTTGAAGGGTACTGTTATTTTAATGAGACAAAGGTTGGGTTTTAGCTGGTAAACATTTTAAGTGTGGTAATATTTTGTACGTCAATTTTGTTTCTTGCACAATAGTTAATTAAAACCAGTTCTATATTTGGAAAATTATAAAAAGTTTTCCAAGTACTAAAACCTTAAGAGGTTAAAAATTTGTCGGCACACAATCCAAGAACTGGAAGTAAAAGTAGAGAAAATAATACAAAAAGAAAAGTGATTTAATTTTAGAATTAAAGTTTATACACTTTATTCATGTGGTACGCTACTTATAAGTGCTCTTCTTTACCCATGTTGCCATTGTTTGTTTTGTTAATATATTTTCATAAAGTGATGGTTTTTTTTATTTAAAAAAAGGATAACAGAAAAATAGAAATATCAATACGTATTATTATCATATTTACTGATTTTATTTTTGTTCGGTTGTTTGTTTGAGTTTAAAGGACCTCATGATGAATTCAATTAATAGAAAAATGTATAGGGAAAAGAAAAATATGAAAATGAACATCGTTTTCGAAAATTTTTTGTTTCTTATTTTAAATTTAATTTAAATTGAGGTTAAATTATTCAGAGGTCTTAAAACAAAGTAGATCCACACAAGAGAAATCATTAACAGGTATACTTGAAAAAGTTATCTGCACACCTTCATATAAAATTATTAGTGTAACAAGAAATAAAAAAAATAGTTAAAAAAACATAAAAAAAGGAAAATAATGAAAACAAAAATGGACGTATTTTAGTTCATTGCATCACAAAATTGCTTGCTTTTGTTGTGGTATAAGTGAATAAAAATTCCAAAAGCTATGACAAGTAAGATTATCAATATTATATCTTTTAGAAAATCCCTATTGGACGAGGAAAAAATGGTTTTAAGGAATAAAAATCGGTAATTTGGAATATGAAATTTGTCAAAAAGTTTTTATTTCTTTGATATTGCAGTTTAAAAGTATCACCTTCGTAATGTAATAACACTTAATGCAGAAGCAAAATAAAATATTAAATCAAGAATAAATAAAATTAACGCAGCTTTTGGACAGCTACACGAAAAGTTGACAGTTAAACAATTTCCTCCAAATAAGATTTAAAATTCAATTCAATTGCAAACTTGATTAAGGGAAATCCACAACAAAATACAAAGCTTCGTTAACCATCTACCTTCAACCAATTCTGAAATATTGTGTTGTGTGTGCTTCTGTAACTTCTGGTCAGATATGGTTAACCACACAGAATTGCAAGATATCAGATGCCATCTCATAGAAGAAAATATAAGTATAAGATATAGTGGAGGAATGGATCGCTAATACGTTTAGAAAAAATAATTTTGAAATGTGAAGCTAAGTGTTTAATGAAAATTTTATGTTTGTAATAAAATCGTTTGCGAAAAGATGATCAACATGAAAATCAACATTGCTAATTTCTCTTTTTATTTAAAACTTATTAAAAACTTAGTTTCCAATTTCAATACATTTTAAAACTTTGTTTGTATTATTCTACATAATATTAAAACCAAATCGATTTTAATTTTATTCAGAAAGAAAATAGTTAGCTATAAAAAGGACAATAACATAAACAATTTGCTTGACGTATATTACTATACAACACAATATGAATAGAAGTTGAACAATATAAACCAACAAATTTAAGTTATCGTGAGCTTAAAGTGGGTATATTTCTATACATTAACCCGTATAACATTATATAATGTAAAATAATCTCCTATTCAATATTACTGATAATAGATTTAAATATTGTATTATACTAATATATATATATATATATATGTATGTTTACGGTTACAGTACACTTATTCAAAGTACTATTATCCTTTCGTCTGTTCTTTCCTGGGGTTTTATATTGATGCTTTTTATTTGATATGTATAATATAAATGTAATCATGTATATATGAATATATTTAATTCTACATAATACAGAGTAAACATACGTATACGAATGAAATGTCTAAACTTTCTTGTAACATAAATTCATATATCGTACAGAGTGTATTATTATTAGGATTGTGTAAACTAAATGGATTAGGATAACAAAGGTGAACTATAGTTAAATACATAATAGTATAATTTTTATGTTGACATTAATTGTAATTTTAAAAAAATTATTTTAATGTTCTTAAACAACTGAGATGTTTTTTCTAAAGTGGATGAACTAAGTAAGTACCTTAATTTTGTTTTTCGTTTATAGTAAAATTATTAAATTAAAAAAAGAAAGAAAAACACATAATTCCTTTTAATTTACTAAAATCTTTATATCAGTATTTCGCAATAATCAGGTCAATCGCGGTTGTCAGTTATCAGTATTATTTATCAGTATTTATGACTAATTTCAGATCTAAAATTTGATACGGCCTATCGTGATTGTCAGAACTATCAGTTTTTCTGATAGATTGTGAATTTTACTAAATGTCACTGATAAATTGGTATCGTGGAGCTTAACATTTGTCATATTTTCTAATATTTTTTATATTCTGTAACAGTTAAAATTTTTCAAGTGATAAAAATAAATTTACAGAAAAATGCATATAGACAGACATAAATTTAAAATAAAAAAAAAAATAATTAATTATTATATATATCATATATTTAATATGAATTAATTTTATATTTTCTATAAATAGGTTTCTGAACTAGTAAATAAAAGACTGTTATTTTTATTTAACCACAATATTTAATCAAATTCTTTCTAATTTGCTTTACATATATTCCAACAGTGCATCTTACAGATAAATCTGCAGACGAACTTTATTGGTTTTCTTCCCTTTCGAAATGTGGGCCTTTTTTATTAAATTTTATTCACATTTTATTTATATTTTATTTCACAAAATAATTCAAAAATTTTTCAAAATAAAGTGCTCCGTGGTATAGTAAATGCACCATGGTACATACGTAACAAAGATCTCCACCGTGACTTGCGCATTGAAACAGTCACGGAAGAGATCAAGAAACATGCAGTCAAACACGAGCAGAGACTGCAAACTCATGTGAACTCGGAAATGGCAGCAGTTCTTCATATCGACAGCAGTATCCGTCGACTCAAGAGAACGAAACCCCACGAGCTGGTCACGACCTAAAATGGAAAATTCTACGATAATAGTTTCCTTTACGGAAATTTTTATTTCAATAATTTTCCTTTGCGAAAAAATCTAAAAAATCTTCCCACGCGGAGCTATTGCTGTGACTATCTCCTTCACGGGAAATATCATAGTGATAAAGTTCCTACACGGTAATTATTATGATGTTAGCGATCCTCCACGGAAACTATCACTATAATAATTTCCTAAAGACGCGACCGAAAATTTACGAAAAAAAAAGTCATTAGTCGATCTTACGTAGATTGGTTATAACGGAAAAAGATAGGTGGGCTTTAGTGGGTTCGATTCCTACACTATCAAGATGCACACGCGGCTGGAGCTCTTGATGTCCTTCGGGGATTACCTCTTATCTTTCGCAAAAAAAAAAAAAAAAAAAAAATTTCACAAAACCTTCTTGTGTTTACTGAAAAAAAAAGTTTAAAACTTATTTTATTTCACTTATATTTTTGACTTTTATATGAAATTATTTTACTTTAAACTTTTTTTTATTTTATTTAATATAAATTTACACTTTTATTTTATATTTTATTTCAAAAAACTAAACAAAAAAATTAATTTAAACTTTATTCAATAAATCAGCTGATTTTTGAAAAGTCAAACTATCAGAATTCACAATAACAAATTTTTGTCAAAAAGTTTATCAGTATCAGTTCACGATTCACTTTCTGATAATTTTTTTCAGTTATCAGATTTCTGACTACTGGCAACCATGATAGACCTGAATAAGTTGCCTTCTTTAGTGTATTTGTGTAATTAAATTTAATTAGGAGCTATATTAGTTATGTATACAATTTTGGTTTTTTTAGGGGCAATACAAATTACAAAAATTAAATTAAATTGAAGTTTACTTATCTTCTACCTGATTACCTGATAAAGAAAATTATAAGTTTAAGTTTAATTTATTATGTCTTAAACTTTTTACAATTACTTATTACTATGAACTTAAAAGCTAATTTATAATTATATATACTAATACTAAACCATAATGTATGGCTTAGTAGCACATTTAGAGGTTTGTAAATACTCCTAACAATATGGATTTTTTGTTTTGTTTTATTTATTTTTTTTATCCCTTTTTTTAGCGAAAACTTGCATCCGGTTCTCTAATGTAGTTTAGTTTTTAACTGACTGGTAGACTTATATTAATTTTATACTAATTTTAAAATTTAAAGGAAAAGATTTTAGAGGGAAATCAAAGAGAAAGAAAAAAGCAGAAAATGTGTTGATAACAATAATTATTTAAAAAAAATTTTTTTTTTCTTTTTTTTCGATATTTTGCTTCGATGCTACAAATGTAAAAGTTCGGTAGACATTTTATATTTTGTGTGTCCTCGAATTGCAAGTTTTCGCTTTTAATTGTGCAAGGTGATAAATAGTATTTATCGTTAAAGCTATTGTTTGGCATATTATCTATAATAGAATTTATTGTTGGATTCGGATGTACCTCTAATTTATTTAAATATTTAAATGCTGTTTGTGACCATATAATATATTAACGGCTTCATTCTAGAACTCTCGTAAATAAGGGTGTTAGAATATCTTTTATTTGGGTTCTGGAAACCCTTTCCAATACAATTTCTTAAAATTTTTCTTTCGAATATTTACAACTTTTCTGCGTATGTGGAAAGAAAATTATATTTTCATTTGTTTATGAATTTAAATAGCGTGTACCCATTATCGTGATCAATATTTAGAAGGGTACCTGGTGGTTGTTTTGATTTCTTGATTTTCGCAAACGCGAAAAAAGTATATACATATATAAGAAATATATAGCTCTTAGGTGCCTCATCAATGAACTATCCATACATTGATGAGAAATTATTGATGGCGGTTCTATTCCCATCAATAATTCAATCAGCTGACCTATCAATAATCTCATCAATAATGAATGTTCAGATAAAGTTATACTTATTTTTTTGGGAATGTTCAGATAATGTTGTAATGTTTATTTATAAAAAGAACAATTTTTATTTATGAGGAATTATGCGTTTTTCTTTCTTTTTTTAATTTATATATGTACCACCTATAAATACACTCGATTAAACACACTTAGCCTTAATAAATGTATGAATCTAAGAAGATGAAATGTGTCATTTTATTACTATTAAATACAATATTCTCGGTTACAAATTATGCAATAAACACGGTAATGAATTCAACCTTTAAATGCAGCTAGAAATGAAATGAATCGATTCTAATATCAAGAAAACCAAAGAGGAAAAAGAAGAGCAAAAATGTGAGATTTAAAGAATTATTTTTATTTTTTTTTAAATAAATCAAAAAACTTCAATCATATTTTGCAATTGGAACAACAATAAAAATTTAATGTTTTTTTAACACGTTCTGTGTAACTACAGTATATTAAATGGAAAGTTTGAGTTACAACAGAGGTGGTTTTAGGAACATTTTTGAAATTTTCGACTTTCTTTATATTTTTCCAATTTTATTGTAAGTCTTTTGAATTATTTGTGACAACACCGGCCTAATGGTTTTCCAACGGTTCATTTTAGCCATAATGATGTGAAGGAAAATGCTATATCAAAAGATTTGAAATCTTTCTTAAATCAATTCAACAATTTTTTTTTTAAGGATTAATCAAAAATACAAAACATCATAGATACTGATTTGATAGCACCAGTGCTTGCGCAAAAAGCGACTAACTTATATCAGAATGATTCATTGTGACAGAAGGTGATTATTATATAATAACACAATTTATTATCATTTGGATTTAATATACGCTGGGTGCAGTATAAGTAATCATAATTTCCATCTCGTGCGCTTTACTTAAATTATTTATTTAATTGTTGTATTAAGCAAATAGAAACCCCGTTTGTAGATGATATCCAAATAGGGACAATTGATATTCATCCTTTGATCATTAGATCGTATTATAACTGATGTGAAAACCCAAAATATTTGAAATATGTTTTTAATGGTTTTTATCAAATTAAAATAGAAATTTTTAAAAAAAAAAAATCTATGTTCTGGTTCTAAAATCAAAACAGACATGAATTTCAAATTCAAAATTGATGATGTCATTTAATAAAATTGAAAATGTATAATGGTAGATCGCAAACAGTTTGAATGATAAATTGAAAATGAGTGTTATTAAATAAACAAGAATTGACCAAATAAAGGGCCAAATTTTTCGCCAAATTTCAACAAAAAGAGTCTCTTATAAATTATTAATTAAAAAATGTAAAATTAAATAAAAAATTCAATGTTCATATGTAGATGAGTCGTAGTAAAAAATGGCTGGCTATTATTTACTCAGTTTTTGAAAAAATTATTCAAGTCTCTGTTGTATTTGTGAATAAAAAACCAATGATAATTTTCTAATTTTAGCTTTCTTCCTAATTTTCTCTAATTCGTTATTTTAAGGACTTTTGAATTTGAGTTTTGTCGATAATATATCAACGTTTTCATATTAGCAATACAATGCTCTTTTCGATCAATAAATAAATAAATCTGTTCCACCCAAAAACAAAGGCCTAAATATGAATGTTATATTAAAAACAGTAATAATTTTATAACCTAATCCGTTAAAAAGTAATAATTTATCAAATGAAGTATCGAATGAGCTGGTATTATTCCTATATCTAATTCCATTCTTATGAAACACTCATTCTTTAATCTTTATATTGATTGTAAAGTAAAGTTATGTAATTCAAAAATTTGTATACCGGATCAGGATATTTGATATCACACCTAGAATATTTTCTACAACACTATTTTAAAACTTTTTTTTTCTTTTGACATAATCTTTCCTAAAATGGAAGTATAAAAGTTTACATTTAAAATATATATATAGACACTAATAACTTGGTGTAATAATACAATATACTGTTACACAGTTACACTGTATATAATCAAAATTTAAATAAAATATGGATTTTCTATGTTTTTGTTAAGTCTTTAAAACTCTTCAAAAATATATGTATTTTAAGTGAAGGTTATCCCGTTGAAAAACCATTCAATATACTTGTTGAAGATTAAGAGTGTTTTGCATGGAAATATTAAGGATACAATTTTTAAGAATTGAGTGAAAAAATAAATTGCAAACGCAAGTATTTAAATAAGAATATGAAAACCAATAAAATTGTCATACTTGAGCTTAAAGAGTATTTATTTTCCTGCTACACTTAACAGTATATGGTTTTTTTTAGTTGTGATTTTTTCAGGCTATTTAAAATGAATGCCACACTAGACATTAACATGGTAATGGTTGTTTGTAACTAAAAACTTACTACACTTAATAAAGGTGATCCTTACATTTTTTTTGGTTTTTTTAGTTTTTTAAGTGGTAGGAAAAAAATTAAGATATAATTGTGGAACCCCAAAATCCAATAAGTTAATCATCTAAATTTTTAAAAAATTTCAGAATCCGAAAACCAGATTTCTAGTTAAAAATATTGAATATCAGCATGTTGGTAAAATTAGAACGGAACACTATATAGTATAAAACTATCTGAAACTCCTAATCAGTCCTGCTTTACAAGGAAAACTCATTCACTAGACCCCTGATGGAACTTGCTATTAC
Organism: Argyra leucocephala; assembly: GCA_963942445.1. Classification (NCBI taxonomy): domain Eukaryota; kingdom Metazoa; phylum Arthropoda; class Insecta; order Diptera; family Dolichopodidae; genus Argyra; species Argyra leucocephala. Next base: position 110,693,551 of record OZ012679.1, on the reverse strand, counting down.
TAATATCCATCGCTTTGCTATTATACACAATACCAGTGGATTTATGTGAAGAAATTAGATTACCTATTAATTGGGCGGACATCGAAATTCCTACCACTACCTAATAAAATTTAAAAAAAAAGTGTATATTATTTAGAATATTTTCAATCAAGTTTCCACATACAATTTTAATTGAATTTTTGCAAGAATAAAATTTAGTAATTATTCATCAATTTGTGAAAATGACAACACTGTTATGTTTATATATAACATTTATATTTATAAAAAAAAAAAATTAATTAAAATTACAAAAACTAAATTACTAATTCAAAATAACCATTAATAGTATAGTTTTTCTCTTCTGAACTTTCTCTCTCAAATAACATTCAATGACATTCACTAATCCATTAAATTGAATGCACAAGCATTGTTATTTACAGTTAATTTCTTTACAAAATAATAATGGCATATACCTGTTAACGTGTGATTGCTCAGTTAATATAGCTAAGTAAAATGAAAATGTATCATAACAAAACCGATGGCATTAGGGAATGGCATGTAAAAACAAAAATAACTAAAGACTGCATTAGAAAAAATAGAAAAAAAAAAAAAATCTAAAAGAAATGAAACGAAAATTGAAATCAACATGAAAAAATGATATGAAAAAACGGTAATAAAGAAAAAATAAAAACAAAAATATAAATACTAATATGAATGTGTAGAATAATAAGAAGAATAATAATGTAAATGAAATGCCCCTAGGACTCATAAACTGTACACACACTACCAGGTTAAAACATAAAAAAAAAAAAAATAATAATAATAATATAAACAACCTGCCATAACCTTTGAGAAAAACAAATTAGAAAAACAAAAAAAAAATATTAAAATATAATACAAAAACAGAACTGTAGGTAAGTGTAATATGGATAACAAAAGACGAGGACGTTCACTGAACTTGACAGGCGATGTCGTATGAAACAAAAAAAACCAAAATAAAGTAAACTCTGGAAAGATATTGAAATTATCTGGAAAAAGAAAGTTGTTCTGTTCAATTTTAAGATATTTTGATCTGAGAATTTTATGATATTTAAGTATATCGTTGAATTTACAAATTAACTATTATAAAATTGAAAATACAATTAATACTATTATAAAATTTGTAAAAGACTTAACAAGCTTTGTTTACCAAGATAAGTATTATAGTGGAACATACAAGACAAAAGAAAAGTAGAAAGCTGTGTGTAGCATTTTAGAATTAAAATAACGCAAAATTTTCTTCAAACAAAGTTATGGTTGTTTCATTGTTATAAAATCGAACACGGTGGTGGTGCTGTAGGAACAATGCTTGTCTTTCAACCGAATTAAAGTCCCACTTCCGATTCCCGACCAAGACAACACAAAAAAATATGCTTAAATGGCTTTTCTAACCGATCCAGTACCAGTTGAGAGTCTTGGTTATTATATAAAAAAAAAATGGACTTACTTTATATGAAGGCGAAGTTACTTTACAGTATATAGTTTTTCACATTCAAATTATTAGCTATATCATAAATTCGGGCCTACTACGTAATCTTGTTTTTTTAACCTTGTTTTTAAAAGCTTGTTTTTTAAAATTTTGTTTTTGAAAATATTGTTTTTTAAAATCTTGTCTTTCAAAATCTTGTTTTTTGAATTATTTTTTAATAATTTTTTGTGTATAGGAATTTTTTTTTTTTTTGAAATTTTTTGAGAATATTATTTTAAGTGAAATATGATTTTTATTTCATTAATTAAAAATTAAAAATAATTATAAAAACAAGATGCTTTGAATGTAAGAGTTCAGTCATTTTTGAAAAATTCAAATATTAATGGAGCTATTATGATATAACAGCGGCTACGCAAAAATATAATTAAGATAAATATTTTTTTTTTTGGGATTTTGTGTATAGGAATTTTGTCTCGCCCCATTTTGGTTTTGGGGCTTATTAAAAATCTTGGGATTTTGTGTATTTTGGTTTTGATTTTGAGGAGTGGCTTCCATTTTAAAACCAGTCCACGTCCTATATTATTGAAACCCTGTTATTAGTGACGGCAACAGAATTGTACCACTTCTTAAAATTTTTACAAATGAGTTTTTAAGAAAACGTATTACAAACGTAAGGTCACTAAACCATATAAACGAAATTCGTCATAAATGTCTTTTTTTTACAACAACGATTATAAAATAACTGTAAAAAAATAAAAGAAAATGACGAGCGAATAGATTGAAACAAAAAAAAACGAAAAAATATTATTAAAATGTTACTGGCAAATTAGAACAACATTAATCCATATAAAACTACACAAAAACAAATTAAATATCATGATCATTGTCCAGCAACCTCCTCATTCCCCATGGGCGGAAAAAAATATGTATATACATTTTTATGTGTATATAATCCTCGAGAGTTTTGTTACCGGTCGATTCTTCTTAGTTGATTGACTTTATCCTAATAAACTAAATGCAAGCAAGTTCTTCTTACCTTTTTAATAATAATTGGCTAATTTGAAATACACTGAGTAAAAGTTACACAATAAATACACAAACCAAACTAACACATTTACAAAATATTTTTTGAGTGATATACTTATATTATTTATATAAATAAATAAATAATTGTAAATTTATATTTTATATTATTATTTTTTGTTTTTGTGTGTGCTCACAGAAAATATACACAAAAGAATAAATTGTGTGGAAAAACAAAAAAAAAAAAATAAAGAAGGCATTTGTTGTTGACAGGTGATGCAGATTAATTTCAATAATTGAATTTTTCACTAATTTGATAAAAATTATGAAGTTTCTTTTTTGTTGTATAATAATTTTAATTTTCTTTCTTGTTTTATGCTTTTTGCCGTTTTTCTTTTTATTGAATAATACAGGTGCTGAAAATTGGAAAATTAAAAATTAAAAAACTTATTATATACTTAATTTGATAAATTATTAGATAATCGAGAATTATATACATATGAAGAGTGGTGGGTCATATTGTTCAAAGTATATACATACATACCTAGTGTATAAAATGTTAATTTTTATATTAAAAAGAAATTCTGAAAACTAGTAGCGGACCGATTTGTAAAGAAATAACTTAGTTATTTGTGAAATATAAAAAAACATTAAAATAACAAAATCGGGTTAGATGGATATATATAAAGAAGTTAAAGAAAAGCTAAACTCAAACTGGTACGAGATAGGAATTTGAGTTTTATTGAAAATATTGGGTATAGCAATACGTCATTTCTCATTCAAGAAGCAGCATTTTGAAATCAGTACAGATAATTGTCTGATTTTTGAGTGTTTTGACAGATAGAAAAATATCCAGCAAGTTGTGAGTTATATGTATTTGTAATGAGTTGGAAAGTGGTCAATTGTTTATATCTATAAGGTTTTGTTATGGATATCAAGTTCGATTGTAAAATACACAGTAAATAATAGCGGTCGCTTTGTATTCAAAGATATCGTTACGAAGTCACTTATTGTCTACTGTTGGGACAAATAGTTATTTGTGTTACTTCCTTCAAACTTATACTGTTCAATTATCAATATAATTTTGATATTACTCTTTGTAGAAAGATGTAAATGACGCGGTATCTGTAAGAGATTTTCTTTTTAAATAGAATTTTCTCGACACTTTAGTATAGTTTAACGAAAAATTTTTTGGACAGGAGAATAGGCGAGTATAAATTTTATGTGCCAGCCTTAGCCTACATTTGATTTATACCATTATTATGTAAACGCTATATTAATCCTGAATCAATTATTTTCGAAAAAACTATTAAAATTAAGTAATTTGAGGCTGGTCTACATTAAAATCATGATAGATCGTGTTAGAACTGTGTATATCAGAAATTTCTGCGATTACTAAGACATAGTTTCGTCCAACGACAAAGATGAAAAATTACTGAATTAAAATAAGTCCACATAGAATTGCAAAGAATAAGCAGGACGCAATATTACTAAATGAAAAAGAAAAAAGTGTTTACCTTCACAAGTTAGTTAAATTAATGCTGTGTAGAAAGTAGAAACAATATTAATTTTAGAGCAAGAAATTGTATTTGAAAATGTTTATCCCTATAATAGTATAATGGATCGAAAATGATATTTAAGCTACAGTGCTGACGTTTTTGTTCAAGAGTATCACTTTATAATGCCACACCCATTTGTATTTATTTCTTATCGACATATATTTCAATTAAAATGAATTTAGTATTGGATTATATATCATATCATTATATAGTGTGATGTAGTAAACCTAATATGCAAAGAACAAATTTTATGTCTAATAGATATGACTGAATGACTTTAAGATTAGTCAAAATTATTTGAATATTGTTCTTATTGTTATTGTGTAGTATCAAATACAAGAATGTAGTATGAAATCGTATTGTAGAATTAACTAATCTATACCATTTCACTTGTAGCAATACGTAAAATTTTTTTACTTTAACAGGGGAGATAAATTTGAATATAAATTTATAGGAACGGTAAAAAGTTTTCCAAGAACTAAATTTTACGTATCGCTATACCTAATTGCATCCTAAATCAACATTTTACAGAATATTATTGTCAATTTGCAATTCCACATATAACTACAGTATACAATTAGAGTCTTTCAATGTGGATTTAAGATATCTCCTATTGTCTGACGTATAGTTATCATTTGATTTTCTAAAAATTGTTGAGTTATTTTCAATTGTCAATGATGATGTTTGCCCTCCTACTTCATAATCTTGATTTAAATTTTCAATATATTAATACTGAATTAATTTTGATTGATATTTTACTGGTGCAGAATATGTTTTTTATTACATGATATTTTACTTTCAATTTAGATACTCTAAATTGAATACAGTTTAATAGAATTTTGAAAAGTTTACATAATTTAATTTATCTCAATTTAATTTTAAATATCATTTGTTTGGTAAATTTTCAATTAAAATTAAATTTATTTAAAATTTTCCTGTATAGAAAAATTACTCAAAATTTAATGCAAATCCAATTTATTATTAAATTTCTCTCTCTATCTCTCTCTCTCTCTCTCTTTCTTCTTTTATCTTCTTTTGAGGAAATTTAATTTTTCGTTTGTGCTTGTTATAACGGTAACCGATAATGAAATTAGTTTTTTTTTTTCTTTATTTTTCTTTAAAATTTCTCAAAATGTAGACGATAGCAGTAGAAGTTAGATGTAAGTAAATGTCAAGTGACACATAATGATGTCTTCATTTTAATTGAAAATTTTTAAATTTTTATTTAATTATGAAATTGATACATACATGAAATTTGTGTTGACACAATTTAATAAAGAAAACAGAAGAGATAATAACTTTAGATTTCATAGTATTAATGTAATTGATGACACAACCGCTGAGATTGAGGGCAAATGGGTATTTGTATAATTAAAATAGAATAGTGTATGGAGTTTCCTTGAATTTAATTATATAAAGTGTATACAAAAAAGTGTATTCTAGGTTAAATGTATTACAACAATCAATAAGTATATACTGCGCCCCATGCGAGGCTATAGCTCCCACTGACGGGGTTATAAGACAATTATGAACAATCAATAAGAAAAATTAATAAATTTTCTGGTGATAAGGTAGTTCTCAAAATTGGGTAAGATATATATAGAACTATATCTTTTATTTATTATTGATCATACAAAAAATTTTGATTGATATTACAACAAAATTAACGACAACTTGAAGTCGATTTTTATCTTCTTTGTCTTTTTACCCTTTTGTAACATTGGCTAACTAACAATTAAGCATTTTATTTCTTCTGATTTTTAAACAAGTTTCTGAACTATCAACTTTGGATAATATATTCTTTGTTGAATATGATTCTAAAACTTATATTTAAAAGAATTGGGAGTAGAGATGAAAGATGGTTTTCAACTTTATTCACTATTCCCATCGATTCCACTATATATCACACTGATCTAATTTCAGCAGAATAACGATGATACAACATTAAGAATGATCTTATAATTTCCTTCAAAATCCATTGTGTATATCAGAGATAATCCCAACAATATAAATGGATACATTTTAAAAAGGTCCATAACCATTTAAAAATTAAGAAAAAATGGTAGTAAAATTTTTGTCACTTTAATTTGAAAATTATATTTTTAAAATTTTTATTTCTTTTTTTATTGTTGTTATTTTTACGAGTTAATAACAATAAAAACCGTACAATTCAAAATGAACCTTCAATTAAACTTTATTTAAAATTTTTGTGTTTATTCTGTTTTTGTTTTTGTATATAAGCAATTACAATGATTGCCCTTTTAAGGATATCCTTACTTAAGTGGGTTTTATTAAAGGACATTTTTTATTTGCATATAATATAGTGTACGTACATTAACAAACAGGATGTTTGTTGTAATTTTATCTTTCTAATGAATTTAAAATAAAATCCTGATGTGAGGTGCTACAAGCCTGTGAGTTTTAATTCATCGTGGTTTTATTGTAAATTTTATTATTGAAATTTGTAGACACTTGAACTAAGTAAGAATGAATAAATAAATAAATTGTATTAAATGGGAAATGTAGGGTAAAATCGTTCAAGTTATGCAAGAAGGAGAAACACATTTTTTGTGTAAACAAATCTCTGTGACTTCTTATGGATAAAAAAAGCCTTAAAAAAACCGTGTCAACCATAACGCGGAATGTTGTATAAAAGACAACGATTGCTTGCGATTGATTGTTCTTGAACGATTGCTTTCAAAAATATTTAGAGGAAGATCCCAACTCTATAAACAAAAAGTTTAAATAATTTCGGTATCAACCGTTTTACCACTTCTGAGAACAAGTACATGTCATTTCAAAAAACCATTCAACATCTGGAGGATAAAAGAGAGTTATAATCATGATATAAGATTTTTTGAATGAGCTCTATCCTAAAATTGCGTGTGTGTTGTTTTTCATACAGACTTATATAGAGAATTTTTATAACGATATTCAGTATTTTGTATATTAATTTGTTTACCAATAGAGATTATAGAGTGATTGAACATTCTTCAAAGTCAACATACCTAAAAATATCTTCCAGAGAAAAATTCATAGTTGGAATTATAAAATTTAATACATTTCGTATTTTGAATAAATAAAAAATAAAGCTTCCGCAAACACACCCTGTCAATTATTTTATATAAATTTTGATTAAACTTAACCCAATAAAAAATAATCTTCATAAATTTTTATATGGTCGTTCATCGTTTGTGACTTTCATTTTTTGTCCAAAAAATTTCAAAAAAATATCAACAACAAAATATAGCAACAACTACAATAAAATGATTTTTCTTCATTTTTATATTCCAAAAACAAATACGATGATTGGGAGAAAATACTTCGAATCACTTAAGGGAATTTATACTAAGACAAAAATATTTCAACTCATTTCAAACCAAATCATATTTGCATATCCTAATAATGTCATCCTCATATATCTTACTAAAACGGAAGAGATAAATGAAGCTTTTGTGTCGATTGCAAGTATTTACGAAATCATACAACTTTGAGGTGAATTGTTTATTTGTACCTTGGCTTTATGATTAATCGAGATCTTGATAATAATAAGCCTAAAAATTCTTCTTTTTCTTATCTTATATAGAATGTCTATTTGTTTCCAACTACATGTTCAGTTTTAATCTTGTCATACTGACATTTTAACATTCATACCACTTTGGTGATTTTCGTGTTGGTCGTTTTGGATTCGGTTTTAAAGTCAGTTGGTCACTTTTTAATAATGAACCTTCACTAAATGGTGTTAGCTATTCGATATTTGAATTTTTATATTATATTTATTTTATATTAGAATATTATATTAACTTTTATCTTACAAATATATTGTAAAAATGCATAGCTTCAAACTGTCTTTAATAACACTAACAAATTATTGAACTATTCCATTTCCATTAATATTTTTACATCAACAGTCTTTTATCAAAAATTATTGATTCGGTAATAATTTAGTATACATTTTTTGAACTTACATTTTAAACTACCCCCATACTCCTAATTGAAGTAAACGAATATGAACAAATATGTACTTTATAAAATTCACAAATTTGGAATACTGTTGGTGGATAACAAAAGAAAAAAAAACAAAAACAAAAAATTTTATACTCATAATCGTAAAAAAAATATTAGCGTATACTGAAAAAAAGGACAATACAATTATAATTTTTATATTTTTCTTCTTGTTTGGTATTTTTATTTCATTTTGATTTTGTTCTTTTGCTTTTTTATTTTATTTTTTTCATTTTGTGTCCATGTGTTGCCCAAATGTAACACTTGTTGGTTTACGTAACTGAGAAAAACCAAAAAGCTCAAGCGATATAATCTTCAGAACACCTGGTCATAATACAAAAGCAATTGCTAATAATTTGAAGTTTCAAGGGGACATTTTTTTTCAATAAGTAATACAATATGAGGCGGAGAGAAAAACAAAAAGGACAACAAGTAATAATAATAAAATAAAAAAAAAAAAACTTCAATTCAATTTTAAATGTCCTTCAGCGATTTAATAAATATCTATACATCGTTGTGCAAAAAATTATCAAGACCAAGTACAGTATGAAATTAATATTTTTTGTATATATTATATAATATATAATTATATTGGGTTTTGGTAGTAGTGCAAAAAAGCTAATGAAAATTCACTATAAAAGGTATTGTTTCGTTATATAGAAAATGTGTATCTACTATAAGTGCAGGAAATATTAATTACTGATTCTAATCCAATATATAAATAACGTTGAAATTGCAAATCTTCATTAATAAATGTCTTAGAATAATAAATCGAATAGGGTTAGACACTCTTATTAAAGTTTAAAAAAACAATCAGTTGATTGGGATGGAAACGAACAGGATCACCAGTAATATCTTGAAGATTTCGAGCAAATTCTGGAATTCTACAGGGTAGTCATTTAGGACCACTGGTATTCATTATTGCCATCAATAATGTGCTTTCTATAATTTGTAACAGCGATTCGAAAATTTGTGCTGATAATATGAAAACTATATTATATTCATATGCTTCAAGATGATTTAGACAAATTTTATATATGGTGCATGAATGACAATCTGGTACTAAACATTAGTAAATGTGAACTCATGTGTTACACACGTCAAACCCAACCATTTTGTTTTACATATATTTTAAATGGCAAACCTGTAGAAAAGGTTACTTCAATTAAAGACCTAACAATTTTCTTTTATGTCAAACTATCATTCAAACTCAACTACCGTTACAATGTTAGTAAAGATCAATATTGGGTTTTATAAGACGTTGGCCAAAAGAATTTAACGATTTAACTCACATTTACAAATAATTTTATATTTGCCTCGTTAAATCCAATCTTAAATATGCACATTGGGTCTGGTCTCCATTTTATAATTCACACATACGAATAATAGAAGCTGTTAAAAAAAAAAAATAACATCTGAAAAATATCGATACATAAGAGATTGTGTTGTCCGAATCTCGTATAATGTTGATAGAATATCTTAGAAGGATTATGAAAAAATAATATTTCTATAGAGACGGAGATGTAACATAAAATTTGAATGTAGCAGAAGATGCGCTTGTTAACTATGTTTGGTTTCCATCAGAATATAAATTGTCTTTGAAGAAGTGCTTTTACATTACAATAAAATTATTCAATCAAATTCAATAATATAAATTATCAGCTTTTATAAACTAAATTTCTAATGTACAAACAATTTTTGATTTCACTGTGTTAATGATTGTCAATGCTTTGTTCTAACTCTGTTTCTACAGACAGTCTATATAAGCTTATTATTATTACCTTGTACATATTAATTTTTTATGAAATCGATATTATTAATATCGATATTCCTCGAAGGCTACTTCATAAATTTTTTTTGTTTTATTGGTAGTGATTGTATTGAAATTTAAGTGTTTTGGTAATAAAAATTATTTATTCATTAAATTATATTATAGTATTTAAAAAAAAAAATAAGGGAGAGTTGTAAATTCAATCAATAATAATTTTGTCCTTTGAATATAAAGATTTGCATCAGAACAATGAAATTTTATGATAATTAGATTTCTGCAGAATGCTAACTAAGAGATAGTCTCAATGAGTTTTGTATGAAAAATGTATTTAAAAAAAAAAACAGAATATTGCTAAAGTTTTGCAATTCAAGTGATCATTTTAATTTAATCAACTATGGTTTTGAAAAGATCCTAAGGATATTTAAATTGTTTGAATTATATCACTTTGCAAGAATATTCATAAAATAAATAATTAATCTTTGCTTATTTTACGTTATCTATATATATATATGTATAATATATAGTTATGTTATTTCGACAATCATTTTAATCTGCACTTTGAACTCAATAGAACTTAATTTAATTTCGGTTATAATTTATTTTTCATTTAATCTTCAATTCATGTGCACGAATAGTTTTTACTTTAAGTAAAAAGTAGTATTCGTCCGCTTCACGAAATTCGAAGAAGTTTGAAAAAAAATGGTACCCTCATTATGAATTAATAATATTATAATTTCATTAATATTTTCAATTTATTCTTGATGGTACTATAATTTTTTTGATTGATTTATCTTAGACAACAACCATAATTGTTATATTTTATTTAAAAAAAAAATCAAATTTCAATTTAATTCTGGCAAGAAAAACAGAAGCTCTGTTCATGGGTGAGTTGCGGCAATTTGTTTAATTGAAAATTTTGTACGTTTAGATGTATGTATATTTGTAGTACATGAGGTGAAGTTTTAAATTGAAATTTCTTTAATTAAAGTTTGAAGAAATATTTGAATTCGCTACGTCTCTTTTTAAATATCTATCATTTAAAAAATAGTAATGAAAATTGGTTGTGAAATGGTTCAGATATTTGTACTGTAATTTTTCTGTTTACATATTAAATATAGCCAGGGCCGTGCTTTGTTCAGAACAATATTTAGAACTAAAAACTTTTTTTTAGAATTTATCGGAAGTGTACAAAAATAATTACTATTATTTTCTAATACTTGCAATTAAGCCTTTGTTAAATGACATGGCTAAACTTAATTTATTTTCTCAATCAATTCCAAATGCTTTCATAAGAATTAGAATAAATACAACAATAAATCAAAATGTTTGCTTTAATAATTTTTCACCCTAACAAAACCTATTAAGTAGGTGCAATTTGAAAATAACGAAGAAAAAAATATATGAAGAAACCGATGCTGCTGATACAGAAGATTTAATAAATTTGATTATAGAATTCAACGACAATAATGCAATATAAGAATTTCTTTTTAAGTTTAGTTAGCTATATTTTATTTTTATTTGTCTTTTGCTACATGCATTTTTTATATGAATTTTAAGGATTTCTTCTTTTTAATTTATTTTTTGTTAAAATGAAATTGTTATTAACACAATCAGGTTAATCTTATATATTTTCAATATTTTTAAATAGAGTTTACTTTGGGCTACTCTTACTCAAAACTTAGGCTATTAGTCTCAGTAAAAATCTGGCAATCTATAACAATAAATATATTAATTTCCTTTTTTGCTTTTCATTATGTATGGTATGCTGAGTTGACGCTTTGGCAGCTGATTTATGAGCTTAATGTCAACAGCTCCAGCATAAAATAGCAAAAAATAGAATAGCTTGTAATCAGCATTAAAAAAGTACGGAATTTGAAAAAAAAGAAGATTATTATGGATAAAAGAATTTAATTGAATGTAATTTAGCTTACATAGCTCAGTGAAAAAAGTAATAATAAACCAGTATATTACCATATGATTAATAGAACAATATTGTGTACATACATAGGTACTACATAGAGTATATTTTTGTAAAAAATTATCAGCTGCTGCAAAAAGCGATGCTCGCCTTACCATTATTTTACTTCAACCCTTATTTTACGGATCAGTATTTATTTTTCTGAAACAATCAATAATTGTTTTTTAGCGTATAGAAATGTTGTATAGAAATCTATGTCAAAAAAACTATCAAAACTGTCAAAAACTTTTACTAGGACCAGTTATTTTCAATTACATTAATTTATATATTGGTAATAAATGATTCGTTATACTGCATTTCGCTTTGCGGCCGATTTCTTTGGAATGAGTAAGTGTCATATATCAAGGTATTAGTGTATTTAATTTCTTCATTCAATATTCTGTCTAATAGTATAGTGCGACATCTACATTTCGGTAGATTTTGATTATGAAAATGTAAACTAAAATGTTTGCTTCTACTTTACTGTTGCATTTGTTAAGATATGTGTGTATACTTTTATATGGGTAAAATTTTAAATTGAAATTTCTAATTGAAAATTAAAAACTTTTGAAAACATTTTTTAATTGCGCTACGATTCCTGTAAAATATCTATCTATCTATCTTTATAAATTAATGAGTAAATTAAAAATTTTTACATTTTATATTTGATATTTAATTGATTTCATAAGATATTTGCTCAAAGATTCTGTAAAATTATATGCATATAATAATTAAATTGTGTCTTTCATATCAAAGTAATAAAATATTTTATAACCAAAAATGATGAGATGTGCACATTAAATAGAGAAATAAAATAAAAAAGCAGGTTCAGATATTCGAACATAACAAATTATTTTACTACAATGTACAAAATAATTAGCAATTCCACATAAAATGTTTTTATCTCATTATAACTTATGTTCTACATTTTTTTTTAGCCGTTTAATGGTCAAGTATAATATTAGTTTAAATACTAGCCTACAAAAATTAGTAAATTGTATCCAGGTAATATAATATTAAATAAATAGTATAATAATTGTATAATTATATGTAATACACGAAAAAAAATTGTTTAGAAACAAGATAACAAATCAAATATTTGTTAAATTTTCTGAACAAGTCAAATTGTGTTTTCAGAGAATATCATTTATATTTTTTTATTTATTATTATTATACTCGTATCTGATGTGTACAGAGATGTAAAACAAAAAATTTTATGTTACAATAGATAGCCAACAGATTTCCATTTAATATTTATGTTAAAATATTCAAATATTTGAGTGGTTGCATTACCTTACCCAACCTTTTAGAGTATTTCACCTTTTAGTATTCGAATTCAATTTAAATACAGAAAATATTTTTTTTTTTCTGTTTTAATCTTCTAATATATTTGTAATTGATAGTTGCGGTACCTTGCAGATGGGTTTTTTTAATTTCAATTGAATTTCAGTATTGACGACCAAATAATATTGAAATAACAATGGGCCGATCTGCCACATGTATTAAACATATTACAATAAAAGTGTAGTAAAATCAAATACAACAACATGTAAAAAGCCTGATCATATTATTTGTTTTTAATGTCATCATGTCTGAATACGATAATTGGAAGCAGAAAAAGAAGAATGGACCTACGAAACATAATGCACATTTTATTTTCACCATCTTTTTAAATTCAAAATAAAGCTAAATGCAATAAAGCCAAATTAGTTTAATTTCCATTTAAATTTTTCTAGATATGGTTTTTGGTTTTGTGATCTAATTTTTAACGTTATATCAAAGCATCATCATTTAGAACAAGTTTGCTGCCAGTAATTTAAAGAATTGCAGTGATTGTTCGGGTGACAAAAAAAATAATTTATTAAAATGGGAACGGTTTTAACGGTATTAACATAAACAACGAAGTATATTAACGTAGGTTTTTATATCAAGAACTACTATGTGAGCTGATGCAAATAAACCGTAGAGTTAGTATAGGATCTATTATTATCATCAATTTTTTTTTTTATTATGATCGATGAATACTGATTTTCTGTAATAAATATCATAGAAATTCATCTAATAACTGAATGATTTTGATTATGCAGATTATTTATGCTTAATGGTACGACTAAAAGTTTAATATATACCTAAATTTGGAGACTGTCAACAGTGGCAATATTGAACAAATATGTAAGGAACCAAAGTCATTATATATAGAATTGTATTGAATCTGAATGTAATGCTCTTTGCTCCATATCGTGCTACCGATATTAATAAAATAAAAACTGGGAAATAACAAACTATCGAACATGTTAACAAACCAACAAGCTTAAGATTACAATCTGGAAAATTTGTATTGTATAATGTTGAATGAAAGCATTAAAGTCATCAGATATTTTCAAATAAATTTCTATAAATATTTTTTTACGAGTTTGAAGGATCTGAAAATATAGGACTAATAAAATACTAAATTTATTCCCATAACCAATTAACTTATCACTGGTTAAACGGGTTAACGGTAAACGGGTTAAAATTAAACTGAACTTAATTTTTTATGATGGAGCTGTACAAATGAAATGAGCCGAACTATTATTGATTAATATTTCACATCACTGCACAAACATAAAGTGAAGATAATTAGAATACATTTATTTGAATATCCTTTAAAGATGTTACAAAAAAAAAAATTTTTCCTCAAGTTTTTTTTGTATTCATATTTCCGAAAAATATTTCAGCATCATATCCTTGTAAATTACTTTATTAGCTTAAAGTCAACTTGTAAGCCTTTTTAATACATTTATTACGAAAAGTCTTTTGTTCCCGTTTCAATGGTAATACTTTTTTATTTTGAAAAATTTTTGGAATCCTTATATTAAATCTTTATTGTTCAACAGCCATAAACCAGTTTTTTCATATTCATTGCATAACCTTTAGAGAGAGTAAGAGGAAAAATGAAAAACTGAAATATTGTTGGTGAAATTGGATAAAATAATACAAACCCTACAAATCTAGTAAAGAAATAATAAAAAAAACAAAAAAGAAAATTGCCCGAAGGATCTAACAATGGAAACTAACTTTGTAAAAAATTGCAAACAGGTAAAAATGAAGAAAACCATTTTTTTCTTTATTTTGTGTAAATGAAAGAGAAAGCTATTATGTTCAAAATATGTATCTATTTTCTACATAGTGCAAAAAAAAATAAGGATTTCGCATAAAACAAGTTAAGAGTATCTTAAATATAAAAACTATATTGAAAAAAAGAAAAAATTAAAATTACCTGTTAAGATTTAACTGAATCATTACAAAAATAATGTAATTGTAGCTAAAGAGAAATAAAGAATAAAAGAATTAACTCTATATGTAAAATAGAATATCTTGAACAGAGAATAATTCAACCAGAAATGCGTTATGACTTCAGAGTCATTGAAAGATCAGGTATTGTAAATAATTGGATAACCCAGAGATGTTACATAAGGGCTGACTGCTGCGGTGACAACTGGGATTCAACTTCAATTAAAAATTTAATCTAATCAATTCGATCTAGTATTGCATTTCAAAGAACAAAATTGTTAATTAAATTTAAGATGACGCTCAAGGTATTTTATACAATGAGACTTAAATTTCAAAGTATACAAAATATACGTGAAGCCTACGAAACGTTGTTTCTGAATATATTTTTTTTTGTTTCAGAATTCTTCATTTTTTATGTTGATTTTGTTTTATAAACTCGCAATGTGTTAAGCAAAATTTTGACTGGTGTTAATTTAAAATTTAAAAAGTAGTACCTATAGAGAAAAAATAAATTTGGTTTTTTTTTAGTTAAAATTTTTTTGTCATGTCATTACTTACATAGTCTCATATTATAGTTTATGCTTCGTGCTTAAATAGTGGGAGCAGCGAAATTGTGAAAGAATTTAAAGGACCATAATAAGTGTATAATGTGTCTCAGAGCCATATAGTGGCCTAATCTACATAAACATTTTATTGATAAAAATATATTTTAAAATTCACCTTATTCTAAAATGGTTATATTTTTAGGGTACCGACTTTCATAAAAAAAAATTAACTTTAAAAAAACGCGAATTTTTGTGGGTTAGGCCACTATGGCATTCTACATGACATGAAAAATACAGAAAAATTCGTAGGTTAGGCCAATAAATTTTTTTTAGTAATGTTCATTAATATTCTAAGTTAATTCATGCAATAATTCAAAATAAATAAGTATAAATAGATAAATTTTGGATTTTTTACTCCTCCTCCAACTCAGTTAAAATCATGTCTTTAACAGTACTTTGAGTTTGAAGACTTTTATAAAATTTATGACCATTTGATGGAATAAATTTTAAAAATTCTATCAAATCTTTTGATTTTGCAACAAAAATTTTCCTTCTTTTTGAATATGTCCACATTTCTGATTAATAATCGACCATGATCGTTTCTTAATGTTCAAAATGAAAAATTCTTCTTCCGGTCATTGGAATGCTTAAAAAAAATTTTTTGATAGAAATCTGACAGTTTTTATTACCTCAATCCAGGCATTGGGTATACGTAAATGTGTTTATAAAACTGATTGTTTCTTTCAATTAATCCAAAATCTTGATCACATCGTAAGTGTGAATAACCTGAAACAAGAAATTTATGAACAATTTTGTTAAAGCTGTAAGTGTCATTTGAAACCATTTTAAGGCAAAATAAAGAATTTCTATTTTTCTTATCAAATAAGCAGAATAAATAATTAAATTCAATGATGTGACATGGTTCTGAATGTAGTGCAAGAGACAACTTGCCACTGCAGCCATCAGCCACGCCATCAGCACCTCTGGAAGCGATAACTTCATTCCACACGTACATAGATGCTCGATTGTTGCCTAAGGAAAGAGTTACGGAAAACTATTAATAAAACTATATTAAGTATTATAAAATTACTTTAAGTATTATAAAATCAAATGAAATAAATTTAAGTTATTATCTAATTTACCGAAATTATGTACGCATTGGTCGTAAGAATTGGTATCGGAAGTGTTTTCATGAAATCAAGAACAATGACGGTAAGATCATTGTTAGCAATTTTTGCTTGTTCAGCGTCAAATTTCATATCTTTTCTGGCCGTTTCAGCTTTTAATAAATGTTCGTCTTTTTCTTGTCTAAATATGTAATTTTTGTTCTTGACTAATTGAATATTTTAACTGGTTATTGCCGTAGATCGGAACTTTAAGTTAAACTTTCTATTAAATATGTCAGTGATTGAACAACTGAAACATATTGATAAAATAATAAAATTTAAAACTATGTAATTAAAATATAGCTAATTTGAAGCTTTGAATATATAGGTTATTCAGGTTCACTTATGCGTTAACAATACCTACACAAATGTTTAATAAAATTACAAAATGAAAAACGGATTGAAAACTGTAAAAAATTTAAAATTTTTTATTTATATTTTTTTTTTTTAATTCGAAAATATAATTTTTTCATATACACTCTATAAAACGTCTGTAATTGTTTTTAATGATTCCTGTTTTTCATAATTCCTGTATTCATGATAGGTTCTAGTCCATTTAAGTGTGTCCCAATAGGATATCGCAGTTGATTTGCTCGTCTCGTATTGTGCCAATGTATTTGATTGTTAACGAGTATTGTTCATTATTCATAATATTGTATAATTGGGATGCTTGGCTTAAGCTTCTAGTGTCCTTTGTTTTTAAAATTTTATTTTTAAGTGTATATAATTGGTTGCAGTTTTGCCAGACAACCCAAACAGATTTTTAATTGCTATAAAAAGTTCTAATGTTCCTGACTTTCGTTAACTTAGCTGGTTCTAATAAAGAAACTTATAAAATCTCCTAATAAAATTAAGGTGTGAATTTTTATACAGATAAGTACATATAATGGTTAAATCTCAAGGTTATGTTCGAAACAAAAAGAAAATAATCAGAGAATAAGGAAATTATTTTACCTGCAGTATATTTAACAAAACAAACAATATAATAATTTCTAATAATTAAAATGGTCGAATTTATTATTATTACACTGCATACATTTAAGAGCAGGATAATGGAGGGTAAAATAAGTTTATAAATTTTTAGATAAATTAAATAAAAAATTTTTAAATAAAAACTTTATATATTTTGTTTTAAAGATTTTGTTCGAACAATATAAATAATGCATCTATTTTTATAGGGTTCGTTTCAGTGTTTTGATTTTAAAAATTTCAATATTTGAAACAGAATAATCATGTACGATTTCTTTAATGAAATTATTTTTTTTAAGCTGTGGATTCAAAACGGTATCCTAAAAATAGTGCATTTCCAAGAATTTCTGCAGATTATTAATCAAACAACTCGTAGAGCAAAGTGTATCGACAAATTTCCTTATACCAACAACGCGTAGATCATGTAGAGGTATCGATGTGGAAGCCCCAAATAAAAACGAGATAAAATAAGTAATTTTTCTCTTATAAAACAGCAAATCATCAGGAGTAGCTGAGATATTTGTCGAATTTCTAAAAGCTAGATGTGTCGGTCGATATTTTGTTAGTTTTATTCAAGGCTTTATTTAAGCACGAAAAATATACCCAAACAAATGTATTTGCGAAGTTATTGTTAAAATACCAAAGGAAGGTAACTTAATTAATTGCAATAACTGTATCACACTACTGTATCACACTACTCGCAGTTTTCTCAAAACTAATGGCTAGAATAATACTGAAAATGATTAAACGCAGAATATAATTTACGCTTAAAAGACATCAAACAGGTTTTCGCAGTGATAATTCGTGTGAGCATTACATCAACACATTACAAATAATTTTTGAACAATCCATTGAATGTAAAGCGCCACTACATCTCATGTTTGTAGATTTTGAGAATGCCTTTGAGACACTAAATTGCGGGTATATTTGGGATTCACTTCCATAATTAAAGAATCCAACAATGATGCTTAACATGCAAAATTGCCTCAAGGTGTGTCAGGTAGTAAGGCAGGGTTGTATCTTATCACATGTATTGTTTTAAGTAGTAATGATTGACATAATGATCACTACTGTGTGTGTAAACGAGAGCAACCAGTGACGTACTTTCGAACATATCAGCCACTTAGATTACGTCGACGATGTGTGAATGATATGTATCAAGTCCCGTATATGACATTGGAGAAAGTCAATATAGGTAAAACCAAAATCATGCACATATCAACTAGTATATCTCAACATCTGATCCTACATGAAGAAACGCGATTCGAAGGGGTGAGATGAAGATGCCGATTTGGATATTGAAACCTAATTAGTAAAGCCAGTACTGATTTCGGGATACTCTAAAAAATATGGCAGGCAAACAACATATCTCTGCGCACTAAAATAGTAATCTTTAATTCAAGCAAACCTCACCAGGAAACTTCAATTAACTATTCATGTTTATAAATATAATCTGTACAATATTATAAAAATAAAGTCTTAAAGAGTTAAATAAAACAAGTCGATCGTTTCGCTGATACTTAATAAGTTTATTATGAAAAAATATAATTTTTAAAATTCATCCTTGAAGCACAGAAAACAAAAATGTTATTTCCGAAGAAGATAAATATTGATTTAAATTTAAAAAAAATTGTTTATCAAAAGGATTCAATGGATTGCAGTTATAATAATAAAAAACAAAAGTGCTAATTATATTATTGCAGGTTTCATTTCTCATTTAAATGTTTATTACAAAATTTACACTCAATTTATTTGGAAGATATCAACTTCATGGTTCAAAGAAGTAAATTAATTTTTTTATTATCTTATTTTGGACCCTTTGGTTTTAAAATAATTCTGCGGTGATAAAAATTATTATTTTTATTTTTACAAAATATTGTGTACGTAAGTTTTTTGAAAAAATTTCAAAATTGCCTCGAATTATTATTTTGTAATTAATGTAAAAAAGTGTTTTTTGTTTTTTGTTTTATCATTTTCAATTCCAACAGGTACGTATTATTTATGTATTTGTAAAGATAAACGATGAAAAATAACAGAAACGATATTATTTACATTTTGTTACTCGAGTGGAGGACAGTAGTGAACACACTTTACATCACGATTTGTTATTATTTTGTCTTTTATTTTTTTTTGTCAGTTATTCGAGAAATGTAACAAGTCGAAGGTGTAATTTGTTTATCCTAGATTGAAATTTTCACTACTGCTTTACTCTATATTGTGGCAGTCCCAGCATTCATCTATTTAGTAAGTAAATTGTGGATATGATGCGTCTCAATGACCAGCGATTATCTATTGTAACATTCAGTATGAAACACTTGTGTCTAAAAAGCTTGAGATATTATAAACAAAATAAATTTTCGGTTTAGACGTGAGATGGGATAAAAAAGACTTTACTTCTACTTGGTAAATGTATTGTTGTTTTTGTTAAACTCCAGAGGAAAATTTCCATATCTGTTAAGCTCCAGAGGAAAATTTCCATATTTTTGTTTCTTAAGATTAAATGCAATTCTCAATCTTACAATACAACCATTATTATTCTTATTCAAAAGGAGTAGAAAGTTCTCTTTGCGTGACTCATTTATTTCAAATAAGAATAATGCATTTTGTTGATCTTCTAACGCAACGAGTTACGGTGAGGATTAAATTCAAGAAAATTTTCACGATTTCGTTATCAATGTATTTATGAGTTCGAAGACAATGTCTTTGTGAAATTTTCAGTTCAATTTTTGTCGCAATGCTCTGATTACCGAACAATTAATGTGTACCACAAGAAGCGTCTGAGGTACGTTAGAGGTTTGCTGGTGATATTAGTGCAGAAATTTTCCATGTTTTAATTGAACATTTTTCATTTGAGTAAATAAAGAAAGTGTAACATGTCCTAATAACTCTCAGGTTTAGATTTATCAAAACAATTTACTCCTTCCTTGGTCCTTTTTGTTTATAGTGGTGCACAAGTATTTGTATGATGTTCCAATAAGTTAAGTAATCTATCAATAATATCGATTTTATATCTAGAATTGAACTCAAATTGTCACGTAACTATCAAAATATACTTTTGGTAATTCAACAAACATATTATATTGTTGGAACATACAGTTGGACAAAATAGTAAGTTCATATGGCAGTAACAGTAAGGTCATATGAGAAATACTAACAGTATAACTATAGTTTGTTAACGTTTCCTTCTATACAAAAATCAAAACGATTTTGGCTCTCTTTGATTCGATTTTGTTTTTTTGTTATTGCATTTCTATATGTATCTGTTAGGAATTAAATTGAGATATTAGAATAAATATTTGGTTAGAACATACATTTTGCATTTACGTCATCAACGAAAATTGTTTTATGCAAAGTCATAATTAAAACCAAGGTATTAGATGTTTGTTATTCTCTAAACAATGCCATTGGCTTAAGTTTATGAGTTGATGAGTTGATAACAAAAACAAAAACATAACTGTTTTGTTTTTCTTTTGTTGGTTGTGTGGTTATGTTTTTCAAATGCTTTAAAAAGTTTAAAAATAAATTCTTCAAAAAGGATCCCTAAGGTAATTATAATTACTTTTTACCCTATATTTTTTTTTGCTGGATATTTTTTAAAAAAAATAATCTCTTACATTAAAGGAAAGAAAAAAATAAATAGAGAAGAATGGGAAATATTTTATTTAGGTAGAGTGAGAGATAAATAACTCATTCATTTTTTTTTTCTTATTCAAACAATTTTTTTAATTAGTCGGATAATTAAAAAACAAAAATAAAAAAACAAAAAACAATAATAAAATGAATGCAAAAATAACGGTAAAGTTTAAATTGATTTTGGTTACAAGAGGATTATGGGCACCTGTGAATTGCTACGATCCTTTCTTAGTATTGTTTAGCATTTTAAATGTTGTTTAGTTAATCTTTATGTAAATGACGGTGTTAATTAAAGTTGATTCGTTTATAAAAAAAAAAAACAAAAATTGATTTTTGTTTTTTCCATTTTTTAATTTCACAAAAACAAACTGTTGAGAAAATCTGGTTTAGAAGCTGCATACCAATTTAATATTTTCATTTAATTAAATTTTCTTCAATAGTAAAATAATGGATTTTTCTTTCAATTGAACTAAATCGCTGTTGGTTTCATTTGTAAACAAATTTAATAAACGTTTTAATATAACTAGAGAGATAAAATTAGATTTAAAAATTTAAGTGTGCAACAAACATTTGTGAATTCTGAAAAAATCATTTCTTACTTTGTGTAGAGTGTGTGGTAAATAAAACGCAATACATCTGGCCCCATACCGTGTACTACTACTTTTGTAAAACGAATTTCGTATTCGAAAGATTGGTACTATGTAATACGAAGTCCGGAAGTTTTACAACTCGAAAATGGTATATACGAATTCGAATTTAAATTGTCGTACCCTTGATATTATTGTGAACCGAACTAAATAATTCTCATTCAATTCAAAGACCAATAGTTAGGAATAACATAAATAAGAGTTATAGAGGAAATTTGAGATAGGCCTAACGTAAGTGGTCAATTTGAATTCTGCGACACACACAAATATATTCTAGTTTTAGTATTATTTGGTTTTGCGTTTAACAACAACAGTAAAAGTTGTTATAAGAAGGGCATAAAAGTAAACAGAGAAAAACATATGTAAAACGGCTACGTGCTTTGAATGTCTGCTGGCGCGATATCATCATGAAAATTATTTGGATAGAATTCTCAGAAGAACAAAAAGCTTATTGGTCTTAGAGCATAGTCACATTATTGTTTATCTTTTTTCAATTTCATTAATTAATTTTTTTGATGTTTTTTTTAGTGATGATTTTTTATATTTTTTATATAACAGTATTATGCAAATAGGTTAGCGGCAGCAAATTCTTTTTAGCATATATAAAATAAATATAAAAAGTTTTGTTTCATACATTATTTGTATGGAATATTTTTTTTTAATTTAACCGATTTTAATATAAAATGTTGCTGTATAGCCATCAAATTTACCACTATTATAGACTATTCTGAAATTCATATTTTTGGAATTAATAAAAAAAAAGTTTGATACAAAAACAAATTTTGTAAATTAATAGGAAAAGTACTGATTTTTGCAAAATTATGTTCGTTTAGATAGAACTGACATACAATATAGAACTAACAATAAACATGTTGGAGAACAATTTTAAAAATGTTGGTATTAGTGCAAAAACTAAAAATATGCAAAAAAAATTTAAAATGCAAAAAAAAAATATTTCCATTACAAACACATTAAAATTTCTATTTCTTTAGTCTTTTCTAAATACGAGTACATATTTAAAAATTTTAAATTTTTTAATTAATTTCACTTATGAATAATTAGTTTTATTTTTCAGTTTTATTTGAAGTTTTATTTTTTTTCATATTTCTCCATATGAAAATTGGAATTAATTTATGTACAATTTATATTTACATATATACAATTATAATACTAATTTTATAATCTAATTTTATATATGCTTATATGTATATTTAAAAAAAGGACATTTTGTATTATTATTTTTCATTTTTTTTTTCGACCGTACCATAACCTCTCTGTCCTTATAATGTTTAAATTTAGTTTGTCATCAAGTTTTCTATTTTTTATTAAAATTGCAAATTTCTTCGTTACAGATATTCTTTATTTAATTATACTTTTTTCATTATTTTATTATTTTTTTTTTCTCTATTTACTTTTTACTATTTTAGATATATTTTTTCTTTTTTCCTTTTATTTCTTTGACTTGTAAATATACAGCACTATTTTTCTTTAAATTGATCAAAGCTTATTTCTGATTTCAAATTAATTGGCATAATTCATTTAAAAAGATTTTAATTGTTTAATATGTGCATAAAGACAATTTAATTTGACAGTTTAACTGAGAGTAATTTATGAATTGAAAAAACTACATTCACTACACACACTATAAAAACATAGTACATTGTGTATTTCAATCCAATATTCAATTTCATACAATATTGGCTAAGTTGTTGGGGTAGTTGTACCTGGAATAAATTACACCCTATATGCATACTGTTCAGAAACGCATATTTCGTATTTTATATAATAAAAATAGACTTGAAAGCTGTCTTCCAGTGTTTATCGATTTAAAGTGATCTGCTAAGGCACTTGTATTGTTACAACGTATTCAAAAGATTTTTTATTATATTCGGTTATTTCAATTTTAGAAATATACATAGGCATAGATAATCTTAGAATAGACATTTCTAGACGTAAACCAATACAATATACGCAATAACAACAATACAATATATGCCTTGTACTGCAACTTAGAACTACTTTTTTGAGTAATTTTTATTTTATATTTTCATGTTGTCTGTTCAATAAATTGTAGCTTAACATAAGAAAACACAGATCTCTAAATGTTTTTTGTAAAAAAGTAAAGCCATAATTAGGATATTCTAAGGTTAAATCCGTTTTCGATGTACTAAGTTAAGCTTTTCAATTCCTTATCCAATACTTTATTTAATTGTAGATACTTTAGTATCATCTTTTTGATTTTACTTTGATCTCCTTATTTATAATCAAGCTAAGGTTAACTAGTTAAATAAAAAATATAATATTATATATGAAAGTAAAATAAATTTATATAAAATTTGTTAAATTAAATAAAGAGTATTCCTTAATTTTTCTCGTTAACTATGAAATTTCGAAATTTAATGAAATGCATTTTTATTGTAAAGAGTAAATTATGAAATAAACTAAACTAACACATTTATTTTTTGGTCTTAAATAGAATAAGATAATAGTTTAATTTTTTTCTTGTATATTATGCATAATGTCTATGTCCCTAAGTTAGAATAAATTTATGTTTAATTAAATTATTTATGATCTCGAAAGCTAAAAAGTATATTTCCATATTACAAATGAAATCTTAACTTGAATATTGAGCTGAATATAGTTGTTGGTCGAGTGCATTATGGGATAATTGTGAATTATTTTTATAGCATTTTTTATATAGTTGTCATATTTTAAATATAATTTACTAGTTCTATTCCAAAAAGGATTTAAGTATATATATATGTATATAATATTTGAATTGATATTATGATGAAAAAATTATATATAAAGTTCTTTTGTCTAATTTTTTTTTAAATCTATTTAAAGTGTAAGTGGCAATTTTCTTACAAATGAGATCAAGATATTATTTTGTTTGTTTTTTTTTTACATAAACAACTAACCGGATCTTCATTACTCAATTATCGATTGTATTTAGATCGTCTATGAACGCTAACTTTAATTTTATTTCACTATTTTAGTTGAACATTTTAACGATGCATATCGTACATAATAATTAATTAATTACAAGCTGCCTTTTAAATTGAGGAGCGCCAAACGATTAATATATATTTTCAAAAATATCAGATTCTAAGATAGGTCCTTGGGACACTTTGTTTTTACTTAATACAGTGCTACTGCAAATATTGACTCCCCTTGAGATCGACCAAATAAATAATTTTTGAAAAATTTAATTAACTGCTATGTGTGCCCCATATTTTTTAGTTTAAGAAGAAGTATATTGAAATTCATGCAATTATCAAATGCTTTTTGGAAATTGATAAATGTAAATACAGTATATTTGCCTTCATCTATGCTCCTAGAGTCCTAGATATAAAATTATGCTAAATGAATTAAACAAAAAAAATTTTTTTTTTATAATTATAAATATAAAGAAAAAAGAAATCAAATTTACAAAAAATTAATTGGCAAAAATTAATTTCTTAAATTCGGATAAAACTCAAAAAATTACCATTGACTATAATTGATTGTGTTTGGAAAAAAGTGAAAAAATTACAGAAGTATTGAAAGTTATAAATTTTTACATTTGCAAATTCTGCCTGTGTGAAAGTTAAATAAACCATAAACCAAAATTCAAATATAAATTATTAACTGAATAATATAAAAATGAATAAAGGACACAATAATATTATACTATAACAAAATGGCGACAATTTCATATGAAAATTTCTGAGGTATGTAAAAAAGTGAACAGAAGAAAAACATAAAAATATTCCGAGTTTAATTGAAAATTATGGTTTTTTTTTTTTTTTTTTTTTTTTTTTTATAAAAATTCTATTTTTATATTAATTTATAGGGCGAACAAAAGTTAAGTTATTCATAGAACGAGGCACAAAATAAAAACATAATTATTTATAACATTAATTATTTAATATTCAAAATGACAATAAAATAAAAATGGTGTAATTATAATTAATTAATTTTTGAAAGTTTTGGTTATATTTACTTATATAGGTATATGTCGTTTTAAGGTCATCTGTCTGGATAATAATACACACCTCTATAGAGTAAGTTTTTTTTTTTATTATTATCTCTGATATATAGATTTTCATTAAGAGAAAATTATTTTTGAAATTATAACAATTAATTACTCAACGATTTAGAATGAAGATAAAAGTTATGAATTAATATTTGATTGTAAAAAGCTATTTAATTATTATAAATTTAATTTTAATGAGCAAATTTTAATATTTTTATTTGCGGTCGTTTTTTCAAATCTCGCTATTTTTTAAAATTATATAAAACTTTTGGAAAAGGGAGATACCCTTTTGTAAATATTCTGGAAAAAGTAGAAATCCCCTTTTTTGTAGCCAACAGAGGCTTTGCATAAAAATTGGTAAATACTGTGGAATTAAAACGATATTTTGAAGCAGATGATATAAAAATTTTCAAAAAAAAAATAAGATCCATTGATGGCTCAATCCTACTTCAAACCGATCTAAACAATTTGTATCTTTGGTCTAATAATAATAATTTATTTACTACTTAATTTTAAAAAGTGTGCTTTAATAAGCTGTACACGTCGTTCCCAACCAATCTGTTACAATAATTCACTTAATACTGAATTATTGTTAAGAGTTAATTCCATTAAAGATTTAGGAGTGCACTTCAATGATAAGTTAACCTTTAAATTACACTTCAACTGCATTATAAGTAAATCAAATTTTGTGGTACGGTTTATAAAGCGTTGGTCTAAAGAATTCACTGATCCCTATATTTTAAAAAGTCTATACACAAAATTTATTAGACCTAACTTGGAGTATGTTAGCCAGCTATATGCTCTCCATTCTATAATGTTTATATAAGAAGAATCAAAATCATTCAAAAGAAGTTTTTAAGATTTGCACTATGTAATCTTCCTTGGAAAGATCCGATTCGATTGCCACCTTACGAACATCGTCTAAATTTAATTCATCTGGCCACCCTACAGAAAAGAAGAGAAATTGCTGATGTAACCTTTATTGTTGAAATTGATTAAAGTAACATTATTTCTTCATCTATTTTTAATAAAAATGTTATGAACAATAATTCTCGACTTACATCCGTTAATCTTTTCACCCTTGTTCATTATAGAACTAATTATAGTAGATTTGAACCCATTAATAGTATATTAATAATGAAAAATAAATACAAGGCCATAATTGACTTCCCTCATTCAAAGGCTGTATTAAAAGAACAACTGCATCAATACACAAACTAAACAACTCTCACTCCTACACCTTAAACCGTCATTTAGTATTAAGAACTTATGTTAAAAATTTAAAAATAAAATTTATTTAGAATTCTGAAATTTTTTTTTTTTTGTAACTTTTTTAAATTTGTAAATTTGTAACGTACATTTAAGTAAATATTATTTGTAACTGCTTGATTTAAGCTTGAAATAAATAAATAAATTATAGAAGTGTTTGGTTAATATAGCACTACTAAAACTCATCAGTATACGTATTGTAGTGTTCGACTAACTATAAAACTTTTACTTTTTAACCTCTGGTTTCTAGAACTTATACCAATATAGAAACTAATATTTACTAAAACAAATTTTTACAAAAAAATTTGCATGTAAAATTAAGCGCAAAAAATGTGTTGCAACATAAAAACATATTATGGGTGGTGTAGTAGGTCGCCTGTTTTCAACCGAAAGGTTTCAGGCTCGATTCTCGACGAAGGCAAAAAATTTTTCTGAATTTTCTGGTCTAGTGTTTTGACCGCGAGAAATATATACTTCTCCGTTACTCCATCTCAAAGAAAGATATCCATTATATATACTTTTCACCTTTTATAGGTTTTCTTATTTAGAAATCAAATAAAAAATATATTTCGGAATAAAATATTTGAAACCTTTGTAAAGAAATTTACCTGTAAGTATATAACAATTTTTTTTATTACTCTAAATTATGTTCCGTTTTGTTTTTGTCATTGCCTTGACAGACTATACTTCATTACGAAGGTCAACTTAATTATGAAGTAAAGTTCAATGAAGTAGTGACAGATTAGTTACTTAATTATTACTTTTTTTGACATTAATAAACAATAAAAATGGAAATTTTTTAGGATAGAACATTTTCCTTTTGGAAATTAGTTGCTGCCTGAATGACCTTTAGGCATTTTATTATCCTATATTATATTATTATGAAAGTTTACTTTCCATTATTTTCAATTATTTTCACTTATTTTTAATTATTTTTAAATTTTTTTCTAAAATAAAACTATCACCTTAACCGCTTAACCAAAACAAAATATTAAAATGTCAATTCGAATTGTCATTTTCAAATATTTAAATTTTCAATGAAAATTTAGTTTTAAAATTGCCAACAGATGGCGTTTTTCTTAATTTAATGTTAAATGAAGTAAATTTTACTTCATTACTGAGCTTCATTATGAAGCAAATTTTCTACATAATGAAGTATTTTAGTCTAATGAAGTATAGTCTGTCAAGTGTAGTGAATAATATTAAACCCTCAAAGCAAATTTCAATCACCTTTTTCGTTAAGTATCGCATCGCATTTGATGTAATCTATCAGGAACAAGAGTAGTGTAGAATAAATAAATTGGTGAATTATAGTAAAACAACAACAAATATTAATATGAAGGTTCTTGAAATTTGAATAAGTATTAAGATATTGTGATAGTCATAGTATACCAAATGCAAAAACAGACTAAAAAAACTAGTGAATATTAAAAAATATTTAATTGTTTTGACCCGACAGACTACATTGTTTAATCATTATAATATTTATTATTCAAATTGTCGTTGATGTTATTTTATTTATGTTTTTTTCGAATCTGGATCATAATTTTCTTTAAAATACATTTCTGATTAACTCAGTATCATTAACTTAAGAGATAATCGAACAAAACGGTCTTTCAAATCACAGAAATAATAAATCTATGTACATTTGTATGATTCTTTTTCTGCATTCTCTCTTTCTTTAATTTCTATCTTAGACTACAACAGACAATTAAATAAAAAAGAGCTATAATTATAGAATTTCTAATTTTTTTCATATACATATTATATACTATGGCATATCACTATCTGGTCCTTTCTGAAATGTTAAAAAAAAAACATTTATTTTGAATTGTTGCATAAAAATTATTGCCCAGAGCCTAAGTAATATATTTTTTTAAATTTTAGAAATATTGTTACTGGTGAATAAACTAAATAGTAGTCTTCGGCAAAAGTGAAACTATTATCAAACTGGTAAATGGTAAGTCATTGAATAAAAAATGATGGTTATTTAAAAACTTCCAATTGATTGAGTAAATTATTGAAATACAACTTGTGCAACTAGTATATTATATTGGTTTCTGAAGATACATTTCATGAAATATGCTCCTTCCAAAAAGCCAAATTCGGCGTAACATATTATATTCTATTTGAAATCATTATGCAGTAAGGCTTAATGTAAGGTCAGATGTATAGAGTATGTCTTAACAATTAAGCTTCTTAGTTGAATTTATTAATAACTTTTCCACTAGTGGACTTAAGTTTGGTTACCTAATCGATTACCTAATCTAACATGTCAAAATTAAAAGAATACATTAACTTTATTTCATATAAAAAATACTAGACAAACCTTTAAAACTGGAGATCTAATTTTTACTATGAAATTATTTTTTATTCTGAAAATCGATTTGTTGGGTGTTATTTCATTAACATTAGATTTCAGACATTAAAGTTTATTTCGTTAAATTATTTCGCATTTTATTCTTTTCTATTAGTTTTTCTTATTTATAAAATAATTTTAATTTGAATAATTTGAATTTAAAAAAAAAATAAATAATATTAACTAGAATCATAAAAAACATACAATTGATTATTTATTTTATGTACACAGACCCATATATATGTATACAACTCTTAAAAAGACATTAATCAAAAACAAACAAAAAGAAAAAACAAAATCAAAAAGCTAATAACTATTTTCTACATGAATGTGTTGGTTGTATTTTATTTAATAATACAGAAAATACATATGAAATCAAAACTTTTGCGCTATGTGTACTTAACATGTGTAATTAACAATAGGAAATATCATAAAAAATAATAATTTTCTTTAAGAATTTAATCTAATAAAAAAATTAACGCCGACGTCAAAAACTAACTATCGAATAATTCAGCTACTAAAAGTATTTTTTATTATAAGGAATTCTGGGCAAAAATCCCTTATTTTATCAAGAAATTAACAAGTTGGTTATGAGAATCGACAATAATAAATAAATTATTTATTTCTCTTTAATTATTAAATTATATG